>CP139503.1:315460708-316078208 GCA_021014915.2 Artemisia tridentata subsp. tridentata
GGGAACTCTTCCAAAAACCTTCACTCTCTGTTCTTCCTTTTTCTTTCACATTGCTCAAATATGCTCCTCAGCAAGCTTTGAACAATTTCTGAATTCTCTTCATCTTTGTCACATCTTAATCTCTTGGAGATCATAGTTTTAAACACTTCATAACTAAGTGGATACTCTTTCTCAGCCAACATAAAGAGTTCTATCCCACTTTGTGTGTAAAGATGATGAATATTGCTAAGGCTTAGAAATTCCCATGTTGTTGAAGGATCATAATAGGGAAATTTCCAATGAACATCTTTGGGATCAGGATCAAACATCCTATTGAATTCTACCCATAATTCCTGTTCCTTAGCATCAGTACTAGAATTTGTGTCTAGCCTAATCTGCACTAGATTCCACAATTCTTCCAAGTCTGCTCTGTCACATGCTCTAACTAAATTTTCAAAATTCTTAAAGATGGCAAACTGACCCCCAACCCTTATTATTTTCCATGACTTTCCTAATCTATCATGGTTGATCTCCCAATCAATAATAGGGCATCTACAGCTAATTGGATCAGCATGTATGATAGTTGGCAAAGTAATTAACATCTTACTTACTTGCTCTGAGTCCAATTTTGCTAATTCTTTCTTCTGAGCATCTTGCTTCTTCATAGAGGGCTTTGCATCAGATGGAACTTTGTAGTAAAGACTTTTGTAGGCTTGAAGATATAAGTAGTAGATTTCATCCGCAGATTTCTTCTTCAGTTGATAATCAGTCCAATTTGCTTGACCTTTTAGAAATCTCTTCATAAAAGTTACTTGATCTTTCTGAGATTGTCCCACCTTAAAACCTCTTTTCTGACTTTCTTTCATCTTTTCAAAAATGTTAGCCAGAGCTGCTTCTTTATACTTCTTGTTGATAAAAGATTCAAGCTCTGCTGTTTTCTCATCAGAATTGAGATTCTTGTCATTCACTATTATTGCTGCTTGGCCTTTCACAATTGGATCATTAGCAATAATCCATTGCATCTGTGCATCAAAGGTTTCTTGAGCAATTTGAGTATCAAGAAGAGTCTGAGCAGCATCTTCAGCATCTTTCTGCTCTTTCATTTCTGCAAGCATTCTTGAAGCTTCAAATGCTTTTAGTTCTTCTTCATGAACCCTTTTGGCCTCTTCTTCTCCTAAAGCCATCTGAATTTGCTGTGTTCTTTTCAACTTCTTGGGCTTAGGCTCATCTTCAATCATAATGCTTTTGCCCTTATCCTTTGGAGTTGGTTCTTGAGATGGAGCAGAAGATTGCTCATCAGCAACAAAAATCCTCCCTTGAACAAAAAAATTCCCTTGAGGCTCTAAATCTCTCTTTCTCTTGTACACTTTGTAACACCCCCAAATTTGATTTGTGGCAGCGGAAGATTTATTTGGGTGTTACTGTGAGGATCGATTGTGAAATTATAGAAAAACAGCCTAAAATGGCATTTTTAATTTACATAGGTCCATAATACAAATTCAGTTATAAAACATTACATCAGAGTACTAAGGTTTCTTCAAAGAAACATTATTTTAACTGAATTACAACTTATTCTACACCATTTATTGAAGATAGGGTATGCCTGCTCCATGCCTTGCCGTGCTCCTTTAGTTTCCTGAGATACATGCTTAAAAGTCAACATAATGTTGAGTGAAATCATGGAGTTTGTAGTTTAAATATCAGTTTAATCACAAGTAAGATTGTATTGGAGATACAATCAGTTTAAAATATTGATATTGCAGTTCATATATTGCCCTAAGTCTCATGACACGCAAACGTTAACAAAGTACCGCCTAAACGGAGGAGTCCACCAAATTAATGATGAAGATTTGCCCTCGGGTAATAGGTGATTTTGCCAATTCCTATTTCTCTCAAATATAATGCATCGCGACTAATACGACTAGCAAAAAGCATTCCGTCACAGTATTAGTGGGATAGGTCGTCAACCTCTAATAGATCTATTCATTATATTCGCGTTCACCGCAGTGATTAATGGCTCATGATAAAGGGTCTTATGGCAATATGGAGTACTTAGGCATATATCAAGTCAGGTAGCATACAGAAAAATACTTGTGATTTAGTTATAGCATGCATCCCCCTCACGGAGTTTAAAAAATATAAAGAGTTAAAAAGTGAGGCCATGACTCACCTTATGCGTTCCTGGTGATGGTAATAATAATTCAGAGATGATTATAACAACTTCGATATAAAACCTGGTAAATATATAAATATCTGAGAATCTTACTAATTTCTAGTGTGTATGAGTATGAGTGGTGGATGATGATTGTTTAACGATCTAATGAAGATGTTATATGCTTATGATGCTCGTATTCTCGTAAGATCATAGTTTCAACAAGTAAATAAAATATTACTTTCCAATATTTCTATCGCTATTAGCTAATATGCAAATATAATGCAATGTGCATATAAAGTAAGGATAAGGTGCAAAAATGAAAAATAAGATAAGAATGACAAGTTATAATAGTTGTTCCTTGGTCTTTCCAGATTTTACATTTTCCACCCTAACCGTGGGTCGCGTTACGTCGTTAGTCCTTATTCAGTCCGTAGTTCGATAACAGTCCAATACTTGTCCAATAGTCCATATAAGGCTTGATGTTCAATAATATGTCAATTTCAGTCCTTTACAACTGTTTTTACAGCTTCAGTCCCTTAGTTTCCAGGTTTGGCAGTTTTAGTCCTTTTCGGTTAAGTCGCGTTACATTTTTAGTCCTTTTCGCATATAAATGACGGGAAAAATATTCTGAAAATTTTTATAACTTTATTAAGTTTATTTTAACTTATTTCTATTTATTATTTCAGAAAATAATTTATTTTTACCTTAATGGGCCATGTAACGAATTGTAGCATAGCTCGTTAAGAGTTTTAGAGGCGAGGGCTTGAAAATAGTTTCGGGCTTGGATTCGGGCTATTTTTAGGATTCCAAAAATATATCATATGGGCCTGATGGGCCTTGTTATCGAAAATACTTGTTGGGCTTGGTTATTGGCCCAAACCGAAGGCTATATTATTTTTATGAAAACAGTTGCTAATTCCTAGTGAATGTCGATCAACATGGATTATTTTAGGCGTGATGTCGAGCTTATGGGTTCTAACTTAGAACATGAAAAACATAGTTTGCTAGCTTGTCATTTAAGTGGTGCAAAAATTTATATATATTGTGTACAAGTTTTCGAAAATATAACGAGGGTTTTTGGGCTGGTCGAGTGAAGTAGTTTTGTGAATATTCTATGAAATTTTTCTAAGGGCTTGGGTCTAGTAGAGTGGCGTTAAAAGGAGTTAATTAAGGTGTCGAACTGGGGTTATGAGAGGGATCTCAAAACACGAAATATTTAGTTTACCATGTGAGCTATCGAGATGGATAAAAACATTTAGGTGTTGCATGAAAGGATTCGTTCTACATAATTCGGGAAATGTCTTGTTCGAGTGACTTTTCAACTAGTATTGTCTTGGTTATTTTTCTGTCTTCTCTTTATCCGGTTTAGCGAGGGGGGTTTATAGTTTAGGTTCAAGTCGAGTGAAAGTGATATTCAAGAGTGGGTCATATGTTAAGCGTGTCTTGGGTGGTTCGATTACTTAGGTTTCGACGTATTTCCTCTATATTTTGTTAGCCCGGTTGAGATTAAATGTTTTAATGTTCGAATAACATATGTATGCAACTAATGAAAGTGTTACTCTATGATAATGCATGGTGTGTTTTATATTTTAACATGTGAGATAAGCTTGTGACAGCGTGCTATATGATATAAAATGGAACGTTCGAATGGTGTAATAAATGAGCATGCATGGATACATGATAGGTATAATTAAAAGAGAATGTGAAGGCTTACTTCACCTTTTGGAAAGGTGGTAGAGACTTATGGCTTGTCGAGATAAAACACGAAACGAATAGCTACTTGCTTTGAACGTTCTACTCTCACCCGGTTAGGTTTACTGTCGAACAAGGGTGGTTTTTACATGAAGGTAATTTGATAGGGAATTTGGGTGTGAAGGATATGGTGGGGTTCGAATGAAGTATAATGAAAGGATAATGGGTTATAATCGTTCCTTTAAGACTTGGTCGGATTGGCTTTGCTCTCAAAATAATCGACAGAAGGGTTCTTTGTGATGTTTAAGGAATATAGTGATGTTGATGAAAGGTGATGGTGATAGAAGATTGGTATTGAACGAGTAGGGTAGTTTATATAGAAAGAAAATATCTCACATGTATTGAATATGATTGAGGTTACTGTTAGGGAAGGACACTTGTGTGATGATCTCTTCATTTGAGTGTGAGAGTGGCTAATACTTTGTATTTTAGTTCTTGTTTCTATAGTCCTCCTACGTGTATTGTTCCAATGTCCACAAATTATATTTCCATTTTACTTTTGCACTATGTACTGCCATATTGATAAGTTTGTTGTCGAAAGATTACAATTTGTTATTTCTAGTTGGTTTTTGATATCACAGTCGTGAGTTTAAGGGTTACATTTGGATGTGTATTACTAAATGAAAGTTGTGTTAGACGTAATTAATGGTGTCGAGTTCTTTTGACAAAGTAGGTAACAAGTAAAGCAAGAAAATAATGAAGGTGACTAATGAGCTAGTCTTGATGTCGTGGGGTTGATGGGTTGCGAGCTTGGAGTTGGGTTTTTATTGTCTAAATGTAAAATGGTTGTGTTCAAGTCTTTAATTTGTGCATGGGTGTTTTTGATTTCTTTGTGGTACCGATCGGGTAAAAAGAAAAGGAGCAAAAGAATTTAAGATGTGCAACCATTTCACTAGCTAAGTTAAATGGATTGTGATGTTAACTGGTTTGGGCTCGCTCAATGGATTAGTGGAAGTTAGGGTTTAGTGATTGTTGGGTCGAACGAAGGTGGCCCAATTTGGGTTTATAGTATTAGTTTTAGGATTAAAGTTTGTGTCTTGTTTAAGTGAGGTTGTGTGGTATTTAATTTGGTTAAGTGCAATGAACTAATTAAATGATTAGGATTACTTGTCGTTGTTTATAGAAAAGTGATGTTGCGTCGTGAGATATAATTTCTAGTGTTGGTGGGTTAAATATATATATGTGTATATAGAATGCATGGCTACTACTAATAGCAATAATAATAAAAAGTTTAAATTTTTAGCAAAAATAGGCATTAGGAAATAGTAACTCGAGATTATTATTAATCACTAAGATTAATTACAAGGGTTTTTCTCGGGGTCTTACACACTTTCTCAGCAGACCCTTTGTACTCCATAGCCAATAGCCTCTCTATCCTAGCAATCTCTTGTTCTGGCCCAGCAGGCTCTTTCTCTGTATCAGCAAGCTCTTCATCATAAACTTGAGTTCCTTCATGGAATTCAAATTGAGCCTCCTCTTCATCTTCAGAACTATCCATCCTCCCCTTTTTGGAAGAGTGACCTATCCTATCAGCATCTGACTTTGAAGAACTAGATAAAACAACCCTTGCAGATCTTTTACCCTTTAGCTTCTTTACTTCACCCTCCAATTTCTTTACCCTCTTGACTAATTTGATGTTGATCTCAGAAAACTTCTTGTTTTGACTTTTAAGAGCATCTTCTAAGAGCTTCACCTTCTCTTTTAGTTCTTGCATTATCTGAGGTGATTGGGTTTGTGATACATGATGTGATGATGTTGGTGGTGTTGCTGATGGTATTGGAGATGGTATTGGTGATGTTTGATGTGTTGGTGAGATGTAACCAGTTGAAGAACTAGATGATGGTGATTCAGCTGATGGTGTTGGTTCTTCTAGATGTTGTGGTAACATTTCATCAAATAATGGTTTTTCTTCCCCTCTAAAACCAATTCTCTTATTTTGAAAATACTTTGTAGAAACTTTTTTGTTTTCATTAAGAGTGTGATGGGGAAGCAACAAATGTTTTGAGTTTTGCAATGATGCATGAAATAAATACTTGGATACATCATAAACTTGTTTCATATGTAACCAGTTGAAGAACTAGATGATGGTGATTCAGCTGATGGTGTTGGTTCTTCTGGATGTTGTGGTAACATTTCATCAAATAGTGGTATTTCCTCCCCTCTGAAACCAATTCTCATATTTGAAAATACTTTGTGAGAAAGTTTTGGTGTTTCATAAAGTGTGTGGGGGGGAAGTAACAAATGTTTTGATTTTGCAATGATGCATGAAATAAATCTTGGATACATCAAAAACTTTGTTTCACTATTCACATTTTTAGTCAATCCTTCAAAAATATGTTTGGAAAAATTGTATTTTCTGTTTGTAGCCAAGCAGATGAGAGCAGAAGCCATGTTTCCACTAAATTGCTCCCAAGAGGTTTTCTTCTGGCTCAAACAATGAAGGATTGTGTGAATCAAAAATCTCCATTGTGGAGTAAGATGCTTCTTTAGAAAAGTGAGTTTTGTAGAAGTAGCATGATACCCCATTCTTTCTAAATTTTCAAAAATTTCAGTATCTGGCAACTGACTAATACCATCAGAATCATCCAAATGAAGATGTCTTCTTATGGATGACTCAGTAAGAGTCAAAAGTTTGCCATCCACTTTGGCCTTAATCCTTTGTTCCCCATTTTCAGAAGTTTTAATTTTAGCAGTTTTCCAAAATTGTAAAATTTGAGATTCATAAATAGTGGGATTGACTAGTAAAGCAAACCTGATATAGGAGTTATTTAAAAAGTCCACTACTTGATGAAATGAGGCATTATCCTCTGACTTTTCCAAAAATGCTAATTGATTGTGACGTTGGACAAAGTTTAGAACAACTGTGGAATCCATAATGAAAATTTTGAATAGATTGGTGGGATTTGTTGGTGGTACTGGTATAAGATGAAAGGTGTATGTGAATTATGATAAGGACTGATGAAAGATGATTTGTGAGAATTACTTTTAACCGACAATAAGAAAGATTATAATAAGTAAATGAAAAGGCGGTTAAAAAGATCTTTTATATGTGAAATATAATATAATATAATCATCAGTAATTTACATAACTACCCCAACGGCTAATTTTAACTACCAGGCCCAACGGCTAAAACTTTTTCTGACAGGCTCAACGGCTATCTAGCAGTACCATTTTACTCTAGCAGTACCAATTTTTGAACTACCAGTACCTTTGAAAGTTTTGCAAAAATCCCTTATAGTTTTTAGCAAACTACCAGCTATCAACGGATTTGAGTTGTCTTTACCAAAAGCCGTTTGCTTAAGGACTAGCTAACTATTTACAATCAAGTATGGTTAGTTAATAACCATATAGTTTTTGGTAAACTATCAACCATCAACGGATTTGATTTGTCTTTACCAAAAGCCGTTTGCTTAAGGACTAGCCAGCTCTTAAGTTTGTAAAAACTTGGTGAACTGAATACC
Source organism: Artemisia tridentata subsp. tridentata (assembly GCA_021014915.2). NCBI lineage: Eukaryota > Viridiplantae > Streptophyta > Magnoliopsida > Asterales > Asteraceae > Artemisia > Artemisia tridentata. Next base: position 315,468,057 of record CP139503.1, read on the forward strand.
AAAAGCCATATTGGCCTAAAGATGGTGCAATTTCCTTGGATGGAGGAAATTTAAAAAGGCAATGATGCTGTGTATCTTGGATGATTGGTTCAACAAGTGAAATCATCTAATTTCATGCCTTTGAGTTGAAACTTTCCTTAGTTTGATCTAGATAGAACTTTCCCCTTTTAGAATGCTTCATCCCTTCTAGATATGTGATCTAATCCTATCTTTTTCAACCTCTGCATCATCTTGTATGCTCTTGTCTTTTTCTTCATAAATTGGTTTTTCTTCCATTTTGGGCTATTATTTCCTCCCCTGAGATTGTTACCTCCCCTGAGATTAATATAACTTTTGTTTCCCCTGTTTGTTTGAAGTTCTCTTGTTTTGTCATCAACCTGAAATGTGTTAGTTGCAAACCAAAAGAACAAAGTGCAAAGCACTTGAACTACAGCATTTAAACATTTAAGCATCAAATGAACAAAACATAGCAAATTTTATATCTAGCAGGACCAATTATGAATTGACAGTACCTATTGACCAACTAGCAGTACCATGTTTAAAACCAATACCAGTTGAATTTTATGTACAAAAACACATGTTTTTCAAAGATTTATCATTCCAATACCTCCTACAAGATATTTGAATCTACCTAAATCAAAAGCTTTGGTGAGAAGGTCTGCATAATTCTTTTCAGAATCAATTTTAACAACTTGAATTAACCTTTTCTCATTGCAATCCCTTATGAAATGGTGTCTGATTTCAATGTGTTTTGTTTTTGAGTGTTGAACTGGGTTTTTAATGATACATATAGTACTGCTATTGTCAATATAAATAATGGTGTTAAGAAAATTGTACCCATAGTCAAGCATTTGATTTTGGATCCAAAGAACTTGCCCACAACAACTTGCACTAGCAACATATTCTGCTTCAGTTGTAGAGTTGGCCACCATTGTTTGTTTCTTGCATTGCCAAGAGATGAGTCTGCAACCAAGAAATTGACATCCACCAGTTGTGGATTTTCTGTCTAGAGTTGCACCAGCATAGTCACTATCCGAATAAGCCACCAATTCAAAAGATGATTCCCTTGGATACCAAAGACCCAACCTAGGTTGACCCTTAAGATATCTAAAGATTCTTTTGACTGCTGTGAGATGAGAGATTTTGGGATGTATTTGAAACCTTGCACATACACATACTGAGAACATGATATCTGGTCTTGATGATGTAAGGTACATCAAAGACCCAATCATTGATCTATAATTATGCAAATCCATATCTTCTCCTTCAGCATCCTTGAGTAGCCCTTTATCTGGATCCATTGGTGTACTTGCAACTCTTAGAATCAGCAAACTGAAATTTCCTTAGGATCTCTGCTACATACTTATCTTGACTGATAAATATGCCTTCTTTGAGTTTGTTTCACTTGGAGACCCAAAAAGAAAGTAAGTTCCCCATGGAACTCATTTCAAACTTACTATGCATAAGTTTTTCAAATTCTACACACAAGTCTTGGTTTGTTGATCCAAAGATAATGTCATCAACATAAATCTGCACTAGCAAGATGTCTTTCTTTGTTCTTTTGATGAACAAAGTTGGATCAATCCTGCCTCTTTGGAATCCACTTTCTAGTAGAAAACAAGCCAATGTTTCATACCATGCCCTAGGAGCTTGGTGTAGGCCATACAAAGCCTTGGTAACCTTATAAACCTTGTCTGGATACTCTGCATCAATGAAGCCTGGAGGTTGAGAGACATATACTGGTTCTTCAATTTCACCATATAAAAATGCACTCTTAACATCCATTTGATAGACAGTGAAGCCAATGTATGAAGCATAGGCCAAGAAAAGCCTAATTGCTTCAAGTCTTGCAACTGGAGCAAACACTTCTTCATAATCTACCCCTTCTTCTTGAGTATATCCTTGGGCTACCAATCTTGCTTTGTTTCTGATCACTATACCCCTTTCATCTTTCTTGTTTCTGAAAACCCATTTGGTTCCAATTGCCCTATGACCTTTGGGCAAATCAACCAATATCCAAACCTTCTGAATCTTGAATTGGAGAAGCTCTTCTTGCATTGCTTCCACCCAACTTGCATCATCTAAAGCTTTGTTTATGTTTTTGGGTTCAGCCTGAGATAGAAAACATGAAAACAGGCATATATTGGAAATATCATGATTCTTTTCTTCATAAATAGAGGAGATAAACCCTTCTTCGTTCTGAAGACAAGACTTGAGATAAACCAACTTGAGATCTTGTTCTAACACCAGAATCCATGCTACCAATCACATCATCAGTTGAGTGATCTTTGAGATTCTAGTGTTTGGTGTTTTAGGAACTTCATAGGTAGATGGAAGATTGCTAATCCCCACCTCTTCTGGTAAAGAATCATCTATTTGAACATTCAATGGCTCAGCAGTATCAATACTTGAACTAGCAGGACCATCTGGTGAACTAGCAGTACCATTGTCATTTGCACCACTTTCTTGATTCTCTTGATTCTGAGTTCCATGATCTTCTTCATTGCCTTCATTTCTTATGTTTGAAGGTTCTTCTTGACTTGAAGATAGATCCATTCCTTTCCAAATTGGCATCCAGATGTAATCATGATCTTTAGGAGTTTCAACATTTTCTTCAAAACCTGCATCATCATTAGTATTTGTACCTGAAACAGGCACATAATTCATAGATTCTGAAAGCCTATCAATATCAAACATCCAATCTGGTCTAATTCCTTTCACATTTGTTAGTTTCTCTTGAAACTCTATGTGAAGATTCTCTTCCACTAGCCTAGTGCAAGTGTTAAACACTCTATAGGCCTTACTCTGCAAGGAATACCCTATCAAATAGCCTTCATCTGCTTTTCCATCAAACTTGCCTAAATGATCTTTGGTATTGAGAATAGTGACATGACAACCAAAAGGTCTCATAAAACTTAAAGATGGTGTTCTACCAAAGAAAAGTTCATAAGGTGTCTTTCTATGTGGCTTTGTCACAAGAACCCTGTTTTGTACATAACAAGCAGTACCAACTGCTTCAGCCCAAAATGAAATAGGCAACTTAGAGTCTACTAACATAGTTCTAGCAGCCTCTATAAGTGTTCTATTCTTCCTTTCTGCTACTCCATTTTGTTGTGGGGTTCTAGCTACACTAAATTCCCTTTTTATGCCTTTTTCCTTGCAAAAGTCATCCATAACCCTAATCTTGAACTCTGTCCCATTGTCACATCTGATGACTTTGACTTTCTTATCAGATTGGTTTTCTACCTCAGTGATATAAGATTTAAGAATCTCACTAGTTTCATGTTTAGATCTTAAAAAGAAAACCCAAGAAAATCTGCTATAATCATCAGTAACAACAAGACAATATCTTTTACCATTCAAGCTACACACATTAGTAGGACCAAAAGAGATCCATATGAAGCATGTATAAAGCCTGAGAAATAGAGTTTTGGGTCTTGGGCTTACAAGAAGCTCTATGTTGTTTGCCTTTTAGACAATCAACACAGGATTGGTCAGTTTTGGAAAATCTTTTTGGGTAAACCTCTTACCAAATCATATTTTGCAATAGTGTTGATTGTTTTAAAGTTTACATGACCAAGCCTTCTATGCCAAAGCATAGATTCATCCAATGAGGCTTTTGCTACCAAACAAGTTAAACTCTCCTTAGGATCAATGTTCTTTAAATTAACACTGTACATATTGTTCCTTTTTGGGATTTTAAGAAGGATCTGACTCTCATCAGGCATTTTAAAATCAGAAGAAAGAACCATACATTCATTGTCAGTAAATAGAACATTGTTCTTTTTGTCACACATTTGTGAGACACTAAGGAGATTAAACTGAAGTTCTTTCACAAAATACAATTTTCAAAATCTAGTTTACTGGTTTTGATAGTACCTTTACCAGTGATCTTTCCTTTTATTCCTCCCCCAAAGGTAACATATCCTCCATCAAATGTTTTGAAGTCTGAGAGGAATGACATGTTGCCTGTCATGTGCCTTGAACATCCACTATCTACATATCCTTGATCTCCAATATCAGATGAATGTTCCTGCACATGAATAAACATATTAGTTTCCTTGGGGTACCCAAGCCATGACAGACTTGGGTTTGCCTCTTGCATCAATGAAATCAAACCTTTTCAGGATTGTTGATGCACCTTTTGATTGGATTGGTTTCCAAATCCAACATGCTGAGGACTTAACAGCACTTTCCCTTTTAATCCATTGTGTGGTCTTTGGTCTATCAGTACCAATTTTGGCAATACCAATTTTGGCAGTACCATTTGGTCTAGCAGGACCTTTGGTTTTTGGTTTCCAAATTTGTGTTTTGACCACAGATTTCTTTTGAATAGGACTCTTCTCAACTTTTGGTACATATTTGAAGGTGTTTCTTGTACCCTTATCAGTTGGTTTTGTAATAACATGCTTATTTTGTCTAACAGTATGTTTAACATTTTTGGGGTTAGACTTAACAACACTTTTTCTGGGGTGAGTAACATTTGTTTTAGACTTTGATTTACTCCCAGAAACCCATTTATTACAATAAGCATGAAGATGATTAAAGCTACCACAATAATAACAAGCCTTATTGAACATAACAAAGTCATCACCTAGTTGTTGTGACTTAAGGTTGTTCCAATTTCTTTGGCTTCCCCTAGGTTTGTTATGACATTTTTCACAACTTTCAACTGTTTTCAAAATAGCTTTAGGCTTAGCCTTAATTTCTACTCTCTTAGGACTGATTGGTCCTACTTTGTTTCCTTTGATAGGAATAGTCTCATCTTCATCATCATCAGATACCCAATCTTCAATGATTAGAATATCTGGTTTCTTATCAGTGAGCACCTTAGAGAGTGAGGCATTCTTAGCACTCTTAGAAGGTTCACTCTTCTCTACAGGTTTAGCTAATGGTTTGTTGATGATTTCATGCAAACCTGACTCAGCTAGATCTGATCCTGGGGGACAAGGAATTCCTCTATAAGGAGGTGGACATTCATTGTATCCTATCCCTGATTTTATTCTCTTATTCATCTGATTCTCAACTATGCTTCTAGTGCATTCAGAAGCAATTTCCAATTTAGTAACAGTCAGTTGAATATTATCTCTAGCCAATGTCACTTTAGTACACTCAGTCCTTAGCATTTCTATTTCTGAATCTTTCAAAAATATTTGTCTATTAAGAGCAGCTTTAGCATCAGTAAAGGTGAGTTCATTTTCTCTATAGTGAATGATTTGTTTTTCTAGTTTGGCCATACCACACTTATGATCAACTAATTTTTGATTGGTTTTTCTTTCTTCTACTTTCAGCTCATCATAAAGTTTTATATAAGATTTTAATTCATCAAAAGTTTTACAAGTAGTAGAACATTTTGTAATTTGTACCTCAGTAGTGGAGAATGCCATCAAAGCCAATTCATCTGAAGTTGACTCATCTTCACCCATGAAACTCCAATCAAAACCCATGCCATCAATAGCAACCATTGCTTTTGGCTCAGCAACTTCAACAGCCTTACTCTTGCTTTCAAAGCTTCCTTTCTTCTCAAAGCTTCCTTTATTCCTGTTGTCAAACCCTCTACCCTTGTCATCCTGCTTCTTAGGTCTTCTACACTCTCTAGAGTAGTGACCCTTCATGTGGCAGTTGTAACACTCCACTTTTGACTTATCATAGCCAGCAGGCTCATTTCCATTTATCATTATCTTCTTGCCAGTCCTCATCAACAACTTCTTAGCTCTAATGCTCAAAAGTGAAAGTTGCCACTTTATGTCCATCTCTTCAAGATCATCAGGATGAATCTCTTGAAGATCTTCAAATGTTAATATGGACCCATTGTGTTGAGATGTAAGAAAAGCACACCCAATTGTTTCATCTAAAATGGTTTTGGTACTACTAGAAGTACTAGCAGTACCAAAGGTTGTGTTGGCAGTACCTTCTTCTCTGCCACCTTTTTCTTCATTATCAACCTTTGAGATGCTTGGAGATGAAACAAACGCCATATTTCCTGAGCTTGACCCAGTAGTCTTCTTTACTTCATGCTCTACTATTTTGAAATTGTTGTAGAGATCATTAAGACTCATCTGATCAATATCTGGCTTGTTCTTCCAGACAATGACATGCATAGACCATTCTGAAGGTAAACTCCTAAGAAATTTAGAGTTTAGGTCTTCTTGAGTTATCATCACTTCATGGATGGCTAACTGGCTTGAAAGCTTCTGAAGTCTATTGAACATACTGTCCAAAGACTCATTGGTTGTGGCTGTAAAGTTCTCAAATTGTTGTTTGAGAAGTGTTTTCTGTGTTTTCTTGGTAGCATCATTACCACCAAATCTAGCCACAATAGCTTCAAAAAGGGTTTTGGCATCTTTTTATTTGTTAAAGATCAAAAGCTGATCATTTGGAATAGTCATCAATAACATACTCCTTGCTTTTAGATCATTTCGCTTCTGAATTTTTTCTTCTGCACTTCCTGGTTGTGTTTGTATTTGTGTGACAAGTGCATCGTTTACTGTTGTAGTGGTGATTGAGGGTTTAAATGAGTTTGCCTTCTTCAATGATCTCCCAAAGTGCATAGTCTTGCACTTGAAAGTATTGTTCTACCCTTAGTCGCCACATATCAAACTCATTTTGCTTAAGTAATGGAAGTTTAGCTGCAACATTTGTTTGAATATGTTCAACATCCATTGTTCTTTTAAATTAGTAAATATCAAGCCTTGCTCTGATACCACTTGTGGAAAGGATTCCAAACACTTGGGATGTGAATCTTAGTAATGTGTTTGAGAGATATTTATGTATGAATGTGTTTAGCATGCGGAATCTACTACAACACACTTAAAAGAACACAAGGTGGTGAGTTTTGTAAACGTGAGTGTACAATGAATAAAGAACACAACTTTAGTTAACACAAAAGATTCAATATTATTGATGAAATAATACGGATGATCTAGCTATCACCGGGATTACAAAGTAATCTTGAATCTAAGATTGTAAAAGGATTTGTGAGTTGAGTAACTAAGTTACTTGAGAGATAGTTCGGTTTTGGTTAATAGTTGGAAAAGATGCATGCATGAAGTGGTGACTTAGGGAATGTAGGATCTAGTACTTCGAGCTTGATTGAGCTTGGTATAAACAAGAACCTCTGTATGCTATACAAGCGTTTATGCGGAAACTAAACAGCAAGTATAATAAAGAAGAAAACTCTAAACGACAATGATCCTCTATGGATCAAACTATGAACTAAGAATTGTGATATTGAATATTGAAAACGTTAAAGGCGTACATAAACTCATAGACGGGTTTATCTTTTATACTAACAAGATGACTTAACCCTAACCCGTTCTACAAGAAAACGTGTAAAGAGATAAACGAGATCTCTTCTAAAAATAAATCTTAACAAACATTCTAAATATACGGATAACTAACAATACTATCCGCAGCAACAACACTATCGGTAGGAACGAGATAACACTGTCGGCAGCAATGAGATTTCAGCAGGAACCAAAGCTATCGGCAGGAACCAGCTTAACACTATCGGCAGCAACAATGAAACTCTTATTTCCCAGAGATCCTAACAATATCCTCCCCTAATCTTGAGGTTGACTAGGTTAACCTGCAAGATTCCAATGTGACAGAGCTTTGAACTTCTCAGGCTTGAGGACTGCGACTTAGCAGCAGCAATGAGTAGTAACCAGCAAAATCCTTAACTTGCAAGATTCCAACCTCTATAGCATCCAGCAACAACTTCAATAGTTCAGCAGGAATAGGAAATCTTCTTCAAAACATGTATACTGGTCACCATGACATTCACTTGAACTTGGCTGCTACTATGACAATATGTACATCAAATCACTTAAGTTTCATACTATTCTCATCACATCCAGGTGTGTTAACTCCTGTGAGAGGTGAATCATTGAAAATTAATGGATTTGATGTCTCTTTACCAATAGCCATCACTACTGGAGTAGCCAATGTTTAGGTGTGTTAGACCATGGTACATTTGATAACCATCTGATTTATTAGCAAATCAGCAACTATAAACGGATTTGACTTGTCTTTACCTGTAGCCGTTTGCTCAGGACTAGCCAATTCTTAGGTTTCAGCTAACCTTGGTGAATTGAATACCAAATATGGATACAATTGTCTTTACCACAAACCATACTTTTGTGGACTAGCCAATCCTTTGGATCCCATAAAGGGTTACATCCATGGTGAATTGAGAACCATTTTCAACTCTCAGAACTAACCATGGGTGAGTTGAAGTACCCTATAGCTTTGAGCAAGCTATTACAGCTAGCAAACGGATTTGTTTATCACACCAGAGCCGTACCCTCATGGTGAGCCAACTCTTTCTTGTCTGCAAGACATGGTGAGTTGAGCACCATTTATTGTGCAGGTGTAAAACCAACACTGTACCTGCAAGGTGTTGCTTCAAAACCACTTATTAGCACACAAAATATACAAAGATTATTATATATTTTTTTTTATTTTTTATTTTTTTTTAATCAAAGAAACACACCAAAATAAAAGAAAGAAAAATAAGAAAAGAAACCAATAGAAAATATACAACAACAACAAGAATCATCCTCCCCCTTAAGCTTCATCCCCTTAAACTGCAATCCTCCCCTTAAGCTCAGCATCTAGGGATTTACCATCCCAATATGGACCACCAAATGTTTAAACCTTGGTCCATCAAAAGCCTTGGTCAGCAGATCAGCAACATTATCATCTGTGTGAATCTTAATCACCTGAATAAGATGCTTCTCATAAGCATCTCTTATGAAATGGTGTCGAATCTCAATATGCTTTGTCCTTTGATGATAAACAGGATTCTTAACAATACACATAGTACTTTGATTATCAATAAAAATCTTAGTGTTCATATAGTTGAACCCATAATCCAACAGCTGATTTTGCATCCAAAGTCACCTGTCCACAGCAACTAGCAGCAGCAACATACTCTGCCTCAGTAGAAGATGTAGCCACTATAGTCTGCTTCTTGCACTGCCAAGAAACCAACCTCCTACCCAGAAACTGACAACCTCCTGTTGTTGACTTCCTATCAAAGTTAGCTCCAGCATAATCACTGTCACTATAGGCTTCCAACACAAAAGGAGAATCTTTGGGATACCAAAGTCCCATCTTTGGTTGTCCTCTTAAATACTTGAAGATTCTCTTAACTGCATTTAGGTTAGAAGTCAATGGTGTAACCTGATGTCTAGCACATGCACCAACAGCAAACATGATATCAGGTCTTGAAGCTGTCAAATACATGAGTGATCCAATCATGGACCTATAAAGATGAACATTAACAGCAGCATCAGGTTCATTATTGGACTTAGGCTTTGGACGTTCAAAAGGAGTTGTAGCAACCTTCACATTTTCCATATCAAACTTCTTAAGCATGTCATAAACATACTTCTCCTGGCAAATAAAGATCCCATCTGGTTTCTGCTTAACCTGAAGACCCAAGAAGAAAGTCATTTCACCCATAGCACTCATCTCAAATTCACTCTTCATCAATTCTTCAAACTCCCTGCACCAGGCTTCATTAGTGGAACCAAAGATGATATCATCTACATAAACTTGTACCAGAATGATATCTTTGAAGTTCTTTCTATAAAAAGAGTTTTATCAATAGCCCCTCTTCTTTTAACCATGTTTTAGCAAAAAGGCTGATAACCTTGCATACCAAGCCCTTGGTGCTTGATGAAGACCATAAAGTGCTTTAACCACTTTGTAAACCAAATTAGGATTCTGAGGATCTACAAATCCCTGTGGTTGAGTAACATAAACTTCTTCCTCAATCCTGCCATACAAAAATGCACTCTTCACATCCATCTGATATACTACAAACCCCATAAAGGAAGCAAAAGCCAAGAACAATCGAATAGCTTCAACTCTTGCCACTGGTGCAAACACCTCATCATAATCAATCCCCTCTTCTTGTCTATGACCTTGAGCTACTAATCTAGCCTTATTTCGAACCACAATTCCCCTAGCATCCCTTTTATTCTTTAGAATCCATTTAGTCCAATAGCATGCTTTCCTGCAGGCAGAGGTAACCAACATCCATACTTTCTGATTCTGGAACTGCTGCATTCCTCTTGCATAGCCTCAACCCAATCATCATTAGCAAGAGCTTGAGCTATACTAGTTGGTTCAACTTGAGATAAGAAACAAGCATACAGAAATGTAAGTAATCAGTATGATTGCTCCTCAACTGATCCTGTATATAACTGAGAAAAGCAGATTCTCCAAACTTGGGTTGATGAAGTTTACTTCTTGTCTGAACAGGGGAATTAATATCTCCAAGAATCAAAGACTGAGGATGAACAGTATTGATCCTCTTGGTAGCAATGGGATTGACTTCAATGGAGGATGCCTGATTAGTAATTGAGGGGTTGAAGTCATCATCATATGAAGAAGAGGTGAAAATGCCAGTTCTGGACTGATGATGAGGATCATTCAACTTATCTCTTGAAGAGACTGAATTTCCAAGATCAGAAGGAATTGGAAATCTTTCAGGGGAGTTAACAACACCCAGAGTGTCAACAGATGGAGAAGACACAGGAACATCAGCAGAAACTCTAGAAGGTTCAGCAGGAACAGATCCACTTTCAGCAGGAATGGGATCAGCAGGAACATGAATACCACCAGTTGAATTCAGTTGTCTTCTAACTTCAGCTTCAGCCTTTCTCAGAATCTCCTCTGTCTCTTTAGAATACCCAGAATCAAACATCTCAGCAGCTCTTTTGGCATTAAACTCTTGTCTTTGAAGCCTAGCAAGATCTTCTGCATAACTAGAATCACCTCCAGCCATATCAGAAGAATCTTGAGCTTTGAACCTGAAATGTTGTTAGAGGGAAAAGAAGGAACAACTATAGGTCGTTCATCACTCTCTACATCAGAATCATCATCCGAGGTACCTGCATTGTTAGTTTGAGAAACATTTGTACCAGCAGATAGATTTGATTTGAATCTATTATAACCTAAGGTGTCAGATAGATAATCCAGATCAAAGTACCACTCTGGACCAGCACCCTGCAAATTAGGTTTATCTTCAAGATATCTTAAGTTGAGAGTCTCTTCTATTCTCTTAGAGGACAGATTATAAACCCTATAGGCTTTACCATGAGCAGAATATCCAACAATAAACCCTTCATCAGCCTTTCCATCAAACTTGCCTAGGTAATCACTAGTGTTCAAAATAGTGACATGACATCCAAAATGGCTTAAGATAACTAATGTTTGGAACCTTCCCAGACAAAAGTTCATAAGGTGTTTTATTATGAGGACTAGTAATAGATACCCTATTCAACACATAACAAGCAGTGCAAACTGCTTCAGTCCAAAACATAGTGGGCATCTTAGATTCAGCTAACATAGTCCTAGCTGCTTCTATCAGGGTCCTATTTTTCCTTTCTGCAACCCCATTTTGTTGTGGAGTTCTAGCATTACTATAGTCCCTTTTTATCCCCTTAGTCCCACAGAGTTCAATAAGATTAGAGTTCTTAAACTCTGTGCCATTATCACACCTTATAGACTTAACCTTTTTACTTAGCTGATTTTCTATTAAGGCAATAAAATCCCTAAGAACTGGATAAGTTTCATCTTTAGTACCCAAAAAGAAAGTCCATGAAAACCTGCTAAAATCATCTGTAATCACCAGGCAGTAGTTCTTATGGTCAATACTTCTGATAGAAGTAGGACCAAAAAGATCCATATGAAGAAGCTGCAAAGGCTCAGAGATGTTGCTCACAGCAGTTATGGCCTTGTATGATGCTTTGTGCTGCTTTCCTTTGTTGCAGGCAACACAATCGTGCTCATTAGAGAAGATCTTCATAGGAAGCCCTTTAACCAACCCATTCTTAGCCAGCTTGTTAATGGTCTTGAAATTCACATGGGCCATTCTTCTGTGCCATTTATTAGATTCATCCACAGAAGCTTTTGCAACCAGACAAGCAAGTGATCCCTCAGGCTGAACATCACTAAGATTGAAGCTATAAAGATTGTAAGTCCTAGGAACTTTAAGTTCAACCTGACTTTCATCAGGCAGCTTGAAGTCTTTGGACAACACAAAGCAATCATTCTCAGTGAAGAGAACACTGTTCTTCTTGTCACATATTTGGGAGACAGAGAACAAATTGAAGTCTTGAAGTTCCTTCACATAAAGTACATCTTCAAAGTCCAGCTTAGCAGTCTTGATAGTTCCCTTCCCAGAAATTATTCCATCTCCTCCTCCAAATGTCACAGTACCTCCATTCAAAGGTACAAATCATGCAATCTTTCCAAATTCCCTGTCATACTCCTGGAACACCCACTGTCAACAATTCCAACATCTTTGCTTCTAAAAGGAAAATCCTGAGAAAAAGAATACATATACAACATTAGATACAAGAGAGACTCAAGCCATTGCTGACTTGAGCCTGCCTAGTGGATCAATAAGAATTAAACCCTGGAGATTGATGAGATCCACCATTGATCTTGGACCCCATTTTCATATGTTGGTTATTGATTTTCCAAGAACAACCTGCTGAGGACTTAACAGCAGTTTTCCATCTTGCCCCTCCCTTATTCATGGTGTCAAAACAAACAGGTCTCATATTATTTTGAAAGTAAGAGCTAGTAGGTCTTCTGAAAGGTCTAGCCATATTGCTTCTCCAACCAGCAGGATTGATCCTACCGGCAGGAACTGAATAAACAGCAGCAACAGGCTTATCGGCAGGAATGAACTTATCAGCAGCAACAGGCTTACCAGTAGGAACTGGCTTGCCAGTAGCAACTGAAGTTCTCTTGCTGCTTGAGGAATATAAGGGGGAATATCATTCACATTTTTCCAACAAACCTATTTTGACATGCATTCAAACCCATCTGTTTTCATAATAGTCACAATCTTTAATAAGATGATCATAACTACGACACACAAAGCAAGATTTCTTTCTAGGGGTCTTTTTCTTAACAATAACTTTCTCATTGCAAACAGAATTATTCAAACCAACACATGAAACAAAATTATCCTTAACACAATAAAAACCACAATCATAATTGTTTGAAACAAACCAAACAGATGTTAAACAGAACCACAACCAGAAACATTATTGTTTTTAACACTATCAAAAGAAATATCTTCAAATGCAGCTGTCTTTGAGTGAGATTCATCATTAGCTACTTCTGAGGAGAGATCTTCTGACTTTATTGAAGCTGACTTGTCACTTGATCCACATGTGGCATAGTCATTAGTCTTGATTTCTGAAGATTTGTCACTGTAAGAACAAGAGACAAATTCATTAGAGTCACAATCAAGATTAGGCAAGTCCTTTGCCTGTTTGCCATAGTTCATTTGTGAATCATCAAAGTCAACAAAAGGATTAGCAGGTTTAAATGTTCCAGTTATGGGTGGAGGAACATCATTCATCCCTCCCTCATTCACATACTTTACAGGCTTTCTATAATCTACAGGTTCTGGGTTAAAAACACTATACTCATTAGGGTCATAATACTGATTTGGCCCTACCAGGTCACCGAACCCTAAACCTCTTTTAGTTTTTGACGACATAGAACTATCAATAAGCTTGTGAAGGTTTGTGGATGACTCTTTCCACTTATCAAATCTAGCCAAGGTATTATCTAGTTTAGATTGTAAATCCTGATTTTCTAACACTACCTTAGCTTTTTCCCTTTCAGAATGTTTAAACTCATTAATAGCATTTTTTAAATCTCTTTCCAAAACCTTTATTTTTACTTCATAGGCAGACTGTTGTTGTTGATACCAGACCTTTTGTTGTTCTAAAGTTTTAACAGCCTTTTTATGAGCCTTAAGTTGAATAAAGTTATCCTTATTTTCACTTTCTATAACATCAAATTCCTGTTTCAATTTATCATATCTAGAATCACAACCAAATGGACAGTTTTGTACCTGAGATGGATGACCCATCATTCCAAACTGACCAGCCACTTGAATCTTCTCACCATATCCAGCTACCATCCCAAAGACCTTATCTGATCCACTTGCAGCAGCCTTCTCATGATGCTCTGATACCACTTGTAGGATCGAGTACTTCGAGCTTGATTGAGCTTGGTATAAACAAGAACCTCTGTATGCTATACAAGTGTTTATGCGGAAACTAAACAGCAAGTATAATAAAGAAGAAAACTCTAAACGACAATGATCCTCTATGGATCAAACTATGAACTAGGAATTGTGATATTGAATATTGAAAAACGTTAAAGGCATACATAAACTCATAGACGGGTTTATCTTTTATACTAACAAGATCACCTAACCCTAACCCGTTCTACAAGAAAACGTGTGAAGAGATAAACAACAATCTCTTCTAAAAATAAATCTTAACAAACATTCTAAATATACGGATAACAAATAATACTATCCGCAACAACAACACTATCGGCAGGAACAAGATAACACTGTCGGCAGCAATGAGCTTTCAGCAGGAACCAAAGCTATCGGCAGGAACTAGCTTAACACTATCGGCAGCAACAATGAAAGGGAGGATTTGTGTTTGGACTTGTGAGGTTTCAGGTTTGGGTTGTTGTTCTTCAGGGTTAATGACATTGTTTTGAGGGATTTCGTCTTCCATTGAGAGAGGGTTAAGAGATATGAGATCGACCTTTTTCTTCTTTATCAGAGATCCTTACCAGGCTCTGATACCACTTGTAGGATCGAGTACTTCGAGCTTGATTGAGCTTGGTATAAACAAGAACCTCTGTATGCTATACAAGTGTTTATGCGGAAACTAAACAGCAAGTATAATAAAGAAGAAAACTCTAAACGACAATGATCCTCTATGGATCAAACTATGAACTAGGAATTGTGATATTGAATATTGAAAAACGTTAAAGGCGTACATAAACTCATAGACGGGTTTATCTTTTATACTAACAAGATCACCTAACCCTAACCCGTTCTACAAGAAAACGTGTGAAGAGATAAACAACAATCTCTTCTAAAAATAAATCTTAACAAACATTCTAAATATACGGATAACAAATAATACTATCCGCAGCAACAACACTATCGGCAGGAACAAGATAACACTGTCGGCAGCAATGAGCTTTCAGCAGGAACCAAAGCTATCGGCAGGAACCAGCTTAACACTATCGGCAGCAACAATGAAACTCTTATTTCCCAGAGATCCTAACAAACATACTCCTGGCTTTTAGATCATTTCGCTTCTGAATTTTTTCTTCTGCACTTCCTGGTTGTGTTTGTATTTGTGACACAAGAGCATCGTTTACTGTGGTAGTGGTGATTGAGGGTTTAAATGAGTTGCCTTCTTTAATGATCTCCCAAAGTGCATAGTCTTGCACTTGGAAATATTGTTCTACCCTCAGTCGCCTCATATCAAACTCATTTTGCTTGAGTAATGGAAGTTTAGCTGCAACATTTGTTTGGATATGTTCAACATCCATTGTTCTTTTAATTTGTAAATATCAACCTGGCGCTCTGATACCACTTGTGGAAAGGATTCAAACACTTGGGATGTGAATCTTAGTAACGTGTTTGAGAGATATTTATGTATGAATGTGTTTAGCATGCGGAATCTACTACAACACACTTAAAAGAACACAAAGGTGGTAAGTTATGTAAACGTGAGTATGTAATGAACAAGGAACACAATTTTATTTAACACAAAACGATTCAATATTATTGATGAAATAATACGGATGATCTAAATATCACCGGGATTACAAAGTAATCTTGAATCTTAGATTGTAAAAGGATTTGTGAGTTGAGTAACTAAGTTACTTGAGAGATAGTTCGGTTTTGGTTAATAGTTGGAAAGATGCATGCATGAAGTGTGACTAACGGAACCTTTTATACGATAAGGCACCCTTATTACAAGTTGTCAAGTGGTTTAATATAATAAGATACTTTGACTATTCTAGCCTACAATTAAATACAACTACCAATGTACAACTCTGCAATATTCTTCTGTACACCACAGAAGACTAAACTACTTCTACATAACGTATAACAATGTACAAAGACTAATAATTCAACTAAATATCTATTACAAAATATCTAATCAACTTGACATATAGCTTGGCAGGCCCTTTGTCAACTAGCAGTACCTTTTACCCAGAAGGTACTGTTAGTACATCTTCATACTCTTCAAAATCAACTAGCAGGCTCTTTGACATCTTTGGCAGGCTCTTTGACTTGAACATTTTATTCCCAACACAAAACAACTATATTTATCTACATATATTATTATACGAGTAGTGATATGGAGGCCTAAAGTTTATGCATAAAAACATAACTAATCTATTCATCAATTCACATGTATTTTATTCATTTTATTTTTGTCTCAATTCTCTTATTAGTCATGTATTTAGTCACATGTTTTAATCATGAGAATCATTTTACTATTATTATTTACATAATAATACGGAGTAATATATTTATCTACATATTACAAATTAAATTAATTAATTAATTTTAAAAAAAAATGCTACGTTTCTATCTGAAATACAACTTACAATCAGAATCAAACTCTAATACTAAAATTAATTTTGTATATATATCCATATCAGTCGAGATAAACTGCACAATTCAAGAAACATGTACGATCAAGATCAAGAACTGAGTAACGACGAGTCCACTGAACTGGCTCACACATGGACCAATGACGACTTACTATTGCTCCAGTCAGAATTGATGATGGATGACACGTGGACCAAAGAAGATGAGCTTTTCTTTCAGTCAGCATTGGTGATGGTTCCTGAGGATATGGAGGGACGATGGGAGAAGATAGCCGAAAGGGTTCCTGGAAAGACTGCTGAGGATGTGTTGGCTTATTATGACGCTTTGGTTTGTGATGTGAATGAGATTGAGTCGGGTAACGTTGAGTTACCGAGTTATGCGGATGATGTTGAGGATGAGGTTGAAGAGAATGTGGTTGTAAAGAAGAAAAGAGGAAGGAAATCGGTGGGGATTTCGTGTGGTGATCAGTCGAGAACGAGTCAGAAGAGTGAGAAAAGGAAGAAAGGGACTCCGTGGAGTGAGGACGAACACAGGTAAGTTTTTCTTTGTTGTTTATACTTTGATCGCTTATTTGGGTTATGTTTCGCAAAAATAAGTTGCTGTTAGTAGTGTTTATTTTATAAAAGCCCTCCAAAAACTCATCGTCAAATACAGGTATTCCACTATTTATCTTACGAGTAACAATTAGAATTGAAGATTTTGAATGATTGTTTGATTCTTGAAGATTTTTTGAACTTTCATAATTGTTGAAAAGAATAGGGAATTTGCATGAGACTTTCTGTTTGTTAGATGATATGGGGTTTAAAGAAAAGAGTCCAAGATTGACTTTGCATAGTCAATGGGCCATTTTCTTGAAACAGATATTGTCACCGATGTAAATTGGTTAAGCTTACCAGAATTATTGGAAATTGTGATTTTTTTTTTTTTTTTTTTACCTGGGTTTCGACTCGACATTGCGAACCGACTAATCCCATTTGTTTGTTTGACCCTAAAGTCAAACCATTGATTATGTGATTAACCACTTTTAATTATGATATGTTCACAGGAGGTTCTTCGACGGGCTGAATAAATATGGAAAAGGTGACTAGCGTAGCATTTCAAGAAACTCAGTTGTCACAAGGACGCCAACACAAGTAGCCAGCCATGCCCAAAAGTATTTCCAACGACAAACTTCTAGAACCAAAGAGAGGAAGAGATCAAGCATTCATGACATCACCATTAACAATATTTCCATGGTGGTCCAACTAGCCCCACAACCACAACCAACGCCAACACCATCTCCATCGCCATCGCCATCACCACCACTCACTAATTTCTATGGTGGCATGGAACAACCATCAACACCACAACCTACTAGTTTCCATGGTACTACCATGGTGGTGCAGCCACCCCTACAACCATCACCACCGACACCATCACCGCCAACCACTAACTTCTATTGCGGTATGCAACAACCATCAACACCACAAGCCACTAGTTTCCATGGTAGTATCATGGTGGCACAGGCACCCCTATAGCCAACACCATCACCTCCATCAAATAATTTCTATGGTGGCACGCAGCAACAGCCAGCACACCCACCCCTTAGTTTCAATGGTAGTACCATGGTGCTGCAGCCACACCCACTAGCAACACCATCACTGTCACCCACTAATTTCTATGGTGGCGTGCAACAACCATCAACACCACAACCCACTCATTTCTATGGTGGCATGCAACAACCACCAACATCGCCATCGAAAAAATTCAATGGCGGACTGCCAACACTATCACCCCCTCCCATCATGGCGTGCAACAACCACCAACACTGCCATCCACCCAGGGACGGATCCAGTAGGGGGGCTGGAGGGTGCTCGGCCACCCCCAACCTGCCCAACAACCCTACCTCGTAGCTTGGATAATAGCCTACGCAGATGGTGTTTTGAATCGGTTTATGAACGAAGATGGTGTTTTGATGATAAAAAGGTCCGGTAAACAGGTTTAGCAAAATTTAAAAAAAGTTTGATGTTTTAGTTGATGGGTGGCCGGAAAGATACAAGGAAGATAAAGATGAAGATTTACTATTAATTTTTTGTGATTGGGTAAAATAGTTATTCTTTTGTCTGATTAGTCACGTAGGGAGTTGAAATTTTCTTTTTCTTTTACAATCTATTACTACTATATTTTCATTTTCATTTTATCACTTTTTTGTTTTAGTAATTCGTTTTTGTTTTAATAATGTTCAAAAGATATATTGGTCATAAAATAAAAAATATATTGATCATAAAGTATAAACCTTGCCATAACTTCTTACTTGTATATATTTGCCAAACTTTTATGTGTTTACAAATAGACCATAACATAGTTGTATATATTCAAAAACTTATTTAAGTAAAAATCAAAATTGATATCATTGAGATCTTTTAATGAATAATTTTGACGTCTTTCAAGTTTTATCGAGTCTCAATGTGGTTTTGTTTACATTTCAAATATAAAAACAATGTGTTGTGATTACAACATTAGTTGGGGCATCTTTCGATCATCTTGGTCAGGGCAACAAAAAATACATGACCGGACATGAGCCTAAATTCTAGTGGCCCATATATAATAAACAACGACGCTTTTATCTTCTTCAATTCCTTATTTTCACTACCATTTATTCCAACGTTTGCTCATTTTGTTCATTTCCTTGTATGTTACAACCGAAAAAATATCATTGAACATGTATGTCGTACGATTCAAACTTCACTCCAGCTTCTAAAACAAGGAATCGTATGTTACTACTGGAAAAAAAAATCAAGCCCCCCTTAACACAAATTCCTGGCTTCGACCCTGCATCCACCAATTTCAATGGCGGATTGCCAAAACCATCACCATCACCCACTAACTTCTATGGTGATGTGCAACAACCACCAACCCCTTCCACTAGTTTCCATGGTAGTACCATGGTGGTGCCAAAACCCTCACCATCAACACCTCTAATCACCGCCCCCCACCATTGTCTATGGTGGCATGCAACAACCACCAACACTCCCACCAACAAATTTTAACAGCGGGTTGCCAACACCATTATCACCACCCACTAACATCCATCATGGTCTGCAACAACCACCAACACCACCATCTGCATCCATCAATGGCGGACAAGGAGGAGCACCACCAGCACCACAACAACAACAAATGGGCTACGAACATCAACAACACTTTGGGAACGCCATCATCACCACCCATTAAAAGTTACTCTCTGGATTAGTATAGTATAGGATTTGTTTTCCTTGGAATTGACCATTACGACAAATTGTGACGTTCTATTCTTTCATTTGTTTTCTGATACATGACTTGGAGATTTTGGATAGTGTCATTGTGAATTTGGCAAATATTAATATGATTTGGTTTAGTTTATTTGGTTGCTCCTTTCTACTATTCGATAATCCGGAGCAGAATATGAAGTAATGTATCACTTAAGGCACATTACTACAAGTTATCAAAAAGCCATTGCTTGGATTTCAGAACTTTACTTTTCGAAACTGGAGTTACCTAACTAAACGTTTTCTAAACATTTTTGTGTCAATATCGCTATTTGCGTATCATTGTATCAACAGTGCATCAATTATGAATATCTTTTGGGGAAATCACCTTGAAACGTATGAGAGCCTTTGAGATACTTTAATAAGCCGATACAACTCTTAGGTAACACATGTAATGCCACTAGAGACAAGTAAACAATAACATAAAAACATGAAGCGTAGAAAACAATACCGTAAACCTTTTGATTGTTTAGACTCAAAGAACACAAGTTAGGAAAATGTTGAGGTGTATGTGTGATGCTCATTCCTTAAGACAAATTTGTCCTCTTCACGGAGTTTGAGAATCATGAATGTCTATCTCTCAGGATACAATAACAACTGATAACTCCGTTAGCATAAACGGATTATCAAGGCGAACAAATATGTGCCTTCCTTCTATTACGAACCTAATACACAACGAATCAAGATGAATGATAAAGAAAAAGAAAGGAGTGAGTGTGTTTCTTGGTGTGTATGAAATGAGAGAAAAGATCTCAATTTATAATGAAAAGAGGTGAAAAAAAAGGGTCAAATAGTTAACAAAACTAATCCTATTATTGGCTATGAGCACATAATAAAATTGGTCGCTACATTTGACCACATATGAGTTATGAGTAGTAGTGTGTCGACTGTGGTAACCTACCATTTCTCGTTTATCTACTCATTCTTAAAGCAAAGAAGCCACTATACATCGGCCAAAAACATATTTTGAACAACTTTCTTCAGATTTTAGTTTCATTTGCGAAACTGCCTTTTATGATGAACCATTATACGTATTGTATTTCACTCAAAGCGATCCGCACAATTCATTATGAACCAACAACCAACGAACTCATGAAGTGTACCTTCTGAATTAAACTATGAACTAGTTTGCGTACAACTAAAGAGCATGGTATCACGCTACCATGCAAGAGGCCCAAAGCCCATACTATTTACTTACTGTAAACATTATTTTTGATTTAGTTTTAAATTTTTTCTTATATCACATATTCTTAGACTCAATTTTTATCAGAAATAGTTAAGTTTTAAATGTTCCAATGTAACAAGTTGGACCTATTTCTCGGCTGAAAGACAAAAATATACAGTAATATTAATTCTCCTAAGCTCTCATCACAAGTTGACCTCCCAATTATGTGTAGAAGATTCTCGTTATTGACTAGGCAAGTCTCGTTGACATTTTCTTAGCTGTTAGCTACAAAACTAAACATTGATTTTTTATTTTTTATGTTAAGGTATGCAAGTATGACAAGTTATAAATGATTTGTTATGCCCAAGCTAGAGTTTGCCACCACATATTAATCTACTTATATAACTTTTCCACAAAAATTCTTAGTTGATTATGGAATACAATGTATATTTATGATGTTTTCTACGCATATACACATTGACATGAGTTGTAAACTTGTCTTGGCAACCAAAGGTATTTATATTACACTGAAAGTTATAAGTTATAACTATACAACATTAAAAACATTACGTATTATCTTATATTAAATTATACTACGAAAGAAGATATTAAAATTTCTATAATTCAGGTAGTATAATATTACCAAGAGTCTTCCTTTAAAGGTCAACACCCCTTCCAAATAATCAATCTCCAATTGCCAATAATTTTATACTGTATACTACATGCACCTTTCCATTGAACAAAATAAGCTCCTGAAATAATATACCATGGAAGAGCTTTCCAAAATTGCCATGGCTCATTACCAAGCAAGCTCGGACGATATTCAAAAGTTGGCTCGTGACTTTTTTTGTGCGATGGACAATGACGGGGATGGCAAGATAGACCAAAAAGAGTTCTTGGAGTTCATGCGGGAGGAAGGGTGTTTCCAAATGAAAAATCCATCTTTTTTCAAGCAATTGGATCTTGATGGAAATGGTACTTTGGATTTTCGGGAAGTGATGACACTTTACTACATAGTTAAAAGTGGAAGGCCGTTTTGTGATCATTGTAAGAAGTTCATCTCCTCTACATATTTAACATGTGTCGGGTGCTTGGAAGATCCAATAGGAGGATCATTCTATCTTTGTCTTGATTGCTATATGATGCAAAAATGTGATCACGCTCATAATGGTTTGTTGCGGTTTCTAGACAACTATTCATTGCTTGAAGCTATGAACAAGTCAAAACTAACCAAGGTATTTGAAGATAGTCATTTTTGATATTTTTTAGCAATGTTTAATATAATAGTTAAAAATCAGATTGTTTATTGAAATGTACCTGTATTTGTTTGTTTCTCGTAGCTAAGATCCCCTCAGCAAGCAAGGTCTAAACCATCTGGGACAGTCCCAGTTCTTGATAAACCACATTCAGGTAATAACCAGACATGGAATCAATCTTTAGCCATGATTCAAGTTCCGTATAGGCCACCTCCTGTTCCTACTCACAATCATCATCAGTGGAGCCCTTATCCCCCGACTGGGAATCCATATGGCCCGACCACTCCTCCTATACACAACCATACGTGGATCCAAAACAATTACTCTTACCACTATCCACCATCATATCCAGTTCAGTTACCTGCTACATCTACAGCAGTGGTACCACAACGGGTGGGTTTTAAACTTCTTTCTCATTGTTATCTATAGTCTTAATTAGTAATTACATAAACGGTACTTTCTGTGCTGCTCAAAGTTGGTTCGTTGCTAATACAATGAAAAGTTTTGGTCCCAAGAAACATAACTGTTTGTTTTGAACTCAATTTGGTCCCTCGATCACGAGCGAGGGACACAATATGAAAACAAACAGTGTTGATAATTTATCAGTAAATAGTATCCGTAATGCAAAAAAAAGTGACCATTTATGTAATTGCCGTACCTAGCTATCTTTAGGTTATTAGATTTATATTCATAACGTTTTAATCAGGCAGACTTTATATTTTATTGATTTAGTTTGCTGTATCATTACAATTATTTTGCAGCAACAATGGAAGGTAGCATTTGGAGCACTAAACGCGGCACTCACCATTGGTTCCGTAGCAACTGGTAGCAGTCTATGTTCCATCTTATAAGGAGCCCCAAACTCTGTGTTACTTTTTCTTCATGTTTCTACCTCACTAGGTAATTTGATGCGTGAGAGTCTCCTTCAATATTAGAGCCATTAAATCAGGCTTGTTTGTGCAAGATGACGTACAGTTCCATTTATGTATCATGGATTTTAATTGTAAATGATCGTCGTTAAAAATCTAAATTTGGTTGCAAGATTTGGCTTTCTTTTGTCTGGAAGATGGAAACAATTGAGCCAAATCTTCCAGACAGATTATTATACAAAAAAACAGATTTTTTGTCAAAAAAAAGTTACTAATGAAATAATATAATTGTTTTACTTACATTTGACACACTACTAATTTATCAATTAAAGACCTTAACGGATTGGATCGATTTCTAAACCAAAGTAAACAGCACACTTACGAGGATAATAAAAGGATCCATTTCTGTAACATAGATATCAATGTCAACAGTTATTTTCAAATATTAAGCAAAAATCTTATCAAAAGAAAGTAGACAAGTCAGGATTATGAAATAAAGTCAGCTGATCAGCCCTTGAGCCCAGACTTAATGTGTTCAATAACATCCGAACCAGTATTGAACGACTCAGCTAGGATCCCCTCATAAATAGTACTATTAAAAAGACTATTAGCAATAGACTGAGTCCCAGCACTCGCGCTCCCAAAAGCCGATACAGCCAAAGCGTGTTCGGTGGTATTAGAGTTATACTGAAAGTGAACAAGTCCTTTAGGAAACACAAAGATATCACCAGTTTCAAGTGTCTGATTGTAAAGTGTATTATTTGTATCAACAAATCCAACTTGTAATGAACCGTGGATCACAAATAGAAGCTCACTGGCACGAGGGTGGATGTGAAGCGGGTTAAGAGAGCCAGCTGGGAACTCGAGAATAGCATAGGAAACACTTTGACCAAGGAGACCCGGGAACTCGTTTAAGGAAGCTTTTACAACTGTAAAATTTGTTGGGAAGGTGGCATTAACTATTGATCGCACACCTGTGTATGTGAAATAGTTTGGGTCTGTTACAGTTGTGTTTGGTGGTATTACATAGTCGGTTAGGATGTCGGGGTCAGTAGAGACTGCTACTTGAAGCAGAATAAAGGAAACCAATGATATGCACAAAAGAGATTTAATGGACGCCATTGGAAGCTTTTGAGTTATGATGAAGTTGTTTATTCAAAGTGGTTTTTATTTACACTAATTGGTTTATTAGCATAGGAAATGTAGATTGGGTTTGTTGTTGGTGATCAAGACTTTAGTTGTCGAAGGAGCATATACTTGTGTGTTCTTTGATGCCGTATAATGATCTGAGCCTACAAAGAAACAACTGTGATCCGTTGTCTTGGTTTTGTCATGTCATGTCATTTTGTTATATGTATTTAGTATTTGAAGAGCATTAAATGTTACGAGGAACATAAACAAACAACACTCTCTGCCAAAATCTAGAGATTATATTTGTCAACTAATGAAGTAAACGTACAAAATTCGTGTTTTGGCATATCAAGGTTATTGACTGAAGCCTGTCTGCCTTGATTTTTCCAACTTGTGCAGATTAAATCACTTTAAACCTGTATTTCCAATCCCTAGACTCTTGAATAAATCCATGGCTTCAATAGTTTTTGTATTTTTCAAGTCTCAGTGGTCAATAAATCGATATCAACAGTAGACTTTTTGAGTTCTCTTTATATGGTTGTTTCAAAAGCCAATTTTAATTTTTTAAACGTTACCATGTAAAAGGTTCACGTTTAATTTTTTAAACGTTACCATGTAACACGAGTTCGAATAATATTCATGAAACATCATATTAGTTCAGAAGTAAAAGTGAAACAAAGATAGTCTCACTGTTGATAAAACTCATCTGATCGCAACATGAGGTGATTATATGAATTGAAGAAGTATATATAAGGAAAGCGAATTAAAGAAATCTTTTAGTAATGTCTATTATTCAATGCATAATTTATACATCAAATCATGAGTACAATAATGGTGTTGAGAAACATAAGCACAAGGTGCACAGATTCTAGACTACTTAGGCCTAAATTTAGCCAGAGAGACCAGCTTTAATCTTCTGAATGGTGGTAACATCAGTTTTGAACGACAAAGCCAAGATATCGTTGTCAATGGTTGAATTAAAAACCGAATTGGGAACAGACACAGTCCCAGCATTAGCACTGCCAAAGGCAGAAAGAGCCACAACTGGATTCTTAGCATCATTGTTAAACTGGAAGTGAACGAGACCTTTGGGGAACACAAAGATATCGCCGTCTTGCAATGTCTGTGTAAATAGCTTATTAGTCGTGTCAACAAACCCAACCTCTAAAGAACCTGAAAGAACAAACAATAGCTCGGATGCACGTGGATGAGTGTGGGGCGGGTTGACTGTTCCATTTGGGAACTGGAGAACTGCATAAGAAACACTTTGACCGTTAAGAGCCGGAAATTCAGCCATACTTGCTTTCGACACCTTAAAAGTTGTTGGGAAAGGTTTCCCGACAAGAGCTCTCATTCCGGTGTATTTGAAGAAGTTTCCATCAAGTGGGCCTTGTAAATTTGAAGGCACGATAAAATCTGTTAGGATGTCTGCATCTCCAGCTGTCGATATGTTGAGAGTGGCACATAAAAGTGCAAGCAACATGATAGTTTTAAGGTTTAATGCCATTTTTATTTGCTTAACAAATGAATGAATGATCAATGGAACTTGAGACTTGTTTGGTTGTTTTTGCAATGCCAATAGATCAATGTTATATAGAGATCTTCACCTTGTGCTTGTTTAAATTTCTCTTTTGTCATGTACTGACATAAAAATGAACGAAAAGTCATGAAATAAATTGTAAATGATTTTGTGTGTACATGCATGCTGTCGATATATTTTCTTCTTACCAAGGAACCATTTTTGAGACATAGGCTAAAGAAAAATTAAAAGACTGCCATTTTAATATAATTTAAAAACAAGCCTTTAAGTTAAGCCAAATGAGAAAAACCAGAAACCTTGTTTACTTGACAACAACACAGCTCAATTTTGCTCACCAGAACAAGGTTGGACAGCTAAGACTAGTCATTTTTTGGTAGAGTCGGCACGATGCCTGGGTCGGGTTGGGCGGTTGAGTAATGGGTCAAAACAAGTCGGGCCGGGTTTGGTTGACCCACAAATACTTCTTTGTCCAAAACTGATCAAACCCTTTTTATGGATAGGTAATGTGTTAAATATGCTTAAAAACACAATATTATCACAAATGAATTCAAATCTTAGATTGAAATAATTCAGAGGGTTGTATGAATTGTATCCGTAAAAAATAGACTTTGGACGACTTTCAACATGTTTGATCAGATCAACCACCCGTTTCCTTTTTAGCTTACTTTTTATTTCGCCCATCTGACATATATATGACCCAAATAAACCTATTGATAAGTGGTCCAAAATAAAATCAAAACATCTACCAGTGTGTAATATATTCATGAAATCACGAATACAATAATGGTGTTCAGAACACATGTTCTTGAATACTTAGGCCTAAAATTAGGCCGAAAGACCAGCTTTGATCTTCTGAATGGTGGCGACATCAATTTTTGTTCCCCATAACAATAACATAACTCATTTTTCCCCCATAACAAGGTTGGACAGCATGCTAAACATCAAATAAGCTAATGTTAGTCATATACTTGAAACAGTTGAAACTATCGGGTTGAATTGTGTTTTTATCACAAATAGAAAGAATTCGGATGAGTTAAAAGTCGCTCAAAATCTACTTTTGGTGCATGCAATCTCTAGATCACTCTATTCAAAGATTTAGACTAATATTGAAATAATAATTACACATGATTAGATATTTATAAAAAGTTGATAATAAAATTTGTTTACAGGTCAACCCAACCTTACCGGGCTAAATACTCCGTTACAATATTACCCGTTTTAGCCATCCTAGCCCACCCATCTTGCCACCTCTAGCAAATAGCTTTCACTCAAATTGATTTCATCACATTGAGGGTGAGTTCTAAGAACATATATCTGAAAAGGCTCATGAAAAAAGAATCTTCAACACACCTATCTCCTCAACTCAAGAGGTATAGAAATCTTTAAATACGTATTGAATATTTATCAAAATGCAAAAACATTACGTAGTAGCAGAAAAATGAAATGCAAGAGGTATAAAGACTGCAGAAAATGCCATTAGCATTAAACTGTTCAAGTACTAGCCGTGTTGCAGGCTGTTATACGTCCTGCTTCTAAATTCACGTTTATTCTACTTGGGTAAGAGCTTCAAAAGCCGACTAGGGCAGATCCATCGTCCTTATGGTTTCTGCTAACCAACAAAATAGAACAGTGTTAAAATGCTCTTTCCATGTTTATAATTGCTAAAATATCATACATTTTAAATATTGTGCAAGCATAAACCAGTAATATAATTGCTAGAATCATGTACTCCGTAACTTTTTGTCATTGTTATTTATTTGGGTCGGTTTTTCCTAACAAACATGTTTATGAAATCATGTAACCGCGCCAGTTACATCAACATTCCATTTTTTTATTAAGGTAACACTGCAAACCACAAGATCGTATACCCGAAAATTGTTGCAAATTTTTTAAGGCATGGGATTATTAGATTTATATAAGTCAACACACTATAGATGTATAGTACCTTCGCGTCAGTTTTCTCTTTTTCGGCTTTCTCTTTTTCTTCGATCTTCTGTTTCTGTTTCTCTAGCTTTTCTTTCTCCTCTTTCTTCACCAAAATTAACCACAATCAACAAAATCTGTATATTAACAAAACAAACATGCACATACATACGTAAAATATCAAATACCTGGACGTAAAGATTCTCACGTGCACGTCCTTCCTCCTCTAGGACACGTCCTTGATCGCTGAAAAAACGAACATCTGGTCTTGAGTGCATGAAACGAAGGAGAGGAGATGATCGTGAGATCATTGTGGATCGCATCGCCATTATTGATTAATGTATAGATCTGTTTGAGCTATCGAAATGAAAGGTGATGAGAAAATGTTAGTTTATTTTAATGCATGATCATAGAAAGAGTTGTGTTACCAAATGAACAGGTCCAACAAATTATCACCGGGTCAACAGATACACTACATCATAGTATTCTTGCAAATATGATTGACTGATAATTAGACAAGATACTAAATCAAAGTAAAATATACTAACAATAACCCATGAACCATTATTTTAGGTAAAATGTACACAAGTACCTTTTAATTAAGACAAGTTCTCATCCTAGGCAATTTTTTGTAGTTAGTTAATTTTTAATGCATAACAAAAACAAACTATAGTTTTCACCTTATTGGACCGATTTCCTGTAAACTTTTGACAATGTAGCTACTACTACGACTTATCTGATAGGGTCAGAATACAATTCCATCTATTTATGATATCATGTGATAGGGTCAGAATACAATTAACCAGTAAACTTGTAAAGATAAGAGAAGTTTAATGGCAAATTTGTGAACTTGTAACAGAATGGTAGTTATGTTTGTTAACAGAATTTAGTAACAGAATTAGAGGATTAAGAAGTAGAAATGAGAGAAAGAGAAAGTGATAAGAAAGGAGAGATTAAAAGAAGGATTGTATTATTTCATGAATGTAAATGAGAATTACAACTTGACATTTAAAGGGAATGTTTGGCGGGAAAAGCTGTTAGCCAATCAGCAGTGGTGATGAACACGTGTACCTCACATGACCAGCTACCAGCTAGGCTAGGCATGCGCACCTCACGTGTCACTAACTGTTTTAACTAACAACTCTTAATCCTGCATTCAGCTTACAACATGAAGCACCAAGTGAAATACTAAAGAAACCATCATAATCAGATGGGTAATGACAAAATGAGTTTTGTGTGTGTCTGTAGTCTTTGACATCAAAATTCAAAAGTCATAACTCATAACTCCTACAACACATAAGTACATAATTAAAATACTTGAATACACATGCAATATTTATCGTCATAAACTTTTAAAAGCAAGATTGCGCATCAGTCGAATTGAGACTGAAGTCGACCAAATTTATTACATTACTTAGATACATGTGACAACAATTCTCGGATACACGAGTGCTCTTATTCAGTCCACCATTTTTTCTAAATTGACTCGGAACCAAAATACAGTTATCGCTCCAATCAACTAATCATCATGTTAAATATGTTAACAGGATTTGAGGCCGCTAACAGAGGGAGCAGCACCTCGAGTTGTCTTCACATAGCTCACGTAGTCACCATAGTGCATTGTAAATAACGTGCTCTGGTAACGGGTCAGCTGGATACTCTTCCTCACTGATTCTGTTATGGTGCCATTGTAACCAGCTTTACGTATCAGAGAGTCAATGGCTTCTATAACTGTCCATCCTAATATAAAAATTACAAAGAGCAGATGGTCAGTTTTAGCAATTGGAGTTGTGAACCGTGGAAAGATGTGCTGGGCTGAGGGATTGGATAACGGGTCAAAGGGTAACGGGTCCAATCATGCCCCCTTTTTAGTACAGGTTGCAACAAGTTGGGCCTGATTAAAATGATAATCCATAATAATAATAATACTTTTACATAAAATCTAATTTAATCCCGCTAACCCGTTTCAGATCAAAAACCATAAGTGACCCATTCGTAAGTGTTGGTGAAAATTGCCACCTTTGGAGTAATGTAATACTTTGTGTTCCAAGCAAATGAATAAAAGAAAACTGCTTAAGGACCTCCTACCTTCTTGAGCAGGCACGTCGGGCAGGTATGTGGCACTTCGGCTTCTATTATTATTGGGATCGGTGAACTCGATAATAATTCCATGCTTTCCGACCTGCAACATAGGATGGGATCGAGAAGAGTGAGAAAACAAAGTTAAAAACGAAGACCAAGGGAGGACAGTTTTTCTATGCAAACAAGATGCGCTTTTTTACAAAAGTACCTCCCAATCAAGATAATTAGCAGCGGTTTCATAATTGGTAAGAAGGGAAACTGTACATTGCAAGAATGGTAATTCTTTAGCCTGTATTGGTGGGAATCGTCGGTCCCGTAGAGCACTGTGTAAAGAAATACATGCATCAATAATAGTGTTATACAAACGGTTCATTGCAGTGACGGGTTAAGTAGGCAATGTCCCACATCTATAAAAAACAAGCCATTCACAAGCCTTACGTTTTGGGTAAATAATAACTTCCAATTCCATGATAGTTTTATCATTGTTGACAGGTTATTGACTCGGTTTACACAATAACGACCGAATGGCTAACTTTAGTAATCATAAGGTTTTTGAGAAGATTTTATTTTGTAGAGAACGTACCTGGTTAGTGAGTAACCTTTGAAGCCGTTTTTTATGTCGCGAGCTTCCAGAGTCCCAATGCATCCACGTAAACGAGGTTCCTCACCATTCACAGCTTTCTTCCAAGTGACAAACAATGGACTGAAATCATATATAGAGCACCTCAATTACTTATCAAATTCCATATTTTATCCAAAAATCTTAAGCAAAAAGAACTCATCTACTTGTGGAATATTATGTATGGCCTCAATCACAAGAATGTTTCAATCTTTGACTATAATTCTATGTTTCAGTTTAACGGAAATAGAAATTAAAGTATCCACAAATATGAACTGCACCTGACTGTTGTTGCCCTTTTACACACCCCAACTCTTGTACTCTAATAGTGATAAGTGAAAATGGCACTTCGGAAAGACTCCGTATTATACTATGGTCACACTCAAATGAATGCCGGACAACATAGTTAGTTATACATTTATACATGTGTTTGACGCCTTGAGCGTCTTGTGAAGGTACAACGCAAAACTACACTTAAATTAAGCATCAAGATGGGATTGGTTACTTCATTCTGCCTATGTGCTCTAAAAGTAAGCGGGTAGCCCAAACTGCTTATTTACACTTGAATATGCAGTTTCGTTCAAGCACCTAATTATCTGCCTTTATATTAAAGCTGATAAACTTATATAACCAATTCTGAACAACCTCTAAAGTAAAACCCAAAAACTTTCACCCACTCATTTACTCTTTGTTAATTGCATTTGCACTTGGACTTTGATGATGCACACAACTTTTTTACTTATTGCAATATGTTATTGGGAGAAAGGACATACAAGATTTTATAAAAACATGCAAATTAAACTAAACTCCTTTTTTTTCATATAATCCTTAGAATAGCAACTAAATGAAGATAAGCAAACAAATACATGAAGGATAAAAAGTTGATGAAAGAATTGGAAAAATTACTATTGACCGTCATCAAAAGCAGGAGGTGGGACTTGATCATCACTGTTAAAGTGAGCCACCAATGTATCAAAGCAATACACCACCATTTCCTTATTTGCCGACACCATCTTTTCTTTTCTTTGATAAATATTTCACTCTGAAAAATGTCGACAAAGAACTTAAGGGGTGGAGTGTTGTATGAAATTGAGGGTACGTGTAAGCAAAAAACTCAAGGGGTGGAGTGTTGGCTTTTTCTGCAAAAGATACCACGTTTTATTCAACAACCAACGTCACTAAATTGTCCTTTTTTTTTTTTTTTTTTTTTTTTTTTTTTTTTTTTTTTTAAGCAGCCTTTACTTTGGTTGGCTTCTTTTGTATAAAGCTACTAGAAGGGGGGTCCATCCGAAGATATATATATTGTGTATGGTGTCGTCATAGTGAATAAATTCATGAATATAGAAGATTCAATGTATTAATCTTTTTGTTTAGAGTAAATATCAAAAATCGTCTATGTGGTTTACCGGGTCATTTAGAAATAGTCCTTGTACTTTAAAAAACCCGAATTTGGTCCCTGTGGTTTACGACCCATACGAGTTTGGTCCCTTGACCGGGTCAACCGTTAGTTGACCGTTAACTTAAAGGGTATATTGGTCTTTTCATATATTTATCAGTCAACAAAAACAATTCCCACTTTCACATTATTATTATTGCGGTGCCAGATCCAAAAATTAAATTTCCACTTTCAAGATTTTGTAATGGGTTTATGACAAAAAATAAATTTCCACTTTCAAGATCCAAAAATTAAACTAAACATCATCTTCCTTAAATGATTGCATCTGCTTGTCAACTCGATTGCATCATCTTCCTTAAATCGATTTTTCCAACATCATTTTTCCACTTTCAAGATTTTTCCAACATCATCTTCCTTAAATCGATTTACACAACACTTCCCATAATTAAACCAAACATCATTTTTCCAGTTTCAAGATCCAAAAAGAAAACCCATTACAAAATCTTGAAAATCTTGATTTGGGTTGTTCTTGTTTTTGAGAAAAGTTAGAAAAAAATGGCCACTGATGGAAAGAATTATGATGTTAAAGGTTATGTTAAAGGTGGTGGTGTTTTCATTTTTTGTCATAAACCCCAATCATCATCCCACGTTAATTAAAGGTGATGTTAAAGGTGGTGGTGCTGGTGAGAGGATAGAAAGAATTGTATGTGTAAATGCGATGCTTATTAGCCTTAAACAGGCATGCCCACATCATTACAACCCAATTTTCCCATAACCCCAAAAGATTCTACAGTAGTTTAAAAGTGTTTGATGAAATGCTTGAGAGGAATTTAGTTTCTTGGAATTTGATTATATCCGGGGCGAATAAGAATGGTGAGTATGAGGTGGGTATGGAGTTGTTTGCTCATTTGATGCGAAATGGGTGTTTTGAGGTTAATGAGTTTGCTTTAGGGAGTGTTATGAAAGCGTGTGTTGGTATGGGAGGTTTTGAGTTTGGCTTGTGTGTACATTGTTTTGTTGTTAAGATTGGGTTGGAAGGAAATGTCTTTGTTGGTTGTTCGGTTTTGCACATGTATTGCAAGTATGGGGGTATTGAAGAAGCTGAACGGTTGTTTGAGAGTTTGAATGGTCATGATCTTGGTTGTTGGAATGCTATGGTTGGAGGTTATGCGCAATGTGGATATGGACTTGAAGCTACCGAGAGCGTATCTTCTATGCATACTAAAGGAGTCGTAATGGATGAGTTCACTTTCGTTCATGCTCTTAATGCGTGTTCCATTACACGAGATCTTGATTTTGTAAGGCAGATTCATGGACTGATTGTTATTGACGTGACTAGGTAACAGTCATATTAGTTTGGTTAATGACATTACTCTATATGTGCAAGCGCGGAGACAAGACCAAACGGGGAAGAAATTTATACTGTTTGGTGGAGGATCAAGATGTTGTCCGGGTTCTGAATTAGCTCGTGTAGAGGTTGCATTCTTCCTTCATCATCTAGTACAAAATTTCAGGTGATTTTTGCTGTTTAATTTCTTATGTTTTTTTAAAATTATTTCAATTTGTGTAGTATTGTTAAGTCACTAATTTGAACATTGTTGGTTATATCGCAGATGGAGTGTAGAAGATGATGATCAGCCCCTTGCATATCCATATGTAGAATTCAAAAATGGTTTAGTAATTAAGGTGGACCATTTGCCCCTTTAAATCAAATCAAACTCATTATAATATATGATGGAGGTTGAACAAATTTCCTGAAATGATAATGATGCACTAATGCTATTCTGTTTTTGTATCCATTAAATGTATCTCTAAGGTAGCATTTTGTT
The DNA here is from genome assembly GCA_021014915.2 of Artemisia tridentata subsp. tridentata. Classification (NCBI taxonomy): domain Eukaryota; kingdom Viridiplantae; phylum Streptophyta; class Magnoliopsida; order Asterales; family Asteraceae; genus Artemisia; species Artemisia tridentata. Next base: position 315,501,637 of record CP139503.1, read on the forward strand.
TCTTCTTTTTTTGATTGAGAAATCTTGTTTTTTGACGGTTGAATGTTTGTTTATATCTGCCTTACAAAATCAAAGGAGTCATTTGATTATCTCTAAGGTATCAATGGTGAGAAATCTTTTTTTGATTGGATCTTGATTATATCTGGGGGTGATAAGAATGAATTAAAGTTAGTTAATTGATGGTTGAATGTTTGTTTGATTGAGAAATCTTTTTTTTTTATTATCTCTAAGGTATCAATGGTGAGAAATCTTTTTTTTTTATTGGATCTTGATGAGGGTTGAATGTTTGTTTCATTAAAGGATGAAGATGAGGGTATATTCGTCATTTAAGTCCTCCAATAATGGTCAACTGACGGTTGACCCGGTCAAGGGACCAAACCCGTATGGGTCGTAAACCACAGGGACCAAATTCGGGTTTTTTAAAGTACAGGGACCATTTCCAAATGACCCGGTAAACCATAGGGACGATTTTTGATATTTACTCTTTTGTTTATTGAACTAGTGTTTTAAAACATATGATGCATAAAGCAAGATTCAATGTATTTAAAGCCTTTTGAAATTGAGAAAATATTCTTCTTAGGGGGTTGGCATTGTACACGGTATGGGTACGGTATAGAAGCCATACCGTGCATGAAAATCGCCGCCGGTCATGCGGTATGCTCCACGGTATGAAAAACGCGGTATGGAACCACGCACGAAGTGACGAAAAAAATTTGAACGTTGGGGAAAAATTGGAACGTTGGGAATGGACAACGGTTACATTTTTTTTTTAAATACTCCTTCCCAAATCAAACATACAACTACACAAAATACCCAACTCATTTTTTACACTACAATCTTTTACCAAATATAAAAAAAAACTCAATCATATATGGATAAAAGAATTGGTTCGACTATATTGTTAGATGAGCCGTTTGAGTGGTCTAACGATAGTAGTCTCGACGTTTTTGTGAACGCGATTGAGGAAGATGATACGGCAAGGTCGAAACGAAAAGTAGTAAACCGCAATCGGGTCAAAGCTTCAGAAAGATTGCATCGTGATTATTTTTGTGACGAACCGAAATTCGACGAAGAATTTTTTGAAGATATGTATCGTATGCCTAAACATTTATTTTTAAAAATCACACATGATGTTGAGTCTAGATACGAGTATTTTCAAGAGAGTTATGATGCTAGATTGAAAAAAAGTTTCACAACCATACAAAAATGTACGTCTGCCATTAGACAACTCGCAACCGGTAATCCACCGGATGAGTTTGACGAATATTTAGAAATGGCACAAAGAACGTCACGTGAATGCCTTCAATATTTTTGTGCCGCTATTGTTGAGTTATACGGTCGAGATTTCCTACGTAGGCCAACAAACCATGATGTTGCACGTTTGTACGAAGCACACGAAGAGAGACATCACATTCTCGGTATGATCGGTAGCCTAGATTGCACACATTTCGTTTGGAGGAATTGTCCAAACGAATTGAGGGGTCAATATAAAAGGGGTGATCATCAATACCCCACGATTATAATGGAGGTAGTGGCGTCTCAAGATTTGTGGATATGGCACTCATTCTTTGGACCGCCGGGTTCAAACAATGATGTTAATGTTGTGATGCAATCTCCGCCATTCCTCACCGAGTGTAATGGTACGGCACGTAAGTGCCCATTTGTTATGAACGGGCGTACGTACAAGCGTGGCTACTATCTAACCGATGGCATATATCCTACATGGTCTACTTTTGTTAAAGCTTTCAAATATCAGACCGACCCAAAAGAGAAAAAGTTCAACAAAGTACAAGAGTCGGATCGAAAGGATGTTGAACGGGCATTTGGTGTTCTCAAAGGGTAAATGGGGTATACAGAGTCGACCCTTACGGCCACACACACTAGACAGAATTAGAAACCTAGTGTATGCGTGTGTGATATTGCACAACATGATTATACGTGACGCCGGTAGCGCAATCTCGCCAGTTCATATTCGGGATCCTCCGATCCAACCGGTGTTTGACGAAGAAGCCTTAGAAGAGATACGACATGAGAAAACACATTTTCGCCTCCGATTTGATCTTAATCACATATTCACGCTCAACACTTACCATACATCGAGGCGGTCTTAGAAGACGATGAAATTTAGTTTTTTAGTATTATGAAATTTAGTTTTTTAGTATTATGTAATGTTTTTAGGGTGTGTTTGGCAAAAATTGCTGGTGCTGGTGCTGGTGCTGTTGCTGGTGCTGGTGCTGGTGCTGGTGCTGATGCTGGTACTGAAAAAGATTAAAATGTAGCTTCTTTTTTTTGTAGTATTGTTTGGCAAACTAGCTGTAATTGTAGATTAAAAGTGTAAAATGACGTAATTGGACATACAAATAATAAATTTGGATTTTTTGAAGGTTAAAATAGTAATTATACAAAAAATAATCTCTAGCCCTTTCTAAAAAGCTGCTTGGATGAACTTTTAATTTCAGAGATTATTTTTCCTATAATCTTTCTTAATCTTTGCAGCCAAACGACACTACTTTTTGGACAATAGATTATTTTGTGGAAAAAAAAGCTGTAGCCTCCATAATCTCCCAATAATCTGGGGTACCAAACACAGCCTTAGTATTATGTAATGTTATTTTATGTTTTTTAGTAATATTATGTAATGTTTTTTAATTTTAATGGAATTTAAAAAAAATGTAGTGAGGTATGGGATGTAGTGTGGTATGGTGATGCCAACAAAATTTGAGAGTGTAATATGAAAAAGTAAAGGAATAAGATGGCATAAAAAGATTAGTTAGAAGTGTGAGATGAGATTTTGAGTGAGTGATCTATTGCAAACCCCCTTACATGTTACTCCCTCCGTCTCAATTTAATTGTCCATATTTTCTTTTATGGATGTCTCAAATTAATTGTCCACTTTCCTTATTTAGTAAAAACTAGAGAATCTAGTGGAGGAATATTCTATTTTAGTGGTTGAAAATTAAAATTACCCCACTTTTATTAAACTTTGTGTTTTCTCTCTCCTGACAAATAAATTGAGACGGAGGGAGTAATTACTTTGCTTTTGATAAAAACTAGAAGTGGGTCTACAGTCACACAAATTTAAACTACTAAATAAATTTACCTTCGGGACTCACGTGAACAAACTACCTTGATGGTTAATTCTTCTAGTTCTCTTTCTTCTTATTATGGCCAAACCAATAGAGAAACAACTAAGTTCTTTATTGAAAAACAAACCCTAACTCAAGAAGTTTGATTAGTATTAGGCTATGTGTAATGGTAAAATAAGACTATGGGGCATTTTTTAACACGTATCAGCCCAGTCAGCAAAGGGGCTTAATGGGTTTAAGTGTGTAATAGTGGGTGGGGCATTTTCTGACACGTGTCACCTTTTTTTTTTTCTTTTTCTTTTTTTTAATCAACCAAAGAATACATTCTAAATTAAAACATCATTTTATTAATTTAAAAAAAAATATACAACATCATTTTATTAATTAAAAAACAAAAAAAAAACAAAAAAAAAAACATTACATTAAATTTTATTCAAACAAACACTAAGATTAAAAACTACTCGTCGTTGTTGTTGTTGTTTCCCGCATTGTTTATCACATTCCGATTGTTGGCTTCGAAACAGTCACGTTCAACTCTAGCTCTTCGTTGGATCGGTGTGTCACTTCTTTTAGCTCTCAATTTAGTCAACGCGATCGACGCAATAGAAACTGCTTCTTGTTCCATGTCCGAGATCTCGTCGTCGGAACTAGACTCAAGAAGGAATGAAGAGCTTGGAGAATCCATAATTTTTATAAAAGTGTGTTTGAGTTGTATGTGTTTGAGTTGTTTAAAGGTGTGTTTGAGTTGTGAGAGAGAAAAAAAAAAAAAAAAAAAAAAAAAAAAAAAAAACCATTGGTATATTAAAAAAAAAGGGAGCCTTTTTTTTTGTTTTGAAAACTATCCGTTTGGGATACAACGGTACAATTTTTCTTGAAAGCAACAAGGGGCAAGGCTCCATTTAATTCACGCCTATTCGTTTTTTTTTGCATATTAGCGCCCATATGTAACAATGGGGGGCGCGAATTGGGCATTTTTGGGGCAGATTTTGGGGCCTTAGCGCCCCATTACGGAGAGCCTTACATGCAACATTAAACATACGCCTGACTAATTCTCGTGTTGTGGCAAGATTAACACTCAACATTAGAAATGATGATAACGCCTAAATAAAAGGTTGTAGGCAACAACTTGTAAGTGCCAAGCCCATATATTAAAAAGGTTTATGCTATTAAACAATGAGAAATGATTTGAATGCCTAAAAATATGGTAATTAATTTTGTGTCTAAAACATTGATTAAAATGGTAGTTGTTTATTAGTTTGTGAAAAAGAGAGTCCTCTTCTGTCACCAATAGTATGGTGCCGCATAAAGTTTTACAATGTACACATCTAGATGACCGTATCAGGGTTCTTAAGGGTTTGTAGGGTGGCAGCAAATTTTGTTTAAGAAGTATGAAAATAGTAGCAGATTTTGGGTAAGGATAAAAAAGGTTGTCAGGGTATAATCAAAAGGGTGTCAGGGGTTAGAAAGAGTATTTGGTCCGTTAAAACTTAACTTGAGTTGAATTAGTCAAGGTGAAATGTCGATTATGCCCTCACCCAAAAAGGACGTTGGGAAGTTAACGGATGTTGACTGATGGATAACAGTCAAAGGGACCTGGACAATATGAATCTTGGGTGACTTTAATTTTTATGAAAGACTTGACGAGTGGTTTGGGTAACGAACGGTGTATTTTAGTCTAGTTTATACTTCGTACCATGGTTGTTAAGATCCCGATCCTGATCTTAGAATCTTACGATTTTACGATACTGCAAAGCAAAAACGATCTGGATCCTGCATAGGATCTTTGCAAGTTTAAGATCTTATAGGATCCCGATCTTTACCATAGGATCTTAAGATCTAATCCGATCCGATCCTACTTTTCTCGGATAACAAACTAAAAAAATGCAAATTTTTGGATTATTTTTTGTAGAATATAAAAACAACATGTTAATCTTTTTAAACATTCCATAATCATAATTCATAACAACATTTCTAAGAAAAATTTATATAATTTTGTGTTTATGATATATAATAATTTGTAATTTTGTATAATATTACAAAAACTATTAAGAAAATAACATTATAGTAGGATGTTAAGATCTTGATCCGATCTTACCAAAGACGAAATGACAAAACTTAAATTCTTGAAGGTCCCGTCGGCGATTTACATGAATCGTGTCCATTAAGCAAAAAAACAAAACCAACTCCCTACGAATTCATCAAATTAATCAAACCCCCAAATTTCATTTTCCAGCTTATTATTCTTGTGCAAAAGTATACCATTAATCTATAGCTTTTCATGTATTGTTTATTAGATCCATTTATAGCTTTTTAACCGTCCTTAGATTATTAACCGCTTAATTACAAATCGAAATAATTTGGTTAAATTAGGTTATACTGATTGAGAATTTTTTGTTATTTTCAGGATCAAAAGGTAATTTTTGTGATATTAAAAAGTGAGCTTAGGGTTTGTAGAAATGAGTCAGAAAGGATTAATTTATAGCTTTGTCGCGAAAGGGACCGTTGTTTTGGCCGAACACACTGCGTATTCCGGTAACGTTAGTACGGTTGCTGTTCAGTGTTTACAGAAGTTGCCTTCTGGTAGTACTAAGTATACATACGCGTGTGATGGATACACTTTCAACTTCCTGCTCGATACTGGCTTTGGTACTTACAAACTTGTTTATTTACGCTATCATATGTAATGTTTATGTTAGTTTAGCGATGGTAGTTACGTGGGTGCTTTTCTGATGTAGTTTTTCTTGTTGTTGCGGATGAGTCGGCCGGGAGGAGCATGCCGTTTGTTTTTTTGGAGAGAGTGAAGGATGATTTTATGAAGCGCTATGGAGCGAGTATTGGAAGTGATCATCCACTTGCTGATGATAGTGATGATGATCTGTTTGAGGATCGCTTTAGTATTGCTTATAACCTTGATAGGGAGTTTGGGTATGTTGATCTCGTCTTGTAATTTATTAGGGAATTTTTGTGAATTTTTTTAAGTTTTTATTGATTTTGGGTTTTATTAATAGGCCAAAGATAAAGGAACACATGGATTATTGTTTAAACCATCCGGACGAAATGAGTAAGCTGTCTAAACTCAAGGCGCAAATAACAGAAGTTAAAGGAATCATGATGGACAACATTGAGAAGGTCAATATTTCTCTTTTGTTGGTGATCTTTTTGTAACTAAACGTAGTGGCATTAATATAGTCTAAGGGAAATTACAGATGAAAACAACCCATACACGTAATGTCCGATGCTCTTTTTAGTTATAGTCAAAATAGACTTGCATGCTTGTCCATTCCTGAAACTATATCTTTGATTTCACTGAATAACTGTAACTATCTGTAGCACACTATAGTAGAGTAGTAATACAACTTCTATATAAGGTAAATCTACAAGACTTAAGAGTAAACATCTGATAGATGTTTTATACAAAATTTGGACCAATCCTCTTTTTTCCCAAAGAATAAGATCCTTGTTGAAACTTTTAGGGCTTGACTAGATTGGAATCGCTACACTTTTCTATTATTACTATACTAGATCTAGGGGCCTAAGGTCTTAATTCATGAGAGACAAGAAAAGGGTAATGGAAAGCTTTCTGCAAACGGATTAGTTAGTCACTAGATGATAACATCCCTGCTGTATCAGAGGAAGTGAAAAGTGAAAACAGAACAATAAGGGCTCTTACAACTGATTCACAATGAGTTGGTTGAGGATTGGAAAGAGGGTCGGATAAACTTTGTAGGATATGTGCTGTAACATCATATTTATTGATGTAGAATAGGTAAACAGAAGAAAACTCTAGAGTATTGTGCATCACGTCAACTAAACAGATGAAAGATGAATGTTAGGGACTTGAGGTCAACCATTTCCTTGACATATTTGATTTTCTTGTATTTTGTAATGTGTGAAGACTGAAGAAACTAAAGCAAGTTAGACCTGTAATTAGTTTTAATTATGTGAACCAAGAAAGTTATCCAAATGATCCATTATGAAAATCGTATATCTATGCTTTTCATGAGCACCATTGAGCTTATCTACTCATGTGGCTAGCACATGACGGTAGCTCATTCTTAGATGGGTTGTTGAAAAAGTTTTTCTTACTTCTTGGTATTCATTATTCAAACATACATATACATAAACTTTTGTATATTCTTAAAGATCAATTTCATTGGCTTGTTTCTTGGTGGATAACTTAAAATGGCATTTATCTTGAAACACAAATGGTTATAAATAAATCTAGGCATGAGACCCTTGAATTATTAGATAAGCAAGTATCTCATACCATTTAGTGCAGTATCACGGATTCTGCATATGGTATATATAAAACGAAAGCTTGAAACACAAATGGTTATAAATAAATCTAGCCTTATAAGTTGAAACGTCGCTATATAGGTAGCCATTTTTAGGACGATTTGAGGTGTATAGATTGTTTCTTTATTTACTTTAAGCAACTCTTACAGCTTAGTTATGTGCTTGTTTTTCTCAACATGAGAACCAAGGAGGTCAAGCATTGGCAAATAAGTTATATTGATATAAAAAAATATGTAAGTTCATCATTGTAGCTGAGTTTTTGTTATGAGTGCATTGAGCCAAAGACTGCTAAGTGCAAAATTTTGAATATAGATGGTCAGTAATGGGAAAAGGCAACTTCATCTTGATATTTTTTTCTCGAAAAAGGAAACACGGGTAGAGAGATAGGCAGGCTGGATAACCTGTCAAAATTTGTTGGTGTTGAACCAGATCATATTCTAGAATGGATCGAAACTGTCTGGGACACTGGGTAGGATTGTTACAAACACCTCATAGGCTTAGGGCGGCTATTATACTGTTTGACCCATTCTCTGTTTGCTATTTCTTTTACCCCTTTGACCCCGTTTGTGATTAAACATACTCAGTTTGACCCATTGGTAAGTAAAAGGGTTGAAATTTCCCTTTTAGAAAGCTGCATTTCTGTTAAGACACATGGATGTTTGTGTACAAGAGATTAATTTAGGAACACATTCTTGGTTTGTCTGCAGAGTAATTTCCTATACAGGTTATTTGTCTTGCTATCTACTAACGAAATAAACTATCTTTGCTTGTCTTAATACAGGTTTTGGATCGTGGTGAGAAGATTGAACTACTAGTCGATAAGACAGAAAACCTTCAGTTCCAGGTACGACTCACTTTCTATTTTTCACCTCTAAAAGGGGTGTTTTCTAGCCGTGGTCAAGGTAATAAGGTGGTTTTTGTATTTTTAATCCGGAACTGAATATTGGAAATATAGCGACTTGAATTTGCAGTAATCAGTTTTTGGTGTGGCTTCACTTTAAGATTGATTGATTATATAATCGTAGATAAACCAGTTTTACACCAGCTATAACAAAACTGATTATCCAGGGTAAAAACTAACTTACCTAGTTGCCCCTTTTTTAACTTAATTTGAGATATTCCCCCCGTTACTCATTTTTTACAGTAATGCCCTCTGTTGATTTTATCCTGTATATTCTAAAACTAATCCGATTTACCAAACACTTAAACATCTGATTACAACTCCTAATAACAAAAGCACATTCGGGCACCATGTTCTGCAGCCTGTATCATTATCTTTGTGTGTGTCCTTGAGGCTTTAATAATTATGCAATTGTTAACTGCAGGCGGACAGCTTCCAAAGGCAGGGAAGGTCACTAAGAAGGAAGATGTGGTTGCAGAATCTTCAGATGAAGCTGATGGTAGGAGGAGCAATTGCTATTTTTATCATCATAGTGTGGCTAATGGCTTGTCGGGGATTTAAATGCTGAAGACATTCTATAATCTAGGGTTTGTCGTTCTCTTGTTTGGATTCACGCAAGAGCTATCATAGATGTTTTAATTTCTTTTCTTGATTTTGGTGTATAAATCATGTATCACGCTTTCAAGTTGCTGTTCATGTAAATGTATTGTCTGTGTCTGCATAATGAAAGATGATGAGTGAGCTTAAACATGAATACGTCTCTTTGTTATTTTGTGATTTTTTTTTTTTCTATTAAGTTTAGGAATTTAGTTGAAGGTGGCTGGTATATTTATCTACATAATTCAGATTAGACTCGCATACAAGACATTTAGAGGGGTAAAGCTGGGAAATAGTAATCGTATGTTGTAGCTTGACAAAAAGTATTGTCAGGGAACGCCTTAAAAAGTATGTTGTAGCTTGACAAATAGTAATCGTATGTTGTAGCTTGACAAATAGTAATAGTTAAGATTCAGAATTCTCTCATGTTGAGGAAATAGTCTCTTGCCATGCAACAAAATGAGTGCGTAGTATACCTAATATATTTTTTTAGGATCCACTCTTTTTGCTGCGATAGTGCAATATTAGCCTATGTTGTCCTTAACCGTGAGAGGATCTCTATTTTTTCGCCAATCAAACGAAAAACTCTAGTATTTACTCAGAAGTCAGAACATTGTCTGAAGATGTCACATATATATCTGTTTCATGTCACTTTTTGTGCAAATTTGTTTCATGTCTTTAATGGGTTGTAACCTCCTCTGAATGACTGTGTTCCCGTACGAATGACTGTGTGTTCCCCTACGAACGTTGTAAACTCTCTAAGCTAATAATGAGTATATGCGTAGATTTTTGTTTTGGTATTGGGCTGTTCTTTATCCGGAGTTTATCGGTTTTGGTTTGAAAAAAGATCTAAATCATCAAACCATCCATAAACATTGTATCACATTCACATTACAAGCGGTAATAGTAGTTCTGGTTCAGGAAAAGTAATTTGCAAATTTTATGTGGAGACAAACAAATAAACTAGCTAGATAGTGTAACCAGTCGAATTGGATTTATGTCAAAACACGTAACTTCTAAGCGTATATCGCATTATAACAGAGGCTAGATCGAGTTGGGTTGTCCACTTGTCCACCAACATTTTGCATGTTTTGAAATTTTTAAGTACCTACAACCAGAAAAGTTGATCTATGTTTTTGTAAATGAATCGATTCAAAGAGGTCATAAATATTTGAAAACGACTTTTAACTGGAAATGTAATGATTAAACATAGAGCTCAAACTGACCAGATCTCAAACTGGAATTGGTACTATTTCACCGCAACTTTGGTGAAACAGCCATCATGATTTTGAGTTCTAAATAGTATAGAATCCAGTATTTTTTTAAGAAACTTCAATTATATGGTGAATGAAAACGACCCTACACAGACACTTTCCAGCCCAACCCAGTTCTCAAAAAGCTGGCTGAAGAACCTTTGTACATCAAGCCTTCCCTATACATCTTTTTCAACCTAAATGATCTGTCCATTAACCTAAATGACCCACCACCAAAAAGAGTACCAACTCCATTGATGAATACTGTATCAAGATAATAATGCTAGATTTAACAATTCAAAACATTCATTTATCACATAAAAGTTGTTAATGCAGCAATCTCATTGATCAATAAAATTAATAGAAAGTAAAGAGTGAAACAACACTAAAGGTCTCTCAGCCTACTCATAACTACAGCAAACAAAAGGTTCATTGTTCTTCACTTTCATGCTGCCAAAATATTCTTTTCCTCTGATCATCTGGAACCTGATGCATCCAAACAGATATATAAGTTCATTATTGAGTTTTATGAGCAAAGGAATTATAATAAACAGCAAACCAGAATGATACAACAAAGCCCAATACGGCTTCAAGAAACAATATGTTGGGAGACAAACACGTAACAACCCTAAGGCTCTAAGCACATTACAGATGAACCAATGTAACTTCCATTAAACTAAGAATCCACAATGCAGGAGGAATAAATAAGAACTTAAGCAAAGAATGTAATTTGGTGTGTAATCTCCATATACAATGCATTGACATCTATATCCTACAGTCCTCGTTCTGTTGTTCCAAGTCATGTGGATTCGTCCGTTATTGTACCTTAAACGACAACAAAAAGCCTTCCACCAGTCCTAATGTATAGTTTCAAAAGATTGCACTGATTTGCGACGATTCTATCTTATACTATCTCCACTCAATGAATCCTTTTTAAACCTAACAAAATAAAAGTGGGCTATGCCTATATAAAATTGGAAGGATTACAAACTGGAAGCAAACACATTACCCACTATGGAGCACCCATTACTTATGTCTATTTTCACTTTAAAAGAGTGTAACAAGCTAAACCCTACATGACCCATATGCAAGAACCAAACAGCCTATATTAGTAAAAAAGAGCATTGAATATCATGCAATATGAGGTGTTTCGCATAGCGTTTAATAAGTAAATATCTCATTATTGTGTTTTCAACTTTCAAATTGCATAAAATCAGTTCCAACTGTCTAGCAATATAGAGAAACTAAACTTGATAATATGATTACTCTAAGGATTAAATAATGACTATTAAGATAAATACTTAGAAGTGGACAAAAATTCTTAGTCTCCAGATTACATTAATACAGAAAAATGTCAAACAGTCATACAACAACTTATTATTTAAGGCCGGGGGGTGTTTGGGATTGCAAATGCTCATGCTTAATAAGCTGTGACTAACCGCAACGCATAAGGAATAAGTAAAGAAATCCAAACCCGCTAATTCAGAAATAAGTAATTTGATCTAACCAAACACCACACTCGGAATTTTTTATTTGTCATATCAGAAACACGATAAGTAGTATATTATTAACCAACCTCAAACACGCCTTAAATCTAAATTATCAAACAACAAATTCAATTCAACTAGCAAACAAAATGACATAACTCAAAGAGCATTACATTAATAAAATCATTTCAACTGGGCAGAAGAAGCAGGTGGGGCCCCAAGCAAACTAGCCTGCTGAGCCTCAATCTCAACCAACTGAGCTTCACGATCCATCTCAATAATCAAAGGAACAACCAGAATCAAGAACGTAGTCCCAGCAATCCACGCCGCTTTTCCAGTGCTTTTAGCAAGCTTCTTCAACACGAAACCTGCATCTGAAGCTGCCCTTTTGCCTTTGTATACAATTGGTGACTCTGAGATCCGAACTAGGATTCCTTCGTTGTTTGATTTCTTTGCCGCCATTCTTGTTTGTTGGTTTTGTTGGTTTCAGGGTTTGGGTTCTATTTTAGGGTTTCTGAGTTTTGTTTTGGGGATAAAATGAGTAATCGGGTCGGGTTGCCTTAAATAGCATGGAAGCCCGCGCGTTGCAGCAGGTTGTTCAGATAGTTGTTTTTTGTTGTACGATGTTTGTTTTACGTTTTGTGGGTTCACAATTATTTGGTATTTTTTTTAGAATTTTTTTTTTAAATTAATTTTTTTAGAAAAATTAATTTTAAAGTTTTTTGAAAATATTTTTTCAAAAACTTTTTTTCTTTTTATTTTATTTTTTTTTTCAAATTTTTATTTTTTCGAAATTATTTTCCTTCAAAAAAAAAAAATGCTACAGTAGCGTGAAAATATATTTTTTTTGAAAATATTTTATCAATAACTTTTTTTTTTAATATATTTTTTTTTCAAAACATTATTTTTTCGAAATTATTTTTCAAAAAAAAAAAAAAAGCTACAGTAACTTGCTACAGTAGCGTGTTACTGTTCATGCTACTGTAGTTCGTTCCTGCCTTTTTAATATATCGAGCTGGGAAACCCGCGCATTGCTGTAGGAGTGTGGTGCTAAGTATTGTTTTTCTTAAAAAAATAATTTTTTTAAAAAATTAATTTATTATTATTTTTTTTTAATTGAAAAAAAAAAGTACTGTAGCTACTTTGAAAATATTTTTTTTTTCAAAATATTATTTTTTCGAAATTATTTTTTGAAAGAAAAAAAAAAAAAAAAAAAAAAAAAAAAAAAAAAAAAAAAAAAAAATTTACTGTAACAGTACTGTAGCAAGTATTGTAGCAGTACTGTAGATAGATTCTCATCTTTTAATATATTAGATAATGACACTCGAAGTGTATTTGGTTATTTACTACTACTATTTTAGAGAAATGATTTTATTTGGGAATTTTGCATTTTTATTTTAACCAAGTATATGACTTATCTTCAACTTTATTTATTTTTGTGTCATGGAAACTTTATTTTTTTTTAATTGTTAATATTACCTTTAATGTGTAGTGTATTTTAATATATTAAATAAATATGTTTTGTCTTTTGAATGTCTAACGTTTAGAGTGTTGGGCGCTAGGTATTGTGCCTCATGATGTACGTCAGTCCGAGGTGGCAAGCAAACTGGCGCTGCCTGTGTCGAGCCAGTGTACCCATTGAGCGAGTTTTGTGGCTTGCGTGAGTTTTATGGTTTTTTTTTCCGATTTAAATAGGTTATTTGGGGTGTGTGTGTTCCGGTGTGTGGGTAGTGTGTGTTTCAGTGTGTGCAGCGTGATGAAGAAAATGGGTTTACTTTGAGCCACGGTACCTAGCACTCTTAGTACAACTAGGTTTGTAGAATCTGCATTATATCTAGTTAAAAGTTACCAAATATATCCTTCTTTTATCGCGGCGATCATTTTGGAACACAACTAAGAGTGTGATCAATTGCGATTGTATTGTGAATCGAATGCGAATTCAATATGACGTACAAATATGATAGCTTAGTCTAGAGGTGGACAAACCCCAGGCCAGTCTGAGCTCGGACCGGGCCGAAAAAAGCCCGAGCTTTTATAGTTCAAAAAAGCCCGGGCCCTAACCAAAATATTAGGCATATTTTCGCCCAAATGGTCCGCACCGAGCTTAACCCAGCCCAGGCCCGGGCTTTTTCGGGCTTTTTTATATATTTTTTGAATTAATAATATAGTTATTATATATGGAAATATTTGATCAACCTTTGTAAATACATTACTAAACAATAACAAAACAAAGTTACAGATTACAAAGAAGCACAATAAAAGCTCTCTAAAAACAAAATCATGGGCTTTTGGCGAGCTTTTTCGGGTTTCTTAGCGAGCTTTTTAGCAGGTTTTCAAAAGCCCAGGCTTTCGGGCTTTTTCGGGCTTTAAGCTTAGACCGGACCAGACCGGGCTTTGGTGAAAAATATGTTGAGAATTAAATATTCAAGATGTTTAATATCGGATTCTACTCTAAGTATAATTCTGCTGATAGTGCAAAATGGTTTCTGCTGATGATGTTGATTCTGCTGATAGAGCATTTCACTCTGCTGATAGGCTTAACAACTCTGCTGATGACTCTGCTGATGATTCTGCTGATAGCGATAGATTGTTCTTGCTGATAATGAACAACTCTGCTGATGGAAGGATAAGATCAAAAAGATATTTATTGTATTTTGGTCAACAATATACGGTAGATAATATCTTACTCCATGTGCTTAATTAACAAGTTGTATACATAGATACATGTTGTATCTGATGTACTGACACTCAATAGGATAAAGTTAACCAAGTAAGTCGGTCAAGACTTTAAGCAATTTGTAAAGATCTTTTGACTATAAAAGAGATCTTAGACTAGTGATATTTAGTGTGTGAAAAAATATAGAAGTGTTACGAGTTAGTCCATGCATACGTTAGAACATGCATAACTGTTAGAAAAAACACAAATATATCACAAGTGATAGAAACATAAGATTCAAGGTTGTAACCCTAGTGATATTTCAAGGTCACTCGTATTATTATCTTTAATAATATTGAATCGTTTGGTGATAATCTTTATGTGTTCATTGCTAACTAACAAACATAACAATTCCATTTCCATAACATACACAACCTTCTAAGTTTGGTTGAGTGAATTCCGCGCACTTAATCATTTTAACACAACATATCATACACACAAAGTTAGAAGGTTTAACCACCTTAATCGTGTGTCCAGGATCCTAGCAAGGTCACTCGTATTATTATCTTTAATAATATTGAATCGTTTGGTGATAATCTTTATGTGTTAATTGCTAACTAACAAACATAACAATTCCATTTCCATAACATACACAACCTTCTAAGTTTGGTTGAGTGAATTCCGCGCACTTAATCATTTTAACACAACATATCATACACACAAAGTTAGAAGGTTTAACCACCTTAATCGTGTGTCCAGGATCCTAGCAAGTGGTATCAGAGCTAGAGGTTGATATTGTTGTTTTTAGAAGAAACAAGAAATGGATGTACAAGATGTTCAAACAAATGTTGCTGCAAAGTTGCCCATGATCAAACCCAATGAGTTTGAGTTATGGAGGATGAGAGTTGAGCAATATTTCATGGTTCAAGATTATGCTCTTTGGGACATAATTCAGTATGGTGATTCCTTCACTTTAGGCTATTCAGATGTTCTTGTTGAAGGGAAGACAGTTAGAAAAAGAAATACTGGACCAGTCTCCAATGATGAAAAAATACAGAAGAGAAATGATCAGAAAGCACGAAACCTGCTGCTTATGACCATTCCTGGTGAGCAAATGCTATCTTTTAACAAATATCTTAATGCAAAAACTCTTTTTGAAGAGATTTGTGCATGGTTTGGTGGTAATGAAACTACCAAAAAGACACAGAAGACTTTACTGAAGCACCAATTTGAAAACTTTACTGCTTTTAGTAATGAGTCTCTTGATAAGCTATTTTCAAGACTACACAAGCTTGTTAGTCAGTTAGCTGTGTTGGGTGTTGAGACTGAGAAGGAAGATCTCAACATGAAGTTCTTGAAAAGTCTACCTGGTGATTTTCATACTCATGTTATTGTCTGGATGAACAAACCAGAAATTGAAACTATGAAGCTTAATGATTTGTACAACAACTTTAAAATTGTTGAACAAAGTCTAAAGAGAGGTGGAAATTATAGTACTAGTTCTGGGAATGCTCCACTCTTATCAGTTCCTAGTGTTAGTCATACAGAGGAGGTAGATGAAGTTGAAAGTGTTTCTAATGTTACTTATAGTGGTCCTTCTACTAGTGTACAAAAGGATATTGCTGGACTTGGTGATCCAACATTTTATGCCTTTATAACCAGTCAAGCTAGTGGTTCTCCTTTAAATCATGAAGACCTTGAGCAGGTTGATGGTGATGATTTGGAAGAGATGGATATTAAGTGGCAAGTTGCTTTACTTAGCATGAGGGCTAAGAAGTTTTGGCAGAAAACTGGAAAGCAAATTACCATAAATGGTAATGATACTGCTGGGTTCGATAAGAAGAAAGTGGAATGTTTTAACTGTCATAGGTTGGGACATTTTGCTAAAGAATGTAGAAGCCCAAGGAAGCAGGATAATAGGAACACTTGGTATAAACAAGAAAGGAATAAGGAAGTACTGGTGGAAGAGCCGAAGGCTATGCTGGCTATTGATGGTATTGGATATGATTGGAGCTCTATGGCTACTGAAGAAGATGCACCACCAAATGCTGCTCTTATGGCCACTGAATTTGCTCTAATGGCTTCTTCTGATTCAGATGTAGATACTATTCCTACTTGTACTAATTCATGTCCTAATCTTAAAAATTATGAAGACATTAAAAAGAGATTTGATGCTTTTAGAGAAGAGTTAATTGATGCCCTTCATAATTTAGCTAATCACAAGAGGTGTGTAGGAGTTCTAGAAAAACAGATTCTTCATTATAAAAAGAATGAATCTACGTTTACTGATGATTTAAATGCTTTAAAAAGAGGAATAGCATTTAGAGATGAACTACTTAATGATCAAAGTAGACAGTTATCTGAAGTCAAAACTGAAAAAGAAAATGTTAAGGTAACTATAGATACTCTAGCACATGCCTCACAAGGAATGCATAAGATTTGGGAAGCTCAGGTAATTGATAAAGCTAATTCAGGTGTAGGTTACAAAACTGTTCCTCCACCATATAGAGGTGTTCCTTCACCTCCAGGTGTTGACCTAGCACATACAGGTTTAGCTGAGTTTCAAGAACCAATCATGGAATATGGTTCTAAGACTAGTAAGAGTCTTAAGGTAGCAAAGATAAGTAAAAGTTTAGATAAAACTTTACATTATCAGGACAAGGTGTCATTTGCTAAGAAAGGAGATGCTATAGTTGTTGAAGATTGTACAACTGATAGTGATGATGATGAAGTAGAACAGGTTATGTCTAAACCTGAAGTGGTTAAGAAAGTAGGAACAAAGGTTCCTAAGATAGTCAAACACAATACTGATAAGCCTAAATCAAACATTAAGCATGTTAGGCAACCAGTTAGATATTGTGAACAATACAGAACCACCAACAAGCCCAGAGGTAACCAAAGGAATTGGAACAACCTCAAGTCTAACCAATTAGGTGATGACTTTACTTTTTATAATAAAGCTTGTTACACATGTGGTAGTTTTGACCATCTTGCAGCTTTCTGCAACCAATGGGTATCTGGGTATGAAATCCATAGAGTGAATCTCAAAAGGCAAACTCCTAAATCTCACTTTCACTCTAGTTCTAAGAAATCAAACCCCAGAGTAGTCAAAAACAAGTCTATCTCAAAATCTGATTCTGCTGATAGACCAAATGATCCTGCTGATAGCAAATTTTACTCTGCTGCTCGACCATTTATGACTATTAACCCAAAATCAACAGCTAAGGGTGCAAAAAATTTTTTCAAACATGCACCTACAACTGTTCTAAGTCCCATTCAATCAAAGACAGTGGTCCATAAACAAATTTGGAGACCAAAGGGTAGAACTACAAAGTTAGCAGATTCTGCTGATAAGTGTGTGGTTCACTCTGCTGATAAGGGAAAAAGGGCAAATGCTGTTAAGGCCTCAGCATGTTGGATTCATAAATCCAATGTTGCATCAACTATTCTTAAAAGATTCAATTACATTGATGCAAGAGGCAGATCCAAGTCAGTAATGGCTTGGATCCCCAAAGGAAACTAACACTCTTATTTGTGTGCAGAAACATTCAAATGATCAGGAAGAGGATCAAGGATATTCAGATAGTGGATGTTCTAGGCACATGACAGGCAACATGTCTTATCTCTCAAATTTTGAAGCTTTCAATGGAGGATATGTTACCTTTGGAGGGGGTGTTCGTGGCAAAATTTCTGGTAAAGGTACAATCAAAACCGGAAATTTATATTTTGAAGATGTGTACTATGTAAAAGAGCTAAATTATAATCTTTTTAGTGTCTCACAAATGTGTGACAAAAAGAATAATGTTCTTTTCTGTGAGACTGAATGTCTTGTACTTTCTCCTGACTTTAAGATGCCTGATGAAAGTCAAGTACTTCTTAAAATTCCTAGAAAGGGCAATATGTACAGTGTAGACATGAAGCATATTATTCCTAAAAAGAATTTAACTTGTCTTGTTGCAAAGGCCACATTGGAAGAATCAATGAAATGGCATAGAAGGCTTGGTCATATTAACTTCAAAACCATAAATAAAATTGTTAAGAATGGTTTGGTAAGAGGTTTACCTCACAAAAGATTTGAAAATGATCAAACATGCATTGCTTGTCTAAAAGGCAAACAATACAAAGCCACTTGTAAGCCCAAGATTTTTAACTCTATCAATCAGTCTTTGTTTATGCTGCATATGGACTTATTTGGACCTGTTTCAGTGATGAGCATAATGCATAAGAGATATTGTCTAGTTATTACTGATGACTATAGTAGATTTACATGGGTTTTCTTTTTAGCCACTAAGGATGAGACATCAAGCATCCTTAAGGACTTCATTACACAGATAGAAAATCAAGTAAGCAAGAAAGTAAAAGTCATTAAAAGTGATAATGGGACAGAGTTTAAGAATAGAGTTATGGATGATTTCTGCAAAGAAAAAGGTATTAAGAGAGAATTTAGTGTTGCTAGAACACCACAACAGAATGGTGTAGCTGAAAGAAAGAATAGAACACTAATTGAAGCTGCTAGAACAATGTTAGCTGATTCTAAGCTACCAATAAACTTTTGGGCAGAGGCAGTCAACACTGCTTGTTATGTTCAAAATAGAGTTTTAGTTGTGCAGCCTCAAAATAAGACATCATATGAACTTTTTAATGGTAGAACTCCTGCAATAGGATTTCTTAGACCTTTTGGATGTCATGTGACAATTCTCAATACCTTAGACCATTTAGGAAAATTCGATGGTAAGGCAGATGAAGGTTTCTTTGTTGGTTATTCTCTTAATAGCAAAGCTTTTAGAGTTTACAACACAAGAAAAGAAATAGTAGAAGAAAATCTACATGTGGAGTTTTTAGAAAACAAATCCAATGTAGAAGGTCAAGGACCAAAATGGCTATTTGATCTGGAATATCTAACAAATTCAATGAATTATGTGCCTTTTGTTGCAGAAACTAATGATTTTGCAGGTTCAAATACAACAAATGAGGCAGAGTTAGAGAAAGATCAAGATTATGTGATAATGCCAATATGGTCAAGTACAAATGTGGAATCAACTTCGACAACTGATGAACCTTCTTCTAGCAAAGCTAAAGAAAGTGTTGACGATGAAAGTAAAGAGTATGGAACTCAGGAACAACAAAGTGTTTCTGCTGGTAGTATTTCTGTTGCTGCTGGTAGCATATCTGTTTCTGCTGATGACTCTGCTGATAAGCTTACTGATTCTGCTATTCGGCCAAATGACTCTGCTGCTGGCCCTTCAGAAACAAAAGAAGCAGAATTCTCAGATAATGAGGTGGATTACAACAATCTTCCATCAAATTATCAAGTTCCTACTACACCACAATCAAGAATTCACAAAGTTCATTCCCTGGAACATGTGATTGGAGATATACAGTCAGGTGTGAAGACAAGACAACAATTGATGTCTTCAGACCAACAAGGGCTTCTTGATGCCCTTTATGCTTCAAAACAACATGAGCTTTCAAACTCTTGTTTGTTTGTATGTTTTCTCTCACAAGCTGAACCAAAGAATATTCTTACAGCCCTAGACGATTCAAGCTGGTTAGAGGCTATGCAAGAAGAGCTTCTTCAGTTCAAGATTCAAAAGGTTTGGGTGCTAGTTGATTTACCTACAGGTGTGAAGGTAATTGGCACTAGATGGGTTTTTAAGAACAAAAGGGATGAAAGAGGAATTGTGATCAAGAACAAAGCTAGATTAGTAGCGCAAGGGTACACACAAGAAGAAGGGATAGATTATGATGAAGTTTATGCTCCAGTAGCAAGGATTGAGGCGATTAGGCTTTTCTTAGCTTATGCTTCATTTTTAGGCTTCACAGTCTACCAAATGGATGTCAAAAGCGCATTTTTATATGGTGAAATTGGAGAAGAGGTATATGTTTCACAACCTCCAGGCTTCATTGATCCATTACATCCAAACAAAGTGTACAGAGTAGTGAAAGCTCTATATGGCCTTCATCAGGCACCAAGAGCTTGGTATGCAACACTAGCTTCCTACTTATTAGAAAATGGATTTCAAAGAGGAAAGATTGATCAGACACTGTTCATCAAACAGCACAAGAAGGATCTTCTGTTAGTGCAGGTGTATGTGGATGACATTATCTTTGGATCTACTAGGAAAGAAATGTTTTTAGAATTTGAGAAGCTTATGAAAGATAAGTTTCAGATGAGTTCTATGGGAGAACTTACATTCTTTTTGGGTTTGCAAGTTAAGCAATCATCTGAAGGCATATTTATTAGTCAAGACAAATATGTTGCAGAGATACTTAGAAAATTTCAATTTGCTGATTCAAAAATAGCAAGCACACCAATGGACTCTGAGAAGTACCTTCTGAAAGATGAAGATGGAGAAAATGTAGATGTACACAATTACAGATCTATGATAGGCTCTTTGATGTATCTTACATCATCTAGACCTGATATCATGTTTCCTGTTTGTGTTTGTGCAAGATTTCAAGTTACTCCAAAGGTTTCTCATTTAACTGCAGTCAAGAGAATTTTTAGATATCTCAAAGGTCAACCAAGGTTGGGTATATGGTATTCTAGAGAATCTCCTTTTGACTTGGTAGCATATTCGGATAGTGATTATGCTGGTGCTAGCTTGGACAGAAAGTCAACAACTGGAGGATGTCAATTCCTTGGGTGTAGACTTGTCTCATGGCAGTGTAAGAAGCAAACAAGTGTGGCAAATTCAACAACTGAAGCTGAATACATAGCTGCTGCAAGTTGCTCTAGTCAAGTTCTATGGCTTCAAAACCAACTCCTTGATTATGGGTACAATTTCTTAAACACTGTTATTCATATTGATAATAGTAGTACAATTTGTATTATTAAAAATCCAGTGCAACATTCTAAAACAAAACACATTGAAATTAGACATCACTTTATAAGAGACTGCAATGAGAAAAGATTAATTCAAGTTCTTAAAATTGCTTCAGAACATAATTTTGCAGATCTGCTAACAAAAGCTTTTGATGTTTCAAGGTTTCAGTACTTGGTAGCAAGTATTGGAATGCTTAATCTTTAAATTTTCAATATGATGTGTTTTTGTAAATAAATTTTTGTTGTTGTTGCTGATTTATAAGGTACTGCTAATGTATCATAAGGTACTGCTAAAGCACACAAGGTGCTGCTAGTACAAAATTAAAATTGTGTTATTCATATAGTTGGTCTTATGATTATACTAATGCAAGACAAGTACTTTGTACATTGTTCTTTTGGTTTTAGACTAACAATTTCAGGTATGAATATGTAAACACAAAGGATGTTTCAAATGAAATGGAAACAGCAGAATTGAGATATTAGCTGCTGACCATAATAGGTTTATGATGGACTGAGTTTGGGAATTTAAAACTCCTTAAAACTTCTTTCTTGAAATCTAGTTATGATATTTCACATTGAATTGATGACTTAGTTGATCAGATAGTAACTGATACAACTCACTTTCTATCATTTTATACTTTTAAGTATAATGTGCAAGTCTGAGGACATCTGATAGAAAGAACAGCGAGCAAAAGTGAATCTAACACTTGTGTTAGAGGTAACCAATGCCACGAGCTGGAAACCCTGTCAAGAAAATCTTTTGAATAGATTTATCTTTACACAGGCAGTTATTTATAACTGAAAAATATTGGTTCTCACACAACCAGAGGTTGCATTAAATTGAAATTATGATTGAGTGTCTGTTATACACTTAATCCTTTCAAAATGGTTGGAAGCAGTATGATTTTTCAATTCTAAAATCATGAACATACTGCTAAGGCAAAAGTTTCTTAAAAAGGATTTTTCAAGGGACTCACAAAAAAACCATCCATTGATGGACCAAGAGTCAAATGTCCAATGAATCACCTCTCATAGGAGTTAACACACCTAGAAGTGATGAGGACAGAAACTTAAACTTTTGAGGAATTGATGGCCAACATGTACAATATTGTCTGAAAACTAGTTCAAACTGATAGATCAGGTGATATGAAGAGAAGTTCTTTAGTACATAGTGAGATCTTCCAAACAAGGGGAGGATGAAACAAAAGTTATTTGCTTCAGGGGAGGTAACAATCTCAGGGGAGGAAATAATGGCCCAGAAAAGGAAGATAATCCAATATATGGAAGGAGAAGACAAGAGCATACAAGATGATGAGGAGGTTGAAAATGACAAGAACATTCCAAAGGAGAAAGTTCTATCTAGATCAAACGAAGAAAAATTTCAATTTCACTTCAAAGACATGCTGGTTAGATGATTTCACTTGTTGAAACAAGCATCCAAGATACACAGCATCATTGCCTCTTATAATTCCTCCATCCAAGGAAATTGCACCATCTTTTAGTCCAAGATAGGTTCAATATGTTTTGATATTGCTAAAGTCAAAGAAGAGCAAAGTAGATGAATTACTGAGAAGATATTCAATCTTGAAGAACATAAGTGTTTGAAAGATCTTCAATCCAAGATTTAATTCAGAAACATGTTTGAAAGGATTCACATGTTTAGGGGAGGATTGTTGAGAATTAAATATTCAAGATGTTTAATATCGGATTCTACTCTAAGTATAATTCTGCTGATAGTGCAAAATGGTTTCTGCTGATGATGTTGATTCTGCTGATAGAGCATTTCACTCTGCTGATAGGCTTAACAACTCTGCTGATGACTCTGCTGATGATTCTGCTGATAGCGATAGATTGTTCTTGCTGATAATGAACAACTCTGCTGATGGAAGGATAAGATCAAAAAGATATTTATTGTATTTTGGTCAACAATATACGGTAGATAATATCTTACTCCATGTGCTTAGTTAACAATTTGTATACATAGATACATGTTGTATCTGATGTACTGACACTCAATAGGATAAAGTTAACCAAGTAAGTCGGTCAAGACTTTAAGCAATTTGTAAAGATCTTTTAACTATAAAAGAGATCTTAGACTAGTGATATTTAGTGTGTGAAAAAATATAGAAGTGTTAAGAGTTAGTCCATGCATACGTTAGAACATGCATAACTGTTAGAAAAAACACAAATATATCACAAGTGATAGAAACATAAGATTCAAGGTTGTAACCCTAGTGATATTTCAAGGTCACTCGTATTATTATCTTTAATAATATTGAATCGTTTGGTGATAATCTTTATGTGTTCATTGCTAACTAACAAACATAACAATTCCATTTCCATAACATACACAACCTTCTAAGTTTGGTTGAGTGAATTCCGCGCACTTAATCATTTTAACACAACATATCATACACACAAAGTTAGAAGGTTTAACCACCTTAATCATGTGTCCAGGATCCTAGCAAAATATAAGAACCATTTAGGACTATTGGGCCAGACCGGGCTCCGGGTTGGGCTTTTTCAGGCTTTTCTGGATCGCGCCTAAGCCCGGGCTCGGGCTTTAGCCCATCTGTGCATCTCTAGCTTAGTCAGTGTTGATTACCTGATTGAATCTGGCATGGTCTCAGTGTGATGTGACAGAATTTACGATCGATATGCGAAGTGTGGAAAACTAGAAGGGGGGTTGAATAGTTTTACCGTTTTAAAATTCTTTTGCTTTGAATACTTAACGTGATTTCAAAGTTATGCAAGCAATAAACAATATATAACAAGTAAGTACAGAAAGAAACAATCAAACCATAACACGGATGTTTATAGTGGTTCGGTCTACAAGGACTCTCTTCCTTGCCCTACTCCACTCCTCAAGCCTCTAACTCGAGAGTTTTTCTTCACTAAGAAACAAGCTCCCTTCTAGGCAGAGAAAACCTTTACACGTCGCTTACTCTTTTTCCGGTACAAAGCTAGATACCGAGTTCTTTTACAAGGGCACAACCACTCCCGACACTCTTTGTATTTTAAGGACTAAAATACTAACCGGACTCTACTGAGGTATAAGAATGTTTGGTACAACAATGATGTGTGAATAACTAAATCACACAGTGACTATTCTAACAAGTCTTGCAACAATATGTTGAAGCTTGAAATGCGTTGATCTCTTTGCTACAAAAGAAAGATCACTACAAATGAAATATGTAATATGAATGGGTTAGTAATGTATGAAAGAATGAATGAATGTTGTTTATGCTAAAAGTGATAAGTAAACATGAATGAGCAGCTTGCTATTTATAGGCAAACTGATCAAACATGCCACAGATTGGGCGGAACCAAATCAAGGGTTCCGTCCGTTATGCTATTTGGTTCCGCCAGAACCTGACAGCAAATCTCCAAATATCTTTCCAAATCTAACCAAAATCTTACCATATCTAATTCTTTGCTTGAAGATCTTTCCATGATATTCTACAAATCTTCAAGATATCCAAATATCTCAATATAATGTATGCAATGATGTCATGTACATATTTCCATTTTTAGAATAAAAATGTAAATTATGTAAATGTATATATGAATGTAATATGTATAATCTAGTGATCATGTAGATGAGTTTATAAAAGCTTATTACTATATATGTAAAAGACTTTAACTTATATTTATGCTTTGCTAAAGATAAAGTTTATAATTGTCATTAACAAAATATAGCAAAGATCGTAAAATATAAATAACGTTTTTAGGACGATATTTGTATTAACAATCTCCCCCTTTTTTGTTGATGACAAAACATAAAGTTTATTTTTAAGCAATGGAATAAGTAAAGTGCAAGTCTTTTAAAAATATAGATTAAACTAGTTTTATGCAAGTTTTGAAGTCAATTTTGGCATAAAACATGTATGAAATGTATGATGTATGAGTTTAATATAATCTCCCTCTTTTTGTCGAAACAAAAAGAGGAAATGCAAAGCGGAATGTAGTGAATGGCCCTTTTTCAAAACTCCTCCTAATTGGAGTACAAGTTTATGATGCTTGAATCTACAAAACAAAGGTTAGTGCTAAATGAGCTCCCCCTTGATCAATACTCCCCCTTGTTAGGGTGCCAAAGTATATGATTCAATGATGAATGATGCTACAAAAATAAAGGTTAGTGGATGATGAACTCCCCCTTGATCAATACTCCCCGTTGCTAGGGTACCAACGTATATGATGCAAGAATGAAAAATGCTACAAAACAAAGGTTAGTTGTTCATGGTTTAAGCCAACCAAGTAATATGATGCATGAGAAAAGATTCAACCAAGAATAGTAGTTCAACCCGTTTGACCAAAAAAAGTCAACAAAGTATAATTTGTTCAAACCAAGTCAATAGTTCAAACCAATCCTATAATGATGCAAATGTGAGTAGTTCAAAGCAACCAAATATAATAAGTCAACCAAGTATAATAGTTGAAACCAACCATATAATGCACAAGTAGTGATCACAATCAACATATGAACAACATCAAACACCTTTCATTGAAAACTATTTGTGACATGGTCACAAATTAAGATGTTACAAAATAACCTAAACATAGAACGAAAGGAGTCCTAAAAATCCTAGAAGAGAGAAAATTCTAAGAAAAGCTCCTATTGAGCATCTATTGTGGCGGATGCGAGAGAGCGTTGAGGCGCTCAAGAATGTGATTCAAAATGAACCGCATTTCATTTTGTATTTGGATTTGGTGGAGACATGATGGAGGCAAGCAATGTGGATTGTAAATCATTTGCATCACTTAGGTGGGAATTAATCATGTTTGAAGAGGCGTAGAGAGGATGAAGTTCCTCATTAATTTTGCCTTGAGTTTGTGGTTGGTTGATCCACATTGACTCATCAGTGGCTTGGAGTGTGGCAAATAAATCAATGGGTTGAAGGTTGGGTGAATGAGGAGGTGATGGTGATCTTGTCACTTGAGATGGTACGGGTGGTGGTGTGGTAGCCACTAGTGTTATGGTAGGTGGTGAATTGGTGATCATGATATGAGGTGGTGTTGGAGTTGATAAAGTAGGGAAGTTTTCATTAGCAATGGGAAATGAGGTGCTCAAAGGTGATGATTCTTCGGATGATAAGTTGGGATTTATGAAACAGCATGGTCTGACACTTATTCTTGCTGTCCTTCTGGCTGGTCTGGATGTTGAGGAGTTGTTTGATTTAGGCATTGTGAGGAAGAAGGTTGTTTAGAAATGCAGAGATATTGCTTAGAAATGATGGTGAAGGTGTGCATTGTGATCATCTAAAGCTTCTAATTTATAGGCTCTAAGGTTTATGGAAGAGTGTGTTTGGATGTTGATTCATAGAAAGATGTTGGTTCCCAATGACTTGGAACAAGAAAGGTAACTTGAGTGGGAAATCTAATGATTTGATTGATCCACGGATTACAAGGAACCAATTTGAGGGTTCCTTGCTTGTTACAGAAAGGTAACTTGAGTGGAAATTTGAATTTTCAAATTTTTGGTGGGAAATTGTGTTCCTATTGGTCTAATGTTGCTAAGATGATCCTAATGAGATGAATTATCAGTAAAGGAATCCTAATTCAAGAATCAATGATCTAAAGTGCGGGATTGAACTAAAAATTTAAAAATATGACTGTTGATCCGCGGAGCCAAACGATAACAAAGGCGGACCCCTGTTTTTGGTTCCGCGGAATCCGTGGGGCTTATTTTGGCGGAGCCAAAATTTTCAACAGACGGAACCATAAATTTGGTTCCGCCATATCCGCCAAGCAGAATTTCGAGACAGAGGGCTTTTCTAAGTACATGAAACCCGTTCAAATCCCGAAAATTTTCCTAAATCATATGTAATTAATTAGTTGTGATTGATTGATAACAAAAACACAGGCATAAACACATGGTAACATATAGATCAAACCGAGGATTTTGAACTTACCATATATGGAAGTTAAGCCAAACAGTGGCTTAAACATGAAAATTTGATAACATCAAAGTGTTATCGTCCTGCATAGTCAAGTTAGTTTTCAAAGATGTTTAACAACAAGATAACATCCTAAAATCATAACAATTCAACACATCATTGTTTCAAATTGTTTGTACCAAACACTCCCTATTCCCTCACTGCTTGTCGAGTTTCTTGTTTAGCTTCCTTATCCAACGCCCAATGTTCTTGAACATTCCACGTGTCTGCTTGAATTCTTCACTTTGTTGCTCGATTGGTGGAAGTTGGCTTAAATATTCTGGAGGAGGAATCCTAGAGTTAGGCAGAACATCCTCACTCATGGATGATGATGATGAGGAGGTTGGAGGATGAGGGCGTTTTCCCTTCAACTTGGCCACTCTCTTGTCACTTAGGGGAACAAAGGTATGTGGAATGAGAGAGTAGTCCGGACAAAAACCTTTTGCGTTAGGAGGAATGGGTGCAAACGCTCTATAGAGACGGGTGAGAAGCATCCCGTAAAGCATGGCGGTTGTTCCTAACACATGAATGTCAGTCATTCTCTTGGCGACATAGTAAGCTAGGTTTAAGGGTTGGTGGGTTGACACACAATAGAGCATATAACAAAGGCTAGCATTGAGATGATCCCTATTTCCTATGGTGCATAAAACGTTTGCTCGAAGAATTTCTTCCAACTTCTTGAATTGGGGCCTAAGCTCGTTTAGCTCCATGCCAAACGGGTCTCTATCAACCTGATGACCTTGACGGGTTGTCCTAGTGTGGGTAGTCCTAGGGAGAAAGAGATGATCCCGGATGGTCTCTTTTGGAGTCAAGGGTGTGTCGTATGGAGGCATACGATCAACGATAGAATCTAGGCTTGACAACGACCACTTGTTGGTGTAAAGACAAGTACTTACACCCGGAATTCCTAAGACTTCCGCGAATTGGTTCAAAAATTGGTGTTGATTGACTTTGAAATGGATGCTTATGAGACCATAGTCATTGGAACTAAGAACGACACTAGCATAGAATTCTAGCACAAATCTAGGAACTATAGGTTCGTCTATGTCCAAAAGACAATCAAAGTTGATGGCGGCTAGTTGTTGTCGGATGTTGGTTTCTTTTAAAAATGAGGGGTCTATGGTTCTACCCTCGTGTACGTACCTCTTTTCTAAAGCCTTAAATATCTTAACTTGGTCGTTTGAGAGTCCCTTTGTCTTATGGTATTTAGGTAGGTAGTTAAGGGTGTCTTTGTGGTCGTAGTATGTTGCGGGAGGCATGATGTTATCCTAGAAACGAAAATTACATAGTTTAGTTAAAACTAACGAGAATACGTATATAAAGTTCTAGTGTGTGCCTATATGGGGACAATGTGGAGGTGTAGTTATCTCGACTCCTTTTAATGCATGAAAATTTTGTTTTTGCAAATTTTGTAACAAAATGAGAGATAACCCAAACGCTCCTAATTCAATGTAGCTTCGTTGAATGTACCCGAAAATACATATTAGTTATGTATTCCCTTTAGCATTCAAGAGACATTATGCAAATGATGTTTAAAACATAACATTTTTATTTGTATGAACAATGTGCAAAAACCGTTTTTCCTAGTCGTGAGAAGATTTTTATAAAAAATTTCTCATGAGGTTTTTAGTGAATTATGATAATGTCTTACAAGATGCAATTCCTAACTATGAAAAACATGATTTGTTATGCAATTTGTTGATTATGCTTCATGATTAATTAAAAATTATGCATAAACCCCAAGTTTTGATTTTGTGCAAGAAATAGAAATCCTAGACTCAGATCAGGAATGTAGATATAGTTAAAATACTTACAGAGCGGATTAAAGCACAAATTGGTTGTGGTAGAATGCCTAAGTTCTGAGTTTGGTTTGCTATGGGTCGAGTTGGTGTTGCTTGTGTGTTTTTGGGGAATGTGAGAAGAGGGTGTTTGTTTGATATTGTAAGTAATATGAAATCATAACTTGTATGGTTCTTGTGATTTGTGTTCAATTCTAGAGTGATAAAGAGATGAGAAGTGTAACCTTGAGAGAGGAAGTGAAGATGTTAGATTAGAATGAATGAGAAGGTTCAACCCTCTCCTTTGGTGGGAGAGGGTATTTATACAACAAGCATAAACACCCAACGTGGGCTGTGGAGTGAGCTGACAGTGGGTAAAGACCCGAACCAACTCCACAAATACTACGATAACTAAATTAATACTAATAATCCTACGAGCTACTTAATGCTAATAGATACTCAGGGTGACCGAGTCTTTCACATGAATATTTATATTCCTAACAATCTCCCCCTAAGGGAGGTCACCCCGGAAATTACACTTTGAATTCTAGCATTCTATTACATAGATTAGAGTTCCTAGCTCGTAGTCTTTGATTCTTCTAAGTCTTTAATCTTTGTACTTTCAGCAATGAACTTTTGATGACTGTTCTTTCGTCTTGGATGATCTTTGAGGATTCTTTGAGGTCATCATCTAACGTACGTCTCCAAGTCATCTTTTTGCAGTATCGTCTCCATGTGATGTTATGATCTTTGGACCGACATGCTCACACTTTTCTGGATCATGATTTTCAGCATCAGAGTTGCGGAAGCAGTGTTGAAAGTCTTTCAATTATCATGATTTCTTGGATTATGATGATGAAGTGTGAGCATGGGGTGATGAATCAGCATCTTTTCAGCAATCATCTGCAACCGCCAGGGATTCCTGCATATGACAGTTAGCAATAAAACGTCTGGTACTTACAGGTTCGAACTTCGAGATTGTTAACAGCATAGTATGAAAACTTTCTCTAATCCTTACCATGGCCGTTCCTAAATCGGATACCCCCAAGAGGGCTTACAAGATCTACCAAAGTACATCAACGATTAGGTGAGTCGCTGGAGTTCACTCCACGACTGTAGACCGTTTGAAACCGCCGCGACCACTAAGCGTAATCCACAAGGAATTACCGAAGTGACCTGCTTTCAGGGCTGTTTGATGTTGACCCTGGCAGAAATTTCCATTCAATCACTGAGAATTACATTTGTAAATTCCCTCATGAATGTTCTGGCAGATTGCTAAGACCTGTGTAGGACTTATAAGTTTACAACTGGTGTCCTTAATGTTGAACAACCAGTGTAGATGTATCATGTGTTCCTATGAGATCTTATGATGTATCTCTCGGCTCTAGACTCGATAACACTACAAAAAAACAGGCTTTCAGAGACTGAATTTCTAGGGACTGATATATCAGTCGCTGATACAAAGCATCGGTAAGTGAAACATCAGTTACTGATACTTTTAAAGTCTGACCTTTTATTGACTGATTGCGGCGACTAAAAATCAATCCTCGATTCAGTGACCCCATATCTGAGACTAAATTTCAGTTACTAATATGCCTGTACGGGAAAAAAATTGGAGGCAAATTTGTTAGTGACTGAATAAGGGTGACAATTCAGTCCCTAGTACATGTACATCATATCTAAGACTAAATTTTAGTTACAAATATATTTGCGCAATAAAAAAATTTGGCGGAAAATTTGTTAGTGACTGAATTATAGTCACAGTTCGGTCCCAAATACATGGAGATCATAGCTAAGACTAAGTTTCAGTTACAAATATGTCTACACAATAAAAAGGTTTGGAGGGAAATTTTTTAGTGACTGAATTTCAGTCACAGCTGCGTCCCTATTACATGGACATCATACCTAAGACTAAAATTCAGTTACAAATATGTTTGCGCAATAAAAAAAGTTTGGAGGGAAATTTGTTTATGACTGAATTTGAATCACAACTCAGTCCCTAATACATGGACATCATAGCTAAGACTAAAATGTATAAAAATAGATTAAAACGGGCTAAAACGCTTAAAAACGGGCGAAAACTTAGAAAAATGGACGAAAACGTTTAAAATCAGACGAAAACTTATCAAAACGGACAAAAAACGTAAAAAATGAACGAAAACGTATAAAAATGGACGTAAACGTAAAAAAAGGGACTAAAACGGATGAAAACGTATAAAAACGTTAAAATATAACAGACAAAAACTGATGAAAACATAAAAATACGGATGAAATCGTATAGAAACGGACGAAAATGGATGAAAACATATAAAAACGTAAAAAAAGGGACTAAAATGGATGAAAACGTAATAAAACGTAAAAAAAATGACGAAAACGTAAAAAAATGGACGAAAACGTAAAAAACGGACAAAAACGTATAAAAACGTAAAAAAGAGACGAAAATGTATAAAAACGGACGAAAACGGACAAAAACAAATAAAAACTGACAAAAACGGACGAAAATGGATTACCGACAGAATATACGGTTCTATACATGGACATCTTAGCTAAGACTAAAATGTATAAAAATAGATTAAAACGGACTAAAACGTTTAAAAACGGACGAAAACTTATAAAAACGGACGAAAACGTTTAAAATCAGACGAAAATGTATCAAAACGGACGAAAACGTAAAAAATGGACGAAAACCTATAAAAAATGGACGTAAACGTAAAAAAACGGACTAAAACGGATGAAAACGTATAAAAACGTTAAAATATAAATGACAAAAACTGATGAAAACATAAAAATACGGATGAAATCGTATACAAACGGACGAAAACGGATGAAAACATATAAAAACGTAAAAAAAGAACTAAAATGGATGAAAACGGACGAAAACGTAAAAAAACGGACGAAAACGTAAAAAATGACAAAAACGTATAAAATCGTAAAAAAAAGGGACGAAAATGTATAAAAACGGACGAAAACGTAAAAAACGGAGGAAAATATAAAAACGGACAAAACAGATAAACACTGACAAAAACGGACGAAAATGGATTACCGACAGAATATACGGTTCTATATATTGTAATGTACTACACTTGTTTTTAAGACCTACATATATCTGTATCATTGTTAGTAATTGTAAGTTTGTATATAAACCTATTTACGGATTGCTATTTATGTGTAACACTTAGGGGTTCACGCACGAAACCTTGGTTTATACCCACGTGACGTGGGAACTCGAGCAGAATTCAAGTTTCAGACATTCATAACATCTTTAGTATTCACCGATGGCTTTCATTTTGAGTGTTGACAATTTAAGACGTGTAATCGGGATAATGGCATCAATCAGTTGCTTCATCGAGCGCGACATCCCTTTTAAAGAAACGACTATTACGTTCTTACCATATATAATAAGTCGTGGTGCCTATAGCAATCGTCAATCCACTATACTATACACACCACTTCCATTCAAGATAATAACAAGAAAGTTGCATATAGGCATATAGCCAATCAACGCACTCTACTTTACACACCACGTGGACCATCATATTGCCTTTACTGGTTCTCACACCCCTAAAGGTCTCCTTATAAATACTATACCATTTTCTCGAAATGGATCAAGCTAATCCCAAGCAACATATCATGCCTCGGGAACTCCACATTCAAGTCTATTATCCTCTAGGGTAATTGACACAAACCAACTGAGTCGACTCGTGAGCGTTACCCCAACTCGTGACTCTTGTCACATTTTGGGCACTAGTACAAAAATGGGATTTAGTCACACATGCAGTTTTTCGAACGGCCACACAGTAACTTTTTTATGTGGCTAAATGTACCAGAATAAAATAAACAGCCACACTTGATCCGACTTGTGTGACCATTTCGGAATTACATATGAGGCTACAGCCACACATTTGAATATTTTCGTGACTATAGGTATCTGATAATTTTTTTTATTTATTATTTAGTCACTTATAATTTGGGACGTATGACAGATACAAATAAGTTTGAAAAATTAGTCACACTATATATATACATATGTGACAAATATATATCACACAATTAAAGAGTGTGACCAAAATTCATATATGGTCACATGAAGTAATTGTGTATGTGGCTAAATCATATACTCAAGTTTGTCACATTATTTAAAAGTGACTACTATTTTTGATGAATTTTTCCCTTCTAACTTTTCACCCGCCTAAATTTTTTCCCAAATATATCATTCACCCGCCTATGTTTTTCAATACTCCATCCCAAATATCATTTACACCAAAACACCAAAACTATAGATCTGGTCTTCTTCTATCTCCTCCACTCTCCTCACCAACGCCACCACCCCTCGATATTCATCATACAAATTAAAAACATAATAACCACCCTAACTATAGGTGACCTGCCTGTCTTCCACACTAGTAGTCTCCTCTTTTTAATTTATTTGTTGTAACACAAAAGAAAAGAAAGGGGAAAAGGATACGTGGAGAGATAGGTTAAACCAACAACCCACACAATCCTTTCCTTCCTTCATTCCTTTGATTATAATAATTTATATATTTATTCTCGATTGATTGATTGAATAAAAAAATGGCGAAGAAGAGGAAATCGATAGCGAGTAGCTTAGACGAAGTGGATCGGACGATGTATTCGACTTTTTCGAGTGCTGCCAATTCCTTGTCGCAGTTGTATTCCCAAGCTCTCAGTCTTCAGAAGCTTTCCTTCCTTTCCGGTGAACGCACTGCTCTGGTATTATAAATATAACATCTCTTTTTATTAATTCATTCTTATGTTTTGTTTTTCTTATATGATTTGTTAATTAATGCTTTGATGATGATGATATTATTCTAGCATACGTACACTTTCATGACAAGAAACACAAGTTTCATAAATATTGTTAAAGATGAGACCTTTAAGTTTTTTTATTATGAGGTTTAGGAATGAGTAGGAACAAGTACGGGGTGTATACAGGTCGTGGAAGAGACTTGAAATAGGGCGTACTAAAATAACCTCATGTCATTCTTCAAACATTATATCGGATGATAGGAGGAATCCATACCTATGGATGCACAAGGCATATCTACTACTATTGTAAACAAAAAGGCTTCAGGATATGAATAGGTTTTATGTGACACTGAACAGCAACATTCTGCAACAGACCTTTTTTGTATAAAATAATCATTCGATGGCTAAATGTCATCATAGTTGTATACTTGTATGTTTGATGATATAAATAGCTTTTGTGATTTACTATATGAAATTCACATGTGACACTTTGTGGTTTGTTGACCAGTTTTCCTTGTGCTGATGCATTTGGTCACATGACACCATGTTACTATGTTGTGGACTGTGTCACTCTCGCTTTTGGTGGCTCACCTTGCACCTCAAAGCCAAGGAAGAACCACAGACCATGATGAAGCCAACATACCGCTGCCAAACTGAGGCCCCAAAGTCGTGTCTCGACGGGCCTGATCACTAGGTCCTTTTTTGCAACAATTTGCATTAGTTGTTATGTTGTGGTTTATAAAATTTTGATAGGTGTAAAATCTTGTTTAGTTTTGATATAATGCAACTCTTGTTGGCTTTTAACAAAACATATCATCTGACCAATGTGTTTGTGCAGGAAAAGCTCTATCAGTGGATTTCCACGCAACAAGCAGAGATTTCCTGACAAAAGTGCGAGTCTCCAGAACATGTAATTCTTGTTTTTGCTTGTGTTTTGTTCTTTACCCGACCTTTTTAGTTTTTAATTTTCTTGATTTGATGAAATTTTGTCACGCAGAGATTTTTCGTACAATGAACTCTCAAGATCCTTTCCTCGGTGGGTGATTCCAACATGGTCAATGCCTAATCTGCAATTGTGCGGTTTCTTCTTTGCTTTAATCATACTATCTCGTGTAAGTTTCTGGTCCTATATACTGAAATGCTTGACTTTTTTTCTTTCAGGAATTTGGTGGCTAATAACTTCAAATTTGACAGCACAAACATAAGGTAACCTTTTAAGTGACCTAAACATTTTTTACAGTGACAGGAAATATGCCTCACTTCTGAATAGTACGGGTGTATCTGTAATTTTTTTTTTCGTGACAAAAAAGCGTCAGAATGACCCGTAAAGGGACGCAACCCTTGCGAATAAAAGTTTAAGTAGTCAAAATATTAGATATTTGTTTGTAATATTCTCTATTATTCTAAATAATTGCATCTTCATATGCAGTACTTTCCCAGGATTAAATTGTCTCCAACGAGACTTCCCTTGCAATAGGAGCATGAATCCATGTATGTCCTCTGTTTTTCTATGCATTAATGAGTTATCCTCCAAAAACTTTATATTCATCAGATCTGTTCAGAAGTGATGACATGGCAATTGATGATGATCTTTGTTGCTTGCTAAAGATACCAGCTTTGCAATCAAATGTGGCGGCTCACAAATGAGGTCTGCTAATGGCATCTTATTCGAGACTGAGAACTCAACAAGCCTTGGACCAGCCTCCTTTGATTTAAATCAAGACAAATGGGCTGTGAGTAATGGTGGTACTTTGATTTAAATCAAGACAAATGCCTTTTTGTATTAATACCATCTTACAAATTTGTGCAATACAGGTCACCCACAGCCAAGTTCTTGGCGTTGTCTTCCCAGGACGGTTATTGTACACTTGTAGAATTTGAGAACGCTGAACTGGGAGTACCCGTCTCTTTTTCAGGTTCCTTTTCTTGTTTATAAGCTCTTACATTAGGTATTGTTTGCCTTTTTTCTATTCAAATATGTTATTTATGTCATTTTGCTATATTCTCGTCAGGCGATAAGCAAGTTGCAGCAGATCAGAAAACTATGGCAGTTGATAATATGGTCAGCAAGGAAATAACAGAAGAGATTGGAAAAGAGAAAGACATTGTTACTAATGCTTCTTATACTCAGGAAATGGAAACAGATAAACCACGAGAAGAACCGGCAAGACTAAGTTTAGTGACTTCAACAGAGAAACCGAACGTAAAACAAGCATCAGCAAGCACAGTCTCTGCAAGTAAGCCAGCAAAAAGAAGAAACACTCCAATGGCCATAGATTGATCTAAAGTTTGTTTTGTATCAGTTCTTATAATATTCAAGTGTTTCTTGCAACCCTTTTCCAATATAATTGGTCTGTATAACTTGCATGAGGCCGCATGATGGTCTTTATATTGAAATCCAATTATTTTTTCGTCCAGATTACTACTATTATCGATTAACATATATTTTGAAACTAAGTTTCAGTCACTAGAAAAACAAATTAAGGACTAATTCATCTGTTTTTTGTGACTAACAATCAGTCTTTAAAGCCTTTCATTGGAGACCAATCAGTTTTTAAATCCTATTATTAGAGATTGATTTGGTACGGTAATCTACAAAACAACGAAACGTATTAGGGACTGTAAACAATGTTTATGGACTAATTTTCAGTCCCTAAATCCATGTGTTAGTAACTGATCAAACATGGTATTGGCGACTGACTTTTCAGTCGCCGATAATATGCATTGGGGACTGAAATAACATGATACCAACCCATAGAAATAAGGACTGACTTTTTTATTTTGGTGACTGATCTCTGGTCCTAGTTGGTTCGATACAACAAGGACTGAATTTCAGTTGATAACGTCACTTTCCGTAACTAAGCTTCTATCACTGATTAGTGACTAGCAAAATCAGTCCTTGATAGACCATCCGTAACTGATCATGGTGTATCGGAGACTGATTTTTCAGTCTCTGAAAGCCTGTTTTTTTGTAGTGTAAGTGTAATTTTGGTAGTCGGAGACTGGAGCGGTGTCTCCTATTTCAATATCAACATAGCTCGTAATGAGCGGTTGATAGATTATGCAGGGTTCCCCATGAGAATGAAACAAGTCCTTTTAAGAGAACTTGAGTGGCTAGAAGGTTTAATGCAGTGCGTCACTGGGTCCATGATGTCTTGTCTTCAATACCGGTGTTACCTTAGTAACCACCAGTAGTATATGAATTGAACCCGGTTTCTGCCCTAAGGTTGAAAAATTGGAGGGCTATTTCTTTTCACCCTTTTTCATTACATTTCTTTTTAATTCTTCAACCCCTTCTTTCTCCTTTCTCATATTACTCCTTTTTTTCATAATCATACCTAAGGACTTTCTAATACTAACTATTCGGTATTGTCCTTGGGTAGATCCCTCCGGCTCTGGCGGATCATAGGACGGTTTTCCTAACCTTAGCCATCTTATAACACCATGACTATCCTATGTTGCCGTAAACCATTTATTTGAAAAATCTCTCAAAGTGTTTATAATTAAGAAACACATTTTGCTAACACTTTGAGAGTTTTGAACTTTTCAAATGCTCCCCCTTAACATGTGCTCAAATGTTTTTATTATAAATTTGCACATGTTGGGTAGAGCTTGCACTTTTTGAATTGATCCACTTTCAGTGAACATGACCGATTCGAGACACGCTTGCATCACTAGTTAGACTAGCTTGAAATTATTACCCGGCCTGGTCAAGTCCACAGAAAGTTTCTCGAAACGGTACACTCTACTCAGACAAGTCCTCTTCGAGACACGCTTACATCACTGGTTAGACCAGCTTGAAATTATTACCCGGCCAGGACAAGTCCTTTCGATTAATGACAGTTTTTGTTTCGTCAATTCATTGGTGAAGTCTGAGTCGCGCTCACATGAGATGCCATATCCTTTTTGTCACCACAAACCATTTGCTCCCCCTCAATATGTGCATTGATATACAAAAGAGTTTAGCACATATGGGAGAGCTTACATTTAAGTCCAAAATATCACATTTGCTCCCCCTCAATATGTGCATTGATAATGGAACATACTAATGCTCCCCCTCAATCAATGAGGGAGAATGTTAGTGTCAGGTATGATAAGTTTGAAAGATATTTGAATTAAAAATTCATACACTGACACATAACAACAAGTTTCATTAAATTCACTGCTTATTATGTACAAAGTGACTTGTTTTGATGATATAAAATTTTTGAAATCACTCTCCCCCTCAATCGATGACCCGTTTTCTATTTAAAGAGCTGTAGTCATTGATTGAGTGATAGATTTTTAATGAAAAGTTCAATTCTGATTGATATTCAAAAATCATGGTACCACCAAGCTTAGCACAAATACTTTTCTGAAGAATCATAGATGGAAAAGTATCTATGTTGTAAAGAAGACTTCTCTTCTTATACGAGAAATGATGCACTGAAACGTACATCAAATCGAAGAAACATGGATGTAAAGTAATCCATGCCCGGGTGAACTTCACCCAGTGGGAGGAACAACCGTCTTTTTGGCGACGAGCTTTCCCCATAATTAGGAACGGGTTACAGTCTGAAGTAACTGCAAGCCGACATGACATGTTTTAACCATTTAATTTAACTTCTGCTCGAGCTTCATTTAAAGACCCGTGTCATTATTGAATGACATTTCTAGGACCGTAAATGTTATCGATAAACAGAAGACATGCCTAGAAGAACTATTTTTGGTATTTTTGTGTTTTTCAGATTTTTATGGTTTTTATAGATTTTATATTTTTCTATTTTCTTTTTGGTTTAAAATATATACAAATATATACAAGGATATATGAAGCAAATCCTTTACTCCTCATGTTCTTCCTGAAGACGTTTGAGGTTTTCTTGCGTCAGACTCTTCATGCCAAGTCGCGGGAGAATAAATTGGAACCGTTCTCTCGGAAGTGCCTTAGTGAAGATATCAGCCAACTGAAACTCTGTCCTCACGAAGTAGAGTTCAACAACCCCTTTCTCAACCTGTTCCCTTATAAAGTGATGTCGGATGTCAATGTGCTTTGATCGGGAGTGTTGGACATTGTTGCAGCAAAGAGCTATAGCACTTTTGTTATCATAATACAGAGGAATCTTGTTGTATGCAAAGCCATAGTCCGATAGTTTGGATCTCATCCATAGGATTTGAGCACAGCACGCAGACATGGCAATGTATTCAACCTCTGTGGAAGATATAGATGTACTCATTTTCCTCTTAGATGACCAGCTTACTAGTTTTTCTCCCAGAAACTGAGCACCTCCCGAAGTACTTCGACGAGTATCTTGACACCCTGCATGGTCTGCATCTGCATAGGCCGTGAGTGCCATGGCGGTGTCCTTAGGATTCCAGAGACCCATGTGAATAGTCCTTTGAAGGTATCGAAAGACCCCCTTTATCGCTTCCAGATGCTTTTTGGTGGGCTTAGACTGGTACCGAGCACACATGTATACTGCGAACAAAAGATCTGGCCTACTAGCGGTGAGATACATTAGGGATCCAATCATACTTCGAAACTTGGTTTGATCAACAGGGATCCCAGAGAGGTCTTCATCCAACTTCGATCTCTCAACCATAGGTGTGTCAACAGGATCACTTGAATCAAATCCAAATTTCTTCAATATTTCATTTGCATATTTGGATTGATTAATGAAGATGCCTCCGGGACTTTGAGAGATTTGTAAACCTAAAAAGAACGACATTTGTCCCATCATAGACATTTGGAACTTAGAACTCATCCCTTTAGAAAACCGATCACATTCCATAGGGTCAGAGAAGGCAAAAATAATGTCATCTACGTAGATCTGAACGTGAAGTAGATGTTTGTCCGTTTTCTTAGTGAATAGTGTAGGATCAACAACACCTTTGGAGAATCCGTTTGCCCGAAGAAATTTAGACAAAGTGTCATACCATGCCCTTGGTGCCTGCTTTAAGCCATAGAGGGCCTTCTTTAAGCGATAGACGTGAGTAGGACGATCAGGGTCCACAAATCCTTCAGGTTGACTGACATAGACTTCCTCTTTCAAGTCACCATTCAAGAATGATGTCTTTACATCCATTTGGTAGACTATCATATTCTGACTAGCAGCATTAGCGAGAAAGATTCTGATGGCTTCAATTCGAGCAACCGGTGCAAATGATTCTTCAAAGTCTATCCCCTCTTCTTGACGATACCCTTTTGCAACAAGCCGTGCCTTATTCTCATCGAGTTTCACTTTGAAGATCCACTTTAGAGCGATAATCATTGCACAATCTGGAGGAGGCACTAATTCCCATACTTCAAGTCGATCAAACTCATGAATTTCTTCTTGCATTGCAGTAAACCAGCAGTCTTTAGACAAAGCATCTTTGAAGTCTTTGGGTTCGACTTTGGATAGTACGGAATTAAAGAAACACCACAATGCATCGGTGGCAAGTTGTTTTCGTGTGGATACCGGACGAGAAGGATTTCCAATGATGTTGTCAATCGGATGATCATTGGTCCATTTTCTGAGATGATCATGTGGTTGAGGGTAGTGAACTGATGTTGCCATGTTAGGATCCCCTGAAGAAGATGTCTCTGTAGAATATTCAGGAGCAAATATATTCTCGAATGGAACATCATCAGCAGGAGTAAAAGGATTCACTTCAAAAGAATTATCTACTGCAGAGCCTTGCTGTACCGAAGGAGATTGAATATTTGATGATGATGGTGAGTGAGTGGCAGATGGTGCATCTTGACTGACTGAGACAGATACAGATGGACCCTCTGAATTTTGTGGAATTGGAGCATCAGCAACTGGAGGTACAGGTGGAGCTTCCGTTGTAGTATCAATCGTTGGTGGCTCAAAGTATTCATCAAACATTGGATCAAACAAATCCTTCAACTCTTCACTGGGGGGTACATAAGGAACTACAGGAGTGGGATGCTGTACAAGACCTGAACTAATTGGTCCAGGAGACAAAAGATTAGGTGCGGGTCCAGAACTTGTGTGTCCAGGAGCCGTTTGCTCAGTCAGCTCATCGAATGTCACGTGAATGGTTTCCATAATTTTTCGGGTTCGTTTGTTGTAGATTCGGTATCCCTTGCGATCTGGTGCATATCCAACGAAGAATCCTATGTCTGCTTTAGCCTTTAGTTTTCCCAGATCCTGACTGTCATTTGTTGGGTAGCATAGAGCACCGAACACTCGTAGAAAGGAGAGATCTGGTTTCTTGCCATGTATCATCTCATAAGGAGTTTTGTTAACATGCTGTGGCAATTGCTTCCGCCCAAAGAAACATCGGTGCCTTGGAAAATATCAGCATGGTTCGTGCAGCTTCCACAAGA
This sequence comes from Artemisia tridentata subsp. tridentata, assembly GCA_021014915.2. NCBI lineage: Eukaryota > Viridiplantae > Streptophyta > Magnoliopsida > Asterales > Asteraceae > Artemisia > Artemisia tridentata. The sequence continues at coordinate 315,542,532 of CP139503.1, forward strand.
GTACGATTTCGTCTTTCAACAACCCCGTTCTGCTGAGGAGTGCGTGGAACACTTTTCTGGTGAGTTATGCCAATACTTTCATAAAATTGAATGAGTTGTTTGTTAACAAACTCAGTCCCATTGTCTGTGCGGATGATTCTGACGGTTTTGTTGAGTCTTACTTGCAGCTGTTTGATAAGTTTGATGATAACCTCTGGAGTCTCGTCCTTTGTTCTCAAAAACTTCACCCATGTAAACCGAGAGTAGTCGTCGACCACCACAAGAACATATTTCTTCCCATTTATACTCTGCACTCTCATTGGTCCGCACAGATCCATGTGAAGGGTGTGAAGAACTTCCATGATGGTGTTGACAGTTTTGGGTTTGTGAGTATGCTTCTTGCTTTTGCCCAGTTGACATGCAGAACACAGATGATCTTTTTCAAACTTCAATCTGGGCATACCTCGTACAAGATCCTTACGAGTAAGTTCATTTATGGTACTGAAGTTTAAGTGATTTAAACGACGATGCCAAAGCCAAGATTTGTTCTTTGAGGCCTTTGACAACAAGCAAATAGGAGAGGACCGCATCATGTCTTCAATAGAGATGGTGTATAGATTAGTCCCACGACTGCCTTTAAGAAGATCAATACCATCCAATTCTCTGACGAAACATGTGTGTTTTCTGAAAGAAAATTCAAGATCGGAATCACAAAATTGACCAACAGAGAACAAATTGTGCCCAAGTCCTTCCACGTAGTATACCCTGGAAATTACACTATCACCAAACACATAATCTCCATAACCCATAATTGCCCCAAAATGGTCGTTCCCGAATCTAACTGTCCCGATAAATTTATTCACGAAATTCTTGAGCCGTGAGCGATCCCCGGTCATATGTTTTGAGCAGCCTGAGTCCAAATACCAAAGGACGATTTGTACGACCTGCATTTGAAAACAGAAAACGATGGATAACTGAAAAAGGTGGATCCCCACGTGCAACTGGGGTCCGTTTGGTTAGCACAAACAAATTCTGGAACTACAGGATTCATAAGTGCCATGGAATTCACAGTGGAAACTTCACTAGTAGCAATAATGTTAGGAATATAAATATTCAGATGAAGGCTCGGTCACCCCGAGCATCTATTCAGCATTTACATAGCTCGTAGGCTTATTTATATTAGCTTAGTAATATTAGTATTAGTATTAATAGTATTAGTCGTATTTATATTTGTGGAGTGGGTCGGGGCTTTCCCCACTGTCAGCTCACTCCACAGCCCACTAGGGGCACCAATATTAGTAACTATATAAGACCCTTCCCACACTTGGGAAGGGTTGGAAGTCTTGTTACATTTACACACACTAATCTAATCTATTACAAGTTTCTCCCAACTCTCTCTCTCTCTAGTTCATCTCTCTAACAATGGATCTAATCTTCCATAACCCAAGACCACCCGAATCATCCACACAATCAAGATGGGTATATCCTACAATTGGTATCAAGAGCCATGGCTAGGTTCGATTGATTGTGTGTTGGTATTATTATTTTTGTTGTTGTTCGTACCATTTTTTTCAAACTGTTATGCTCACTTGTTTGTTCGAATCATGTAACTGTTTTCTATGTTCACAAATCTCACTTGGGCCCTAAACTTAATTGGTAAAATTACTTGGGCCTTAAACTTTTTGTTCGAACCATTTGTTCTTGAGTTAATGTGCACTGCTTAAATTACTTGGGCCCTAAATGTTTATGGATGTGGCTGGATTGTTGGTACCATCATTCTTGGTTCCAGTTTGGGGTGAAAACGATTTAAGGTTTAAAGTGTGGTGTTTCTTTATGATGTTCATGTTGGCGATTTGTGTACATTTTTTGTTGAGGGGGAGCATTTGAAAAATATAAAACTCTCAAGTGTTTGCAAAAATGTGTTTCAGAATCATGAACACTTTGAGAGATTTTTCAAAGATTTGGTTTATGGCAATTGTGGAAGAACACCAACGACCGACCATTATATTAATGTATGGAGTTATAAGGATGGTTAGGTTAGGCTCAAGTTCCCACGATCTCGCCAGAGCCGGAGGGATCTACCCAGGGACAATCCACTAGTTAGTGTAGAGGTCCTTAGGTATGATTAAAAAGGGAGAAAAGTGGATAAGGGAAAAGTGCCGACTGAGATGGAGCTAGTACTGGAACAAACCCAACAAGGTTCTAGTAATGAAGTCTCGGTAAGCACTGAAGGGGTTGAAGAATGAAAAAGAATTGTAAAGATAAAGGGTGAAAAGAAAGAAGCCCTCCTTACAACTTAGGCAGAAATCGGGTCAATACATATGCTGTCAGAATCACTTAGTTGATTGCTGGCATTGAAGAAAAAGTATCATGGACCCAGTGATACGCTGCACAACCCTCCCTAGCCACTCAAGGTCCCTCAAAGGACTCTTGTTTCAATTGTCACGGAGTTCAATACATTTCTATCGTCTCTCTCACTCCGAGTTAGATGATATTGAAAAGGTGGCAGTCCTCTCCAGCCTCCGCTCACTAAATCAAAACGCACTATTGAGTCTAGAGCCACGAGATGCATAATAAGATTTCATAGGGACACGAATTATTTCTACACTGGTTGTTCAACATCAAGGATACCAGTTGTAAACTCATGAGTCCTACGCAGATCTTAGCAATCTGCCAGAACATTTATGAGAGAATTTACAAATGTAATTCTCAATGATTGAATGGAAATTCCTGCCAGGGTCAACGTCAAACAGCCTTGAAAGCAGGTCACTTCGGTAATTCCCTGGGGATTACGCTTAGTGATCACGGCGGTTTCAAACGGTCTACAGTCGTGGAGTGATCTCCAGCGACTCACCTAATCGTTGATATACTACGGTACGATCTTAAAAAACCCTCTGTGGGTTTTCGATTAGGAACGGTCTTGGTAAGGATTAGAGAGAGTTTTCACACTATGCTGTTAACAATCTCGAAGTCCGAACCTGTAAGTACCGGACGTTTTATTGCTAACTATCGTATGCAGGAACTTCTGGCGGTTGTAGCTGTTGGATGCTGTAGCTGGTTGCAGTTGTAGCTGGTTGCAGACAAGATGCCAATCCACCACCACGTGCTCACACTACATCATCATCTTAATCAAAGAAGTCATGATACACTAAAAGACCTTTAACACAGCTTCTGCAAACTCTGATGCTGAAGATCATGACACCAAATAGTGTGAGCATGTCGGCTCTAAGATTATCACATCACATGGAGATATACTAATGAAAGATGGCTTGATGATACATGTTGGATGATATTTTCGAAGAATACTCAAAATCATCCAAGACAAAAGAAAAGTCATCAAAAGTTCACTGCTGGATGCACAATGCACAAAGATACAAGACTTTGAAGAATCAAAGACTACGAGCTATGAAGACACGTTCAGAAGACAAAAATGCTAGAAGTCAAATTATTATTTCCGGGTGACCTCCCTTAGGGGGAGATTGTTAGGAATATAAATATTCAGATGAAGGCTCGGTCACCCTGAGCATCTATTCAGCATTTACATAGCTCGTAGGCTTATTTATATTAGCTTAGTAATATTAGTATTAGTATTAATAGTATTAGTCGTATTTATATTTGTGGAGTGGGTCGGGGCTTTCCCCACTGTCAGCTCACTCCACAGCCCACTAGGGGCTCCAATATTAGTAACTATATAAGACCCTTCCCACACTTGGGAAAGGTTGGAAGTCTTGTTACATTTACACACACTAATCTAATCTATTACAAGTTTCTCCTAACTCTCTCTCTAGTTCATCTCTCTAACAATGGATCTAATCTTCCATAACCCAAGACCACCCGAATCATCCACACAATCAAGATGGGTATATCCTACAAATAATTGACCTAGTTACAGGGCATTGTGTCTCTAGAGGGAAAATTCGACCAGTTGGCTTCCATTCCTTAACGGTCACTACTTTATGATTAGTCATTCTAGTTAAGGGGCACTGATCTCCTAAAGTGAATTTTCTTCCAGTGGGTCTCCATTGATAACCAACATGAGCAAACACTTTTCCTGTTGCTTTCCAAATTTGTTTAATCAGTTTAGGTTTCCTAACATTCTTAACTGGGGATCGTTGAGAAGACATCAAGAATGACACAACACATTCATCATGATTACCAGAAATTAAACATTCATTACATGTCTTACAAATAGCATTAGAATTCGAATTAATTACAGTACGCTTATAGCTAATACTAGAATCAACACGATTCTTTTTTATTAAATCAAACTTATTGTTCCTAGGGTGGACTTCTACTTTCTTCTCATGAGCACTCTTAGCCGGCGCAGTCCTATCTTTCTTTGTATTCCAACTAGGCTTTGACCCGCTAGCTTTAGTGTCACTGTTTACTCCTGTAGAAGCAATGATGGAAACATTAGTTTGTTTCACTGCCATTTGTTTTTCCGGTTTTGATGTGCTGGGTTCAGATGTTTTCAGTGGTACATCAAAGGTTACATGCTTGTTCTTAGTCATTGAGGAAGGTGCAATAAACCTATCTCGCTTGTTATCAATCTTAGGACATGTACCAATGACGTATTCTAAGAGTTCCTGAGATCGTTTAGTAAGGAAACAGGCATCTACAACTGCACTATCTAGTGGTTTCTCAATCCTATCCTCTTCTACGGTCTCACGAAGAATGTCAAGACTATCCTTAAGATGAGTGAGATACACATGATGAGCTGACCTATTGTTTCTAAGAGGAAGCGGGATAGTCACAGCATCAATTGCATATTTTCTACAAGCAGAAACCTTTGGAACAACATTATCACTAGTGATGATTGGCATTTTCCCTTTCACCTGAGTCTTTAGTTTCTCAATCTCGTTTAGCAAAGAAGTTATCTTTTCATTGTGATTGTTACATGTGACTTTAATCGAGTCATATAACTCTTTGTAATGCTGTTTGATTTTTTAATTTTCAGCTTGAAAACAATCATTTTCATATTGTAATTTATTGATGGTGTCTTGATAGTGAAAATTCTGAGACTCTGAAGACGATGGTTTATGGGTGCCAATCACATCACTCTTATTTGATTTTAATTGGGCAATTTGGGCCCTCAATTTTCGAATCGTGTTAGTGTGAGCTTGAATTTTTTCATCTCGTTTGCTTAATTCAAAATATGCATCAAATTCAGGAGCATCCAAAGATGTCTTGGCATTTGAGATTTTAACTCTTTCTTCTAAATGTTGATATTTTAATTGCAAATTAAGATTATCAACCTCTAGTTTTGAAAAATGCCTGACCATGTTATCATGGTCATAGTTTTGGATTTTCTCATGCAATTTTAAATTCTCCCCCTCAAGCTCAACAACACGATTCTGAGAAACATTCAATGCAATAGACAACTCATGAAATTGACAAGCAGTTAATGCAGAATCAGAAGCAGTATAAAACATATCCTGCGCAATACATCTAGCAATTAAATTCTCATTGGTGATGAGAATGTTCTTTCTCTCAATCTCACGACTCTTAAGTTCTATCGCATTTTGGGATACCTCATTTTCCATATCTTTAAATACCTCTTTCATCTCTTTTACTTCAGTTTTAAGGGTTTTTTGCATGCCCTCAAAATGTTCCTTGAGGAGTTTAAAGAATGGAATAACCTCAGTTACGTAGCACTCTTTTGTTAGTTCAAAACGCCTTTCCCCTTCAGTAATTCCCGTTGGCGTAATTCTCTTCTTACATGTTTTAACCAAATCAGCAAATAGTTGACAAAGAACATATATGCTAATTAGAGTTTTACATTCTGTGGGAAGAGTTAAAGGAACTAAGTGCCTGGGTGTATTGGGTGGGTACACCGTTGCAGCCGCTATTTTTCTAAGGGGTGGAGTTTTGGCTTTAAGTTCTTCGGCCTTTCTCTTTTCAACATCTAAAGACCAAAATATCTGTTCTGGCATCAACTTAGTCTGAGGTGCCAACACAGTCAAGCGGTTCTCCTTATAGTAATCATGGGGTTTGATTATGACTCGATTTGCAATACATTTGGGATCCTTCATTTTGTCAGCCATTCTTTCTCTACTTATTACTTCTATCTCATTACTCTCTTCAAATGATGACACATCGGCACGGGCATGACCAGGCTTAAGCATTACATTTGCATCATATAAGGCAGGTTGGGCAACTTTAACACTCTTAAGCAAAACTGATCTAGGTTCACCTACATCCTTTTCACTATTTTCATCACACAACCTTTTATGCTTTTGAATCATTTGAGCAGTTTGTCTGGTTTGGTCTTGTGTGTACAACTTGTTTTCAATCTTATTCTTTAACGTTTTAAGTCTGAAAAAATCATTTAAGAGTTTTGTTTCTTTTACTTTGAAATCTTATTTTAGTGTATTTACACTTTCTTGAATCTCCTGTTTTTGTTTAACAGTCTGATCCAGTTGTTTTTCTAAAGAATATAACTCCTTTTTCAATGTTTCTTCCCTTAAATTACGTTCTGTTATGAATGTACGCATTTGACTATCCATTTTCTGCTCACGTTCAGTTAGCTCAAATTTTTGCACGTTGTTCATATATGGCCACCTGATCTTTATAGATATTTAGTCTAGTGGTCAGTGAATCATCAGGGATAAACACAGTGTTTTCATGTAACTCACAAGCATTATCAACAACAGAAGATGCATCACTTGGTACAACAGACTCGTCGTTGTGATTCACATATTGTTCATATGGAATAATATTACTATTTCCCATATCAACAGTATCTGATTCAACAACGTCTGTCTGTTGTACTTCGTTGTGAATCTTCTGTTCATCTACCATGTTATATGTGTCATAAAGCTTTAGTACCTCAGATATGATAGATGCATTGGAAGGACCAGCTTGTTGTGGTGATGAGACTATAGAAGACAGATTAGCCATGAAGATGGTTTGAGCAGTGGGTTCATCATCAACATCTGAGTCAAAAGCATCGCAGTCATCAGCTTGGAAGATGTTGGGATCATTTAGTGCCAAGTCCTGAACTGGTTGATCATCCACATCAGTATCAAACGTATTCCCCCCATCACCAGCAAGAAACAATAACTCTTCTTCGTCCAAAGCTGCTCCATTATCTTGAGCTTGCATCAACAACATCTTATCTTTGAAGTAGTCAGAGTTCTGTGGACGCTTTGGTTGAGTGCAGTTCCTTGCTATGTGTCCTAGTCCACCACAGTTGTAACACTTGGGTTGCGTTCCCTATCCCTGATTAGCATTCCTAACTCTACTCTGTACATTACCTCGACCAATGTTTCTTTGATTCACATTCTGCCTTCCTTGAACATTCTGAACCACAACCCTTCCATCCTCCACAGTTGCTTGATTACGTGGGTTTGATGAAGTTTGAAGTTGGTTGTTGGTTTGAGGGAGTGTTGCTCTGAACTGTTGGACAAGTAAGGAAACTTGGTTGGAGAGATTATCAATCATCTTGTCAGTATGAGAGTATCCTGAATCCAGTTGGGAGTTCACAGCAGATGGTGGGTGCAACGATGATTGGGCAAATGAAGTCTGATTCTGTGATGAAAAGGGCTGGTGATAAACTTGATCAAGTGAGGATTGATTGAACGGCTGAACATTTGAGACAAAAGCAAGAGAATCATTAGATGTTGTTGGATTGAGTTTTTCCCTCAGTTGACGATCATAGACAGCATGCTTTTCATGTTGTTGTAAGTAAGCATACAGTTGTTCATAATTGGTCTGTCTCAATCCTTTGTTGAGCTTCACGGCTGTAACAAATCTATCCCACTCAGGTGACATGTTGTTCACAAACTTAGAATTGAGTTGGATATTTGGCATTGTCATCCTGATGATTCTCATGTCATTCACAAGCTTGTGAAATCTCACATAATAGTCAGTGATGTTTTCACCAGGATTCATCTTGAAGTGCTCAAACTCATCATACAACTGCGATTCACGATCTTCTTTGGTCAGTTCAGATCCAGCCAGAAGCATTTTGACATTGTCCCAAACAGCTTTGGCTTCAGTGTTGAAGTTGATAAGCTTGTAAACGTCTTTGGGAAGTCCTTGAATCACGATGTTAGAAGCTCTAATGTCTGCATCATAACGCTTCTTTTCCTCCTCATTAAGATCGTTGTAAGTGTGTGGCCTGTCGATTCCAAAAGTGACAGTTCCATCCTCAGCGGTAGTGACAGCATCTCTAGTGGTGCCCATTTGAAAGGGTCCTTCATCAATGGATTTAAGAATATTGAATCCATTCTCTTTTCCCAAGTAGTAGAGTCGAATTCTTTGTGCCCATGACTCATAATCCGTCCTATCAAGCATAGGAGGGCGGGTATCGGACCCGGCAGCTTGAATGTCATCAGAAGAAGTGCTTGCCATGATGTGAACTTACACGGGATTTTACAACTCTTGTGATTTAAACCGAGAAATCGAATCTTTCGCGGGATTTTATAAAATCAACAAAAGAAACCGTAAGATACTGATTACTTGAGTGTGATATGATAAGGTTTGCAGATTATAATGAATAACCAAAGGTAAATTGCAATACTGGTCTTAGAAAAAAAATCAAGTCACAGAAGTCAAGTCGCAACTGATCAAATCGCAACAAGTCAAATCACAATTAGTCAAATCGCAACAAGTCAAATCGCAATTAACCAAATCGCAATAAGTCAAATCGCAAGTGTCAACTCGCAATGTCAAATCGCAACTGGTCAAATCCCAACTAGTCAAATCGCAACATGTCAAATCGCAACGACTCAAATCGCAGGCTCACTCAAATCGCAGGCTCACACAAATCGCAGGCTCAAATCGCAAGTATCAAATCGCAATTCACAACTGGACAAAACTGTCGCTTTCTTGCGATTTGTCTTCTTTCCCTTTTTAAATAAAACGCCAAATCGCAGCAGAATAAAACACCAAATCGCAACCCAACTTAACTCAAATCGCAACAATGAATATGCAACCGAGACTCAAATCGCAGAGAAGAAAAACTTCAAAACACCACTCGAATTAACACAAACATCCACAACACTTATGAAATAAGCAATCTAACCACTAAACTAAGCTTATACCACAATCCTAATCAAGAAAGTACAAGCTTTTAACAAGTCAAACCACAAACAAAATCGAACCAATGTGTTTTTACCAAAAACTAGTCGAACCACAATAAACTCACAAAAAAACCGATCTAAAATCCGAGAAAATATGATCAAACGAACCTAACCATGGCTCTTGATACCAATTGTAAGTAATATGAAATCATAACTTGTATGGTTCTTGTGATTTGTGTTCGATTCTAGAGAGATAAAGAGATGAGAAGTGGAACCTTGAGAGAGAAAGTGAAGATGTTAGATTAGAATGAATGAGAAGGTCCAACCCTCTCCTTTGGTGGGAGAGGGTATTTATACAACAAGCATAAACGCCCCACGTGGGCTGTGGAGTGAGCTGACAATGGGTAAAGACCCGACCCAACTCCACAAATACTATGATAACTAAATTAATACTAATAATCCTACGAGCTACTTAATGCTAATAGATACTCGGGGTGACCGAGTCTCTCACATGAATATTTATATTCCTAACAGATATATTTAAAAACCATCTCAAGAACCCACGGTTTTGGCGGAACCAAAAACTGGGTTCCGTCCTTGTGGTCGATTGGTTTCGTGGGAACTGTTTTGATTTTTGGTTTTTATCGTGTTTGGTTAATCTAAGGTTTAAGCTAAGGTTTTAACTACACATTAGGTTCCATTAATCCTAAACCAAGTCTAAGAAGGTTAAAGGGTTCTCTCTTAAGAATTTTTGTGAGGATGTCGGCAATGTTATCTTCTGAGGATACTTTCTCGATTGAGATGTTTCCTTTTTGAACATTGTCGCGTAGAAAGTGGTGATGAATTTTTATGTGTTTGGTTCTAGCATATTGAACTGGATTCTTGCTAAGGTCGATGGCTCCTTTGTTGTCGCAGAGAATAGGGATGTCGTTGAGTTGAATCCCATAGTCGACGAGAGCTTGTTTCATCCACAGTGCTTGTTGACATGCTTTTCCTGCAGACACATACTCGGCTTCGGTTGTTGAAATTGCTAGAGCCATTTGTTTCTTAGAGAACCATGCGGTAAAACTTGATGTGTTACCTGTATGTACAAGTTTTAAATTTATAAGGGGTGAATTACCGAATCTATAAATAACACATATGAGCAAGTGAACTCGTCTGTTATAGAAAGATTATGATGGTAAGTCGGGATCGTTCGCATGAATTTGTGAGTGAATCGAGTTGTAAGTATAAAAGTTACTAAAAGTAAATCTCAAAAACAAGCAATAATGATAATATGATAATTCAAATTATTAAAACTACACTTGCTTAGACTAGTATACTACTCTAGATAAGCATGATTGTGATAAATTTTGTTAACATGTTGGTTATGATAATTAGTTGGTGAACTAATCTATTGTTCTTACAAGTTAAACCTTCGTCAAGATTTTAGTTTATAAAAACAAGCATTAAGTTTAACCATTCAATTCAACATCAATTCAAGTTTCATAAGTTTGGATTAACAAACTTAAACACAAAAACAATTTTTTGTTTTATCAAATAAGCTTAGGAAATGGTCAATACAAAAGGTAACCGATCATAGACAAAAAGGTTACAATTGATTGTAAACTACTAATCTTTCGACCTATGAGGTGGTTTTCAATCAATCCAATTTGATAGACAAAAGCATTCTTATTACAACCACAATTAAGTTTCTTTGTTTAACCAAGAATATTGGGTAAAAACAATCATTCATTGACAAATGATTATAACTAGTTGAATAACAATAAACCTTTCGACCTTTAGAATTACTAACAACTAGTCAAACTTGATTAACAAATGTCACTATGAAACTTAAGTACAATTGGATCTTAGAATTAACTTGAAATTGAATTAAAACATGTTATCACAATCATACGCAAATCATTAAGTAATATACATCATCTAAGCAAGTGCACAAAGGCACTAGCCACTCATAGCAAGCATGAACATAAGCTCAGAATTTTGAACATTAGAAATCATGATTAAAAGTCTTACAATGATTGGAATGAGATTACAAATGATAAGGTAATGATACCCAAAGTATTGGTGTTGACTTCTTGAAGTTTTGACTTCCAAATGTTGACTTCTTGGACTTCTAAAGTTTTCTGGACTTCTAAGGACGAATTTGAGAGCTTTTGAGAGTGGTTTATGATTAGAGAGAGTTGTTTTCTTAATTGTTGTTGAAATTGTTGTTGAATTGTTCTCCAAAGGCTCTATTTATACTCATCTCAAGGCCTAGGGTGTTAAATGCTGCAACTTGGCCTCCAAGCAGAGTAGAAGGACCTAGAATACACATGAGAAGAGTCTAGAATCGTTGGTAGCAAGATACAATGCTTAGTGATGAAGTTTGGAAATACAGGCACTCTCCAACCCATCGGTATTACGTCCATCCGATCGGTTGGCCTCTAGATGCATCCTCCATCCGATTCGGTTGCGGGCTACGTCCGATCGGATGGAGATGACCTGTAGAGTCAATCTTGGACTTTTGGTGTTCGGCTTGTATCTTTCTCATAGCTCTATGTTCTTTGTCCAAACTTGATCTTTTCTTTGTCTTAGAACTTGGAGTAATGAATACTTGAATCTTCATTCTATGAAATGCCTTTTCGGAGTGGATCTTGACATTGGAATCTTCGTACAATCGTAAATCCTTGTTTCCTTCATCAATCTTTCACTTTTTTCTTTCTTTTTCCTGTATTTGGCTACATATACTTTGCAAACATACTTTGGTGCGATTAAGTAACAAAAGCATATAAATATAACCAAATAATATATACAAAAGCACGAATAACACTACTAAAAACATGCACAATTTGAGCGTTATCAATCCTTTTTACGGCTTCAAGATGGGATGTTTTAGGATCTTCTTGAAAGCGAGCGCATAGACAAACACTAAACATAATGTTGGGTCTACTAACCGTTAGATAGAGTAGACTACCAATCATTCCTCTATATTTAGTGCTATCTACGGATTCACTTTCTTCATCCTTTGTGAGTTTGGTTTCCGAAGACATAGGAGTTTTTATAGGTTTGGAATCTTCAAGACCAAATTTCTTAAGCATATCTTTGATGTACTTAGATTGGTTGAAGAATATCCCATCTTCTAATTGTTTAATTTGGAGTCCTAAGAAAAAGTTTAGTTCCCCCATCATACTTATTTCAAACTCGTCATGCATGATTTTTGAGAAATCGTCGCATAACTCTTGACAAGTTGATCCGAATATAATGTCATCCACATATATCTGAACTATGATTATATGTGATCCCTTTTTCTTAGTAAAAGAGTGTTGTCTACTAGTCCCATGGTATACTTATGTTCAACTAGGAAAGTCTTAAGTCGATCATACCATGCTTTTGGTGCTTGCTTAAGTCCGTATAAAGCTTTTTTAAGTTTGTAGACATGATTAGGTTTTTCAAAGTCGGCAAAGCCAGGAGGTTGTGCTACGTACACTTCCTCATTAATAAAACCATTAAGAAATGCACTTTTAACATCCATTTGGAAAAGTTTAAAGTCATGTGCACATGCATATGCAAGTAGTATTCTAATTGACTCGAGCCTAGCGACTGGTGCAAATGTTTCGTTGTAGTCTATACCTTCTTGTTAATTGTAGCATTGAGCTACTAGCCTAGCTTTGTTTCTAAACACTACACCATTTTCATCCATTTTATTTCTAAAAACCCATTTTGTTCCAATTATGGTTTGACATTTAGGTTGAGGGACTAATGTCCAAACATCATTTCTAACAAATTGGTTTAATTCTTCTTGCATCGCTATGACCCAAGATTCATCTTTTATAGCCTCATTTATATTTTTGGGCTCAATGGTTGAAATGAAACAAAAGAAGTTACTTTGATTTTGAACTTTTGGTCTTAAGGTTCTTTCATTGATTTCTCCTATGATATTATCTAATGGATGACTTTTAGATTCTTTGACATTGACTATTTCTCTATTTAAAGGTTCATCTTCCTTGTCATTATCTATATTCTCTTGGTTTTCAACCATTTGACTTTCAACTAAGTCATCATCTACCAAAGGTGATGTCTTAGAGGGAGGTGGACTTTCTCCAATTGTTACGTTCAACGATTCCTCGTCTCTTGAGGTTTCTTTGTTCAAAACTATATAGGCTTTACTATTTTGTGAGTATCCAAGGAACATACCTTCATAAGACTTTGGGTCAAACTTGGTGAGATAATCCTTAGTGTTTAAGATGAAGCACTTGCTTCCAAAAACTCTAAAATATCCTAATGTAGGCTTTTTGCCTTGATAAAGTTCATATGGAGTTTTATTTAAAAATGGTCTAATTAAAACTCTATTTAGGATATATGTGGATGTATCAACGACGTTATACCAAAACTTTTGTGGTATGTTTTGTTCATTTAGCATTGTTCGACTCATTTCTTGAAGTGTTCTATTTTTACGTTCTACTACACCATTAGATTGAGGAGTACGCGGAGCTGAAAAGTTATGAGTTATGCCATTAGCATCACAAAAAGCTCCAAATTGAGTTTCGTTATCAAATTCACGACCGTGGTCGGTTCTTATTGACACAATGCTATTTCCTATTTGATTTTGAATTTTCTTACTTAGAACTTCAAATTTATCAAATGCTTCATTTTTAGTTTTCAAAAATTTAGTTCAAGTATATCTTGAATAATCATCCACTATAACCAAAGTGTAGAAGTTTCCTCCATAACTTTGTATAGCACTATAGCAGATGGACCAAACAAATCCATATGCAATAGTTCTAAACACCTAGATATAGACACCATGTTTTTAGCCTTATGGCTATTATGAACTTGTTTCCCAATTTTGCAAGCATCTGATGAACTCAAATAAGTACATTTTATTATCATCATTTATCCTATTTATTTGACTTGTTTTATTATATTATATATGAGAATTGGTACGTTAATGTTTACTTTTGTAATTCTCAGGTAAAAACAAGTATTGTGTGAAACTTGGAGATTTTGGACTAATTATGGAGCAAAACAAGCAAGATGTTAAGAGTCTACTGAAATGTACAAGATCAAGATCATTCTGCTCCAGATACGCCGCAACACACTTCTTACATACGGCGCATCACTATCAAGATTTCACAAGTTACGATCCAAGACAGCAAAGGACATGCGCCGCATAGAGAAATGGAGTTACGCCGCATCTTAAGGCGGTGTACGAATATTCCTGAATATATTAATCTTGGACCCCACGCGAAGTTAAGTCAATGCGCCGCATCTACTTATCCTATGCGCCGCATCTAACCCTCAGATAGAAACTATAAATACCCCAAGGCCAGACGAATTTCGGGATCCTACACACTAAGCTTTCGAAGACCGAAGAAACCCTAGAGCCGAATTCAGACGTGTTAGCAGCACAAGACACACCCTAAACGAAGATACAAGAGCTGTAAGAAGGTCCTGCATGTATTCAATTCATTAAGTAGTTTTGTTTTATTGTATTAGTACACTTTAATTCATCAGGATTGATGGGCCGATTCCATGTGACTACGGAAAATCATGGGCACCCCTTAAAATTGCTTTCCCATTAATTAAAGTTTATATGTTGATGTCTTTGGTGACTTTTATTAGTGCATTGATAACCTCTGTGTCTAGCTGAGCATTGCTTGGGTCGCCATGCCCCTTCTTCGCCTATCTATTCTAGCGTATACGAAACGTGGGCATCACAAATGCTCAATATTCTAGGATAGTGGGATAGACATAAGTGATCATTAAGGGTTTACTCGCCGATAAGATTAGAGCCAACGAGAAAGGGTTAATTATATACACTTCATATAAAACTAGCAATAAAACAAGTGACAAGCTACTTAATTATCAGGACAGGTCTTCTTATTGTCTCAAGTATCTATCTGTGTACGTGTGTGCTAATCGCTGATTCGTGCTCATTAGTTTAGTTTTCTATTTAATCATAACCAAATCGTGCCAGTCTCTCAGGCTGAACCCCCTTGCGTTAGATTAGGTTGTATAGCTAACTTAAGATATTAAAATACTGATTAGAATAACTAGATAATACGTTCCACTCTTAGTGATCGACACTCTACTTACCATTATATTCATACTGACCGGGTACACTGCTCGTTAAAGTGTGTGTTTTATTGATAAGTCGGCTAAATATAAATTTAAAACTTGAGTAGGCATTAATACTGCTAAAACCACAACGACATCACGCGCGCACCAAGTCTTTGGCGCCGCTGCCGTGGATATAAAAGAATTAGAGCAATACACACGCACATCAAGTTTTTGGCGCCGTTGCCGGGGAGTGAATTGTTATTATCTGTTAATTTGATTAGTATTTTAATTAGGTTTTCTTTTTAATTTTTAGATTCTAAATTGCATTCATTGTATTATTTGCATATTTTCTGTTTTTGTGTGCTTTTATTTTCTTTAATTTTTGTTTCTTTTTATTCGTTTTTATTTTTTGTTTTTCTTTTCGGTATTTTTCTGCATTCTGCTATCGTTGTACTGTGCTAATACAAACGATACGGCGCATCTGTTTTCACAGATACGGCGTATTGCGTTTAATTTTTATAAAATACAACGCGTTTAATAAATTCGAGTACGACGCATCTTTCCCCAAGATACGGCGTATTCTGTTTTTAATAAGAAATTTTTCTAAACCCTAACGCCATACGACGCATCTGTTTTAACAGATACGGCGTATTTAGTATTTAAATTAAAAACAGTTTTCGAATTACTAAACAGATACGACGCATCGATTTTTATCGATACGGCGCATCTTCTTAATCAAAAATCTTGTATTTTGAAACGTAAAGAAAATATGGCGCATTAACTTTTGTTAATACGACGCATTTAATTTTAATAAATATAATCGATTTTTGATAATTTAAACTGATATGGCGCATTCTAAAATTATAAGCGGCGTATCTGCTTTCTGAATAAAAATCTGATTAAATTTTAACGATTATAAGATACGGTGTATCCAACTTTTTGGATAGGGCGCATCGTCTACAGATATCAGCAACTTTTATTTTTCGTATTCCGTTTTCGTTGTTAATTTTCTGATATACTACTTTCTTGAACATACCCTACTGATGCTTTTGTGATGGTTTCAGGAAGTGCATGACCAGGAGTTCAACTAAGAACTTGATTACACCTTTCGAAGATCCTGAACGAGCCTTACATTCGCTTAAAAGGCTTTTCTACACAAAAAGCTTTGAAATTTCAAGTTCGTTCGAGCTTGATTATTTTTCTGAAGAGAAAGAGGAAGTAGAAACAGAAACAATGGCGGAAAACACTACTATGGAGGAATACATGAACAAAACCCGTGCTGATTACAGTTCAGGAGTTGCTAGACCAAAGTTTGATGAAAAATCAAAGTTTGAGTTGAAGGGTCAGTTTCTCAAGGAGCTAAGAGAAAATGCTTTCAGTGGAACGGAACATGAAGATGCTAATGAACATGTTGAAAAAGTCCTCGAGATTGCAGATTTGTTTACTACAGAAGGAGTCTCTGACGATCAACTTATGCTAAGAATCTTTCCAATTTCGCTTAAAGGAGCTGCTAATAAGTGGCTAAGGAATGAACCTGCTAGTTCAATCACAACATGGGAAGATTTGAAGAGCAAATTCCTGAAAAGATATTGTCCACCTGCTAAAACTGCTAAAAAGATGGAGGCTATCAACAGTTTCAAGCAAGAGCCTGATGAAACTCTTTATCAAGCTTGGGAACGATTTAAAGACTTATTGATGAAATGCCCTCAACATTATCTAAGTCCAATGCAGGAGATAATATTGTTCTATCAAGGATTGGACGTGCCTACTAGACAAATCTTGGATGCTAAGGGAGCTGTGCCTCAAATGAGTGCAGCCAATGCTAGAAAAGCTATCCAAGAAGCTGCTGATCATTCTAAAAAATGGCACAACGGAACCTCTACTAGATCTAAGAGCAGCACTAATTTTGACGGGTTTGCTGCAATTCAAGCTCAATTGGATAAAATTAGTAGAGAGATGAAGAAGCGTGATGAGAAAGTTTATGCTGCCCAAGTTGGATGTGAAAAATGCGAATGACCTCACTACACTAAAGATTGCCCTAATAAGAATGAAAGTGAGACTTTTGAAGAAGCATACTACACACAATTTGGACAACCATTCCGACCTTCAGGAAGATTTAGGGAAGCTACTCCGGGATACTATCAAATGAACAACTTTAATCCCAATTATCAAGAAAGGAGGCAGACTTTAGATGACACTTTAAAGCAAATTATGGCCGATGCAGCTAAAAGACATGAAGAAAACACTGCTATGATCAAAGAAATCCGAGCCTCAACGGATACTATAACAAGAAATCAAGGAGCTTCGATCAAAGCATTGGAACAACAAATTGGACAAATGAGCAAAGTTCTTCAAGAAAGGGGATACGAAAGTTTACCTAGCTCAACTGAAACCAACCCAAGAGATCATGTCAAGGCCATAAGCACCACTGAAGAAGTCACGCCTAACATACCTTTTCCTAGAAGATTGATGAATGGTAATGATGCTGCAAAGCCCGAATTTTTCTTTAATTCTTCAATCAGTTTAAGGAGATTACTAAAAGAGAAGACAAAGATTGAAGAGGAGATCAAGGCCACAATGAAAGAAGAGAGCTCTGCAACCGACTTACATGCCTTGCCTCATAAAGAAAAGGACCCAGGAAGTTTTACTTTACCTTGTTCAATTAATGATATATCTTTCAATAATGTGTTAGCTGACTTAGGAGCTAGCGTTAGTGTTATGCCCCTTAAGACATTCACTACCCTAGGACTAGGAAAATTAGCACCAACTAAGTTGCTTATTGAATTGGCTGATAAAACGGTAAAACGACCTGAAGGGATTGCTAAAAATGTGCTAGTTAAGATTGAGAAGTTTGTTTTCCCCGTAGACTTTGTTATATTAGATATGCCTGAGGATATTAAGATTCCTTTAATCCTTGGAAGACCTTTCTTGTCTACCGCCCATGCTAAGATTGATGTGTTTAAAAGAAAAATCTCATTAAAGGTAGGGAATAATAAACTAGTCTATAAGTGCCAAAATCCTGTTAAAAGCATAATTAGAGGCGTCTATGTGCTAGGATTAAGAGAACGTATGGACCTCGATCTTGAAGCTAGGCTTATGGGGGAAACATTGATTCAAAACAACTCAACTAATCCTAATCATGAGAACTTCGAGGAATTTATTGACCTTAATGTACCTACCGAACTTAGGCGCGATATTGTTAATGGTTCTGATGATGAGTGGTATGATTGCGAAGTAATTAACAAACGTAGGAGAATAGTTGAGAATACAAATTTGAATAATGATGTGTTTATTGAACTACCACCCCACCTTGCATATTTATGCCTATATAATAATAAGAATTTCCCGTCTATCATTTTGTCATCTCTGCCCGAAAGGGACATAACTTTGTTTATACAGATATTAAAGAAGAATGGCGTGGAAATTAAGGACGAGCAAGGAGTATTCAATATTACTGGACTGGCGATGAGGGAGCGCGATGCTTCCGACTCTTTCAGTGATCGGTATTAAGGAGCTGAACGTGAGTCTAACTTGAAGACTCTGGAATAAAGACAAGTGCTGACCGGGAGACAACCCGGAAAATTTTTACTTTTATGTTCTGTGTCGAGTCTGTCAGACCTGCAGAAGATACGGCGCATCTACATCCTAAGATGTGACGCATCGCCTGCACTGGTCATATCTTATTTTATTTTCTGCATTTTTATTTTTGACTTTAAAACTTTCTGTCAGTATTTTAATGCGGCGCATCCCTGCTTAAGGATGCGACGCATCTTTTATTCTGATTCGTATTTATTCCAGGCTCGATACGGCGTATCTTTTTCCATAAGATACGGCGTATCGACTGACCTGATGATTTTCAGTTTAATTTTTTTTAAGTTTTATTTTTACTAACTACTAATGTATTATGCAAGTTTGAACCTTCTTAACTCAGGTGTGTTAAAGTCTGAATGGTATTATAGATTCCTGCATTCTTGTGGATACATCATTTTTGAAGCTTAAACGTTCTCATCCACAAGAAAGTTGATTTTTGCTCTTACACGAATAATGGAGGATCATACCGAGCAAATCTCAGGGGAGTTTTTCTGTTCTAATTCTTTTATTTTCCGGTTTTTAACCTTTGACACAAACAACGAGGACGTTGTTTAACTTAAGTGGGGGGATTGGAGAATTAGAACACTTAACACTTACTTGTCCTAAACTTTTTCAAAATATGCTTAAAATGCGCTTAATATATCAAAATTTAAAATTTTTAGCATGTTTTTGTTTAAAGTCTAAATTACATAGCTGCACACATAACCTTATTTCCAAAAATTGTGAACTTTTCAAAATTCACAAATCTATGAGTGTGCCAGTGACTTGTAAACTTTAGAACTTGGCTTGTATACTATTCGAGACCACCATAATAAGTATTATCTATATAATTGGAATGACTTGTCTAAATTGGTAAATTTCTAGGATTACACCCAAATAGCCTTTATATGTTATGTGATATTAACTAACTACATTGGTTAGTTAACCCCCGTATAAACCCTTTTGTTACTCTCACTTTTAGAGTAAGATACCCCTAGAAAAACACTCAGAGCCATTCCTTTCGTTTCTTACACCTTTGTTATAATGTTTCATTACACCCTTACACCTTAGCCTACCCTGTAGATTAAAATCCGTGGTTGGTTAATTGCTTTAGGCAAAGTGTGTTTCCTTACATTAGCTGTGTTCGCGTGCGTAATTCATTATCTTTGGTTGAGTCAGGAAATTGCACAATGCAATTGGTATGAAAGTAAATATTGTATATCTTTGAGTTTATTTTTCGTGTGTTTACTACTATCGCTATTACAGTTATTTCTGAAAGTATGAAGAGTATGAAAAATTATCCGGAAAAATAGTGATAGAAAAGTTGTGAAATTTTACACATATATGTAAAAAAAAAAAAAAAAAAAAAAAAAAAAAAAAAAAAAAAAAAAAAAAAAAAAAAAAATAGAAAAGAAAAAAAAAAGAAAAAGGAAAAGTTGGAAGTTTGTTTTAACCAACTTATGTAAAGTTTTGTATTAAGTGGGCGATATCACCACTATTTGTTATATATTATATTTATGGATTGAATGGGAGTTGGCCGTTATGGGAACGCCAACTAAGGTTATTCTTTGATTGAGATCTTGTTGAGTATAATTCGTGTCTACCTAAAGCGTGTGTTTCAAGTTTTAAAGCGTGAGTTATTCAATGATATGAGTCTTATTCATGGGATGGTTGGGAAAGTAATTTACCACACTTAGGATTTTAATTTATCTGTTTTGTTTATTTTTTATTTTACACCAATTTGTATCCCAAATATTATCCATACCCTATATCATTTTTTATCCAAACCTTTGATTTATTGAGATTAGGGATTTGAGCAATCTTAAGTATCATAGTCGTGGATTCGGCTATGTATTTATGATTTTGTCGCCCTTTTTGATATAATATTATTGGTAAAGATTACTTGGTCCTATCTTTAGCCCATTCGAGTTAAGGATTTGAGCAATTGCAAGTATCGTGGTCGTGGATTCGATCATGTATTTGTGATTTTGTCGCCTTTTCTGGAATGTGAGATCGATAGAGATTAAAAAGGATGATTAACCCTTAACCAACAAACCCTTTTTACCGCTTTAGACTTGTTATTCCTTGGCTTTAGTGGGGGAGATGCGTATACTTGCCAAGCTTATGATAGAATATTCGTCACGACTGGACAGTTAAACGATTAGATTTGCTTTTATCGAAATATTTTATTTTATTTCTAATTCGTTAAGTGTTTGGTTGTGCAATTATGACAAAACGAATACATGCTTTAATATAAAAATAAATCATAATATCTTTTAGGATACATTTTCATAAAATTTATTCTAAGGTTTACTTGGGGACAAGTAAAGTTCAAGTGGGGGGATATTTGATGAACTCAAATAAGTACATTTTATTATCATCATTTATCCTATTTATTTGACTTGTTTTATTATATTATATATGAGAATTGGTACGTTAATGTTTACTTTTGTAATTCTCAGGTAAAAACAAGTATTGTGTGAAACTTGGCGATTTTAGACTAATTATGGAGCAAAACAAGCAAGATGTTAAGAGTCTACTGAAATGTACAAGATCAAGATCATTCTGCTCCAGATACGCTGCAACACACTTCTTAGATACGGCGCATCACCATCAAGATTTCACAAGTTACGATCCAAGACAGCAAAGGACATGCGCCGCATAGAGAAATGGAGTTACGCCGCATCTTAAGGCGGTGTACGAATATTCCTGAATATATTAATCTTGGACCCCACGCGAAGTTAAGTCAATGCGCCGCATCTACTTATCCTATGCGCCGCATCTAACCCTCAGACAGAAACTATAAATACCCCAAGGCCAGACGAATTTCGGGATCCTACACACTAAGCTTTCGAAGACCGAAGAAACCCTAGAGCCGAATTCAGACGTGTTAGCAGCACAAGACACACCCTAAACGAAGATACAAGAGCTGTAAGAAGGTCCTGCATGTATTCAATTCATTAAGTAGTTTTGTTTTATTGTATTAGTACACTTTAATTCATCAGGATTGATGGGCCGATTCCATGTGACTACGGAAAATCATGGGCACCCCTTAAAATTGCTTTCCCATTAATTAAAGTTTATATGTTGATGTCTTTGGTGACTTTTATTAGTGCATTGATAACCTCTGTGTCTAGCTGAGCATTGCTTGGGTCGCCATGCCCCTTCCTCGCCTATCTATTCTAGCGTATACGAAACGTGGGCATCACAAATGCTCAATATTCTAGGATAGTGGGATAGACATAAGTGATCATTAAGGGTTTACTCGCCGATAAGATTAGAGCCAACGAGAAAGGGTTAATTATATACACTTCATATAAAACTAGCAATAAAACAAGTGACAAGCTACTTAATTATCAGGACAGGTCTTCTTATTGTCTCAAGTATCTATCTGTGTACGTGTATGCTAATCGCTGATTCGTGCTCATTAGTTTAGTTTTCTATTTAATCATAACCAAATCGTGCCAGTCTCTCAGGCTGAACCCCCTTGCGTTAGATTAGGTTGTATAGCTAACTTAAGATATTAAAATACTGATTAGAATAACTAGATAATACGTTCCACTCTTAGTGATCGACACTCTACTTACCATTATATTCATACTGACCGGGTACACTGCTCGTTAAAGTGTGTGTTTTATTGATAAGTCAGCTAAATATAA
Source organism: Artemisia tridentata subsp. tridentata (assembly GCA_021014915.2). Classification (NCBI taxonomy): domain Eukaryota; kingdom Viridiplantae; phylum Streptophyta; class Magnoliopsida; order Asterales; family Asteraceae; genus Artemisia; species Artemisia tridentata. The sequence continues at coordinate 315,564,808 of CP139503.1, forward strand.
ATTTAAAACTTGAGTAGGCATTAATACTGCTAAAACCACAACGACATCACGCGCGCACCAAGTCTTTGGCGCCGCTGCCATGGATATAAAAGAATTAGAGCAATACACACGCACATCAGCATCACAAAAGTGTTGGTCGTATTTCAACTTGGGTAGGTTCCTAACGAGTTCCTTAGATTATAAGGATTGGATTAGTCTCATATTGGCGTGACCTAAGCGTCTATGCCAAAGAGTTGAGTTGTCGTCTAGAGAGGTAAGACAAAGTTTGTCTTTAGATGTTTTATCTAATTTCATAACGTATACGTTATTTTTCAAAACACCTTTTCCTATAGTTATACCATCTTTAAGTATTTTACTTTCATTTTTACTGAAAAGGACGTTATACTTTTTACGGCATAGTAGACTAATACTAAGCAAGTTAAAACCTAAGTTATCTACATGAGCAACATCATAAATAGAGAGAGAGTCATGAGAGATTGTACCTTTTCTGACGATTTTACTTTTAAGCTTGCTACCAAACGTAACATTACCTCCGTCGTATGCTTGGTAGGTTGAGAAAAGGCTTTTGTTTCCCGTCATGTGCCTTGAACACCCGCTGTCCTTAATCCACTCGTCTGGTTCCAATCCAACTTTCAAGCATACCTAAGTTTAAGAAAAACTCAAGCATTTGGTCCCCAATATCTCATGGGTCCATTTGGGTTAAACATCACATTTACTTTATTCATGTAAGGAAACGGTGGATATGGGTTCCATGGCATAAAGTTGGGACATTGATAATTCCTAGAAGTGTTTGGGTTCCAACTATTTTGATAATGATGTTGTGTGTTGTAATTACTCTTTGGAAAGGGGCGTTTGGGAAAAGTAGTTCTAGGTCTTTGTTGAACAGTTTTGGTTCTAAACTCATTTTTAGCTTGTCCTATTCCTATGGTAACAGCTGGTTTTTGTTTGTTAACAGTTGAGCTAGTACTAGGTTTTCTTGTGACTTTAACAAACTCAGTACGAGCCGAAGTGCAATCCTTCTGTTCAGCAACAGTACCCGCGGAACCCTTTTCCACTACTGGCGGAACCAAATTTTTGGTTCCGTCGGATCCGTGGGTGTCTGAAACTGTTGGAACAGTTTCTTGTACTTTAACGGCTTGTTTCTTGAAACTACTTAAGTCTCCTAGTTTCATAAACCCTAATCCAGTTTTATCATGAGGTAACTTTTGAACTTTCATTATCTCATCTACACAACTGATATTTTTATCAAACCTTTTAAATTTAGAGTTTTGTTTGATAAGTTCTTCCTGTGTGGTCTTAAGTGTTTCTAATTCTAGTTTAAGTTCTTGACATGAAACACATGTTTCTTTAATGGCTTTACCCTTTTCTAATCGCATAGCTTTTTCTTTTAACCAATAAACTTCGTTTTGTAAAAATTCCTTTTTGGTTTTTAAAAACTTATTTTTGTTTATGATTTTTACGGTAAGTTCACACAGTTTGTTATATTCTATTTCTAAGGTGTCATCATCAATAGAAGAATATGACGAGTCAGAATGTACCTCTTCTGAGTCATGAGCCATGAGAGCAACTTCATCGTTCTTAGGCTCGTCATCATCACCTTCACTATCACTCCAAGCCCCACTAACAAAAGCTCTTTGAGTCTTGTTCTTGGGCGGCTTAGGACACTCTCCAATTAGATGATTAGAATCTCCGCATCTAAAGCACTTTCTTTCTCCTTTAACTTTCTTATCATCACGGTCTTTCCGGAAGGATTTCTTTTCTTCTCGAGGTTGTCTTACGAACTTCCCTCGTCTCCTAAAGAACTTCTTGAAATCTCTTACGGCCATGGCATACTCTTCATCTTCGCTACCTGAACTAGACTCTTCATCATCACTTGACTCTACCCTAGCTTTTAAGGCAATGGACTTGATCTTTTCCTTTTTGCCTTTAACTATCTCTGAGTCTTTTTCCATCACCATCTCATGAACTTTGAGATTTCCTATAAGCTCGTCAAGTGACATGCTTGAAAGATCCTTGGATTCTTCAATAGCCGTCACCTTTGCTCTCCACTTCGGATGAAGCGCTCTAAGAAATTTTCTGACAAAGTTCTTACTAGAAAAAGAATCGTCAAGTGCTTTAAGCGAAGTAATAATAGTATTAAACCTAGCAAATGCACTATCAATGGTCTCATCTTCAGGGATAACAAATTGTTCATATTGTTGAACAAGAAGATCAATTTTGTTATCCTTGACTTGTGAGTTCCCTTGATGAGTGATAATTAAGGATTGCCAAATATCTTTAGCGGTTTTACACATAAATACTCTTTCATATTCTTTCCTAGGTAAAGCATTATAAAGCATCATTTTAGCTTCATTATTTTTGGCAATCAACTTCTTTTGCTCATCACTGTGACGAGTAAGAGAAGTACCTTCATCCCGACCACTTGATATATCTTTTATTATAGGCTTATGGTCTCCTTCTATAATAATGTACCATAGATCTATATCCTTTGACTTCACATAAGTTTCAAAGCGGTTTTTCCAATATATAAAACTATTTGATTCAAATAGTGGTGGTCTTTGCATAGATTGCCCTTCTTTGTAGTTTTCAAAATTCATTGATCGTTTCAAGTTTTAAAATACAATATATTTTGAAAGTCTTGAGTAACGTAGCTCTGATGCCAATTGTGGAAAACTATAAGGGGGGTTAAATAGTTTTACCGTTTTAAAATTCTTTTGCTTTGAATACTTAACGTGATTTCAAATTTATGCAAGCAATAAACAATATATAACAAGTAAGTAGAGAAAGAAACAATCAAACCACAACACGGATGTTTATAGTGGTTCGGTCTACAAGGACTCTCTTCCTTGCCCTACTCCACTCCTCGAGCCTCTAACTCGAGAGTTTTTCTTCACTAAGAAACAAGCCCCCTTCTAGGCGGAGAAAACCTTTACACGTCGCTTACTCTTTTTCCGGTACAAAGCTAGATACCGAGTTCTTTTACAAGGGCACAACCACTCCCGACACTCTTTGTATTTTAAGGACTAAAATACTAACCGGACTCTACTGAGGTATAAGAATGTTTGGTACAACAATGATGTGTGAATAACAACTAAATCACACAGTGACTATTCTAACAAGTCTTGCAACAATATGTTGAAGCTTGAAATGCGTTGATCTCTTTGCTACAAAAGAAAGATCACTACAAATGAAATATGTAATATGAATGGGTTAGTAATATATGAAAGAATGAATGAATGTTGTTTATGCTAAAAGTGATAAGTAAACATGAATGAGCAGCTTGCTATTTATAGGCAAACTGATCAAACATGCCACGGATTGGGCGGAACCAAATCAAGGGTTCCGTCCGTTATGCTATTTGGTTCCGCCAGAACCTGACAGCAAATCTCCAAATATCTTTCCAAATCTAACCAAAATCTTACCATATCTAATTCTTTGCTTGAAGATCTTTTCATGATATTCTACAAATCTTCAAGATATCCAAATATCTCAATATGATGTATGCAATGATGTCATGTACATATTTCCATTTTTAGAATAAAAATGTAAACTATGTAAATGTATATATGAATGTAATATGTATAATCTAGTGATCATGTAGCATGTAGATGAGTTTATAAAAGCTTATTACTATATATGTAAAAGACTTTAACTGATATTTATGCTTTGCTAAAGATAAAGTTTATAATTGTCATTAACAAAATATAGCAAAGATCGTAAAATATAAATAACGTTTTTAGGACAATATTTGTATTAACGATCGATATACGAAGTATTACGATTTCTTTTTCCATCTTTATAGCTACCGGAAGATATGTGTTCTGTATTGTTAGTTGGTGTGAGTAATGATATGGACTTGCCTTGGAACTGGGTTCCGCGGAAGTCTTCTGAACTTTGGACTAAGTGAATGTCTTGGAAGCTGTCTGTTAACAAAAAAGAACCACCGTTAGCCTCACCGCGGGAGGGGGTTCCCGCGGTCAACCTCCGGTGTGAGAGTAAGTATTTAGTGAGAGAGGGTATGTATGAGTTCTAGTCAGAGAAATCATACCGTTGAAAGTGGTAAGTGTACCCATTTTATAGTCGGACTTTCTTGTCGCTACCTGGTGGTCACGGGTTGCGATAGCGACATATTATTGAAGTCAAACCCGTTTAACTGTCGTGTTGCCCGGATAGTGACATATTTGTGCGGGAGGGTGCAATGTTTCCCTTTTTAGCGTCTGCATAGGTCAGTCCAGCGATCCCAAATATTATTCCTTACCTCTTGTGTTGACCGTGGTCCAAATCCTTAGGTTCGCTCCGGACTTGACACTTTTCCGCGGCTAAAGCTTAAACCGCAGTTGTTTGGTAAAGTACTTCAGCCCGACCCGGTTTGCTGGTGCCGGTGCCGGTGTGGTCCGTGTCACCTCTGAACCTGGTTGTTGTATGCGGTTGTGTTTGGCCCGGACCTTTTGGGTCCGGGAACACTATACGTGATCATGTATTAACCCACCTCATTTAAATTAAAATTTACTTTTATTTCAACATGTTTAGGTTAAGCTTATCATTTGACATGAAAATCATTTTGCATCTTCTAATGTCATGGGAATAGCTACAAACAAATAAAAACTTGAAAACTTCGTGAGAAAAAGAATAACACGAAGTAATAATTAACTATAGCTCACAATTTATCAAAAGAATTACGAAGTATAATTATAACTTATGACTGAAATGTATATAGAGGAATGAGTTCGCTATTAAATATGATAATTGATTTGTACAATTTTTTTTGTTTTGATCAGAAGACATCAAATACTTCATTACACAGTTTTACCGTATTTATATTTTACTTATACATTAATGTGTGGTACCGTATCTATATCTTACTTATACATTATTGTGTGACAAACAAACAAATAAGTGTGCAAATCATCTTTCATTATACATGGGCTTGCGAGGAATAAAGGTGGGATATCGGTGCAGAAAGTGGTTTGCCTTTTAAGAGGTTGTACCTACCAACTTTCTGAAACCTTAAATTGCATAAATCAAACCTTCCATTATTGGGTAAAAATTTGAGCAATAATACGTTGTGGTAGCTGTGTTTAATTGGTTAACAAATTAATCAGAGTCTATAGGAATTGGTTGAGAAACAATTCATTAGAGTCTACACCTTTTGTCGACAAGGAATAGTTGTCTATAACGAGAGATGTGTTGCATGAACTTTGTAAACCAAGACCACCCTCCCAACAAAAACTAATTGTGTTTAATAGTATGAACAATGTTGTATTTAATCTGCAACACCGCTCCAAACTCCAAAACCTTGTATCTTTTTAAGATTGATATAACCGTCACATTTAGTCAACCCTCATTTGATTCTATGTCAAGTTGTCAACACAACATCATCTTTCTTTTATTTTAACTAGATATAATGCCCGCGCACGCGCGGGGTTTTTTCTAATCATTTAAATAAATTATTATTTTTAATTTCGGGTTTTAATTATTATAACAGGACATTCAAAACCATTATACTTTGATTGAGGTATTGAATTAGGGTTATTTACGAATGTAGTGGGTTTTAATATTAATTAGATTTGGAGGAGATGTTCTTGCGTCAATGATTGTGCGTGAATGAATGATAAGAGATCGAGTTTGATTGATGGAGGAGGAATTTGGGAATGTTGGGACTTCAAATATTTAGTGGGAATGATACTGAATATTAAGTTTCAGCTTAAATCTTTGAAAAACTTGCTCCACCGTTTTCAAGTTTTAATTTTTTATATTTTGACACATATATTTTTGTAAGTTTTTATTGAATGATTACAAATCACATTCTTTTTTTTTTTTTTTTGTAGAATATGGATAAATTTAGAAGTATTTAGGCTTTTCTTATTTAATATTTAAGAAAATAATAATAATAATAATTTGATTATTACTTAATAAGGTATGATTTGATTTTTTTGAAATGTAAAAGTCCCCACTAGAAGTTTTGTTTTATTATATAAAAGATTTATGCATTCACCACTAAGTCCACACTCACTATGTTTTTAGCATGACTTCATGTTTTACAACAGTAATACTATTCAATCATTATTAAATATATTAAACATTTAAAACCTCAAACATCAACGTCAAGTGTCAACATACATAAAATACAGAAATTAGGTACACTTTAGTACATCGATAACGGCTATTTCTCCAATAATCCTAAGGAAATAGGAGCGTCTTTAACTCTTTTAGTTTTAGAACCCTAGTCATAAGTAGCATTTATAATTAGAGTTGTACCATTTAAAATAACAAAAACGTGTATATAGTAATTTTAACAAAACCAAAATCATCTAATATTGAGTGTGTAATGGTCACTTTATCATCACCTCAACCTCATCTGTCACATTAGATTTTCAGTACAACAGTTTATCTTCACCTTTTAGCCGTAATGGTCATCGCCTAACCAACCATCTAAGTCATTTTAAATAAAAGAAATTTAATAATTAAAAACTCGAACTAAACTTTTATTCAAAACTTAAAACTTAAACTAATAATCTAAATTATATTTCTTCTGAAATTTCTACTTCAGCTCCAACACTTTTCGCTATTAGAACATTTATGGTTGACATTGATTGTTGTTGTTGTGGAGGTAAGAATGGAGGGTTGTGGTATTGTGTTCCGTTAACACAAGTTGGAGCTCGAAAATGAACTGGTGTTGAGTGATCGAGTTGGAAATTGGAAGCGGGTGTTGGGACATTTTATTGTCGATGTTGTTTTTTTTATTATTATTTTATTTTTATTTTTTTTTAGTATTCTGAGACATTTTTTAAACAGGAGTATAAAAGATGGAATAAAATTTGAATGTGAATACATATATATATATATATATATATATATATATATATATATATATATATATATATACACACACACTCATTTTCTTCTCTCTTTTTCGTTAGTGGTGTGCTTTACCTAACCAACCCCAAATCCGCACCTTCATGCACCAAGTATACTCCGTCGTAATGTTCACGTGTAAAGGGTGGCACCATAGTGTCTTGCCTTAATATGGACCACGTTGAAATGACTCATTTTCCCCCCTTCTTCTTGCAATAGTGTCTTAAATTATTATTCACATGATTAAAAAAAAATAACGAAAAAAGAATAACACTAGTCATAAAATACTACTCCTACTTGAATCTTGACTGGATCAAAAGCAGGTTATAATATTATGGATGAGACGGTGTACATGTGTATTGGTGTATGAAACAATTGAAAATGCAAGTAAATAAATTATTACTGCCTCCTACCCAAAATAATTGTCCAATTTGACTTTTCAGAGTTAAACTGATTCAACTTTGACTTTATCTATTTTTGCGAGTGTTATATAATACTTGATGCAAAATATACGAATGGATTGGTTTTTAAGTGTATTTTTCATTGGTATAATTTTTTCATCAAATATTATATAACACAAAAAAAAAATATTTAAAATTAAAGTTGAACCAGTTTGACTCTAAAAAGTCAAACTGAACACTTATTTTAAGACGGACCGAGATTTATTTTGGAACGGAGGGAGGGAGTAAATAAATTATTATGATCGAAAAGAAAGAAAACAGTATTTGGAGATGTACAAGGCAGTGACATGTCAGAAGCCACAACTTTATATCATCAACTTCCATATAAAGCCCCACTTACCTCGTTAAAACCCCCCCTCCTCTTTGCTCATTCCTTATTTCCCTCCACACACACACGCATTGTTTTTCTTACCTTCTTCCATGTGACCCTCGAATCCAATCTAACTCATTATCCACCTTTTTTTTTTTAATAAAAAAATCTATCTTCCGATCTAAGTTTCGAATATTACCCCTCAAAACAAGCTTCAACAACAGCAATAATAAGTAACCCGTTAATCCCTCAATTTAATTGCATTTTAGTCCATGGGTAATTGTTCAAAAACCCTCAAGAAAACCAACCCTGACGATTTCAACCCCCCAAAAACCAAATCCAAATCAGAACCACCGCCTTACCGGAAAGTGGACATTTCCGACGTCCTCAACCCACCTCCGGCGCCGTCTCCGGCGACATTACCGGTGGTCAGATTGTACGGATCACCGTCATCACCAGCCACATCATACATACATTTCGCCATCCTATACAAACCAGTAACCCTCCTCTTCATCCCGTCCGAAACACCCGATTTCGGGTTCGAAACACCGGTCATCCAATACAATGCTGACGTCATCTCAGGGTCATCAGTCACCATCCTTCGTTACTTGGACAGCAAGTTTCCCAAGCCCCTGCTGCTGCCCAACTGGGACTGTGAGAAGATGCCTTTGGTGGTGACAGCTACTGTGTTGCACCACAAGAGCCTGACGTGGCATCTTGAGAGGATGGTGACGTGGAGTGAGGATCTGGCGACACGTGGAGGGAAGTCCAGTGGGGATCCGGTTATGGGGAGTGGGAGGATGGAGGTTAAGAAGTACGCCAAAAGCTATTCCATGTTGTTGGAGCTGTTGCTTGAACATGCTCAGATGGAGGAGAGGCTTGTCTTTCCTGTTTTGGAAAGGGAGGATAGAGGTATTTCCCACTTTTGACTTTTTTTTTGTTAGTCAAAGTTTCTGTTTTTAGCAGGTCTGATTTGTGTGAATAGGACGAGTAAACTCGTTAGCCCTCGTGAATCTGAGTCAAATATTCGCCCTCGTGAACTTGAACAGGAAAACCTCATATGTTTACTTGACTTTAGGATTTGTGTGTCATGAAGTTGTGATTTTGGATGTGTTGATTTGAAGTTGGATTAGGAGATGTGTATGGATTTGCGGATTGAGGAGTGAAGGATTTGACTTTGGAAGTCAAAGTTGAATCATGGCTGATTGGCTAGATACTGTTCATAAGTTAGTGTTAGCTAAGAGGGGTATAGCTATAATTGCTGTTTTAGAGATGGTTATAGAATTTGATGTCGATTTGTGGCCTAATTGTTAATCGGGCTAAAGTTAAAAATAATCTTTCGGTTGTTCTTGTAAGATATAGTCTTTATTCGACCAGCTGAGGTTATTTTTGTAAGAAAGGGTCGTTATTCGACCAGCTTATGCTTATGGTTAGCAACGAGCTTATGGTTGTTAGCTCTTTATTTACTAATATAGCAGGTTGGTGGTTTAGCATTTACCATAGAGGAAAAGTGGTCAGTAATTTTTTCTTGGTGTTTTTAAGTTGCATAAGCTCAATATGAAGATTTGTCACATAGTTGCGCTGTTAAATCATAGTAGTAATTAACGAAAGCTCAATGATCACTTTTTTTCAATTCTAATGAAAGTGATTTATCAAATGCAGGTATATTTATGTTTTTTTTTTTAAATAATAATAAATAAAAAAAATTAGAAAGTGACAATTTCACACTCGAGTTGGATGTGGACCTTTTCTTCAATCATAGTTGATAAGTTTTGAAGGAACCTTCTTCTGATTGTTTAACCTTATCTTTATTGGTCATGAGTTTCATAATGAAGCATGCGATTTTTATGTAAAAGCTACTTAGCTCCTTCTCTTACACTTTACTTAACTGTTACCATAGTGACCGTACAATCCACTCAATAGTTGCCTTCTCTTTAATCATAGTAGTAAGTTCATTTTTGTTACCATACAATCCACTCAATAGTTGCCTTCTCTTTAATCAACTGTTAAACCCTTTTCACCCGAAAGAATAATATGACATCCAACCCAAAAGGATTGTCTAATATGTTAATCCCTTCGTTGCAAAAAAAAAAAAAAAAAAAAAATAGTAATTGACTATGTAGTAAATATCTAAAATGCATCGCAATAATATGACAAATTAGTTGCATATTGCAGATAAAATCAGTGACACATTATCTTATAATGATTACTAACAGATATATAGGTATAGACGTATAGTTGTATCAAAACCTTACCCAAAAGGAAAAGATTGGATATATAATTGGTGCAACCTACCGAAGGAGTGTAGCGTAGCAGTATCCGTGAAATTCTTATGTTGGGTTCAAGTCTCGTTAGGGACGAAAGTTAGATTGTTGTGGTTGTGTGGGAATGTTATACATTATACTTGGGTTTGTGAGTTTGCCTTTAAAAAGTAAGATTAAAAAGTTGGTGCAACCTAACAAAGAGATAGATGTCTTCAGTTTTGGACTAAGGAGTAGCCTCTTTATATGTAGTTGTTATCAAGGATAAACTACTGTTATATAAAGTAAGCACTGAAAAACCTCCCTCTCCAATAGTTGTTAATTTTTATTTTGTTGGCGGCAGTAAATATGTCTGGTAGCTCTGTCATACAACCACCTTACCATGGTTCTTGTGGCTTTCCGTTGATGCAGGGTTATCTAAAACTGTAACTGAGGAGCATGCTAGAGACTTACCCCTCATGAATGGCATCAAAGAAGACATCAAAACCATCATCGTTCTTGATACTGGGAGCTCTTCATGCTCAGACGCTCTATATAGCCTATCAACTCGCATTAAATCACTACTGGTACAGTGGTACCTTCTTTATCCAATGTTGAAAACTGATATGATACTACCCCCAAAATTTATTTATGGCTTATTAAGTTTGGTAAACTGATATCAACTTTAAAATTGATACGAGTACTGATTGGTTCAACATAAGGGGGTAGATATACATCCATAGTTCTATACATCTAATCAAGTTCTTCATGTTCATGTATTATTCCAAGTACAAGCAGGGTGAACTTTGGGAGCATACTTGTGGAAAATTAGATGTTACCCTACTTGTAAGAGTCATGTCAATTGCGTAATGGTAGAAATTCCGTCTCAATATTGCCAAAAATATGAATCGTTGATGCCATATATCAGATTGGATCTTTTTTGTTTTGAAAGTGGCTCTATTCCAAAACCCAAGCGTTGGAGTTAGAGACGGCAAAATGAGTGGGTCGGTTCGTTGGGTAACAGGTCACAATGGGCTTGGGTTAAAACAGGCTAGGTCAGGTTTAATGACTGACGGATACTTCTCCTATCCCTTCTTTGCAGTTTTATACAAAATTAATGGGTTTTACGAAAGCAATAGGCTTTATGCATTCTAATACACTTTAGAAGAATTTTGACTCGTTTGCCCCATCTACTGACTCAAAATAACAACAAATTGACCTGTTTATAGCTAAATTGGATGGTATCACCACCTCTAGATATATGCAAAATGCAGCAGCGTTGTCTGTTTCCTTTATCGCCTTAAGATATAAAATTTGCATCTTCAGGAAAACTGCAAAGAGCACTTTGATGAGGAAGAAAGAGGGATTTTACCATTGATGGAAGCAGCAGAGTTGACTCAAGGACAACAAGAAAGACTATTAGAGCAATCTTTAGATGTGATGCTGAGCACACACTCTCACCTCCTTAAGTTCTTCATGGAAGGCCTTCAACCTCAGGAAGCTATGCTTTATCTTGACTTAATCACCAGGTGTACTGACAAAGATCGAGCTGGCTCCATCTACCGCTTCTTAGTCGAGTAAGTTCATTTTTGTTACCATTACTTTCAATCTTCATTGTGGGTCATATTTACTTGATATAAGTTTATATAATTAAGGAAAAACGATAAATGATCAGATAGCTCTGTCTTCATTTTACAAAAGAAATGGGAATCACAATATCTGAATGACAGGTGCATAATAAACTAAGGGTGTGTTTGTTTTTTAGTTGAACAAAATATTGAATTTGTGTGGTTTTGTTTTTATACAGAGATAACCAAGGAAAACGCATTGAGGGTCGCCCAACCATGGGTTTGTTGTTAAAGGCCAAATCCTGAGAGATTCTTGGTTCTGAATTGAACAGTTCAACAGAGACCAGATAAAGAGTAGGATAAAGTGTATCTCTTGGTGGTGATATTGTATGTATACTTTTGTAAGGGTGTTGTGGGCAACAACCCAATCTAATTCCATATTAACAGCAAGAACTATAGAAGCTGAAGTAAACATGGATGACAATCCTGGCTTTCATATAATGATTTGTAGGTCATGAACCAAAAAGTTGTATATGTTTGGATTTGATTGAACCAAAGCTTTATGCAATTTCTTTTCTTTTTCACTTCTGTGGGTGATATCTTTGGCAATCAGTAAGCTGAGAATGGGCAATGATTTCTCACGGATTACGAAAGACCTATTAGGTTATCAGTTTCTTAAGTATAAGGGTGCGTTTCTTGGATAAGGGGGCGTTTTGGTTTGTGAGGGAGAACGACTATAGGCATGGGAATGGGAATGGGTTTAGAATAGGTCGAACTTTGTAAATGCCAAACAAGTAACTGAAAATGAAAGTCATGCCCATACCCTCAAACCTCTTCCCGAATATTGATACGCTACAAGGAAACGGTGTAGGTTGACAAGAGATTTGTGAGTGATTGTGTCATTTTACTTGGTGTAAAAAAAGCGATTAAAACATTCATAGATAGCGAGGCTAATATTCGCAAATCTGTTTCACAAATAAATCAAAATAAAAACTCCTTGTATCAAAATCGTGTAGATATCAGTGTTGGAATTTAAATATCTTGACATTCAAATAAATAAATAAACATCAAAGCACGTATAATAGCGGAAGGAAGGATCATATTTAACATTTATAAAGTATTACCGAATATTAAATAGTTACGTGACTTTTAGATCCTAGCAAGAACAAGGATCAAATCTTCTCTTCACTTTTCTTGAACTAACAAACCAAGATTAATTACTAAAGTAAGTAATACTAGTATCTAAGTTCATGACACACGTACTATAACCGATCAAAGGTTGATGCTAGTGAATGAACACAATTATTAAACCAAAACTATTTTGTTTAATAAACCTTGAATCTATTATTCAAGAAGGAAGTAAATAATAAAATCATTCTTCTACATACTATACAATATATATGTCGAAGATAAGTCATGTGGTATTATTATTATTAATAATGATGTACAATACCTATCTTTTCCAATATGCATATGTCAAAGATAGTTAGGGGTTGTTTACTTTCTGCTTAATGTCCTGTTTGGTAACAAAACTGGCTGAAACAGGAAACTTTGGTGTTTCTTTTTAACTTATTGCAAAAGAGAATCCTTGATGTGAAAGGGGGCAAAATTTGATGTTGTTTCTATCCAGGACGTTTTAATACGAGTTTTTTCCCGAACTAGTGTAGGTGGAAAAAATAAATTCAAAAAATTTAGAAAACTTTGAAAAAATTTATAAAAATTCAAAAAAAAATTTAAAAATTCGAAAAATTTATAAAAATTCGAAAAATTTATGAAAATTCGAAAAAATTTATAAAAATTTTAAAAAAATTCGAAAAATTTTAAAAATTCAAAAAATTTATAAAAATTCAAAAAAATTTATAAAAATTCAAAAAATTGATAAAAAATAAAAAATTTAGAAAATTTTATAAAAAAATTTATAAAAAATCAAAAAATTTATAAAAATTCAAAAAATTCAAAAATTTTATAAAAAAATTATAAAAATTCAAAAAAACTTATAAAAAATTAGAATTTTTAAAATTTTTTTTTCGAATTTTTATAATTTTTTTGAATTTTTAAAAAATTATAAATTTTTACAAATTTTTTGAATTTTTAAAAAATTATAAATTTTTATAAATTTTTTGAATTTTTTAAAAATTTTAATAAGTTTTTTCGAATTTTTATAATTTTTTATAAAATTTTCGAATTTTTTGAATTTTTATAAATTTTTTGAATTTTTCGAATTTTTTTAAAATTTTTATAAATTTTTTCGAATTTTCATAAATTTTTCGAATTTTTATAAATTTGTTCCACCTACACTAGTTCGGGAAAAAAACTCGTATTAAGATGGTCAATTAAGCATAAAAAAGAAACAACATATATCCACACAGACACTAACTAGAAACAGGGAAAAAAAAAGAAACAGCCCCTTAGATAGATATTGTACGACTACCACATGCCACGAATTCTTAAAGTCAATTGATTTTTTTTATTATAATGTTATCGTCTGGTATTATACCGAGGCAAACTTGTTCTTCAAGTTTGAGTTTAATACATCTTCAAGTTTTAAAACTCGACACTTTTAACCTCCTCCTTTTTCCTTTTGTGTCCAAAAAATTAAAATATATAACAATTATATATATATATATATATATATATTAATTATTCCTTTGATCATTCATACGTAAAGTGTGCAATCTCTCAGTCCCGTGTTCGATTCTAGTCATACACGATTTAATATTTTTTCAAAACTCTAACAGCTCCCACTTGAAAATCTATTAAAAGGGTAATGACATTGGTTAGCGTCTAGCAACACTCCAATGCCCCTAGTACAACTAGGGTGGTGGTCTCCTGGAAAAACCACTTGATGATTAATCATCATACTTATCCTTTTGTTCTAATACTACATTAATAAAGATATGGATATAAGTCATTCTTTATTAATAATTCTGTTTCTCGTTATTTTCGATTAAGCAAGATTACCAAATCATCTAAACCATTCAGGGGAGATCTTGGGTGCGGCCGCACAAACATCTTGTCAACCCTACGAGGGGCCTAACAGTATTAAACTCCAAACAATTTGAAGGAACAAATTATATCTTGACTACGAGCATAACACATGCACTTCGCAACGCTTCCCAAAACAATCTGTATAGCTACCCGTTACGTATAGCGTTAAATTGAATCAAATAAATGCACTACATGCATGACAGTTATCTGGTATCTCGAGTCTGAGGATAACTATATACTCATGATTTACTTGATGACAAGATCCATAAAGTAAACTCATGTGGCGGGATTAAGTCCTATATTCAAACAATTTGAATATCATGTGAAATTTGTATGACAACGCATCAATATACCTTTGAAGTATATTATACCAATACTCAGATTTACCTTAATTTAATGATATTCTCATATCATTAACTGGCAACGGACAGTTTAGAATATATAAATATATTCAAGGATATAAACATGCAAATATAGGATATATTATTAAGAAAATGATAAACAAACATAACCATTATTTTATTTCATTAAAATAATAACTGTTCAATAACATCCCATTATCCAAACACTAAAATAGATCAATGCATGATAATTCTCATTAATGAATTATGCCTCAAGTCATGTCAAACATACTTGTTGACAAGGCATAAATCAACTAATTTTGATCTATGGGAATTTTGAGAATACTTATTTCAAGAATTCAATTAATGAAGTTCTTGTATGTGTGCTATCAATTATCTTGATAATGCCACATAATAGTTTAAAGTATTCTAATTCTTTAATGTAAAATGCAACTATGCTTACAGTTAAGCATAACTAGTACACATGGCCATTAACTAGGATGAAATCCTACCATGACTAGTATTGAGTGTCATCTCAATCTTATCAGCATCATTGTATGCAAACAACAATATGCTCTTTAAAATCCCGTAAACTTTAATATCCATTGTGTAATGTTTGATACCTTCAAATCTTTCAAGATTTGTCGGCTATATCAATTACGCAACAATTGCCATATGGTTCATATTTAGAATTCAGGAGCTATTCCAGGATGAGGATGTTAATTCTAAATCTAACCATATCCATTACACTTAGTTATCTAATAACCTTTCAATTAGATATTAATGTTGTCAAATCACCTTTCATCAAGCATGATACAACAAACAACATGATGTACATGAAAAATCCTTGTGTCAAACATAGAATTTATTCATGTCATATCTTTTCAAAGATATGTATCTATCTAGACTTTCTAATAGTATAATCATGTTTATTATAATCAATTATTTTACCGCTTATGTTTATCATAATAAACATATATTTCAAGGTTGTATGTTTATTTTCTAAATTTCCATAATGAAGTTTCATTCCAAACTAAGACTTAACATTTAATGCTTATGAAATGTTACTTCCTATATGTTTTGCAACATATATGAAATAAGAAAATAAATTTAACATTCCCACTAGCTTTTAGGAATATTAAGATATTATCTTATTTTAATTATAAATCAAAACATGGATTTAATAACTAAACATAAGTATATCCCAGATGCATGCATTAATCCATTCATAAATGATTTGCACTTTGTATACTTCTAAAGATTATTTGAATTCAAATACTCCTTTCAATTACTTATCGTTCTCGCACAAGTAATTACTCAAGAAAGAGTTTTGATATTCCATTGTTAAGTTCATATTAATGAAACTAATAATGACAATCATAATCTTTATACATTTAATGTGCCTAGAAAGAATTTCTATCACAGTTAATTGCTTAAGTGTGTTTGATAATCTTTTCATACATTAAATATGTATACATAATTTGTCCATATGATTTCTACACAGGAATTTAAATCTCTAGGATTTTCATTCCTTTTGAAGAAACTCATCTTCATTCTATAGTGTAACTATAGAGTTCAAGATTAATTAAGTTTCCAAAACTAATTATCTTTATGGACTGCATCTAATCATTCATAGTATGAGTAACTTGCCAAATTCAATATTTGCAATTCTTCAACAGGTTTACCATAATCCTGTAACTCATAATCCTCAACATATTATACAAATATTTGAGATATCCTTGCGGATCTATGAATGAGAATTCCTTCATCTTGAGATTTAACATTTACATGTTAATCCTCAGCATGACATTTGCTAGTGTGTTTTAGAAGATCATGTATCTTGTAATTTTATCTTTTCAAGATAAAACTCCCACTTGCCTTTAGCAATTTATAGACTATCCATAAGTACTTAGCAAGTAGAGCAACATAAAATTGTTCTCTTTTGGGACATTACAAATACACATTGACAGTTCCTTACATGAAGTTTGTTAATAACCTACTCAAAATAGTTTTAACAAATTCAGAACTTCAATTTTAAGACTTAATGTGATTCATCACATTCCATAATAAATGGTGTCTTATTAATCTTCTAGGTTGGAGTCTAATTGAGTATATACAATGCATACTCAATTTCCTAACCTTGATAACAATTGGAAGAAAAGAAGATATAGTTATCTTTAATCAAACAATATGATAAGAGTTTGATTTTCCTAACTGAGCGTACCATAACCATTATGTATTTCATTTAGGATTAATATTGTAAGACAATCTTATAATATGTAAGATAAATATATTTTGTTCTGGCTTACCTATTTACCAACTAAATCAAGTTAATGGTGAAATAGATTTTCCAAACCAATTGCATGCTATATAACATAAGTACTTTTAACCAAGTCACTTCATGTCCATGTCTTAACTAGAAGACATAACTGTTATATTCCCATTATACGTTATAAATCATTGATCAACTCAATGACTTCTTGTATATGTTTTAATAAAAACATAACAAGTTAACGTCTTACTTTATTATAAGTCTTGTAACAATTAAAAGACTTCATATTTATATCTTTACAATAAAATATAAATATGCATAACTAAAGTAATCATGAACACCACAATTTGGTTTCAATAGTATTTCAAGTTAATTTATTTACTTCATTTATTTATGTCATTTCAATAATACATAAATATTTAGTTTGAAGTAATCTCATTATCATATTGACACTTGTTCTAATAAGAATCTAATTTAGAACTTGCAAATTAACATAGTTTCATTACATCAGTTGATCTGCTAGTAATGAAAGTATGTAATCTACCTTGTTATTAATATCTATGTCAAGGTCTCACTTACGCTAGATATTAATTCCAAGTGTTCTATTAATTAGATGTGAATAAATCACATTAGAACATTAATTCTCTTACCTTGCAGTCAAGAGAATCCTTTAAATCATATTCCTTTGTGTTGTTGCTTGCACACAATTAAGATTTCTCCCACTTGTGCATGGAACAACATCATGTATCAGATAAACAACTCGTCAATCGTTTGTTTATGTGATTAATATGATTGTGTCATAGATATTAGGTAGATATAGAACCACCTTGTCTAGTAAGGAAACGCACATGACTATCCTTAAACTCACAAGTGTCTATAATTGGAAAGTAATTATCTCAAGACATTCTAGAGATAATCTGGGTTACTACCAAGATAACAAGCTTGTAGCTCCCACTGAATTACAGATCATTACATTAAATATAGTTATTCAGTAATTACAACACAATGCTCCCACTGGATTTGACAACATTATAAGTGTTTCATAACCAGTAAAAGCAAATAGTGTGCTATTTACTTTCCTACACCTTTGAGTAATTCCATATGTAACAATTACTTAGGTACTAAAAGAATGTATTCTACTTCGTAAATGATGGACTATCCATCAATTCAATTAACTTGGAAATAATTGGGCATGCAATTTCTTCCTTAATTTGACTACCATCACCACAATGGTATGTAGCATCTAAAAGTGGTCAAAGCACAACAACTAGACAAAGTGTGCTAGTTTGCCTTTTACCAATTTTGCGGTAACTAGTCTAGCTTCTAATTTAATAACTCATAAAATGTGCAATTTTCTTAACTATTAAAATTTTGCTATGAGTTATTTCTTAGAATTTAGACAATTCTAATTTTCCATTATACCCTTCTCATTCATGAAAAGGTATATGGTTTAAGTCTCACTCTTCTCAAAGAAAGTAGACTTGGTTTGTTCTTTTAGTAAAGTTGACTCTAGCCTAAACCCCTACGGGTGTAGATCAATTTTCCACTAAAAGAATGCCCCACGTTTACGGTTTTTAACGTTGCATTAATACATTAAATGAATTTACAAAATTCAATTTTAGTATTTTCGATAATAATTTTTCAAGAAAAGAAAATTACCCAGGAAATATAAATATAACCATTTAATTTTCTTGAAAACTAGGATCCAACTTTCCATAGTTCCACCACATCAGTTGATCTGCTAGCAGTGAAAGTACAAAAGATGGTAACTGTCGTACAATAATCGCGAAACAATTTTCCGACTCCTAAATTTATGGGAATTACATTTGTCAAAAATAATTTTGCAACGTAAGCATGTTTCTTCCCATCTCATGCTTTAAGTCTCAAGGTCTCACTTATAACATAATTAAGTCGTCTAATTTAGAAACTTGTAAATTCACATAATTTTATTACACTCAGTTGATCTGCTGGCAATAAAAGCATGTAATTTACCTTGTCATTAATATCTGTGTCAAGGTCTCACTTACGCCAGATATTAACTTCAAGTGTCTCTTATAATTAGATAGCATGGACTTAAATTTTAGGGTATTTATTTTGATGTTATAATCAAAATATGTACAAAGAAGCATGCACTCATCTTCGTATCATAAAGTTTTCAAAACAAATTTTAATTACTTTTTCATAAGCTCAAATAAAAAAAAAATTAATCGATGGCGTTGAGAAACTTACAATATCCCCTTAAGATGCTTCGTACATTACAATGGTGTACTTGGTAAGTCTAATTTTGACGCACAGGCGAGCGGAGAGACAGAATGGAGTCTCTTTAAGGCCACAATTTAATGCGAAACCAACCTTATACCCACTTTATAGTTTGTCAAAATTAGGTCCGCCGCTTCGACCATTATGTACAGTTGCATCAATCAATTAACAATTTATGATTTCAAAGATTAAAACAGTGTAGTAAATTATTAATTGCTAGTCTCGCCTGGGAGTAAATTACCGTGCGAAGCGAACCACTTTTGGCACATAAGACTTGGCAATAAATAATTTATCACAACAAGGTTTCATAGTTATTAGGTCCATTTATTTTAACTCCAAAAACTACCATCTTTTTGCTTACAATTCAATAATAATTTAAACAAATAAGAACAAGTAATTTTTAATAAAAAATAAATAACCACAAATAACACATATATGATCTTAACTATTAAAACATATAGCCACATGCAAACCCTTTTGATAAATCCTATTAATAATTTATATGTGAATAATTATGTATAGAATTAATAAAACTCCCATTGGTTTTCGAGCTCATTGTACCCAATGGACCACAGTCACCAACAATTGGCCGCGTAAGTTTTAATAATAATATACCACGTTGCACATAACTTGATTCATTAATTTAATATTAGGTCTTCCCTAATTTTAGATTTATCTAAAACATGTAGCAAATAAAACAAACCCTAATTCATAATTCCTTGCATGAAGAATCATGAACTAGACCAGGAACGTAACCCTTTATTCAAATAAACACATAAACACATGTTCCTAATTTAGGGTTACAAAACTAACTTTTTAATAAAAGAGGGTCGAACCCCCCTAAATTATGGTTCGAATTATTTTTTAGATCTAGTATTAAAACCCTAAAAAAAATTCAACTAAAACATGTAAACCCAAATCAAGATTTGATTTTTATTATGTGTTTCGATAATAACAATTACATGTTAAATTGGCTCGTGATGCCACTGTTGGAATTTAGATATCTTGACATTCAAATAAATAAATAAACATCAAAGCACGTATAAAGCGGAAGCAAGGATCATATTTAACATGTATAAAGTATTACCGAATATTAAATAGTAACGTACCGTTATGATCCTAGCAAGAACAAGGATCAAATCTTCTCTTCACTTTTCTTGAACTAACAAACCAAGATTAATTACTAAAGTAAGTAATACTAGTATCTAAGTTCATGACACACGTACTATAACCGATCAAAGGTTGATGCTAGTGAATGAACACAATTATTAAACCAAAACTATTTTGTTTAATAAACCTTGAATCTATTATTCAAGAAGGAAGTAAATAATAAAATCATTCTTCTACATACTATACAATATATATGTCGAAGATAAGTCATGTGGTATTATTATTATTAATAATGATGTACAGTACCTATCTTTTCCAATATGCATATGTCAAAGATAGTTAGATAGATACTGTACGACTACCACATGCCAAGAATGAGAATTCTTAAAGTCAATTGATTTTTTTTTTATTATAATGTTATCGTCTGGTATTATATCGAGGCAAACTTGTTCTTCAAGTTTGAGTTTAATACATCCCCAAGTTTCAAAACTCGACACTTAACCCCTCCTTTATCCTTTTGTGTCCAAATAATTAAAATATATAACAATTATATATATATATATATTAATTATTCCTTTGATCATTCATACGTAAAGTGTGCAATCCCTCAGTCCCGTGTTCGATTCTAGTCATACACGATTTAATATTTTTCCAAAACTCTAGAAAAATCGTGTAGATATCAGGATGCATAAGATTTTTTGGTAGGAGGATTAAGCAATTTAGGCTTTAGCATTTCTCGTAAATGGTGTAGATGGGTTCTCGCTTGCATTTCATCATACGAGCTCGAAATTACAATTAATGGTAACTCCATTGGCACTGTTAAACCTTCGAGAGGAATTCGTCAAGGAGATCCTATATCTCCTTTTTTATTCATAATTGTAGTTGATGTGCTATCCAAAATGATTAATGATGCTTTACAAAGATCGATTATTACAGGTATAAAAATGGCTCGTGATTGCCCTGTGATTTCTCATGTTTTCTTTGCAGATGACTCCCTTTTTTTTTCTTGAAAGCGAATATTGAAGAATGCGAAAGACTCATTAGTATACTTGAAAAGTATTGTGTTGTTTCAGGTCAAAGCATCAATTTCTCAAAGTCAGCTGCCTATTTCTCTCCAAATATCCCAGAAACAAGTAAGCACAATCTTTATGCTCGATTTCGTGTGCAGATTATGGACCCAAAAGCTCGTTATCTCGGTATGCCATCAATACATGGTCGAAACAAGAGTGAACTGTTCTCTTTCATTTTGGATCGAGTGCTTAACAAGATGCAAGGTTGGAAACAAAAACTTCTTTCAGATGCAAGTCATGAGGTTCTAATCAAATCTGTTATCCAAGCTATCCCTTCATACGCTATGCAATGTTTTTTACTTCCGCCAGGTTTTCTAAATAAACTTTTAAGTTATGTGAAACGCTTTTTTTGGGGTGGCGATGCTCATGAGAGTCACATTCATTAGGTTAGCTGGGAACGCATTAGTAAACCGAAATATGAAGGAGGCCTTGGTTTCAGAGATCTCAAAGCTTTCAATCTTGCTCTTCTCGCTAAACAAGGTTGGCGTCTCATCATTAATCCATATTGTTTTTGGGGTCGTGTTTTGAAAGGCATATACTTTCCTCGATCAAACTTCATTACTGCTCGAAAGGGATCTCACCCCTCATGGTTATGGCAGAGTTTATTACAGGGACGTGATTTATTGCTCCAGTGTATTCGATGGCAAGTCGGCAATGGTTCTGATATCTACTTTTGGACACAAAAGTGGGTTCCTTATCCCGAAGATTTCTATGTTCGAACCCCCCGTGGGCCTTTTGATAATTCATCCCGTGTTTCTGACTTCATTGATAATGGTTATTGGGACATGTCAAAGCTAACGGCTCACCTATCGAACCAGGAAGCAAAATTTATTTCTGAAATACCCATCTCTCGTACAAATATTACTGATAAACTTATATGGCACTATGAGTCTAAAGGTAATTACATTGTCAAATCTGGTTATCGGCTTGCCATTAAGTGGCTCAATCTTCTGACCCATGAAACCGCATCATCTTCTTCGTCTCCAAGGTATAAATTCTGGAAACTAGTTTAGAGTATTAAAGTTATTCCTAAAATCAAATCCTTTTGGTAGAGGGTTTGCTCTAATGCTATAGCCACTTGTGAAAATCTATTTCAGCGAAATTGCTCACCATCTCCTTTATGCCAAATATGTAATTCTCAAGTTGAGACTGTGGAGCATTTACTATTTGAGTGTCCTTGGACAAAACCAGTGTGGTTTGGATCAAGTTTTGGGCTTCGGGTCGAATTGTTATATGGTAATATTACTTCTCATATCTCCGACATCTTAAACATAACAAACTCGAAGTCAGAATGCAAGCAGTTACTCGCATCCATTGCCACCATTGCATGGAATATTTGGAAGTCTCGAAACAGATTCATTTTTGAACATGCTCAACCTTGCCCTGTTCAAGTAATTTCCGCCTCTAACATTATGATGCATGAAACAGATTCAACTCTTTCACACTTCTCAGCTTCTAATCCTTTGGTTCTTCACGGCTTCTCTCAAGAAATTTCTTGTAAGTGGGCCCCCCTACTTCAAATATTGTGAAGCTTAATTGTGATGGAGCGTTTAAATTGAACCAAGGTGCTGTTGGTATTGCGGCTCGAAACTGTGAAGGGTCTTTGCTTTTATGTCTTGGAGAAAGATGGCGTGCTTCTTCAGCAATTGCTACCGAACTTATAGCATTACGTAGTGCGTGTAGTCTTGCAATGACGAAAAGGTGGCACAACGCGATCATTGAGTATGATTCACATATTGCTATCTCTCTTGCTTTATCCGAGTCCGACCCTCCTTGGTCACTTGATGCTATTGTTGGTGACATTAAGAATTGGGCATCCTATAACAACCTGAAAATCCGAAATGACATTCCAACAGTTGATATGAACATAACCTAGGATCTAAACTATATTTTGTGATTAAAACATACAAATACGAAAATTTTAACCTAAGTCATAATGAGATTCGACATAACTTAAGTTCCTATGAATGTCACACGTTAATTATGTCATATTGGACCCATTACTAGTTCTTAACATACGTGCACATGATTGGAAATTATAAGGACTAATACCGAAATTTATTATGTGAAGTTTTAGAAGAATCGGTCTCCCCCTAATCCCCCCTAATCACGGCATTTTTCCAAATTTATATCCATTCCCCTCGTTATCTTTAACAAACTGTATCTCACATGTTTTCCTCACTCACAAAACCCTAAAACTCATATTGAACGGCTGCTCATTGATTCTCCAAAAAAAAAAAAAAAAAAAAGGTACGAAGGGTGATAGCAAGGTGGTAACCGGATTTATTTGGTGTTCCAAGGTTGATAATCGTTGGGGCTTAGTCTTTTGTTGTGAATCGTGTGTTTTGGTTCGAAGGTTTCTGAGTTTTGGTTCTTGTGTGCTTCGATCAGTTTTGTATCCGACAAAAGGTACCCCTTATATCGTCCTTGTGTTCTCATACTCGATCTTAATAACACATGAAAACCTAAGCTATGAACTCGTTAATATGAATATACAAATGGATATGTGTGTCGACATAGAATCATGCATAAAATGCTAAGTTATACGCCTATATGTGATTGTTTGTGTCGTGTGATTGTGAACTGATTTGGTGTGGTTTTGGTCAGCTCTAAATCGACATATAATGCACCTAAACAAGCCCTAAAAATCTGTATTTAATGATCATTAATGAGGCATAAAAAGATAAGAAACCCTAGGCTGTTTTAAACGAGAGCTTATATGATTTTATGTGGGAGTTTTGAATGGTTTCGGCTCATTAATTTTTGGAATGTGTAGGCTGAACTGTGTGTCGTGATGTGTGTACATGCATGGTTGAACCAATCTAAGTTTAAACATCTGATATAGCAATGTTAAAAACAAGTCTCATGGTATATAAGGGTCTCGTGTGCGTTTGTATAAGTAAACATGTCATATGATGTCTTAAAAGGGGTTTTTAAACGGAACAATCTTGAAAGCTGAATATGTGAGCACTATTGATTGAGTGTCATAAGTGTATAATGTTGGATCTTTACTTGTAAACCTAGTTTAATGTCCTATTTAAGTTTTCCAATTGGTTTGGAGTGAATTAGAGTTGTATTGGTCATGTTTTTGAATTTTATGGGATTAAGTGTCAAATCTGAGAAATCAGAGTCTGAACATCAATCAATGTTTTTGATTTTTAATTTTTAAACCACAAGGAACTGAGAGCTCTCCTTTTTCAGGGGTGGTATTTAAGTTATGTGTGACTTCCTGGAATTTTTGTGGATTTTTCTGAAGTGTCTCAATGAGTTAATTAAAGGAAAACTTTCTGTGTGTATCTGCAGTTAATTTTCTGGGTAGGTCTGGAAAGATGATTTTTGAAACACTGATTGTACTTGGAAATAAAATCTATAAAAATTTGTGAAGATGCTAAGCTAATATGGGAATCACATATAATTATTTCAGAATTTTTGGAGCTTAATTGGCAGGCATGAAAAATCATAAGGATGTGATCCAGATTCACTAATATATCCTAATTAAGTGATATATGATTTAGAAGTACCTATAAACCCTAAGTTTGATTAATTATGAATGTAACCCTAACTTACTAATTATGGAAAGTTACTAATTCGAGAAAGTTACTTAATTCGGGGAACTCACTTAATTCAGAAAGTTACTAATTCGGGAAAGTTACTAAATATGGAAAGTTACTGAATTTGGAAGGTTGCTATATATAGCAGGAAACCCTAATATGTCAATCTGAACAACAATAAGTACTGAATCAGAAATAACTTATGAAATGGTTCTTAAATAATAAGACGATCATTAATTCGTGTAGATTCGCTGAAGAAGGAGTAACTTCCGATCCATGTGTTTTCTGATATGGTTTCATTACGGTTTGAGGTACAGATATTCTACCCTTTCTCAGTAAGGGTTCTGATCTTATGACTTTTCGATCTTTGACATGATTCATTTGCGTTGTTATGGTTCGTTTGTATGATCCGTTTGATATGATTCTGTTTGCTATCCATTATGTTATGATGATCTGTATATTATCTCATTGATATGAGATTCTGTTATGTTGATATGCTCTGATTGATTATGTTATAGTAGCTCTGTTATGATTATGGATATCTTTGCTTTGCTTTACTTTTCTTGTTCTGTTCTGTTGCCCGAGCTTCTGTATCTGTATTCCTAGCCATGGAGGTACCATGGCCATGTCATTGAGGCACCAATGGCATGACACTTTTCGTGGAGGTGTGATTGATCCACGGCGTCCCTTTCTGTTCTGTTATGATATTTGTGCACATTGGCCATTATGATATGTGTATATGCCTTTCATGAGCAGGTGTATATATATGATTTGTTTTGCAAGGGCCGTATGGATGCATCCTAGATTCTGTTCTGTTCTGGATATGATTAGTGATTGGTTTGTGCGTGCCATGCACCCCATTTCACTTCTGGGAGCTAGCTACTCCATTTGGTACTTGAGAGGTCTCCCCTCCTTGTACAACTTATGATTTGACGGATATATGGATATGATATGATGTGATTATGTGACTAAGCATGTGGCATGCTTTCTGAGCTCGTGGGCATTTCTGTTATGTTCTGTTATATGATTATTATTCTCTGTTTGATTCATTTGACTTTATTATGATCTCCTTATGTTTCGCTATGATTTGCTTCTTATGGTATATGACATTTTGTTCAGTTGATCCTTGATCTCTTATTCGTTTGGCAGATGATATTCGTTCAACAGGAGTGTTGGTCCATGAAATTGAGTAAATGAAGAACAGATTTCATTATTAACAATGAACAAATGTTAAAAGATTACTCAAAACCCACTTGACTACATGATAACATTTTCAACTTCTTCAAGGGGATAATTCCGGTAAACCATCCCCTTTAGGTGACAAATAGAATCTCATAGATCAAGCTATGCTTGAGATTACAATGAGAGGATGATCCTATCAACTAATACATTTTGTATTCTTTTGTTTGTTTAGGAATGCATACTATCTCAATTACAAAGCATACAATATATACAGGTAACTAAACAAAGACATGTGGGGTAGGTGTGAGTTGTCATCCACTAAGTGGTCCCTCTTCATCTTCCTCTTTTGTACTTTGTCTGACTTCATTTTTTCTTTTGAAAGTTTGCGCCCATATTTATCAGTTTTCTTGTAGAGATAGCATCTTCAGGGTCACTGAGACATTTGTCAATTCTCAGTGATACTGGAGTTGTTTGTAGCTCGTATACTTTACTCACTGACACCGTATCAGTAAGTAAAGTGTTTCTTCAACAACGAGCTTTATACAACACTCACTGATTTCTTTATCAGTGAGTTAGGCTATTTTATATTCAAATCCTTGTAAGGGTAATTGGGTCAAATTCTTGACCCAACAATCTCCCCCTATTTGGATATACAAATAGCCCAGGTTCAAACCTGCTTGTTCAGGGACTTGGGTTTAGTTCCTGAGGTTCAATGGTTCAGGGACTTGAAGGTTCAGGGGTTCAATGACCGGTTCAGTGATAGGGTTCAGGGTTCATGGGGTCCTGAGGGTTCACTTTGACAGGTTCATTGTTTGTCTCACTTAGAGGGTTCAGGTTCCTGGGGGTTCAGGGAGCACGGTTCATTCAGTCATGAGGTTCAGGGACGTGGTTCAGGGACCTGGGTTTTAGTCACTAAAGGGGGTTCAGGGACTTGGGTTTCAGTGACTGAGGTTCATGTTTAGTGATTGGTTACTGATTCAGGGACACCTTTCATTCCTCAGGTTCAGGGAGTCCATATTCAGTGACTCAGTTTGATTCAGAGACTCCATGATTTCAGGGACTCTATGTTCAGATATTCATTTGCCTTCAGTCTTCATGAGACCAAGGTTTCAGGTTCAAGTAACCATTAGGTTCAGGTTTTGTAGGTTTTTAAGGACTTGGGTATTCGGGTTTAGTTATCAGTTGTATAACTATTATCAGGGACTTTGGGGTTTCAGAGTCACACGTTCAGGGACTCGAGTTATAATTCTTCAGGGAGTTCTCATTTTTAAGCTCACGTTCAGTCTTAGCCTGAATTACATACTAACTCCCTAACTTAGTTTCGAATTCAGGGACTTGTTCAAGCTCCACCCGCAACTAAGAAACTCTTGGTTTTTCAGTCCCGTACTACATCCGAACCACACATGTGTTGCAAACGACACCCTTGTTTTTACCAACACAGTACTTTCAGAGTTTACCACATTTGTGTTCTTTGAACACTGATTCACCCCACCCCATCAGTCTTTTAACACCAATTCTCCCAATACTCCTTTACAACACCCATTCCTTTTCATCACTTCTCACCACTTTCTGATATCACTTCCTGATATATCAGTTTCAACATGCTCAGGTTAAGCCCAAAAATACCAACTTCTGACCTTTTATCACTCCAACGACAATATCACAACCAATACACTCTGAGTCAATTTGACTTCACAAGAATCAACATAACCAACACTGAAGAACGAATCATCATTTTCCAACGGATGTTTGTGATTCTTTATTTCAAGAAGAACCAAAACCGCTATTATCCGTTCCACCCTTAGCCGAAACCCTCGCTTCATCCACAATATACGGTGTATAAGGTGACTTGTCGAATCACTTGCTATTATCGCCGCCGTTGATTTGTGGTGGTTTTGTATGTTGGGTTTTATGCGTGTTGATTGTAGATCGAGTGTTTTATTGAGTGATTTGAGGGAAAGAAGATGAAGTGAGTTGACAATATGAAGAGTTGGTGTGGGTGTGTTGGGTTTATCTTTCTCGATCCTTTTTTTTTTATGATAGATCTATTGAGTTTTAGTAGTGGTGGATCGGTGAGTTTGGTATGATTTGTGTGGTGCGTTTGTTTGTGTATGAGATAAGGTGAGGATAAGGTTTTTTTTTTTTTTTTTTTTTTTTTTTTTTTTTTTTTTTTTGTGGTGGAGGTTTTGTGGGGTTCAGGGAGGGGATAATCTTATTTGTGTCGGATAAGATTTGTGTGATGGGTGTGTTTTGTGGGGTTCAGGGAGGGTTTTGGTGTATGTCAGTCACCAATAAATTGTTTTTCTCCCCCTCAAAAATTGCTATAGCAGTAGCAGTTTTTGAAGACCACATTTTTTTTATTGAAGAATGTTATCAGCAGTCATGAACGGATCTGGATCATAAGAATAATCCACCCGCTCTGATGCCACTTGTTGGTCCATGAAATTGAGTAAATAAAGAACAGATTTCATTATTAACAATGAACAAATGTTACAAGATTACTCAAAACCCACTTGACTACATGATAACATCTTCAACTTCTTCAAGGGGATAATTCCGGTAAACTATCCCCTTTGGGTGACAAATAGACTCTCATAGATCAAGCTATGCTTGAGATTACAATGAGAGGATGATCCTATCAACTAATACATTTTGTATTCTTTTGTTTGTTTAGGAATGCATACTATCTCAATTACAAAGCATACAATATATACAGGTAACTAAACAAAGACATGTGGGGTAGGTATGAGTTGTCATCCACTTGGTGTGAGTTGTCATCCACTAAGTGGTCCCCCTTCATCTTCCTCTTTTGTACTTTGTCTGACTTCCTTTTTTCTTTTGGAAGTTCGCGCCCATATTTATCAGTCTGCTTGTAGAGATAGCATCTTCAGAGTCACTGAGACATTTGTCAATTCTCAGTGATACTGGAGTTGTTTGTAGCTCGTATACTTTACTCATTGACACCGTATCAGTAAGTAAAGTGTTTCTTCAACAACGAGCTTTATACAACACTCACTGATTTCTTTATCAGTGAGTTAGGCTATTTTATATTCAAATCCTTGTAAGGGTAATTGGGTCAAATTCTTGACCCAACAAGGAGCTTATGTTCCTTTTCCCTATACTTATATATGTTCGATCATTCGTTTTGTTTATATCTGTTCACTGGGCTTTTTAAGCTCAGCCGCGTTTATTTTCCTGCGGCAGGTTTTAGGTTGGAAGCTGGGATTTGAGGGAAGAGTGCATAGGAGCTCTTAGTGGACCACCCAGACGATAGATACCCATTTTCTTCTGGATTAAACTTGGACATAACTTCAGTTAAATTTAGTTTGGTTTTGTACTTCAGTTTTGGAACTCATCATGTTTAGAGTTAGTATTTTATTATCATCTTAGAATACCTTTGTAATTATTATGTTTATAAGTCTTCCGCTTGCGTTTGTATGTTCTGATTGACACCATAATGTGGCATTTTGACCCTTTTCGGGTTGGGGTGTTACAATTATGGTATCAGAGCTGAGGCTTCGACTTGTAGCACATAAGTTATGGCCTGTGAAGATTTGGACCCTTAGGTTTGCACTGTAGGAGCTTATGGAACAACCTTTGAAATTTTGCCTTAGGTTTCCCCTGTAGAAACTATTAGTTGTGACCGGTGAGGATTGGGTAGATTATATGATAAGGCATTTGTTAGATATCTTTCTTCCGCACCACTCTGATTTATGCCTATGATTTTAGTTAAGCCTTTATAAGATCATTCGTTTCGGAGATTTAGAAAATGTAGTAGGATACGCAATATAAGTTTGTGATCACATAAGTTTAGAATGCTTTGAGACTTTTGTAGTAATGCCTTACAGGTTTCACTTTCTGATGTGACTGCATTCTTTCGAATTTCGATCTCTGATTTGTTTGTCATTCGTTTAGATGCCTATTCATCCGTTTAGAGAATTCGTATGGTATGGATCCAATGTGTTTGACACATTCTGTGGTTTCTCTTGCTTTTGCTAAGCATATTAAGGTCCTCTCTGCACTATTAGAATTTGCTATACCTAGTTCCACCTCTATGAGAAATCTTGTGATTTTCCATCACGAGTATCGAAATTGTCAAGTACATTTTGAAGATATTTGAAGATAAGTTTCGTTCTGCTAATCTGTTTCCTTTGGGAATGTTTGATTCGATATTATTCTGAATATGGATTTGTTGACTGAGCATCGAGATGCTAACAACAGTCATATTAGATTTGTCATCTTTGGCGATTTGAGAAACTCAAAATTCTGTACCATGGTTCCCAACCTGGTAAACAATTATGATCACCTTTGCTTTGAAAACTCGTACGTTAATCCCTCGCGGTTGTGAAGATGTTTTGATCTGGTTATGATAATTTGTTTAGTCACGACTCAAGGTAGAATGTGATTGCAATAAAGGCATGTGTATATGATGCAAGTATTATGACGCCTGGCCAACGTGATAATAGTTACATCATATAACTTGAACTTATTGGGATCATAGGAGATCTTGAGCAGTGCCTGAGATCAGTAAGTTGGTTGATTCAGAAACCCTATCCGTATAAGAGCAACGTTTTGCCTAATTCTGAAACTCCGTATTGAACGACATCAGTTAAATGGAAAGAATTGAAGGATCAACTTCTAGGAAGTGGTTTTATCTGTCCGAGGGTGTCTCCGTATCGTGCTCCAGTTTTATTTGTGAAAAAGGATGATGATAGCATGAAGTTGTGAGTTGAATTTTGGAAACTAAATAGTATTACTGTTAGAACCGTTATCCGTTACTTTAAATCGAAGATTTGTCAAATAAATTTATGGATGTGAAGTTTCTCTATTATTGATTTAAGATCTAATTATTTTTTCCAGTTTCGTGTAAGGGAGCGAGATGTTCCTAGAACTGCTTTTCGTATTCGTTATGATCTCTATGAGTGTTGTGATGCCAATTGTATTGGCTATTGCCCCGACCATTTCTATGGAATCGATGAATCGTGTCTTTCATGAATACTTGGACAAATTGTCATAGTATGACATTTTGGTGTACTCAGAGATGAAGGAGAAACACGAGGATCATTTTCGTATTTGCGTTGAAATTTCTACGTCAGAAGAAGCTCTATGTAATATTCTCGAAGAGTAAATTTTGGTTGGGATGAAGAATGAGAGGAGAATTTTGAGAAGCTAAAAAGAGATTTGTTTCTACTCAAGAAGGAGACTTAGCTATGTCCTTATGCAACACGGGAAGATTGTTTGTTATGCATCAGTACAGCTAGAACCTTAGGAAGTGAACTATTCGATGCATGACTTGGGAGTGATTTGTGACATGCATGAAGAAGCTCAGGAGGAAGACGGTGGAATATGATCTATGTTAGAAGACTTGAAGGAAGCAGTTTTGATTGAAGCATACAGTTCTATTTGCTCTATTCATCTTAGTTGTACTATTATGTATAGAGACTTGCAGCAGAAATTTTGATGGAATGGTATGAAGACGGTTGTGACTACATTGGTGGTGAAGTGTTTAGCGTGTCAACAGGTTAAGATTCAACATCAGAGTACAAGTGGTTTTCCTTAGTTTTGGATGTTTCGTATGTGGAAGTGGGATAAAACTTTCAGGAACTTTGCAACGGGATTTCCGCGCACATTTTAGAAGGACAACACGAATTGAGTTGTAGTGGATCGTTTGACTAGGTCGGCTCACTTGGAAGATTGGCAGCGATTTCTTTCGGCAGAAGATTATTCAAGCTACATGGCGCACCTGCAGTGATCGTGTCAGAGAATCGCGTTTTGCTTCACGTTTCCAGAAAGAGTTACAGAAGACTATGGGGATTGGACTCGGGATTTTAGTATGACTTATCACCTTCAGACGGATGGACGGACAAAACAACTATTCAAACTTGGAAGACGTGTTGAGCAAAAAATTCGACAAGTGTTTGGCGTGGTTGTGTTTGCTCACTAAGATAGATGGCATGCAAGTGACAAGGGAATTCCTTTCAAGTTCGTATAAACGGAAGAGTAGAGCACCTATTGGTTAGAATAAGGTCGGAGAGCTACTTATTGAAGGTTCAGAGTTGATTACAGCAACTAATGGTATAGCTACCATTATGAAAGAGAAGTTTGAAAGTTTAGACTGGGAGTTGTGTGTTCCGTATGATGTCTCCGTATAGAAGTGTTAGACGTTTTGGCATACAAGGGAGATTTAGTTTGCGATATGTTAGTCCTTAGATTCTTTCTTATCCGTACGATTATTCTACCTATTCCATTATGCATTATGATACGTTTTGATACTCCGATATAAGCTTAGTTGATTGTCAGTACGAATATGCTACCCATCTCTTTATGAAACTCTTGATACGTTTGATAATTCGATATGTGCTTCTCTGATCATTCGTAAGTTCCCTTAGTCCGTTCAGAATCTGGATGGAGTTAATGAAGTATTCCTACCGTTTAGCACTACCTCCGTATTTGCCTCGTGTGTATATGTGTCTAATGTATCTCTTTGTGAGATTACAACTATCATCTGTTACGTATTTGTTTCGTATCCGTTGGATCATATGTGTTACGATTTGTGTTCTGATGGAGAGCTAGGGGCTATCCTAGTTAGTCTTGATCGAGTCATGAGAAATTTTCTCCGTTCGTTAAAGTCTTTGGAAGAACCTCTCTGAGTGTGAGGCTATTTATTGTCATTTCTTTTCGTGATCTGGTACGTCTCCGTCTAACTTTTGCGACTTCAATTTCGAGGACGAAATTTTTCTTTTTAGAGGGGAAGAATTATAACAACCTGAAAATCCGAAATGACATTCTAACAGTTGATATGAACATAACCTAGGATATAAACTATATTTTCTGATTAAAACCTAAAAATACGAAAATTTTAACCTAAGTCATAATGAGATTCGATATAACTTAAGTTCCTATAAATATCACACGTTAATTATGTCATATTGGACCCATTACAAGTTCTTAACATACGTGTACATGATTGGAAATTATAAGGACTAATACCGAAATTTATTATGTGAAGATTTAGAAGAATCGGTCTCCCCCAATCCCCCTTAATAACGGCATTTTTCCAAATTTATATCCATTTCCTTCGTTATCTTTAACAAACCGTATCTCACATGTTTTCCTCACTCACAAAACCCTAAAACTCATATTGAATGGCTCCTCATTGATTCTCCAAAAAAAAAAAAAAAGGTACGAAGGGTGATAGCAAGGTGGTAACCGGATTTATTTGGTGTTCCAAGGTTGATAATCGTTGGGGCTTAGTCTTTTGTTGTGAATCGTGTGTTTTGGTTCGAAGGTTTCGGAGTTTTGGTTCTTGTGTGCTTCGATCAGTTTTGTATCCGACAAAAGGTACCCCTTTTGTCGTCCTTGTGTTCTCATACTCGATCTTAATAACACATGAAAACCTAAGCTATGAACTCGTTAATATAAATATACAAATGGATATGTGTGTCGACATAGAATCATGCATAAAATGCTAAGTTATACGCCTATATGTGATTGTTTGTGTCGTGTGATTGTGAACTGATTTGGCGTGGTTTTGGTCAGCTCTAAATTGACATATAATGCACCTAAACAAGCCCTAAAAATCTGTATTATATGATCATTAATGAGGCGTAAAAAGATAAGAAACCCTATGCTATTTTAAATGAGAGCTTGTATGATTTTATGTGGGAGTTTTGAATGGTTTCGGCTCGTTAATCTTTGGAATGTGTAGGCTGAACTGTGTGTCGTGATGTGTGTACATGCATGGTTGAACCAATCTAAGTTTAAACATCTGATATAGCAATGTTAAAAAACAGGTCTCATGGTATATAAGGGTCTCGCGTGCGTTTGTATAAGTAAACATGTCATATGATTTCTTAAAAGGGGTTTTTGAACGAAACAGTTTTGGAAGCTGAATATGTGAGCACTATTGCTTGAGTTTCATAAGTGTATAATGCTGGATCTTTGCTTGTAAACCTAGTTTAATGTCCTATTTAAGTTTGCCAATTGGTTTGGAGTGAATTAGAGTTGTATTGGTCATGTTTTTGAATTTTATGGGATTAATTGTCAAATTTGAGAAATCGGAGTCTGAACATCAGTCGATGTTTTTGATTTTTAGTTTTCAAACCACAAGGAACTGAGAGCTCTCCTTTTTTCAGGGGTGATATTTATGTTATGTGTGACTTCCTGAAATTTTTGTGAATTTTTCTGAAGTTTCTCAATAAGTTAATTAAAGGAAAATTTTCTGTGTGTATATGCAGTTAATTTTCTGGGTAGGTCTGGAAAGATGATTTTTGAAACATTGATTGTTGATGCGTGGTTTTGCAACCTTACAACAGGTTTTACCTCTCGAGGGATCTCAAGAGGCTTACAACCCCACCAGGCAGTGTACCTGACCGATGTAGTATAGTGTAGTGGTAAGTACGGGGTATTGATCGTTCTCCACAGGGAATAGTGTTCGTTAGGTATGAAAGACTACTCTAATAGGTCTAAGGGTGAGAGAAGATTCTTTTTATGTTTTTATAATTTTTTATGAAAGCAAGTAAAATCTCGGGTTTGAAAGAGTGGGCGGAATTAGTTGCTAGTCAACTAACCCAAGTTACTACAAATGCAAATAAAATAAAATAACTGAAAATGAAAAGGTGGTAAAACTTATGTGGAAGAGAATGTGTTTACTTAGATTTCCTTACTCCCTAACTATCTTTTACCGGTTGATTAGTGTGTATTAATTGCGTGGATGACGGGTGTATTCCTTAATACCAATCGTGGGGTGGCGTACGTACTTCCCCAACTCTACAAGCTCCTACTTCACTCCTATGTCGAGCCGGCTAAGAAGCTCCTAACATGGGATCACTAGAATTCGCTTGTGCATTAAATACAACCATAAAAACCTTTAGTACGCATTGGTTCATGTTTCTTAAGACGTTCAAGCAAGTTACCGAATAGGAAGTTAGCCAGTTTTCTTAAGCCTAACATAGATGAACAATCATCCAATACAACTAATAACACACTAATAACCAATAATCAATAGCTAGGTTTCATTAGATCTAAGCAAACACAAGATAAATCTAGCCTAACATGTTAAACAAAAGACAAGAACAAGATAGAATCAAACAACACATAGACATATTGAATGATTAATTGATAACTTATCTTCAATGTAACATGGAAGATCTCAAGGCAAAAAGCCTTGAAAAAGCTGCTAAAATCGTCTTAGGGTTTTCACACACAAAGTTCCCCAATAAGTTCCACACTAATGACAAAAAATTGCAAAACTATATATAGACTTTCAGATCTGACGGCGTCACGTTATGGAGTGTGACGCCGTCACCTCGCCGCTTTTAGGGTTCCCGGATGACCTTCTTGACGCCGTCCCTCTTTAGCTCTCCAAAATCCGTTCTGGCTTATCAAGGCTTGACGCCGTCAGACTTAGGGGTGACGCCGTCCCTCTTTAAATTAAGCCGTGACGACCTTGATCACATTAAAGCGTGACGCCGTCAGAATTCCATGCAAATTTCTCTGGCTTATCATGAGTAATTTTCACATCCACCACTTTTGCCAAGCCATGACGCCGTCCAGAACAAATCCTGACGCCGTCAAAGGTAATTTCCAGCACAATTTTGAGACTTTGTCGTTTTCTTCACTTTTATGCTCCAAAAACGTCCAAAATGCCTCCTTTTCCAGATTTCTCCTCAAAAGTACCTAAAATGACAAAAGGAACGATTTAGGGCAATATTTGATCAAATAAATACGATTTAGGGCTTAAATGACCCCTTAAAAGCGGTACACTTTTCGCTTTATCAAATACCCTTACACTTGAGATTTGCTTGTCCTCAAGCAAATGCGCTTTTATTTTAATCAAAATACAAGTTAGGGGTCATTTAACACTAATATAAAAGTAATTACAACAAATATTCGTTCCACTTTAATCATAATAAGCACGGAGATTACAAACTAG
Source organism: Artemisia tridentata subsp. tridentata (assembly GCA_021014915.2). Classification (NCBI taxonomy): domain Eukaryota; kingdom Viridiplantae; phylum Streptophyta; class Magnoliopsida; order Asterales; family Asteraceae; genus Artemisia; species Artemisia tridentata. The sequence continues at coordinate 315,600,949 of CP139503.1, forward strand.
CACCTCACAAGTAGTGTTTAGATACTCACATCTCTCAAGTGTCATCAAAATAAATCTCATAAATGAAAACGGATAATATCTCTCACTACCTGTCATAGCAAATAGATTACCATAGGCTTGGTAAAGGATCGAAAACCTCCTCCACTAGGCGTAAGCACCTAAGATAAACTATCAAAGAGGGCTTTTAAATGGGTTATAACGTTAGGTGTAGGGAAAAGGAAAAACACGGTTTTGTTGGATAAAGGATATTTTACTGGTGGCGAGTTAAAGATCTTGATCAATTACATGTACTATACAATGTTGCTAAGCCAAGACTCGACTCAATCTTAAGCTAAAAACAAAATAACAAAAACATAAAATAAACATAAAATAAAACGGGATGGTAGTCCGTATGTTTTTTCTACTTTTCTTTTTCTCATTTTTTTGTATTTTTCTTGATTTTTTCCTTTTTTTTTTTTTTTTTTTTTTTTTTTTTTTTTGTGCATACACTTTTACCCTACCATCCAAAATAATACATCATAGGGGCATTGCATTCCCCTTACACTTGAATTTTTACATAACTTTACAAATAACTATTCTAATGACTCGAATTAAGAAAATTGAAAAACTTGGAGTACTTTTAAAATATTTAGCACATATGGGGGTAATAAATGATGTTCTTCCCCATTACTCCATTACACTAGTACTTTACCCATGAGTCCCAATCGTCCCAAAACAATATATGTACAAGGATATGACTCGACTTAGCAACCATGTAATCAACTAGATAATTAACTTGGGTTTAAACAAATGTTGTAACAATAATGCACTAAAGATGAGTGCATACAAGGTAGGCTAAAGCGATTTGGGTGTACATTTAAGTGGGGTGTAGCAAATTCTTCCTTTAAGTAAAATGCTTAAAGGTCAAAACGAAAAGATAGGCTCTGAGGGGTGTACTAGGGGTATCGTGTACTAAAAATGAGTACAACGCAAAGGGTGTGGGAGAATTACATGACCAATGTAGCCAATGTAATTATAACAAAAACACAGGTGTAAAACAATGGGTTAATCCTAATGCCTCTTATCATGTAGTAAATCTAACTACACGAATGTAGTATCACTTGTGGCCTTGGAATGGTCCTAACGCAAGTTCTAGAATCTAAGTGCTACCGGTACACACATCATAGCATAAATGCTTTTCCTACCAATTCTAGGGGCGAACCTCACATATTTGGGGGTGAAAATTTTTTTAGTGGTACGGTTTTTGTGCTAGTCATATAATTCCTATCCATGAGACGCTTATTAGAACTAAAGTTTCACTCCTAAATGTTGTAAAAAATTTTAAATTTGGCACTAAAATTACCCTAACAGGTATTTATCTCAGTTTTATTACACATCTACCATTAAACAAACAAAAATCAAGTGCAATTGCATTCTCTAAAGTATCGTACTTTTACCCCCCCCCTTACACTTAAGATGAACATTGTCCCCAATGTTCAAATAACAAGATGTAAAAGCATAAAGTAAAAGAATGAAATCAAATACTCCCCTGATTCGCTCGGTGGATAATGAAGTAACACGGTTAGATCTTCTTCCAAGGTAATGTTGAAGCTCCATGACTAATGCATCGCCAAAAGCTTGATCCAAAACATTTCCTTGTCCAAAATAACCTGTTAAACCTGAGAAAACAAACACGAAAACCTGCATAACATCGGCGGGATAAATCTATATATAAGGATATAATGCTTGTGGAATGATAATTTTGCAGATTCCTGGAGATTATAAGTTAGAGATTTAATAAAAACTTTTTATGAAAACAAAACTTTCAAAAATTTTCAGAAAATTAAACCTGACGCCGTCAGAAATAATCTGACAGAATTCTCATGTTACGTTTCCGGAAAATTTTTGGAAAAACCTATACCTTACTTCCTGGAAATCCTGCAAAACATCATTATGACTCGATACAAGCATTTGACTCAAACAAATACTAATATGTATGTTAATTTATTATTATTACGATTCATGTTCATTTGTGTTCTAATAAACCGATTTAGATTTCCCTTACACTTATCTTTTGCAAAATACCTTTATATGTAGTTAAGACGAAGTTAAAAACAAGATAAAGCATTTTCACAAATTAGTTTTTAACATGAATTAATAATAATAAAACTTAAACACACATACGGAAACAAATAAAATCAAACAAACAAACAAAACAAACAAACAAAGCAAATAAAGCTTGGGTTGCCTCCCAAGAAGCGCTTGTTTTTGTTCGAGTCACGAGCCTGACTCTACCCTTATTTAACGGATAAAGGAGAGGTTTTTCCTACACTTAGGATTAAGTGCGGGTGATAGTAGCGATACACACCATCTTGGTGGAAGTATGCCGCGTGAGAAAAGAGTGGTGGATGAATTATATACTCAAAGGGGTGTGCTCCTTTCATCATAACCTTACCTAGTTCACTTTGGTCAATGGGTGAATTAAAGTTTTCTCCTAAAAAGGGATCATCTTCTATCAACTTCGAGAGATTCCTAGTTGGGAATCCATCTTGACCTAATAAACCAGGTTTAAACCCATAATGTTTCTTGTGATCAATCATGAATGGGTGATGTAAGTATGAAAGGTTATGGTTCACTCCTATGTCAGCTTCCTCTCTACAAGGCTTAGAGTCTACTACCTTCAACATAAAACTACCCGGACTATATGGTTTGATGGGTGGGTCGGGACTTAATTCAATTCCTAAGTTCACATCTAAGGATGGAAGATTAGGTAACGGTTTTGGTTTAGGCTCCGGTTCATCAAAACTAGGAACTTCCATATAACTAAAAGAAAGGTTATGACTACAAGTATTCAAACCTATTTCTTCTAGTTTTGTTTGGTCCAAGGGCTCTACCTCTATTGGGGTTCCTATAGTCTCTTCTACTTCTTCCGGGTAAGTCATGGGTGGTGTGTGTGCCTCAAATGATGGTAGGACTTGTGGGGTACTTGGTGGGCTTGTGTTATTTACCTCATCCTTCCTTGTCTCTATATCAATTATATCCACATCATGTGTTTTAGTAGAATCTAACCCAAACATGTTCCTAAGTATCTCAAATCCTTCTCTAGCCATTTCAAGTTCTAAGTCCGATTCATAAGAATCTTCCCCGATAACATGATTACTATGTTCAATTTGCCTAAAGGATTCATCATGTGTTCCTTGAGATTCAAAGTCATTGATCATAAAACCTAGGTCTTTTTGCTCAATATGCTCATGTTCGGCTAAATCCTCCTCAATTGTTTCCTCAAGTTGTGATGTATACGAACCCATTAATTCATTAAACTTATGGTTCACGGTTAGGAGGCTTTCCTCAAAATTTTTCCAAAGGGTCTTATTAAAAGGAGTTGATCCTAACAATGATTGTTTAATAGAAGCCACACATGCACATAATTCATCAAACCTATCAAACTTTATACCCATCTCCTCTTGTATATATCTAAGATCACTTAAAAATTCATTGGAACAACAGGAAGCAAATCTATCCGTGTAAAGTAATTGTTCCTCTATTGTTAATGATCTAAATGGAATTTCATCCGCCATGGTGACAAATGAAAATGGTTTTACAAACAAAGGGCACAAAGAAAAAGATAGAATAAAGAAATCTAATAAAAAGAAAAATAAAAAATCTCACTAGAAAGGAATCTAGTGAGTAGACCTAATAAAATAAAAATTCAACCTAAACAATAACTATTCCCCGGCAGCGGCGCCAAAAACTTGATGCGTGGTTTTGCAACCTTACAACAGGTTTTACCTCTCGAGGGATCTCAAGAGGCTTACAACCCCACCAGGCAGTGTACCTGACCGATGTAGTATAGTGTAGTGGTAAGTACGGGGGATTGATCGTTCTCCACAGGGAACAGTGTTCGTTAGATATGAAAGACTACTATAATAGGTCTAAGGGTGAGAGAAGATTCTTTTTATGTTTTTATAATTTTTTATGAAAGCAAGTAAAATCTCGGGTTTGAAAGAGTGGGCGGAATTAGTTGCTAGTCAACTAACCCAAGTTACTACAAATGCAAATAAAATAAAATAACTGAAAATGAAAAGGTGGTAAAACTTATGTGGAGAGGAATGTGTTTACTTAGATTTCCTTACTCCCTAACTATCTTTTACCGGTTGATTAGTGTGTATTAATTGCGTGGATGACGGGTGTATTCCTTAATACCAATCGTGGGGTGGCGTACGTACTTCCCCAACTCTACAAGCTCCTACTTCACTCCTATGTCGAGCCGGCTAAGAAGCTCCTAACATGGGATCACTAGAATTCGCTTGTGCATTAAATACAACCATAAAAACCTTTAGTACACATTGGTTCATGTTTCTTAAGACGTTCAAGCAAGTTACCGAATAGGAAGTTAGCCAGTTTTCTTAAGCCTAACATAGATGAACAATCATCCAATACAACTAATAACACACTAATAACCAATAATCAAAAGCTAGGTTTCATTAGATCTAAGCAAACACAAGATAAATCTAGCCTAACATGTTAAACAAAAGACAAGAACAAGATAGAATCAAACAACACATAGACATATTGAATGATTAATTGATAACTTATCTTCAATGTAACATGGAAGATCTCAAGGCAAAAAGCCTTGAGAAAGCTGCTAAAATCGTCTTAGGGTTTTCACACACAAAGTTCCCCAATAAGTTCCACACTAATGACAAAAAATTGCAAAACTATATATAGACTTTCAGATCTGACGGCGTCACGTTATGGAGTGTGACGCCGTCACCTCGCCGCTTTTAGGGTTCCCGGATGGCCTTCTTGACGCCGTCCCTCTTTAGCTCTCCAAAATCCGTTCTGGCTTATCAAGGCTTGACGCCGTCAGACTTAGGGGTGACGCCGTCCCTTTTTAAATTAAGCCGTGACGACCTTGATCACATTAAAGCGTGACGCCGTCAGAATTCCATGCAAATTTCTCTGGCTTATCATGAGTAATTTTCACATCCACCACTTTTGCCAAGCCATGACGCCGTCCAGAACAAATCCTGACGCCGTCAAAGGTAATTTCCAGCACAATTTTGAGACTTTGTCGTTTTCTTCACTTTTATGCTCCAAAAACGTCCAAAATGCCTCCTTTTCCAGATTTCTCCTCAAAAGTACCTAAAATGACAAAAGGAACGATTTAGGGCAATATTTGATCAAATAAATACGATTTAGGGCTTAAATGACCCCTTAAAAGCGGTACACTTTTCGCTTCATCAATTGTACTTGGAAATAAAATCTATAAAAATTTGTGAAGATGCTTAGCTAATATGGGAATCACATATAATTATTTCAGAACTTTTGGAGCTTAATTGGCAAGCATGAAAAATCATAAGGATGTGATCCAGATTCACTAATATATCCTAATTAAGTGATATATGATTTAGAATTACATATAAACCCTAAGTTTGATTAATTATGAATGTAACCCTAACTTACTAATTATGAAAACTTGCTAAATATGGAAAGTTACTAATTCGGGAAAGTTACTTAATTCGGAAAACTCACTTAATTCGGAAAGTTACTAATTTGGGGAAATTACTAAATATGGAAAGTTACTGAATTTGAAAGGTTGCTATATATAGCAGGAAACCCTAATATGTCAATCTGAACAACAATAAGTACTGAATTAGAAATAACTTATGAAATGATTATTAAATAATAAGACGATCATTAATTCGTATAGATTCGCTAAAGAAGGAGTAACTTCCGATCCATGTGTTTTCTGATATGGTTTCATTGCGGTTTGAGGTACAAATATTATACCCTTTCTCAGTAAGGGTTCTGATCTCATGACTTTTCGATCTTTGACATGATTCATTTGCGTTGATATGATTCGTTGGTGTGATCCTTTTGATATGATTCTGTTTGCTATTCATTATGTTATGATGATCGGTATATTATCTCATTGATATGAGATTCTGTTATGTTGATATGCTCTGATTGATTATGCTATAGTAGCTTTGTTATGATTATGGATATCTTTGCTTTGCTTTACTTTGCTTGTTATGTTCTGTTGCCCGAGCTTCTGTATTTGTATTCCTAGCCATGGAGGTACAATAGCCATGTCATTGAGGCACCAATGGCATGACACTTTTCGTGGAGGTCTGATTGATCCACGACGTCCCTTTCTGTTCTGTTATGATATTTGTGCACATTGGCCATTATGATATGTGTATATGCCTGTCATGAGCAAGTGTATATATATGATTTGTTTTGCAGGGGGCGTATTGTAACACCCCGACCCGACAAGGGTAAAGATATCACAACAATATGGGTTCACATCAGTACAAGCAATAATAAAACAGCGGAAGTCTTAACATTAAACCAAAGATAATAAGCCAACAAGACTTATATCAAGTTCAACAAGAAAAATGAAAAGAAATAAATGAAGTACTAAATAATCCAAGTGCCAAACAAGGCATAACAAGTCTAAAATTCAAATGGTAGAGCTAAGATACTAAGGTCCATGCTTCACTCAAAGTTGCTCTCATCCCAAAGCAAAACCCAGCTTCCTAGCTTAAATACCTGCCGCAGGAAAAGAAAATGCGGCTGAGCTACGAGAGCTCAGTGAACAGATATAACAATAACAAAGCAGTAATCATGGGTAACGAAATGTAAATGTAGTAGAGGTTATCAAGAGTAAAGGCATAGGAATAAGGAAATGGATAAATGTAAACTAAATGAAAAAGGCAAAGGTAAAACAGCAATCCTCTACGAGCCCAAAACAAATCATATCAAGTAAACAAGTATACATGTATACGGAGGGGTGACCTCGGTATGCCAAGTATAATATGAGGGGATACCTCCAAGGGTTGGAGTTACAAGCTCCCAAGAGTGAATGACGTGTATCGCACACACCCATCATGTCACTAAACAATACAAGTAAGTCAAGTCATGTACAATACAAATCTAGGATGCATCCATACGCCCCTGTAGGCTGCCACAATGTCTTCCTCTACGTGTACAAGTCAATTATCAAGTCATGGCAGGGACGGGATAGGTCATTCACTTTCCTACCCAAAAGTCAAGTCATTAGTGCATCAATGACAAGGACATGAAACCCTTATGCCTAGTATGGCTCGTAGTCTCAAATTGTGGGTCAAGGTCAAGGTCAAGTGTACAAGTCAAGTTCAAGTTCAGGTTTACATATCAATGGGTTCAATTCGAGCTTTAGTTCAAGTAGGTCATATCCATATTTAAGTCAAGGTTCAAAGGCAAGGTTCATATCAAGGTTCATGACATAGGTTCAAGGCAAGGTTCGAGCAAAAGGTTCAAGACAAGGGTTCAAAACAAAGGTTCACAATACAAGGGAACATAGCAATGGCTTTGGGGAATCCTAAACGAATTAAGATAAGAAATCAAGAGAAACGAAGGCTCCTTACAAGAAGGGCAGAATATCTGTACCTTATTAGCAAGCAAGAACAAAGATAAAAGCTGACAGAGATCAAGTTACTCCTTCCTCGAACCTAAAGGAGTAGAAGACAGAATGACAAGGGGTTTTTAGTTATCTTTCCATTTTAAGTAAGTTCCATTTTTAGAAAGTTTCCTTATTTAGCAGGTTTCCATAATTAGAAGGATTTTAATATTATAACTTTAGGTCAAGTCATTACTTTACTATTATTATGGAATTAGGGTTTCTTTTATCATCTTATGATATTTTATGGTTAATTATGACAACTTCCATAGTTTAGGGTTTTAAATGTAAATACGTAAAAGAATAAGGTTTAAAGTGAAAATATCATAAGTTACTCTTTTAGCCCATAAGTTATCCATAATTACAACTCTAGTCCTTTAATGTTAACAATTTACAAATTAGACCCTTAATATAATTTAATTTACAATTTAAACCCTATAGTTTATTAAAATACAATTTAACCCTTACAATGTTTATAGTTACACATTAAGCCCTTTATTATCAAAGGTTACACTTTAGACCCCTCAAATAAAAGTTTATACGAATGGACCTTTTATTTATACAAATTACAAAACAAGTCCCTCAATTATATAATTTTTACAAATCGTATATATACTTTAAGTAACTTACAATTTAAACCTTCTAGTCCCAAATCTTACACATAAGACCCCTATATTATATTTTATACTAACAGCCCCTGACCTAAACCATGTTACAAAATATCCCACAAGTTTAATAATTTACAAAACACCCCCTATAGTTTTTATGAAACCAATCGGTTTAACCAAAATCATGCAAATCTTTACCCTAAATTTACCCAATCATACTAAGCATTAATTACTCCTTAAACATGCATTAATTACCCATATTATTCACCCAAAACCTAACCCTAACACACGCCTTCTATTTTTGGTTTTTAAAACCCCTTTTTATTTTTCATACGGTTTGAACAAAATTCGACCTAGGTTAATATAAGCTTCTAATAATTCGAATAGCATTTTCCAGTGTTACTAGGTTCATATGTGATCAACTAAAATTAGTTCCAGAGCTCACAGAAATCTGCATAGCGATTTAAGAATTTTATACGATCTAGGGTTTATATGGTTCGAACAATTTCTAGCGATCAACCTAGCTTGCATGGAGTGTTATAGTTAATTTATACTGATTATATAGGACTTGAACAAGCTTAGAAAAATATCAGGAGGAATTAAAAACAGTCGAACAAGCGGCAGAAATTATACCTCTCGGTAGGGTTTTATCGAGCAAGAACAATCCAAAACACACGAGCCAAGCCTCCTAAATTTGAACCTCTAATTTTCTAAGCTTCTTTGGACTTGGGGAACACAAGAAAAATATACTTGCTGCTCCAGAAAGAGTTATACGATCGCAGGGAATTTTTTTAGAGATCTTTTTGTGGTTTACTAGCGTCGACAAAAAGGAATTTAATGGGAGATTATATATAGGCCGAACATATGAGAGGAGGGGGAATATAATAGTCCGGTTCTAGAACTCAAGATAACAATAAAATTCTGTTTCTAATTTATCTTGTATTATTTGTAGCATTTATCCTATAATTATATGATTTTAATTAAGAAATAATATATATAAAGTATATAAAATATTATAATCGGCCAAAGTAATAATATCCAAATATTACAATTATTTTTGTGACTTATAAAATGTTAAAATGTTCATGTACAAATTATTTTACTTCGTATGGTATTCGTTTCCAAGCGTTTGTGATTAATTTGGTGTTTTAATAATTAATAAGTAAAATTTTAAATTTCAAGGGTAATTTGGTCACTTTGCAAGTTTTAAAATTTCAGGTATTACACGTATGGATGCATCATAGATTCTGTTCTGTTCTGGATATGATTAGTGATTGGGTTGTGCGTGCCATGCACCCCATTTCATTTCTGGGAGCTAGCTACTCCATTTGGTACTTGAGAGGTCTTCCCTCCTTGTACAACTTATGATTTAACGGATATATGAATATGATATGATGTGATTATGTGACTAAGCATGTGGCATGCTTTCTCAACTCGTGGGCATTTCTGTTCTGTTCTGTTATATGATTATTATTCTCTGTTTGATTCATTTGACTTCATCATGATCTCCTTATGTTTCGCTATGATTTGCTTCTTATGGTATATGACATTTTGTTCAGTTGATCATTGATCTCTTATTCGTTTGGCAGATGATATTCGTTCGGCATGAGCTTATGTTCCTTTTCCCTAGACTTATATATATTCGATCATTCGTTTTGTTTATATCTGTTCACTGGGCTTTTTAAGCTCAGCCGCATTTCTTTTCCTGCGGCAGGTTTTAGGTTGGAAGCTGGGATTTGAGGGAAGAGTGCATAGGAGCTCTTAGTAGACCACCATGACGATAGATACCCATTTGCTTCTGGATTATACTTGGACATAGCTTCAGTTAAATTTAGTTTGATTTTGTACTTCAGTTTTGGAACTCATCATGTTTAGAGTTAGTATTTTACTATTATCTTAGAATACCTTTATAATTATTATGTTTATAAGTCTTCCGCTTGCGTTTGTATGTCTGATTGACACCATAATGTGGCATTTTGACCCTTGTCGGGTTGAGGTGTTACACATCCCAACTAAATTTGCGTTTCTCTTGGATTCCTCGTACGTGTAATCGCGTTGCATATACGGTGACACATGTAGCTTTCAATTCTGTTGCAAATTTTATTTGGGATGTAAACTTTCCTGTAGAAATTACCTCAGCGATGAGGAGTGATCTTGAATAAAATTTTCTGGCGTTGGCCTTTTTAGTTTCAAAAAGTATATATATATATATATATATATATATATAGTGAGACTTTCTTGCGAGAACCATTTTATCTGCGAGAACTGAGAGAACCACCAAAAACATACATGCACGCCTTCAATAATTGTATTTTTGCACATATGTTCTAAAAACAACATATATGTTTTAAAAAAAACATAGTTGTTCTAAAGAATTTGATAAGAAATTGGAAATACAACATTTTTCTTTGAAGGTGTGCATGTATGTTCTTATAAGGCGTGCAACGACAATATTGCGGCCTTGTGTAAGGTTTTTGTGAAAAAAGAGGATGAGTTCATGATGATATTGAAGAACATAGGTGGATACTTACGATTATTGATGATTTGCATGTATTTTTATTTTATTTTAAAAGGCGTGCATGTATGTTTTTTGTGGTTCTCTCAGTTCTCGCAGATAAAATGATTCTCGTAAGAAAGTCCCCATATATATATATATATATATAAAGAGTTAACAAAAACAAATGAAAATGAAAAAATAAAAATTTACTCGTTAGTTAATCATAGATGAGGTAAGCAAATGAGTTATTCTCTATTTAGTTTACTCGAGGAGGGCAAGCATTTTTTACCCATACGCGACCTCATTGAGTTAATCCCGAAACTATTTCCAACCATTATCTAGCACCTAAAATATACACATCTAGCACACTTTGAACTTTTGTTACCCCGAGGTTCAAAATTTATGAGTGGACTTTTGTGACCCATTGCAAAACTAGGGTCCATCTTAAACCCGCGAAACAACACCTAAAACAAAACACTTTTGACTTATTTATGGCGGGAAGTAAAGCATCAAAACAGCCGCTAAACTAAGAAAACAACATCTAAGAACATCTTGGTTTTGACTTAGAAACCATTGAAATGGGATCAGAAATTGAGATTCATAAATGGGGTTCAAAGCCTTGCATCATGGGCATCGATGAAGCCGGTCGCGGTCCTGTTTTAGGTTTACTTCTTCTCAGTCATTTTATCAAACACTTTATGTGCACTCTTATTTGTTTTGACTGCTAATTCTTTCTCATTTATTTGTATTGACTATGGTTTCAGGTCCGATGGTTTATGGATGCTTGTATTGTCCTCTTTCATACAAGAAAACTCTTTCAACCTTAGAATTTGCAGGTTCATTATTCTTCTTGTAGATTATTAACCCTAAATATGGATCTATGTTAATCATACTGCTATGATTATTTGATGTGCTATTTCAAGTGTATATTAATGCTATATGTATTGTGTGGCTGACATGATTAGACTTTACATCTTCACTTGATGATATTGTTTAATAATGTTTCATAATTTGTTAAGAGTATAAAACATGGTAAACAATTATGATATACATCAGTCGATCATATATGTTTGGAGCTATTAGATCTTTATAATGGAGTATCAAGTTTATAGGCATAGCGCAGCGTGAAACATGCCTCACAGGAGTTCGGCCTTTCATACCCTTATTTAGGATTCTATATGTGTTTGTTCTGTCAGTGCCGAGTTATCATAGTTTATCTTAGATAGTTGCATTAAAATTTGTGAGAAAATGGTGTCATCAATATGATTACAAAAGCATGAGTATGTGATTGATAGAAAACTTTAGTTTCGTGTATGTGATTGATAAATTGTGAAAGTGTAGTGACATTTTTATCTATATTGCTAAAGTTAGTCTCAGCCATGTCAGATTGTTCTATGTTTTGTGTTTAGATGTCCCTTCAAAAGAGTTCTTCTCTGTATTATGCAGATTCCAAGACTTTGAAAGAAGAGAAAAGAGAAGAGCTGTTTAAAAGTTTAAAGATTGATGAAAAAATTGGTTGGGCTGCTGATGTCATTGATCCTAGAGAGCTCTCGTCTAAAATGTGGCAAAAGTTAGTACACGTTCAACTTCTTCAATAAATAAAATTGCGGGCTTGTATAAATTAAATAATATTTCTAAATGATTTATTTCCTCTCAACAGAAGTAAAATCAACCTCAATGAAATCTCACATGAATCTGTCATGGGCCTTGTCAAGAAGGTGCTGGACCTGGGTTATCTTTTGACTGAGGTAACATATAAGTTTCTTTTTAAGGAAAACCTATTCACTCATCATCATTCATTAAAAGACATCATTAAGGTGGTCCAGAATTGCATCAGTTCTCTATTTTTAAGAAGTATTCGAAGTATTTGCCCTTACTCATAGATATATACTAACATGTGAAGTCAGACGTTGCTATTACAGGTTCATGTTGATACAGTAGGAGATCCTGAAAAGTACAGAATTAAGCTCTCTGAGAGATTCCCATCTATTAAATTTACGGTTGCAAAGAAAGCTGACAGTCTCTATCCAGTTGTTTGTGGAGCAAGTATAGTCGCTAAGGTGAATTTCAGATTGACCCATTATCTTATGTCATCCTTTTCCTCTCTTATCTGCAAAACAGTTAAGAAACACGCATACAGTGTCTCTGAAGTGACTTAAACTCCAAACTGGAGGTGACAATTTTAACTGTTTACCTAAGAATGGGCTCACTTGGGTTTATGTATTGTCCCTATTCGGTCAAATAGGTTGAACGGGTAAAAAATCGCTCAAAATGTTGTTTTAACGCATACAGTCATCTAAATTGCTCGACTCAAAATGTAGATTATTATTGTAGTTGTATAGTTTTCACATTCATGTTAACACTTAACACACTAACTATTATTAAAAATATAAGAAAAGCTTTACAGTTTTTGTTTGGATCAACCCAATGGCCAACATGGCCTGTGCTGATCACACCAAATTTACTCGTTTTGACCTGCCACCCAAACCTCCTGACCCGCCCACCATCTCATATTGCCTTTCTAGTTGTTACTGTCACTTGATAATGTAGGTCACAAGGGACCGAGCATTGTGAAACTGGAATTTTGATGAAACTGCTGAAAACATGCATAGCAACTTTGGATCTGGATATCCTGGAGGTTAGAATAGTTTATCTCCTTTACTGTGAGTCTGTGACAATACCTTTCTTTTGTTTATATGGTTTCATAAACTGATAAACATATTAATCCACTTGTATAGTGGCTAATTACAATGATTATCTATGCAGATCCCAACACTATAGCTTGGTTAGAACCTCATAAACATTCGGTATTTGGTTTCCCATCATTGGTTCGCTTCAGTTGGGGCACATGTAATTCCTACTTTAAAGGCGGTGTTGAAGTGTTATGGTGAGACTTCATTCTAAATTTCTTTCTAAAGCCTTGTTTTCGTAACTTGGTTTTGCTGCTATCATGTTTACAGTAGAAACATATTTTTAAAGAAAATTAGTGTTACAACATGTCTTCTGATTAACTTTTAATCAAAACTTACATCACTTGTAACATTGTAAAAATTGTAATAATTAGAGTGCAAGTGCCAAAGACAGCCTAACCTTATTTGATAAAGAACGGTTTTTTTTCATTCTTTATCCGATTCCCATATATTGCTGCATGGTTGTTTTTACAGGGAAGCGGACAAAGAAGATGATGAATCCTCTACTAAGGGCAAGCGACAAGGAAAGCTGACTAATATGGGTTTTAGTGGGATGAAGAGGAGAAGTGAAGATATTGAATCAAGTGGAAAAGGTCGCAGTAAGTTTTTCCAATCGCGTAAACTTGAACAAGTATCTCGTTTTTAACCACAAGGTTTTTGTATTGTGTCATAAGTTTAGTTATCATGTATTTATGTCAAATTATGTATCAGAAGTTTCAGAACTTTGCATATCCCTTTTCATGTCATGATTTGTTCTTAAAATGATAAAAATACATGTGTGCTGATCTCTATCAGAGCTTTATTTTTATAAATGTTATGTGTATCAGGATCAACACTTGAGAATTGAGAGCATTGCTTTTATGATATGAAGTGATTGGTGGTTTGGTACTTTGCCAAACAAATTATCAGTAAATTGATGATTGTCGACAATAAGTTAACAAACACAATTGCGAGACACCTAAAATCAAGTTCTAGAAATTGTTTATAAGAAACTAAAATGGCCACTAATATGCTTGAGAAACCATACCGGTTGTATGTTAACAAAATAGAAATACACCTTGAAGCATCATGATCTTGTTCAATACAAGAATAACGAGATAATTTGAAACCTAAAACACTTGTACAAGTGTTAAATAGTGCTTAAAGCTATAAGATTATGGCACATGATCTATCTTGGACGAGGCTATGTTGCAATATGAATAGCAAACATTTAGCCTTTCCAAAAATAACATAATATAAGCATTTTCTGAACTGTTGCACCAACATTTAAACTCCAAGTGAGCACCGTTAATTAAAGAAAAAGTATCACGATTCTGAACATGCTAAAATCGACGTCCTATGTTGACATATCCTAGCTCCTTAAACTTTAATTATCACACCAAAACAATAATGTGTAGCAATAAAATATCATTTATGGTGTTACTTTCCAGCATTGTAACTTATGTTTACCTACAAGCTACGTAAAGAAACAAAGGCTCAAAAAACTTATGGTTGGTCTTTCCTCAAGGAGTGCGTTCCCAACAACTGAAGACATTTTTTAGAGATGGAAATGTAGGTTGTTTGGCATAGCCCTTGATTGGAAGGGATATGAGTTCCTAGTGATGCCATTCTCCTATCTTACTTTGATCACTGTGATGGCAGGTTGAGTGGTCTTGGTGGGAATGAGTGATGAAAATGTAGTTAGATGGTATGATGCCTTTAAAGGTGAATTTAGGTTATGAGAAGGAATACTGAAGGAATGAGTATGTTGTGCTCTGTGATTACTCTGTTTTGTTTCTTTTCTGAGATTAGTATTATCAGACAAGTTGTAAGCCTATCAGATATCGGATGTTGAGTCTTTGCTTTGTATATGTATTAGTTTGTATCTGATTTGGGAAATGCCCAAAGTCACCCTATGTTATTCTCATGATGTAAAATGGTTGAAAGTTAATATAATTCACTTTTGCACAAAAAAAAAAAAATAAAAAATAAAAAAAAATAAAAAAAATGTATAAGTGTAAACCTAAAATGTAGAAACTGTGAATTAAAGACATAAAATTCTGTTTAATTTTCTATCCGATTTGCAATTTACTAACTTAAAATTTTTGTTATGGTATGTAAATTAGTTATATCATAACTAGAGCACTATGTATGGTGTCCTCTATTTCTTGTGTTATCGACGCTACGTCAATATTACACTGACAATAACACTGAATCACATTTTAGTTTTCAATGATGACAATCGCTGTCATGAACACTAAAACTTACATTTTCCCATCATTTTTTAGATAACAACACATTTACATTAACTAAAATAAAAAATGCAGTAACATAAAAAGCTATATTGAAATTAAAAAAGATAACTAAAATTTGTGTTTGTTTTTACAGTTTTTCTGAAAATAAGGGTTAAAAATAGAACCCGGCCCAATACATACAGCATTTCAGCCCACTAGCATGCAAACCCTAGCTATATATAAAAACTTGTAAACACAAGAACATTTTATGTGCGCAGCCCCCCTTTTCTTCACACACTAGCAGAAACACACATCATCATGGTAAAAACACTTACATCTTCTGAAAATGAAAATGAGTTTATTATTACAGTTTTTAAATAGTTTGAATTTGTGGTTGTTTTTATAGGCTCCCAAGAAGGAAAAGGCTCCCCCTCCGTCATCTAAACCAGCCAAGTCTGGTGGTGGAAAGCAAAAGAAGAAGGTCAAATGTCTTGATTCAATTTTTATTTTTTTTATTTTATTTTTATTTGTTGTTGTTGTTGTTGTTATTGTATAGTTACTGTGTGTTATAAAGTTTAGTTTAATTAGTATAACTTAATTTTAAGATTTGAGCTCTCATATTGGATCTAAAGTTATAAATGTTTAATGCTCATTGTTCATTTGGTTTTCTTGATAAGTAAATTATTATATGTAAGTTTATTGGTTATTAACTTTTGCTTTCTAAACTTTATGGTAAAAATTGTTTTGTGATATCCAATGAGTTATTTGTTAGGTTTATCAGGAATTAAACAGCTGGTAAAGAAAATTATACAATTATGAGCTTATTAGAAATGGCGGAAATATGATATGATGGTTAAACTAGGACTAAACTAATGAATTTGGACAGAATAATGTTAACTAGAGCGCTTTATTACCCACCCTGAAAACAAATTTCAAGACAAGATTGGGCATTTTTGAATGACATAGTTAAAAATACAAGTTTTTTTAATAGTAAGTGGAGTTTAAGATTGTTTGTGAATTGGTTTTTACAGAAGTGGAGCAAGGGAAAGCAAAAGGAGAAGGTGAACAACATGGTTTTGTTCGATAAGGCCACCTATGACAAGCTTCTTTCTGAAGCTCCAAAGTTTAAGCTCATCACTCCTTCCATCTTATCAGACAGATTAAGGGTATGATTTAAAGTTTATGCTCAAAATCTGTATGTCGTGTTTTCTAATTCATAAAAGCTACTTACTGTGTCCCAACCTTTTACTTGGAATTGAGTGAAAATCACTTTGTTTTTGTATTTTAATCACCACAGTGCCTTATTTTAATATGTTTCATAGGAATCAAAGTTCAGCCAAATCTCAAAAGATTGGCTTGCTTTTGCTTATAAACATACTAGGACGTCATCTCACATTGTTTCCATTTTTTTTTTCAGATTAATGGATCTTTGGCACGTAAGGCAATTAAGGATTTGATGGCAAGAGGTGCAATCAGGATGGTATCTGCTCATGCAAGTCAGCAAATCTACACCAGAGCCACTAATACTTAAGAGATGAAAGGATTAGTAGTGTTTTATGAGACAATGTCAAGTCATGGTTTTCTTGTTTACTGCCATTAGTTTTTTGTATTTTGCAAGATTAAGTACTTAACTCAATCCTTTTGTCATCTTAAAAGGTCTACAATGCTATATTTTGAGATTCAGTTTTGCATTTGTGCCTCCTATCTCTGATCTAGAGCATCATCAGTAATTTCCTTTTGATATTCATAATCTATGTTATTCATCTCTATTTATATTGGTCATACAATAATGCTAGTTATTTATCACCCCGGGTGTAGAAAGTTGTTTTAATAAGATCCACTCAATATGGGGTAAAAAAGTCAAAATAAGTGATTTTAGCCCTTAGGCTATGTGTAATGGTAAAGCTCCACCATGGGGTATTTTCTGACACGTGGCAGTCAGTCAACAAAAGGGCTTGAGGGCTTTAGGTGTGTAATGGTGGGTGGGGCGTTTCGCGACACGTGTCATTTTATTTATTTATTTATTTTTTTTTTATTCAACCAAACAATACATATAGCATATTAGGTGTGTAACGGTAAATTTTTTTTTGAAACAACAAATGGGCAATGAGCTATGCAGCTCACGCCTTTTGGTTTTTTAAGGCTTTTAGCGCCCCTGTGTAATGGAGGAGGGCGTGAAAAGGGCAAAAATGGGGTGCCTAGCGCCCCATTACACATAGCCTTAAGACCAAGAGTAGTGGTGTGTGGTAATTTTTTTGTGTGGGTTGAGGCAAATCGCGATACTTGACAGTGAGAGAAAAAGGGGCGTTGAAGCAAAATTGGGGGTAATGATTCAATGGACGTTTTTTGTAAGTGTAATCATTACACAATTATTATTATTTTTAAATATATATATATTTTTTAATTAATTAAAAATAACAAAAACCAAAATATTTGTTAAAAAATCATAATAAAATCTATTTTCTTTATTTATCTTCTCATAACACACACACACAAAACTATCTTCTCTCTCTCTCCCTCCCCTTCGCCGAAAACCACTGCCGACCACCACACCACCGTCGTCGGAAAATATTCCGGCTAACTCCCAAACTTCACCACCACATAGATCGGGACACCCTTGTCCTTTCTGGAGCGTTTGAGCTCACGGGGAGCTCGTTTGATACCCAAACACCGCCACCACAGTCAACACCGCCACCACAAGACCGCCACCACCATTAAAATCCTTATAAAATTAAAGGAAAAGAAAATATCTAGTGGTTGGGGTCCCACTTGTCAGGAGCAAGAAAAAGAAACGCCCGTTGTTGGATCAACGGGCGTTATTTTTTGGTTTTCAACGGTGCAAGGGGGCGGTCCAACACCCGTTGAATGGGCAACGAACCCATATTCAACGCCACTACTCTTGGTCTAAAAAAATCTGATTCTTGAAACCCTCTCACGCTCATGCGACGTCAAGGTGCAGAAGAAAAAACTGCAAAATCCGATCTAATTTATCGTAATCGATTAGTTAACATGCTGGTTAACCGTGAAACACGGAAAAAAATCATTGGCTTATCGTCAACAAGGGCGTTCTAGTGCGTTGTAGATTCTTATCCAAGACATGTATCATTTGATGATGCTATGTGAATCGCTAGATTCTTATCCAAGACTTGTATCATTTGATGATGCTATGAGAATCGCTAGAAACATGTGAAGTGTATGGCTAATCTAATAACGAAAGTTTCATAAGGGAACCGGAGCAGGCTATCATGAGACTTGATTCAGATAAATGTATCATAGATGGGTCCATTACATAAGTTCAAGTGAAATTTCGCTTGCCTAACATGTAGCTACATTTATTTGTGGAACATACAACATACAAAGTTCGTGATTCATGATTTTACATGTACCATCTTTACAAACTTAAAATCACATTTGATTGTCTAATTTTATACGTATTTTGTTGACATTATTCGTTAAACTCGCAAAAAATTGTTGGCACATGTATATTATGTTAATAAAATAAGGAGTATTAAATTTTTTTTTCAAATTATATACTTACTAGTCATTCAGACCCGTGCGTTACACACAAGCTCTATCTAAGTGTTCATAGCATAATGTTCAACACTAATTTTCGTCATGTTTGAAACTATACCATTTTGTTGAGTTTATAGTTTAGTTCTTCTTGTTGTGTTTCTTTATTTTTTTTTTATATTCAGAAACCGTGCGATGCACATAGGTTGTATAAAATTATTCCTTAGGTAATGTTCAGCGTAAACCGTTGAAGTATAAATCTAATGGTGGTTTTTAGGCTCGCGCTTCCATTAGTCTAAATAGAAATGATAGCCCATGATCCATTAGTCAAACATTTTAGCCCAAACATTAATACACTTGTTCGAATTGCGAAATTGTAAATAGCTAATATTTCTTGGTATTATTTTTTTATTTTTTTCTTTTTTAAAGGCCTTTGTATATGAGTTCTGGAATAATGTTGAGACAAAATATTGTTTATATATCTTAGAGTAATAGTAACCCTTGGGTATGTATAATGTGAAATAAGTATCCTCGTGAAAATTTTGTAAATCCAAAATACCACTCTTTATACCAAATATTACACCAAAATGCATACAATATATTAAAATACATTGAAGAATAATTCATTGCAGCCCAAGTTATTAAAACAAAACGACAATCCAACCCAAAACTATGTAAGCTGTGAAGCCCAAATTAAGTATATCACATTGTAAGACGCACGACTCATAGTTCATGACCGTCCCGAAAAGAACCAAAACATAATTATTCGCGAAGGTTGGAGCACACACTTACGTCAAATAACATAACTTCATCATGAATCATGATTGGATACTTGTTTTTTTATTAGTGAAATGGTGACACACTCTCAATTCCATAGTCAAATTACATGTCATTTGCTTTGTTGGATCCATGGTACACCAACCATCACGCTTCTGATGTTCATATATTATTAGATGGATTACATTTTACTCAAAAATAAAGTAAATGTAAGATAACTTGACAATGAAATTGACATTGTCATCTTCTATCATGTGATATTGTTTCCAGTATAATACAATCATGTTCATCCGATAATGATGTAGCTGTTAGGGACGTTATGTTATATAGCATTTCAGCCCAAGAATCAGATAAAGTAATGAGCCCGGTAAAAGCCCAACTTTCGGATATAGACCCAAAACAAATCAGACCCGATCCAACCAAGACTTAATAACCGGGTATAATATGTATAACCCTAAAAGCTATCATTTCATTTGCCCTAAATATCCCACACATAGTTGTGTCCGCCCCCCTCCTAAACTTTCTCAGCAATCTCAGCTTATCACACCGATCAAAATAACTCATCTCACTACATCATCATCTTCAATTCGTCTCCATCGACAACCGTACCTTTACCTTGTTTATCATTTACTGCTCAAGTCCGAATCAAGAACGCGTCTTTAGGGCTTCAAGATCCTATGAAGGGTCTCAGGTTGGGTCAACATGTGTTTCGTTTTGTTGTTGGTCACGAACGAACCAAGAAAATTGTTATTATCTTTATCTTTATGTTGGGATATTAATTGAAGTGTAGCTTTACATTGGATCCGTGATGATTATTATTTCGTGTGTTAAATGGTCTTGATGTTTCTTTGAATACCACAAAATAATTGATTGAGATCTTTTGATTTTTCATTTATGTTTCGAGTCTTGAATGAGTGTTGGGGAGTGATTGAGATCTTTTGATTTTTTCGGGTTTGTTTTGGTTGATGGTGTTGTTCCCCTTACACAATTAGATTTAACTACAAAGTTAAACTAATCATGTTCCATGACTAAGTAATGTATTGATTAACTAAGCAAAATAAGTAAAACGTAAATGATAAAGATAAGAGTTTTTCAATGTTTAAATTCTTATTAGAAGTTAATCAAAAGAATCTATACCCAAGTGTTCGTGGAAAAAACATTTGGGATTGAAATGACAAGTATGGTGTTGTCTCCTCACTAAACGTAAGCTAAGCTTAAGTGGCAACTATAAGGAACCACTGAGCTATCTCAGGGACTAGGTTGCTCTTTGGGGGAGAAAAAATGGTTTGTGAATGTCTAAGCATTAATTGCACAAACTTATCCACTTTTTCTCCCTTATGAACCTATTTATAGACAAGTATAAAAGAGTACCCGTGACTTAAAAGACAAAAGAATGACCTAAGCTAATCAGGACAAAATACTGATGTATTTTGACCCTGTTACAAGAACCTATTTTGGGCAGAAGACAATATTGCTTTATGAGTAACAGTGATGACACTGTTCTTGTTCTAAAGCCTTTCAGGGAAAGTTTGACTTTGGCCTGATAAGGACTTCTCCTTATCTCTTCAAATCTTTCCCGCCTTGTCCCGCCTTTCTTTCAGTCTTCAGGTTCTTCAGTCTTGGTCTTCAGTCTTCAAACTTCATTCTTCATAGTTGTTGAGGAGACTGGGGTTCAGTGAGTTATTGTCATCACTCACTGAACCCATTATCTTCTTTTTTGGCTTAGGTGTCACTCAGGGAGTTTCGCCTCACTGAATGGTGAATCCTTCTTCTTAGACTCGTCCTAAGCATCCTGAAGATAACTCATTGAGTGACTGTTCACTCAGTGACCTGAGAGCGTTGAAGGTTGTGGAAAACTAGAAGGGGGGGAGGGGGGTTGAATAGTTTTACCAGTTTTTAAATCTTCTTAAAAACATTACTTATGAAAACTTTGATTCGAATCTTGTGTGAAAACAATCAACACCAATATGAACACTAAACTATACTAACTAATATAAATAATGAAAGTAAAGAAAAGAGATGGAAAGATCAAACCGGGACAAAGAGATTTATAGTGGTTCGGTCATGAAGCTCTTCTTCGCCCTACTCCACTCCCCGAGTACCACACTCGAGAGTTTCAAGCACTATGTCAACAAACCTCCCTTCAGGCGGAGAAAACCGTACAATGTCGCTTATCCTATTTCTGACACTAAGCTAGATGTCAAGTGCTAATCTTAGCTAGCACCAATCTACCACGATCCACTTGATCCTTTCTACCTCACACAATCAACACACTAGACTCGATCTACCCTTGATCAACACACTAGCTCACAAGCTACAAGAGATAATCAATATCTCTATAAGATCACAATGATCTTCTCTCACAAACTCTCAAAAGAAAAATGAACTTGATGTATGCAAGGATACAACAAGTGTGTAACAAATGTTACAAGTGCTCTAACTACAACTACAACACTTTGTATCTTCTTGGATACCTTGTGTTCTTCTCTTGCACTAGAAGAGGAATGAAGGTGATCACTTGGTTGGATGATTGGATCACTCTTAAACAAAAGAAAACTAAACTAAATGATCAAGAAGAGAAAATGTGATAAGGGTATTGAACTCAGAAAGTTCTGTGTGAAAAAGGATACCCAAAAACTATGAAGTGGGCTGGTATTTACAGGCAGAAAAAATCTGTCTGTTATGAAGGCACGGCTCCACTAAATCACACACGGTACCACTAAATTTAGTGGTACCGTGGTATCGTGCCAGACAAAAACGCTCCTTTTTTTGTCTTTTCTAGTGAAAACTTATTTGGGGAAGTTTGGAGCTGATTTTTGGGGGGAAATAGCTGTTATGTTATTTGAACTTATTTTTCCATTAAAACATTTCTTAATTATATAAAAATAACTTGTAAAGTATATTTTTGTAAAAATGTTTTGTCACATTAAAAATGTGAAGTTTTAAACACAAATTCATTTCTTTGATCATTTGTCAAGTTGTAAATTTTTTTGTTCATACCTAGAGTGATTTGTTTAGAAATGGGATCTTTCGACTAAAAACTTGTTTATGTTAATTTTAACGTAACGTGTTTTCACATTTTGTCATCCTCAAAACATGAAGTTATCGAAAGACATAAATAACGTTTTTAGAACATTATTTGCATCAACAATCTCCCCCTTTTTAATGATGACAAAACATAAACTCATTTTAAGTTAAAATTAATTTTAACAAGTTTTTAATGAGTTTACATCCCATTTCTCCCCTTTTTTGTCGAAGCAAAAAGGTTGCTAAGGCTCCCCCTTGATGTATACTCCCCCTAGTTTGGAGGAAACCAAGGAATCGAGCAATGGTTCTTGCTACAAAACAAAGTTAGATGACAAATTTACAATATCTAACAAGTAGCAAGCAAGACAAATATCCAACCACAAAAAAAAAAAAAAAAAAAAAAAAAAAAAAAAAAAAAAAAAAGACTAAGAGTCACCATAAAGAGAAAACAACCACATGAAAAGCCCATTCATTCATAAAAATAAATGTCATACATAAGTATGACTACTACAACAAATAATGAAAACAAACTACAAGAAGCAAGAATAAATCCTTAATGATAAGAGGCAAGCTTCATTTCCAAAAGGGTCCTAAAGGTTTATTGTTGAAAACCAAACATGAACATGTTTAGTTGTGTGGGCTAGTGGGAGGTGGAGAAGGTGACATGATTGAAGGTGGAGAAGGTGACATGATTGGAGGTGGTGGTGGTGTCAAGAGATGCTCCACGTAGGAGAACATGAAATGTATCTCATCTCTCAAGGAGAAGATGAGGTTACAGTTGTGGAGGCAACACAGGCAATTAGCACTATGTAGATCAAAGGGATGGGGTTGGATAGGTTGACCCATGATTGGGGAAGGAGGTGGTGGTGAGTTTGTTGGTGATGGGGTTCACATGGCATAATCCAATGGAGTGATAGGTGAGATAGTGTAGTCCATGGATGATGGCATGGTGTTGAAGGAAGGAGATGATGAAGATGTTGTGTAAGTAGAGGATGTTTTGGAAGGTGCATTAGGTGGAGATGGTGTGTTGGGAGTGGCTTGGGAAGGTGGTGTTGTGACTTCATCATCTTTTGTAAGATCAACAAAGAGTGGTTTAGATGGTGGTCTTACGGTTATTCTAGGTTTCTTTGAGATGTGAGTTGTTGATCCTTGTGTGGAAAACATTGTGCATGGGTAAGGTGAGGTTGAAGATGAGATGCAAGATAAGCTTGCAAGGGTGAGGCCTTATATAGGCAAGAGTTGGGAAATTTGAATAAAAGGTGATGGTAGTGTCCTATGGTGTAGTAAGGGAATCTTGGGGTGTATGTGAGTTTGCAAAATTTGCAGGTTTGAGGTTCAGGGATCTAGAGGAAATAGTGAAAATTCGTCAAACAAGGGCACGGTACCACTAAATACCACACGGTACCGTTAAATTTAACGGTACCGTGGCCTATTTAACGGTACCTTGACATTGGAGTCACGAATTTTCCTGTGCAGGCTAGTTCTGGGCAGCTAGAGGGATGTTTTCTAGGGGAACTATTTCCAAGAAATGTTAGTGCCTCAAACCACTAAAGATTTATTTGCCTAATATGTCCCATATTAAGCTACTCCTAGCAAGTAAAGATTATCATCCAATTTTCTAAGATAATCCATAAGCATGCAAACACAAAGGACAAAATAGGCTATCATCCAAGAATCATATAAAAATTCATGCAAGGTGGTAGATAAAATGTCAAGCATGCAAGAATATTAATCTCTAATATAATTATCATAGATAAATCCTAATAAAAAGTATAAATCCCTCCTTAACTACTTATGACTTGAGCATTCTCCCGTTCTTATCACATTCTCGTCTTGAGCATGCATTTCTTCCTCATGATTTGGATCATCAAAGGGTGCATAGTGAGTGGAAGATTCAGAAATGAGGATGGATGAGACATACGACTCATTGAGGAGTTTCATGATGGGATCACAGAGTGAGTATTGAGGACCACTGAGGTATGGGTGATAGTTCATGAGGTGGTGATAAAGACGAGTTAGGAACATCCCATAGGGTATCAATTTATTTTTGTTACCCTTGAGATGTACAATTTGCTTAGCGAAGAAGTAGGCGAGGTTGTATGGTTGTTGAGTAAGAAGACAGTAAATCATATGAGCACAACACGCCGAAAGTTGCTCACGATTTCCTGTTAGACTTAGAACATTTTCTCGCATGATGAATGCCCAAGAAAGTAGTTCATAACGAACCTCTTCCAAACGAATTTTCGTTGGATTTGGGTAAGAGGAGTACTTATGAGTATGAATGAGTTTGGTAAGTTCGGTTGGAGAGGGTATGTAGGAACAATACGGACTATCCTCTTCTCGATAGTTGAAGAGGGACTCAAGACACCAATCTTCAGTATAGGCACATTGCCCATGATTGGGGATACGGAGAATTTGAGCAAATTGCTCAAGAGTTAGGACAAATTTGAAATTTCAGACCCAAATCTAAAGTGACAAAGTTTGATGCTCGTTACGTATGAGTTCAACTTGTCGAAAGAATTCCAACACAAAACGAGGACAAATGTGCTCGTTTATGTGAAGCAAACAATCGAATCCTATAGCTCTAAATGAGGTGTTGATATCCCGATGATAAACTAGGGATGGATCAACGACTCGACCTTCATGAAATCGACGAGTTTCAAGATTAACATAGGCATGAATGTGACTACCTGGTGTTGTGGGTTCACGAGAGATTTCGGGAGTATAGGTATCGGTTAGGAGATGATCAAAATCATATTCATGAGACATTTTTGTTACCTATAAGAAAATTTTAAGAAAAATTAAAATTAAGAATAGTTGCTTTAAAGACACGTGCCTAGTGTGTGCCTATATGCAAACCATGTGGAGTTGCGGTAATCTCGACTCTAGAATTAAAACTAATGAGATTACCCAAACGCTCCTAACTTCACTTTTGCTCAAACGAATGTGTCGATAAATACATATTAATTATGTAATTCGATCAGTATTCATGAGATCATGTATGCATGAGAAAACGCTTTTAGTTTGTATCAACAATGCACGAAAAATGTTTCATGATCCTAGTTTCGTGAGATTTTTCGAAAACAATGGAATTGAGGAGTTTGGCGACTTCAATGGTTTGGCGCCAAAATTTTGAAAACTTAAAATGTTAATGACTCCTAATCCTAATTGCAAGTACTCTAGACATGATTCCTCTTAAACCTACTTAATCTAATAAGAAACAAGGTTTGAACCAAAATATGTGATTTAAGTGGGTTTATGCAAATCCTATGTTAAGGGAATCATACATTATCTAATCCTAGTACTAATTTCATAAAGACTCAAAAATTGAAAAATCCCAATTCAATTTTCATGTATGAACAAACCCTAGACTCAAGATTAAAGAAAATTAGAGTAAAATGACTTACAATTTATGTTGAAAAAGTGGAAGTGGTTGATAATCTTGAAAATCAATGTCTTGAATATGATCTTGAAAGGGTGTAATTGAATTTTGGGTTGTAAGGTTTGGCTTTGACAGTTATGAAGGAAGTTGGGAAAGTTTAAAAGTGAATACTGTGGGAAGAGAAGACTGAAATACGGGCATTGTCAGATACACGGTTCCATGGTACCGTTAAATTTAACGGTGCCGTGCCACTTTAGTGGTGCCGTGATCTGCTGGGATGAATTTTTGTCCCATTTTGATTTTTGACGAATAAGTCTCGCTGATTTAGTGAGACTTTTTGACACGAGGAAAAAATTTATACTTAATAAATTCCTTTGACGAGGAGAACTTAGACTAGACGAAAGGATATGACTTCAAAGAGTCATGAGACGAGACACACGAGATGACTTTAATATCTCTAGTGAAATATTTAAATAGTCATGAGAGGGATATGCGAGATGACTTTAATAGTCATGAGATTTATGGAATATGTTCCATCATTCCTAGACCTAGACGAAGATAGTTAAAGGATTCTCGTTTGAGATGTTTGGTTAGGATGTCGGCGATACTGTCTTGAGAGGGAACTTTCTCAATAGAAATGTTTCCTTTCTGAACGTTATCGCGAAGGAAGTGGTAACGGATTTCGATGTGTTTAGTACGAGAGTGTTGAACGGGGTTTTTGCTCAAGTCGATAGCACCTTTATTATCACACATAATAGGGACGTCGTCTAGATGGATGTCATAGTCATTAAGAGCTTGTTTGATCCATAGTACTTGTTGACATGCCTTTCCGGCGCTTACATACTCGGCTTCGGTCGTGGAGATAGCAAGAGCCATTTGTTTCTTGGAGAACCAAGAAGTTAGACAACAACCCATGAAGGTACAAACGTCACTCGTACTTTTTCTATCCACATAATCTCCCGCATGATCAGAGTCGGCATAGACAACGGTTTCTACACCGGTCCCCTTGGGATAGAATAATCCCAAGTGTATAGTGCCTTTAATGTATCGGAAGATACGCTTAACCGCTTCAAGGTGAGAGGTTTTGGGATCCTCTTAGAAGCGAGCACAAAGGCAGACACTAAACATGATGTCGGGCCTACTTGCCGTGAGGTATAGTAAACTTCCTATCATACCTCTATACTTAGTGCTATCCACGGACTCACCTTCTTCATCTTTCGTGAGTTTAATTTCCGTGGACATGGGAGTTTTCATGGGCTTAGACTCTTCTAAACTAAATTTCTTAAGCATCTCCTTACTATACTTAGATTGATTAAAGAAGATACCATCTTCCATTTGTTTTATTTGTAGACCAAAGAAGAAATTTAATTCGCCCATCATGCTCATCTCAAACTCGTTACGCATGATCTTAGAGAAATCATCGCACAGTTCTGGACAAGTTGAGCCAAATATGATGTCGTCGACATATATTTGAACAATGATGAGATGTGAATTATGTTTCTTCGTGAAAAGTGTGTTGTCAACCACTCCCATGGTATATTCATGTTCAATCAAGAATGCCTTTAGTCTATCGTACCAAGCTTTAGGAGCTTGTTTGAGACCATAGAGTGCGTTCTTGAGTTTATAAACATGATTCGGATTTTCGAAATCAACGAATCCCGGAGGTTGTGCAACGTATACCTCCTCGTTGATATAACCATTTAGGAATGCACTTTTCATATCCATTTGGTATAATTTAAAGTCTAAGGTGCAAGCATAGGCAAGGAGTATTCTAATTGACTCTAATCTAGCTACGGGTGCATAAGTTTCATCGTAATCTATTCCTTCTTGTTGGTTATAGCCTTGTGCTACTAACCTTGCCTTATTCCTAGTTACGACGCCATTTTCATCGAGTTTATTCCTAAACACCCACTTAGTTCCTATGATGGTTTGATTCTTAGGTGGAGGTACTAAATCCCAAACTTGGTTTGCGGTGAATTGATTAAGCTCCTCTTGCATGACAACTACCCAGCTTTCATCTTTAATCGCTTCACCGACATTCTTAGGTTCTACGGTTGATATAAAACAAAAGTTACTTTTGTTTTGAGCTTGTGACCTAAGGGTTCTTTGGTTTAGGTTTCCTATGACATTTTCAATAGGATGGTTCTTGGATTCCTTAATGTTGACAACTTCGTCAACTTCAACTATTTCATCCTCAATGTCATCTTCTAAGGTTTTCTTGCCATTAACCTTAATGGCTTCATCCCATCTAAGTCATCATCCACCAAGGGTGATGTCTTAGTTGGTGGAGGACTTTCATCGAATGTCACGTTGAGTGACTCTTCGACTTTCATTGTTTCCTTATTTAGGACAACATAGGCTTTACTATTTTGGGAGTAACCTAGGAAAACACCTTCGTAAGACTTTGGGTCAAACTTGGTGAGGTAATCTTTAGTGTTGAGAATGAAGCACTTGCTTCCAAACACTCTAAAGTAATCAAGAGTAGGTTTTCTACCTTTCATGATTTCATATGGTGTTTTTCCTAAGATAGGTCTAATTAGAATCCTATTAAGAATGTAAGTTGAGGTGTCCACCGCATTACACCAAAACTATTGCGGAATTTATTATTCATTAAACATCGTTCTACTCATCTCTTGTAAAGTACGATTTTTCCGCTCAACTACCCCATTTGATTGTGGAGTGCGTGGAGCTGAGAAATTGTGTGTAATACCATTAACATCACAATATACTCCAAATTGCACTTCATTATCAAATTCCCGACCATGATCTGTCCTAATTGAGACTATTGTACACCCTAGTTGATTTTGGACTTTCTTACTAAAGATTTCGAATTCCTCGAAAGCTTGTATCTTATTCTTAAGAAATCTAGTCCAAGTATACCTATAGTAGTCATCAACTATTACTAGGGTGTAGTAATTTCCTCCGTAGCTCTGTACGGCGGATGGACCAAATAAGTCCATGTGAAGGAGTTCTAGGCATCTAGAGGTCGAGACCATATTCTTAGCTTTGTGACTAGAATGAGCTTGTTTTCCAACTTTTCAAGCATCACAAAAGTGTTTATCAAACTTAATCTTGGGTAGGTTTCTAACTAGTTCCTTAGACGCCAATGATTGTATTAAACGCATATTGGCGTGACCTAGTCTCCTATGCCATAGAGTAGAGTTATCATCTATGGTTGCTAGGAAAATCTTATCCTGAGGCTTATTTCCTATTTTCATAACAAATAAGCCATTCTTCCTAACTCCTTTGCCTATGGTTTTACCATTCTTAATAATCTCACTACCCTCTTCGGAGAATATAACCCTACACTTATTGTCTACCATTTGACTAATGCTAAGCAAGTTAAATCCTAAGTTATCTACGTGCTCAACATTTCTAATAGTGATGGAGTTTTGAGTAATCGTACATTTGCCTATTATGTTGCCCTTAAGTTTGCTACCGAAAGTGACGTTACCTCCGTTGTATGCCTTGTATGATGAGAATAGACTTCGGTTACCAGTCATATGATTAGTGCATCCACTATCCTTGACCCATTCGTCAGGCTTCAAGTCGATTCCCAAGCATATCTATTGAATAAGACAAACATTCAAACATTTGGTCCCTAATATCTCATGGGTCCAAAGTTGTTAGTATTACACATCCCATGCATTAGTTGCATTTGGTTAGGATGTTGGAACGGAGGACAAATTTCCCATGGTAAGTAACTTTGTAGTTAACGGTTATTCCAAGCTACGGGATAGTTACTTGGATAACTTTGTCTTCTAGAGTTACCTCTCGGTAGAGGAGTTCTTGACCGAGATTTAAGAACATTTATTTTTCTAGGTGGAGGAGTCTTTGACCTAGTGTCAGCTTTTACAAAGCCAAACCCGGGGGTTGACAAGGGTTTGTAAAATCTTTTGACTTCCTTTATACTAGCAATAGGTACTTTGGTACCATTTACAACTATGTGACTTGGTTTAGGACTTGAATTATTTTTCAAACTCGACTCAGTTCTGTCTCTAGCACCAGACGGTACCACGGTACCATTAAATTTAATGGTGCCGTCTGTACCTTTAGTGGTGCCGTCTACTGTTTTGACAGAACTTGTGGGTTTGACAAATTTTACTTGTTTTGTTTTACTTGTCGAAGCTTTATTTGGGTCAAATCCTAAACCCGCTTCGGTATGTTGACCATTCCTAACGTTTTCAAGTATATCATTAAGTGTCTTTGTTCCTTTTTCAAACTTAATGATTCTCAAGGCATTTTCTTTGAGTTTCTCATTCTCTACTTGAAGACTTATGCATGACCTACATCCTATGTCTACTTCTTTATTTTTCTCAAGTCTTTTAACTTGATCCATTAGTTCTAAAACTTGCACTTCGATTTCATGCAATTTTAATTTTAGTGTTTTGTTTCTACCTAAAATTTTAGAACTTACTTCACATAGCTTATTATATTCATCATATAATATGTTATCATCTATTGACGAATTATCATCACTATAATAAGAAGAGTCGGAATGTACCTCATTTGAAGTCTGAGCCATTAGACATGTTTCGTCCTTGGGCTTCTTCTCTTCCTCTTCACCGTTGCCACACCAAGAACCTCCTATGAAAGCTCTTTGGTTGTTGGTTCTCGGTGGTTTAGGACATTCTCCTATGAGGTGATTAGGATCTCCACATCCAAAACATTTCCTATCACTCGTTCCTTTCCTCTCATCTCGGTTCTTTTGTGATGACTTCTTTTCATCACGAGGTTGTCTAACGAACCTACCTCTTCTCCTAAAGAACTTTTTAAAGTCTCTAACTGCTAACGCATACTCTTCATCTTCACTATCGGAATCCGAACATTCCTCATCACTGGACTCCTTTTTGGCTTTCAATGCTAGAGATCTAACTCTCTCGCTTTTGCCTTTGACTACATCGGAGTCCTTTTTGATTATCATCTCATGAACTTTTAGGTTTCCTATTAGTTCATCGAGTGATAATATCGCCAAGTCCTTTGACTCTTCAATGGCGGTGACCTTAGCTCTCCATTTGGGATGTAGAGCCCTAAGAAACTTCCTAACATAATTCTTGCTAGAGTAACCTTCATCAAGAGCTTTAAGACTAGTAATAATAGTATTAAATTTAGCAAAAACATTATCAATTGATTCATCTTCCGGAATGGAAAATTGTTCATATTGTTGAACAAGAAGGTCTATCTTGTTCTCTTTGACTTGATTATTACCTTGGTGAGTGACTAACAAAGTTTTCCAAATATCTTTAGCCGTATTACATATGAAAATTCTTTCAAATTCCTTTTTAGGCAAAGCATTGTAAATCATCATTTTAGCCTCATTATTTTTGGCTAGTTTTCTTTTAAGTTCATTACTTTGTTTGTCATAAGGAACTATTTCATCCCTTTTGGTTTCTGGATTCTTTTGAATCGGTTGAAAGTCACCCTCGGTAATAATATGTCAAAGATCAATGTCTTTTGATTTCACATACGTTTCGAATCTTGTTTTCCAATATATAAAACAATCGGTTTCGAAAAGTGGTGGTTTTTGCATATATTGCCCTTCTAGATATTCGTCGGAATCCATTGATCGATTCAAGTTTTAAAATACAATTTACTTTAAAATCTTGACTAACCTGGCTCTGATACCAATTGTGGAAAACTATAAGGGGGGGGGGGGGGGTTGAATAGGTTTACCGGTTTTTAAATCTTCTTAAAAACTTTACTTATGAAAACTTTGATTCGAATCTTGTGTGAAAACAATCAACACCAATATGAACACTAAACTATACTAACTAATATAAATAATGAAAGTAAAGAAAAGAGATGGAAAGATCAAACCGGGACAAAGAGATTTATAGTGGTTCGGTCATGAAGCTTTTCTTTGCCCTACTCTACTCCCCGAGTACCACACTCGAGAGTTTCAAGCACTATGTCAACAAACCTCCCTTCAGGCGGAGAAAACCGTACAACGTCGCTTATCCTATTTCTGACACTAAGCTAGATGTCGAGTGCTAATCTTAGCTAGCACCAATCTACCACGATCCACTTGATCCTTTCTACCTCACACAATCAACACACTAGACTCGATCTACCCGATCTACCCTTGATCAACTTGATCAACACACTAGCTCACAAGCTACAAGAGATAATCAATATCTCTATAAGATCACAATGATCTTCTCTCACAAACTCTCAAAAGAAACATGAACTTGATGTATGCAAGGATACAACAAGTGTGTAACAAATGTTACAAGTGCTCTAACTAAAACTACAACACTTTGTATCTTCTTGGATACCTTGTGTTCTTCTCTTGCACTAGAAGAGGAATGAAGGTGATCACTTGGTTGGATGATTGGATCACTCTTAAACAAAAGAAAACTAAACTAAATGATCAAGAAGAGAAAATGTGATAAGGGTATTGAACTCAGAAAGTTCTGTGTGAAAAAGGATACCCAAAAACTGTGAAGTGGGCTGGTATTTATAGGCAGAAAAAATCTGGCCGTTATGAAGGCACGGCTCCACTAAATCACACACGGTACCACTAAATTTAGTGGTACCGTGCCAAAAAAAAACGCTCCTCTTTTTGTCTTTTCTGGTGAAAACTTATTTGGGGAAGTTTAGAGCTGATTTTGGGGGAAAATAGCTGTTATGTTATTTGAACTTATTTTTCCATTAAAACATTTCTTAATTATACAAAAATAACTTGTAAAGTATATTTTTGTAAAAATGTTTTGTCACATTAAAAATGTGAAGTTTTAAACGCAAATTTACTTCTTTGATCATTTGTCAAGTTGTAAATTTGTTTGTTCATACCTAGAGTGATTTGTGTAGAAATGAGATCTTTCGACTAAAAACTTGTTTACGTTAATTTTAACGTAACGTGTTTTCACATTTTGTCATCCTCAAAATATGAAGTTATCGAAAGACATAAATAACGTTTTTAGAACATTATTTGCATCAACAAAGGTTATTTAACATTTAGGATAATTTGTATTCAAATCCTTGTTTCAAGACGCTTGGGTACTGAATGGACCCAACAATCTCCCCCTATTTGGATATAAATTTAGCCTAAGTGTTTGATCAGTGTAAGTGAGCAATTGGCCTTCTTCTTACACTGAAGATACTAGAAAGCAATTAAAGGACACTGATATAACAAAACATGGGCCATCATTTTATTCATATCATTACATCAGTCCTATCATCTAAACATAATACTCAGGGAAAAGTACTCAGACTTTCTTAATTCCCATGAGTTCCAATTTAGCTTTCTTAGACACCAACACTTGCTTGTCGGGTCTCTCACTCATCATCTTTTCCATCAGTCTTATGAACTCTTCATTCTCAGGGTGCTTCACATGAAGTGCCATCAGCTTGTAGGCCAGAAGAGTTGTTGTTTCCACCAGATGTATGTCACTGACTCTTTGAAATGCTTGTTGTCCAGACTCATCAATAAAGATGATACCAAACTCAGGATGCTTGATCACTTTGTTGGGATAGAACTTGACACCTTCAGGAGGAGTTCTGTTGTAGTGAAGAGCAACTATAAATTGTTCAGGTTCTTGGCCTATAGCTTTCCTCTTCTTCCCTGTGCTCTGAGTTGGTTCAGGGATTGTTAGTCCCTGAGAAGCAAGTGCCTTTTGATGATCGATCCCTAAGCTCTTGGCCACCCTTTCCAGTTCCTCATATTTGTTATTCAGGGCAGCCAAAAGGTCAGGGACACACCTGTTCTTCTTCTTCCTCAGGATGGGCCCCATCATGTCCCATTCCTTGATCCCATATTCAGAGAACTTAAAAGGTTTATTCTTCTTATTCTTTCTTGGTCCTCTATGAACTGTTATGGCTATGGGATCAGTGTTGGCATGAATGGTCATGTCAGTAATAGGACCTTCACCCTTAGTCTTTGTCATGGCCCAGACATATCTCTCATAGTTCTTCCTATTTCTTTTAGTGTTTAGCTTGACCTTCAGGTTGTGTTCTTTGATTCGGTCAGCCTGAAGTTTGAGGAATTGTTCCCCCTTGATGTTCTGCTTAGTTTCTCTGATGACTTCCTTAGCCACTTCAGCTATCACTGGCCTACTGAGCCTTTCAGCCTTGAACCTTTCCTCTTCATCCAAAACTACGGCCACTTCTTCACTGGTTCCCTTGAAGATTCTCCTATCATCTAATATGATTTCCATGAGCACTAGTGCATCAGGGTCAGGACACACTTCTCTTGGTACTTTTACCAGTTTGGGAGGTGAATCTTCAGTCTCCATGATTCCCTTCCCTTTGTTAGTGGGAAGGGGTGTACTGAAGGAGGCCTTAGAGAACTCCGTGGTTTTTGTTGCTTCAGTTGGAATGGGTGTGGTAGCAACAACAAGGGCAGAAGAAGTTGAGATTCCTGGCATGAAGCTTTAAAGAGGAACAGCTTTAATGATACGGTAGCTTCAAGTGGTTTCTCCCCTCAACGGATGCTGTAGCTTCAGGGAAAGCATCTGTTGACTGAGGAGCTGGGGGAACTTGAGAGGCCTGAAGAACTGTCAGGATGGTGGAGACCATGTTCTTGATTTCCATGGTCTCGTTCTTCAGGGAGGATATGTCGGTTGCCATGTTGACTTGAGCTTCGGAGAGCTGAGTGACCCTGGTGGTGTAGTGATTGACCAGCTCATTATGTTTGGTAGAGAGCTGGTCAAAAGCTGTGGAAATTTGAGTCAAGCATCCTTGGGTATCAGAAACTGACTTCTGAATGGCTTCCTGCTGAGACCTGAGAGGTGTAAGATTCACCTCCTTGAGGAGCCTGAGAAGTTCAGTAATGTTGGAGGAGGTGGTATTCTGAGAATCCATGAACTCAGTCAGCTTGGTAATGAGAGTTGGATCATCCTTGAACTCTTCTTGAATAGCACTGAGAGACTGCATCAACTGGTTGAAGTGCGTCCCTTGTTCAAGTCCCAGTGTCTCAATGGCGGTCTTCAGGTCACTAATATGTTTATCAGTGGTAGCAGTGACCTGATGAAGTTGACCGTGTGAGCCTTCAACAGCAGCCCTGAAGTCGGCATAAAAGGCTGCTGCGTCAGTATACTGATCCCATTGTTCCTTTATTATCTCATTGAAGAGGGCAGTGTTGGATTTTCTGAGGAACTGAACTAACTGCCTTTCAGTGAGGGGTAGAACATTGTCATACTTCTGCAAGTAGTCAGGAGTTGCAGGAGCAGAGTCTGAGGAACCTGATGATTTTCCTGATGATGATGATGATGATGATGTAGGGTGGTGATGGGATTCTTGTTCCTCAGGAGGAGGAGATAAGGATGGCTGTTCAGTGTGCTGAGGAGAGTTGTAAGTTTCAGTTTCCATGTCATCTCCAGCAGCAAAAACCTCATCATCCCCAAAGTCGACCATATCTTCTTCTGATTCTTCATTGATTAGCATCTGAAGATCAGCAAGAGTAGGAACCAGGTTAAGATCCGGCTCCCCCTCAGAAGAGGGCTCGCCTTTGTTTTGGCCAGGTCCTGACCCCTCTATTCCAGCAGACTGGGCTTTATCTGCCTGGTCCTTAGGGTCAGTTCCTGAGAGAAATGCAACGTCATGGGGGTGTAGGTTCCATATAAGCGGGTGGTTGCATGTCCCCTGAGTCTTTATCCCCTGATGTGCCTTCAGGGACTGGTGGATTTCATTCAGTACCATCACTAGGCAATGAGATGTTTAGGTCCCCCATTCCATCAGGGTTGTTCTGCCCTGACAAAGATATAGGGACGGTACTCCCTGAGACTCTGATTGTGATTGATCAAAGTTGTACGCAGGATGTGAAATGTTGGGATCCCTCTTTCCACCAAGGTTGTGCTGCCCGGATGAAGATTTAGGGACTAGTCCTCCATGAGACTCTGATTGTGATGTATCAGATCCGTGAGCGCGATGTGAGAGGGTATAGGTCCCCTTCTCGGTAGAGTAGTGCTGCTCTACTGAGGATTCAGGACCCTTTTCTCCCTCAGACAAAAGTGGTGATTTACGAATGCCTTCATCGAGAAGTGATTGGTGGATGGTTCCTGACTCCACTGACTTATGTATGTCAGTAGAGTCTTTAGGAGCAGGTTTGCCCGAGGACACTGGGGGTGATTTCTCTGTGCCCTCCGTTGGCGGTTGTTCTTTGGCCAATTGGGTCTCCTCTATGGGTGTCTCAGTGGGCTGGGCCTTCTTTAGCCTTCTTTTTTCAGGCTGTGAAGCAGAGGTCTCAGTGTCGAGTGGTTTGGGTTGAACCACCTTCCTGGACCCCTTCTTTTTCTTCTTCTCCTTCTTGGAAGGAGAAGGCACAGGTGATAGGGAATTAGCACCCTGAATGACCATCAACATGTATATGGTCAGTGCGACTGGTGTAACCTCAGTGAGGTCTCTAAAGTAATTGGCCTTATGTAAGACATCAAGGTCAGATCCCTGTATATTGGGCCTAATGTACTCAGAGCCTAGTAAGTCTTGAAGCACACAGGAAATGAACCTAGGGTAAGACATGTGTCTTTGCCTGGATTTCCCTGAGAGCTTGACTATGAGGTCTTTGAAGATTATTTCTCCAATGTCAATTTTTCTACCCTCTAGGAGACTGAACACTATCATTTGTTGAGCAGTGTTCAATTGCTCCATGGAGGACTTGTTCCCACCAAGGACCTGAATGACAAAGGTCATCAGTATCCTCCAAACGGCAAGAAACCATGTTTTAATGATGGGGGCTTTGGCCAATAGAGTCCCTGGGGCCACATCAGGGTGTTTGTTGTCATGTGGCCCAAGTAAAAGCAGTTCGGCCTTTACTTCACTTTCAGTGGGTTGAGGGGCAAAAGTCTCAGTATAATCAAGGCCTGTGGCTTTGATAAAGGTTTTGTAATCAAGGGAGAGGGTTTTCCTCCCATTGTTCATTGAGAAGGTGATGATGGAGTCCTTGATGACATCAGGGTTGGTGACCACCGCTGTACACCAGAACTCCCTCAAGTAGTCATAGTAGATGACTGGGGGTGTCTTGGTAAATGCCGTAGAGAGAAAGCAATTTTGCAGGTATTTTACCTTATCCTTATAGGCCGGAAATTTTTCCGGATAGGCAAAATTCCCTACGACATTATTTTTGGTCAAATCCACGCTCTCTAGTTGGAATTCCATATTAGGAGCGCATGTAATAGCTTTAGAAGCAGCTATTATAAAAGAAAAGTCTTGATTTTGCAAGAAAAAGGCCTGGTTTGGAGATTTAGAACACACACAAGTTTTAAGAAAAAAAGGCAAGAGTTTGATTAAAATTTCAAAGCGTGTGTGTGTTATTTTATGTGTGGGTATTTATAAGGAAGTGGAGAGAGGGTTGTTTTTGCACAATAGCGAATTTTACTCAAAAATTTGAAAAAATGTTTTGTAAAAAACTTTTGATATCCGCATTAAATGCCACCACTCCACTTTCCTGGATTTTGCGCATTGTCAAGGTGAACAGTTGTACCGTCTGCAAAAAGTGCATTTTGCAGTGTGACGTCACCACATATAATATCAAAGGATATTACTTGTGAGGAGAGGCATTAAATGCCAAATGGGATATGTGGTGATGATGTGGGGCCCAAGATGTGGATCCCAGAAGGTATAAGAACATATATTCCTATATTAAATAGGTGTTCAGTTACCAACCACGGACATTTACTAACTAAATACTTAGAGTATTAAGTATAGCATTGAATGTCATTTGTTTGAGTCTTGAGGCCCCTGAATGACTTTTCATTCAGTGTGAGGATGATCGGGGAAGATTATTCAGTGAGACATAAGATTCTTATTCACTGAGAGATTTTTTTAGTCAGGGACCAAAGGTTATCAGAATTTACACTATGTTGGATGGGTTTAATCAGTGGACTAATTTTCAATATCCAACATTCCCAATTCAGCTTTCAGTCTTGTGAAAGTTGGTTCATCCAATGGTTTGGTGAATATATCAGCTAGATGATATTCAGTGGGGATGAAGTGTAATTCAATTTCACCATTCAGGACATGGTCCCCGATGAAATGATATCTGATATCAATATGCTTGGTTCTCTGATGAAAAACATGATTGTTTGAGATAGCAATTGCACTTGTGTTGTCGCAAAAGATGGGAACCATCTTGTAATGGATGGCATAGTCACTGAGTTGACTTTTCATCCGTAGCACATTTGCACAACAACTGGCTGCTGCAACATATTCAGCCTCAGCTGAGGACATGGCAGCTGATTGTTGTTTCTTAGTACTCCAACAGATAAGTTTACCACCAAGGAATTGGCGGGAGCCTGAAGTACTTTTCCTATCCATGTTGCAGCCTGCATAGTTAGAGTCTGAGTACCCTTTGAGATCAAAACCTGAATATTTAGGGTAGTACAATCCAATATTTGGTGTACCTTTCAGGTACCTGAGGATCCTTTTCACAGCTGTGAGATGTGATTCTCTTGGGTCAGACTGATATCTGGCACACAAACAGACTGAGAATTGGATATCAGGTCTTGATGCAAGTAAGTACATCAGTGACCCAATCATTCCTCTAAAAAGAGTTTGATTTACTGGTTTACCAGCAAGGTCAGGACCTAGGTTATTTGGGGGAACCATTGGATTTTTCACTGAGGCACAGTCACTGAGCTCATACTTTTTCAGTAGGCTTCTAGTGTACTTTTCTTGACTGATGGAGGTTCCCTTATCAGTCTGCTTGATTTGTAGTCCAAGGAAGTAAGTGAGTTCTCCCATCATGCTAATTTCAAATTTCTTTGCCATCAGTTTTTCAAACTGTTTACAAAATTTATAACTTGTTGAGCCAAATATGATGTCATCCACATATACTTGAACAAGAATGACATCTTCTTTTGTCCTATAGATAAACAAGGTGTTGTCTATCTTGCCTTTGACAAATTTGTTTTGGATGAGGAAGGCTGAAAGAGTTTCATACCATGCCCTAGGAGCTTGTTTCAGTCCATAAAGGGCTTTGTCAAGCTTGCAGACATAGTCAGGAAACTCACTGCTTTCAAATCCAGGAGGTTGTTGAACATAAACTTCTTCTTTCAGTGATCCATTGAGGAAGGCACTTTTTACATCCATTTGATATACTTTGAAGTTCATGTAGGTTGCAAATGCAAGGAAGATCCTGATGGCTTCCATTCTTGCCACTGGTGCAAATGTTTCTTCATAGTCAATGCCTTCTTGTTGATTATAACATTTGGCAACAAGTCTGGCCTTGTTTTTAATGACTATGCCATTTTCATCAGTTTTGTTCTTGAATACCCATTTCATGCCAATGATAGAAACATCTTGAGGACATTTGACCAAGGTCATTACCTTGTTTTGTTCAAATTGTTCTATTTCATCATGCATAGCTTGAACCCAACTAGGATGTTTCAGTGCTTCTTTGACACTTTTAGGTTCAATATTTTAAATGATGTCAACAAATAGACATTCATTGGCTAAGGCTGCTTTCAGTTTAGCAGCCATGCTTCTAGTAAGCATTCCTTCAGTGGGCTCTCCAATTATGTTGACAAGTTCTATATCTTTAGATCTAGTCCAACTGTCCTGAGGTCTTGGATATTGATTAGAACTTGTGGAGGCCTGATTGGGTGGTGGTGTAGGTTCAGGTGCAGAAACTTGAAGATCTTCAGGATCTTGAGTATCTCACTGACCTGGATGATCACTGAGATTGATTGGTTCCTGAACACTTTGTTCAGACTGATTGATTTCATCAGTACATGTTTGTGCTTCAACAAACTCAGTGATGGTCGGATATGGGAGGTTATAAGGGACAATGTAATAGGATATATTAGCATCTGCTTGATATTGAGTGGAAGGATTACTATCAGGATGATATTCATCAGGAGGATATCTTGATGAATCATCAATTCCTATCTTTTCCACTGAGGTGTTTGAGAATCTAATGGCTTCAGTACTCTCATCAAAGGTGACATGGAATGTTTCCTCAGTTTGTTGTCTCCTTGTATTGAACACCCTGAAGGCTTTAGAGACAAGAGAGTATCCTAGAAAGTATCCATCATCAGCTTTTTCATCAAATTTCCCTAAGTGATCCTTGTGATTATGAATAAACACAGGGCACCCAAAGACATGAAAATAGCTGATGTCAGGGATTCTTCCTTTGAATAATTCATAAGGAGTTTTGCTATGTCTCTTGACAATGATGGATCTGTTTTGAGTATAACATGCAGTCTTAACTGCTTCAGTCCAAAAGTGTTTGGATAGAACTGATCCATTTAGCATTGTCCTAGCAGCCTCAATGAGTGTTCTGTTCTTCCTTTCAGCAACACCATTTTGTTCAGGTGTGTAAGGAGAGGAGAAGTTTTGAGAAATTCCTTTCTCATCACAGAAACATTCAAGATCATGGTTTTTAAACTCAGTCCCATTGTCAGTCCTGATTTGTTTGACTTTTATGTCATTTTGGTTTTCAATGTTCTTGACAAAGGACATGATTATTTCAGCTGCTTGACTCTATTTGGTCAGGAAGTAAACCCAAGTGTATCTTGAGTATTCATCCACAATGACCAGAGTATACTTCTCATGATGAATGGACATAGGACTGATAGGTCCAAAGAGATCCATATGGAGAAAATGAAGGCAGCTTTTGATGGAGAAGTTTTGTTTAGTTTTAAAGGATGATCTATGATGTTTACCCTTTTCACAGGCAGAGCAGGGTTTATCCTTTGAAAACACAAGTGATGGTAAGCCAAGGACCTTGTTTTGTTTGACAAGATTGTTTATGTTTTTGAAATTCAGATGGGAGAGTCTCTTATGCCAAAGCCAGTTTAGAGTTTCAGTGGCTTTAGCAAAGAGACAAGTTCCATTCTGAGTTAGAGTAGACATATCTAACACATAAACATCTTGTCTTCTTGGTGCAATAAGAACTACTTCTTTATTTGCATTAAAGATGGTACATTGCTTATCATCAAATTGAACTATGTATTTAGCATCACATAGTTGACTGACACTGATAAGATTGTACTTGAGACCATTAACATAAGCTATCCTAGTAAAAACTATTCCACTACAGTTTACTGAACCATAACCTTCAGTGAGACATGATGAATTGTCAGCAAATACCACCTGAGGTCCTGGTTCCTCAACATATTTGTGCAGATATTCCTTCACACCAGTCATGCTCCTTGATCATCCACTATCTAGATGCCAAACAGGCTCCCTGGCATGTCTCTGCACAAATAGTAAACTGTGTCAGTTTTTTATAGGACCCCTCCTCTTGGAGGGCTTGGCTTTGATGGCCTTTTTAAAAGTAACAATTGATGCATGGTTAGTAGTGGTATGGACTGTGCTTCCACAGATTTTACATTTGGTTGCTGATGTGGACTCAGTAGACTGAGAGCATGACTTGGTGGTTCCTCTTCTAGCCTGAATGACCTTTTCATGTCCTGAGGTGTCATGAGTGGGATCTCCACATATGTCACAACTAGGATCCATTAGACAATCATCAGGAAGATGGTCATTGAAACCACAATGTGGAAAAGGTGAAAAAGGCTTAGCCTTTTGTCTTTGTTTCTGTTTAGAATCAGAAGGATACTGAAAAGCCTGTGCTTTAAAGTTTGTTGCAACATTGGATGAGACTGTGTATGACAAGTGATCAGAAGTCTTGTGATCTTCCTTTTTGCAAATCATGCAAAAAAGGACTCTATAGCAATCATCAGTGGAATGATTTGTATAGTTACACAGTTCACATATTTGTTGTGGTTTTGGTGAAGATTTTGGTTTGGTGGTGCTTGAGGAAGCTGGTTTGAGTTCCTTACTCTTTGATTGAGGTTTTTCAGATGATTCAATTTTTTCACTCAGCTTCCTGACAAACTCAGCCAACTGATCATATTTTGAATCAGGGCTTTCAGTGTTTACCTCAGTTGGGACTGAAGTTGTTGAGTCATCAGTAGGAACTGAGACTTCAGGTGTGGGTCTCTTCAGGATGGTTCTACCCAATCCTGACTTCTCTTTAGGAGAATGTTGAGAGTAAACTAACGGTGTTAGGTCTGAGCTAGGTGCAGCTCCCTGAAGGACTTTCAGTGGTGGGAGAGGTGTTTGTGATTCTGATTCAGACTCATTGATAGACTCAGTGTTACTGGGCTTATCAGTGAGTCCAAGCATATCTTTGATAGCCTGACTTTCAGGTTGTAAGATTTTCCTAGTCTCAAAGTTATGTAACTTACTGTCTGGGTTGTTTCTTTCAACCCAGTCACTAGACTTGGGTTTTATTTCTTGCTCAAAAGATATGCCAGCTGGAATAAAGACCTTTTTACTATCACTGAGGGATTCAGTGAGTTGGTCTTCTCCTAAGATTTTCTTTTTAGAACTAGGAATAAGACTAACAGTTTCATAGACTTTATGATTCTTTTTTGTCCAGCTTTCAATGACAACCTTTTCTTTGTTGAGTTCAGTTTGAAGAGCTTGGTTTTGTTTCAAAATTTCATAGTTTTGAATTTGAAGTGTAACAGCTTCTAGCTTGGCTTGTTTCAAGTCAAGTAGTTCATCTCTACACTTGTTTAACTCTTGAACAAGTTTATTGTATTTTGAAAGCAAATTAAGTCTTTGCTCTTCTCTTCAACAAACTTAAGATCAACATTAATGTAATTTAAGTAAGATTGCCAATCAGAATCATCATCCATAGATAGTAAAATATTTACCTTTTTCATGGTGATGTTAACCCACTCTTCATTTCTTGCATGGCTTTTTCCAACAGCCAGCTGATCATTATCTGAAAGTGCCATCAGTGCACTGACTCTTACTTCTTCATCATCTGAGGAGACCACTTCTTCATCCCAGTCATAGGCTTCAGCTACAAGTACCTTGTTCTTTGTTTGAACAGGTTTAGAGGTTTGAGCAGCCTGAGATACTGAGGGAGTGGCCACAAGGAGAGCAAGTTTAGCTTTAGCTTTTTCTATACTTAGCTTCAAAGTATTTTTGATCATTTTGAACAGTTTTGTTTTGAAAATGTTGAGAAGACTGAAGCATTTTTGTTGAAACTTGCTAGTTCCTGAAGAAGAACTATTACCAGAGAATTTATATGAGGGTTCTGAGGTGGTTTTAGAAAAACAGTCTTTTGCAAAATGACCCTTTTTACCACATTTGAAACATTCAGTGGTTTCATTTGCTTTTGCTTTAGAAAAGTTTGACTGATTTCTTTTGATAAAACGTTTAGAATTAGCAAGGAGTGCCCTTTCTTGAAATTCAATATGCAAGTCATTAAGGTACTCCTCACTGGTTCTCTCATCAGCCTCATCATCAGAATTCTCTTGGAAATCCTGCACAACACCATTAGAATAAAAGGCAGTAGATAAGGGTAAGGTTGTCAGGGCCTTTTTGGTCTCAAGAGCTTTCTTTGAGTCTGGGTATCTCCTTGAGATTAAGTTGTCCTCATAGAAAAACTTCTCATAGATCTCAGGGAGCTCAAGATTTTGAATGTGATTAGCATTCCTAAGACCCTGAGAGAAGTTTAACCACTTCTCAGGGAGACTGTTGACAAAGCCAACATTGATTTCATGATTACACAAAACTGCACCATCATTTGATAGTTCATTTATCAGGTTTTATATCTGGTATAGGTCTGAGAGAGACTTTCAGAGTCTTTGGCCCTGAAAGTGTTATACTCAATTTTCAGGTCCATAATCCTGTTTTCCTTGGTATCTGAGGGACCTTCAAAGCTATGAACCAAGTCAATCCAAGTTTGTTTGGCTGTTGCACAGTTAATGACTGATTCCATTAAATCGTCAGGAAGACATGATATAATGATGCTTTCAGGCGTTGGTCTTGATTAACCACCCTTCTCTCATCAATAGTCCACTGAGCTTCAGGTTTAGGTAACCCTTCAGCAGGCTTAGGGACAAAGGGACCTTCATTGATACATGTGATGTAGTATGGTTCCATACCAGTCAAGTAGTAAAGCATACGCTTTTTCCACTTGCTAAATTTACCAGCTTCTAGTCTGGGAGCAACAGCTGAATAGCTTCCTCCCTTTTTGTCAACTAGCTAGGGCACATTACTATCAGCCATGGTCGGATCTTGGTTTTAAAAACCTTTTGAGCACTCTTTAGTTTTTGAAAGATTTTATTAACCAGAGGCTCTGATACCACTTGTTGTTCCCCTTACACAATT
This sequence comes from Artemisia tridentata subsp. tridentata, assembly GCA_021014915.2. NCBI lineage: Eukaryota > Viridiplantae > Streptophyta > Magnoliopsida > Asterales > Asteraceae > Artemisia > Artemisia tridentata. The sequence continues at coordinate 315,645,148 of CP139503.1, forward strand.
AGAATTAACTACAAAGTTAAGCTAATCATGTTCCATGACTAAGTAATGTATTGATTAACTAAGCAAAATAAGTAAAACGTAAATGATAAAGACAAGAGTTTTTCAACGTTTAAATTCTTATTAGAAGTTAATCAAAAGAATCTATACCCAAGTGTTCACGGAAAAAACACTTGGGATTGAAATGACAAGTATGGTGTTGTCTCCTCACTAAAATTAAGCTAAGCTTAAGTGGCAACTATAAGGAACCACTGAGCTATCTCAGGGACTAGGTTGCTCTTTGGGGGAGAAAAAGTGGTTTGTGAATGTCTAAGCATTAATTGCACAAACTTATTCACTTTTTCTCCCTTATGAACCTATTTATAGACAAGTATAAAAGAGCACCCGTGACTTAAAAGACAAAAGAATGACCTAAGCTAATCAGGAAAAAATACTGATGTATTTTGTCCCTGTTACAAGAACCTATTTTGGGCATAAGATAATATTGCTTTCTGAGTAACAGTGATGACACTGTTCTTGTTCTAAAGCCTTTCAGGGAAAGTTTGACTTTGGCCTGATAAGGACTTCTCCTTATCTCTTCAAATCTTTCCCGCCTTGTCCCGCCTTTCTTTCAGTCTTCAGGTTCTTCAGTCTTGGTCTTCAGTCTTCAAACTTCATTCTTCATAGTTGTTGAGAAGACTGGGGTTCAGTGAGTTATTGTCATCACTCACTGAACCCATTATCTTCTTCTTTGGCTTAGGTGCCACTCAGGGAGTTCCGCCTCACTGAATGGTGAATCCTTCTTCTTATACTCGTCCTAAGCATCCTGAAGATAACTCACTAAGTGACTGTTCACTCAGTGACCTGAGAGCGTTTAAAGTTATTTGACACTTAGGATAATTTGTATTCAAATCCTTGTTTCAGGACGCTTGGGTACTGAATGGACCTAACAGATGGTCGATGTGTTGTTGTGGCGGCTGAATATGATGCCGACATCGGTGTAATTGGGTGGTGTGGCGTGATAACCCGAATAAAAGTGGTGTATTTGTATTCTTTTTTGTTGTTATTTATAGACGCCGTGTGATGAAGAAATTGTCCAATATTGAAAGCGAATATGAAGCGATGACATTAATGTTGGAGACCTTTGTTATTCATCTTCCTTTCCTGTTTACATTAATTGCTACAAATAAGAACTATCATATTAAGACTTCACATTAATCATGACCCCTTTACATTTATAAGACTACTGAATATTTTAGTATATAAGATGTGAGAAATGTTATGACCAAATTGTTGTGGTCTTAAATTCTGTTTAAGAAATGTGAGATATATTCTTTAATTAATATTTAATAGAGAAATGATAGACATTTGAGTGACAAACATAAAGTGTCATTATTCTGTTAATTACATAAAAAAGGTGGAAAAAAAAACCCTGTTTTCTACTAATATATTTAACAAAATACTCAATTTTTATCAAAAGAAAGCCGAAATACCCACAAAATCCGCGCAAGGTTTGCAACAACAACAACAACAAACCCAATCCCGCTGGAGCAGGGTATGGGGGAGGTAGGATGTAGACAGATCCTACCCCTACTCCAAGGTAAACCCGGGAGTAGAGAGACTGCTTCCAAAAAGACCTCCGGCAAGTGCTTGTGTGCGCGTGAGAGAGCAAAGGCAAGAGAGAAACCAAGTCACAGCAAAACAGGCACTATCAAGCAAAAGAAAGCAGGCAAAACAAGGCAAATAAAAGGGGGCAAGGGCAGAAACACATGCAAAAACAGATAAGCAAGCAAAAGCAGATAAGCAAAGAGCAAAAAAAAAAAAAAAAACAAGGGACCCGAAGCAAGGCAAGGAAGGGGGCAAGGGCAGAAACACAGGCAAAGGCAGAAAAGCAAAGAGCAGAGCACCAGGGAAAGCAGACAAACCAAAGGGAGCACAAAAAGCAAAGCAGGGCAACGCACGGGGCCTAATCTAAGGCAAAACAACCAAATATGACGCTAAAAAAAAAAAAAAAAAAAAAAAAAAAAAAAAAAAAAAGACCCACGCAAACCTATCCTGAGCTATCCGCTAATCCTAATTCTATCCCTCCACGCCTTCCTATCTGAGGTCATGTCCTCGGACAAGAGCAGCTCCTTCATGTCGAGCTTAAGTCTATCCTCCCATCTGAGTTTGGGTCTACCCCTCCTTCTCACACCGTCCACTGCTAGCGCTTCGACTCTTCTTACAGGTGCTGATTGTGGCCTCCTCCTAACGTGGCCGAACCACCTGAGCCTTCCTTCTCTCATCTTCGAAATAATAGACTCGACCTCAAGTTTAGCTCTGAAAACTCCATTCGGGATCAAGTCAAGCAAGGTCTTACCGCAAGTCCACCTTAGCATTCTCAGTTCCGCCACCTCGACCCTGTTAGCATGGGCTTTGGAGATAGGCCAACACTCAGACCCGTACAGCATAGCCGGTCTAATGGCCACCTTATAAAATTTACCCTTTAGCTTTAATGGGACGTTCCTGTCACAAAGGACTCCCGACGCCGCCCTCCATCTCGCCCACCCGGCTCTAATCTGGTGGGTTACGTCCTCATCAATCCTCCCAGATTTGTGGATCATCGATCCCAGATATCTAAAGGATTCTTTGAGTGGGAGGATCCGGTCACCGATACGAATATCCGTATCTTCGTGGTGCCCTGTCTCTATCCTCCCAAAATCACATCTCATGTATTCAGACTTGTCTCTGCTCACTCGAAGACCATAATCTTCTAGAGCCTCCCTCCAGCGCTCAAGTCTGATGTTTAGCCCTTCCGCAGATTCTGCTACCAACACAATGTCGTCAGCAAAAATCATGCTCCACGGAATGCACTCTTGAATCCCCCGAGTTAACTCATCAAGAATCAATGCGAAGAGGTAAGGGCTAATGGCAGATCCTTGGTGGAGTCCTACTTCCACAGAGAAAAACTCTGATATCCCCACAAAATCTTTTAAATTTTTTTGCAAGGTTTGACCTCGCAAAATCAAACCTTGCGAATTTTTGAAAATTGCTCCCTATCGAGAAAAGAGAGATATCCAACTTTTTATATTTTGAGCTAAGCGTGGAAACCGAAGGAAAATGGAGCAATTTTCAAAATTTGCAAGGTTTAAAAAAATCTGCAAGGTTTGCGAATTTTTTTAAAAAAATTTGCAAGGTTTGACCTCGCAAATTTAAACCTTGCGAATTTTTGCAAATTGCTCTCTTTTCCATTGGTTTTCACGCTTAGCTCAAACAATTAAAGTTGCATATCTCTCTTTTCTCATTTAGTAACTTTTTGAATCACCCAAAAAGGTGTTCGTATGAGAAAGTTATGGCCAAAATAAAATTGTTGTGGTATTTTGGCCATAACTTTCTCATACGAACCCCTTTTGCGTGATTTAAAAAGCCACTTGACCAAAAAAAAAAAGATCTACAACTTTGGTATTTTGAGCTAAGCGTGAAAATCGAAGGAAAAAAGATCAATTTCCAAAAAATCGCAAAGTCAGACTTTACGAATTTTTTAAAAAAAATCGCAAACCTTTACCGGTTTGTTTTGTGGGTATTTCGAATATTTTTTGATAAAAATTACTCCCTCCGTCCCACTATAAGTGTCCACAATGGAATATTCAAAGTCTTTGTTTTTCAACTTTGACCGTAAATATTTTTGTTTGTGTTATATAATACTTGATGAAAAGTATACCCAATGAAAACACATCTAAAACTAAATCAATTCATATAACTTTCATCAAGTATTATATAACACAAACAAAAATATTTACGGTCAAAGTTGAAAAACAAAGACTTTGAATATTCCATTATGGACACTTATAGTGGGACGGAGGGAGTAGGTATTTTGTCATTTTCCCTTAAAAAACTCTTTTCAATGATCAAGAAATTATTGTCGCACAATTTTAATTTTCATTCAGTTACTTGTGTTTTAGTCATCTAGTAATTTCTCTAATTAATATCGTTAAAAATTTTAATTTCAGAATCCAATGGTTTAAAAAGTAAATCAGTTTATTTCACATCGTACCAATAATTCTCCGTAAAAACGTGTTAGAGTTTAGACAGGCACGTATCTATAGCACAAATATAGAAAGCGGACAGTATCATTCCACGACCAAACATAACTAACATACCAAACCCACCCAACTACTTTCTTCCTCGTACGTAAGCACAGCATAATCATCATGACTTCCTTACACTGCAGCGCGTGTTCATCCACGTTCCTCACAACTTACCTTACTCCCCAACCCAGGCTCTTCAGTGCGCGTACTCGACAGCCTGTGCAGCGACTTAGAAGACGAGGAGCTATTCGTGCCACTGCTGTTACAGCTGAGGATGACATGAAGCTGAAGAAAGGAATAGCGGAATTCTACGATGAGTCTTCAGGGATATGGGAGAATATATGGGGTGAACACATGCATCATGGCTTTTATGAACCTGATGCTGTTGTGGAGATATCTGATCATCGCTCTGCTCAGATTCGTATGATTGAGCAGTCTCTTATCTTCGCCTCTGTTCCTGGTACTTGCTAATCTAGTTTTCTTCCGTTAAGATTACACGAAAATGTAACAAGTTAATGCTTAAGTATATTTTAACATAAGTATGTTACGTACTTACATCAAAAGAAGCAAAATGCATCTAAGGAAAATATGCTACATTAAATAAGGTTCATTGTTCAACTAATCGGCGAGTTCCTATCTAAAGGCTAGCTTATTGGCACAGTTTGAGTATAAGCCAAGAATGTCTCTCCTTGCTTTAAAACAGTTTATTTCAGTCTAACCTTCATATTAATTTGTAATATGTAGTTCATGCCGATAGTGGTTTGGGCTTTAGAGAGTTTGTGGCAATATTTTTGAAGTAATAGGCGACAGGTTTGATTTGATAATTTTCTAATCAAATGAGTGTGTTCTTGTCCCTGTTAGTTTGTCCAAATCTTATGAAAGAACTAAAGGATCATGGACATAAGATAAGATGTGTCTTATGCCCAATGTGCAATTTTTCTTGCAGAGGACCCTCTAAAGAAACCTAAGAGCATAGTTGATGTTGGGTGTGGCATTGGGGGTAGCTCAAGGTACTTATCGAGAAAATACGATGCAGAATGTTGTGGCATCACCCTCAGTCCTGTGCAAGCCGAAAGGGCTCAGGCACTTGCTGCTGCACAAGGGTTAGCCAGTAAGGTAATAATGTTAATGTACAGATGATATGGGCATTAGGTAGTTGAACTAATCATGATAAACAATAAGCAGGTATCATTTCAAGTTGCTGATGCATTGAACCAGCCATTTCCTGATGGAAAGTTCGATCTGGTCTGGTCTATGGAGAGTGGAGAGCACATGCCTGATAAACTAAAGGTTCAATTCACCAAATATGACTTACATGTTTGGATAAACCACTCGTCTTTTGTTCTGAACTTCTGATTTTTAACAGTACTTTCCTGGTTTGAAAACTGACAGTTTGTTAGTGAGTTGGCTCGAGTAGCTGCACCTGGTGCCACAATAATTATAGTCACGTGGTGCCACAGGGACCTTTCACCTAACGAGAAATCCCTTCGCCCTGAGGAAAAAAAGATCTTGGACAAGATTTGTGACGGGTTTTATCTTCCTGCTTGGTGTTCTACGGCTGATTATATAAAGTTATTGGAATCTCTTTCCCTAAAGGTAATTTCCATCCTGTTCTTAATACCATTACTAGTACAGTTTGAAGGAAAGTTAGTAATACTACTTTTTACAGGATATTAAGGCAGCTGATTGGTCGGACAATGTTGCCCCATTTTGGCCAGCTGTGATAAAGTCTGCACTGTCATGGAATGGTCTTACTTCACTGCTACAGAGTGGTAACTAGATTTAACCACCTATTTATTCATTACGATATGTTTTTGAAGTAGGCGCCTAAAGCTGAAAAAAAAAAAAAAAAACAAAACAAAACGGGGGGACACATCAAAATATGTAAATTATAGTATGGGTCAAAATAGATCAGACCAGGCTGAATTACAGATTGTTTTTTTAATTTGTTTCTTGAGATTTATACAAACTAAATGTGTTGGAATAAGATTAGATTAAGTAAATTATTCCAATTTTGCGAACAAAACTACTTACGAGGTTTTATGCATTTGGAAATACACTTTGAGTGACTTGCAGCCTGTTTGACCCGTTAGAGACTAAGTATATCCCAAAATGACCTGTTTGCCCATTAATGAGTCGAATCTGTACTCTTTAGGTGAGCCTTTGAACAGTTGTTCCTTGGTGACCATAAGGCCGAGGTCTTGAATCATGAACCTCTGACTGACCCCTGCAAAACCGAGTCTCATTGGTTAAGCAGGGTTGCTATTTTACTTGTTATGCTGTTTGGAATGAATATTTTGGTTTACTTATTACTTTCTGTACTAATTTGATACTCCTAATAGGTTGGAAGACCATTAGAGGGGCATTGGTAATGCCATTAATGATTGAAGGATTCCAGAAGGGTGTGATCAAATTCTCGATTATTACGTGTAAAAAGCCTGAATAAGTAGTGCCACAGTATGTATGTACTCCCACATTACTGTACAGTCTAGCTGTTTATGCGGCATTGGTGGGTGGTAGCTAAGCAATACACATGGAAAAATGAAAGAAATTACTAAACAATTACGAGCCGTCTAAATTTAAACGATTACACGAAAATGGAGTTTGAAGTTGGTAGTTTGCTTCCTGTTTCTGTTATTTGACGATGACTGTTTAGCTATATATAGAACAGCATTGAAACATTTGAAGCTAGAAGGGCATAGATTGTCATTTGAGAGTTAAATTTAGTAAACATTGAATTTAAAGATCTTTCGCAGCATAGACGGAGTAAATTTTAACTACTGTATAAGTTCAGAATCAATGTCCGATTAATATTACAGAATCTGCAAATTAGCAAAATACGTAACTGTGCTTTCAAATTTGAACAAAAAGATTCATTGATAAGATACTTCTGATAATGTCACTATGTAAATAGATTATAACTATTTGTTTAAAACTTATTTGATAACTTCTTTGAATACTTCTATTTTGTCCTACAAAATCCAAACTTGTCCAACTCAAAAACTCGTCACAAAGAAATTGTAATGAAATTCTCTTAATAAAACAGAGACATGTGACGATGACAACGATAATGATATCAATATGTAACTACTTATACTGCATGGACCTACATCGGTTTCGCCATATCAAATTGGAGAAACAAGACACGGTCTCTTGACGTAACATTATCTTAAACATAAGATACCTTGTCTATACTTTCATTTAAGATGTTTAGTTTAATATATTCAGCTTTTGACAAATCATCAAGTGATATATGAACACGGTAGAAACTTTCCTAGTGAAATCAACTACCCAGTCTATACAATTACAGCAAGTACAAGAATAAAAACCTGAATGCACTAAATGGCAATACAAGGAAGAGTTTCAGCTTTTAGGCCTATTTGAAGGGGTGTGGTGACGAACTAGGAGCCCTAGACTTGGTCAACCAGAGGAACATCACCAAGATGCATAAACATGTATAAGAACAAACCTCAAAAACACTGGAAAAAGAGCACACCAGAATCAAAAGTTTATGAAACACGACATAAAACATAAAGCAAAATCTGGTCACTGTATTTTTATTAATGATAATTCCTTCATCACCAATGTTATTAATTAGTTAAAAGAATCAAAACATTTGATGTCAAGGGCAATTAGCACCCGATACAGATACATCAGAAACCAAAACTCGGGTACAATTTCACAGGGGGTGCATATACGACACTCTAAATCAAGTATTTATCTTCACCTTAGAAGACTAGTCCACCTTGAGGAAGCTTTCTATCAATTTTACCAATCCTTTGAGGAGGCCAAACAATGTGTGTAACCCTTCCACGAATTAAGCCCAGCGGAATCTGTTAAAAACAAAAACCGGCATCTGTTAAAAGCGAAAATCAACCAATTTTATATGTTCAAACTTCAAGCTAGGGAAGTTGGTGCATAAGATAAAAAGGGAAGACAATTGGAACGTTTTAGTCAACATGGTCCATAATGAAGTCAACATACCGGGCCAAATGATCTCGAGTCCATGCTATTGGTTGGATTATCTCCTTGAACCCAACAATGACCTTCTGGAATCTTCACAGTATCATATGAATGTGGGAGATTGATCCAATCACCCGGCATTGCAGTTATACGTTTCAGGTTTTTCTCCTTATAATTATTTGGGGAGCTGCCAATATATACAAAAACTATTCAATACATCATACGCCTTAGAAAACTATCAAAATCACAACCACTATGTGTAAATAACATCAATAGGATTCATAGCGTCTACCTAAACAAGAATTCAAATTAAATATACAAGACACTAATGTAACTGAAGAACCTGAAAACAACGACATCACCATGTGAGAATTTGTAATCCGCGAGGCAACGTTTCTCCACCAAGACATGATCATCTGCAGACAAACCACTAATATGATCAAACTAGCATATCCAAACCGCATATGTTTCTTGTTATAAAACAGAAACCTACCAGAAAAGGATTCCATAGAATTGATAATGTGAGGATTGAAAGTGGGTGACATAGAGAAACCGCGTACATGAACAACACTAGCAATACGGTCTGATATTGTGAGACCTACTAAGCCAAAGGTGAAAGATGATTTACAAACATTCCACAGAAACCTTGGAGATACCATATTTTGCACTAAACCGATAAACAAATGTCACATTGAAGCAAAATCCATCTGAAACACAAAATGCAAAGTATCACTACACCAAAAAAACACGGAAACTTTGTTGTATATGTGTTCAGAACTTGAGATTGTTTCGAAAATGAAGTTGCAGTTTCATTCATGTGTACTAACTCTCAACTTTGATAACTTGTTGTTATAGCTATTTTCTATAAAAATAAGCTATTTTCACATTTTGCAACTGTTGTGAGTATGATTAATGTAAATCACAGAATTATAGCAATCTAAGCTATATTATTAAAAACAAATGTAACTATCTATGTAAAAATTAAGATATCCAAAACTGATGCTCATGTCTTCCACTCAATTATAAAAAAATTAATTCAACTAACTGTTTATTTTCAATGTGCTATTAATTGCCACTGAAATACAAAAAAAATAAAATAATAAACACATAAATATGAGTAAATAAAAGTATTATAAGATACATACATGGTTAGTGACGGAGCAACCGGCCGGCCGTTTTTCCCCAAACTGATACAGTTGACCTTTACTTTAGTTGTAAAGTCTTACCCTCTAACTACTTGTTACTTACACTTTTGCCCCCAAACTTTTCTTCATTTTTATTTTTTATTCTCTAAAAAAGAATACTTTTGATTTTAGAGTAAATTACATAAATGGTGCATCTGGTTTGTTGAAATGGTCCCATTTCACTTATCGTCCCTCAAACTTAAAAGTTGCATATATCATCCCTATCGCCTCCAAAGAATAACACTCGTGGTCCTTTTTTGAGGTGATAGGAACGATATATGCAACTTAAAAAAAATTCACCTATCGTCCTTAAAAGGACAACGAGTGTTATTCTTTGGAGGTGATAGGGACGATATATGCAACTTTTAAGTTTGAGGGATGATAGGTGAAATTTTTGACAAACCACATGGACCATTTATGTAATTTACTCTTGATTTTATTAACCGGCCAATACTGGCGGCAGAGCAAAGTTGCAGATGATTAGTTGAATTGTGAGAGTATGGAAAAAGGAGTAGAAAGATGGTTAGTTAACATATCTGAGTGGGACCCATCTCCACATGACTTCTCAACTGCCATGTCACTTTTACCTCAACACCACCACTCTTGTATCACCAGGTTATCAATCAAGTACACTACTTACTTTTTGTTACATGTGATTTTGCTAAATTTAATATTTTTTGTTTTTTTTATGAAATATAGGTATGTGAGAATTGAAGACAGAAAGAGGGCTCTTGTGAGCAGGCTGTTGCAGTATGCACTTGTGCATTATGTTATGGATATTCCGTTTGCCGAAATCGTCATCAATCGTACTCCTCAAGGAAAGCCTTACTTGGTATAAATTCTTTGCTTGCTTAATTAGTTATATTGTACTTTGTTATATGTGGTTCCATGGATTGTGAAAACTGAATTACTTATATTTTATTCATCATGTATATGTGATTTTAAAATGCAATAATGTGATAATTTTTTTGCAAATGGAAATCCCAAAGACCCGGTAACTACTTTCTTGACTCCTAAATAAATTGCACAGTTTTGTATAGTTTCTAAATGAATGTGGCAACAAATTGCTTCAAGTCGATAATTTTGATTATTGCTCTAGCTAATGTTTATTTCTCAACTTTTGGATGGTTGATTATTGTGTGTTAGCCGAATGCCAATGGGTTATGTGTTGCACTTTAAATGCTTATAATAAGCTAGCTAGTTTTAGCAACTAAACATGAAAGTGTGGTCAAACTTGACTTTTCTACTCTAACAGTCCGATACGATCAAAAAGTTCTTTCTGTTAATAAAATCTTACAACTGCTTATTATGATTGTGTGGGTGGTGATGTATTGTAGGAAAACCATAAGACTGCAGAATTTCCAAATTTCAACTTTAATGTATCACATCATGGTGACTATGTAGCAATAGCTTCTGAACCGATTTGCCTTGTCGGTTTGGATATTGTATCGTGTTTCATTCCCAGGAAAGAGACGGTTTCAGACTTCATTCACAATTTCTCATCATACTTTTCAAGTTTAGAGTGGGAAAAGATTGTCAATGCTGGTTCTGATGATGACGTTCTTGACATCTTTTTCAGGTGAAAACTGATTTTATTCATACAAAAAATTGAAAATCTTGGACGAAAAGAGTTTCGGGTCAACATAACCAGTTTGACCTGTATCGAAATTTACCCTTTTTTACTTGTTACCCAACCCACGTGATCCGCCCGTTATGTCTCCTCTAAGAACATCAGGTATCATGGCTCAAGCCGTTTTGCCACGTCAGCATTCCCCTTTTCACATTCACATACCAAAATACCCCCCCACCGAAAGCCCCCCCCCCCCCCCCCCCCCCACCCACTCATCACTCAAGTCATTTCACCCCTTTTGGGACCCACCATACCGAATTAAAACAAACTCAACCAAAAAAAACCCAATTACAAAAAAAGTACACAATGAGTATGCCAGTTAAATGGCTTGGACAATGGCGCCGCGGGGGGGGGGGGGGGGGGGGGGGGGCTAAGCCATTTGGTGTCCATATGGGAATGGCGCCACTTTGGTGTTACCATACCCTATGCTCTAAGTTATTCATATGAAACTATATGAGTCTTGATTAATATATTTGGTGATCATATTATAGATTGTTGGGAAATGGGGCAGGTACTGGTGTTAGAAGGAAGCATATGTTAAGGCATTGGGCACAGGGGTTGGGTATATGTTAAATTATGTGGAGTTTCATCACAAAAACTGGACCGACATATATGTCAAAGTGGATGGAAATGTGTTGAAGGACTGGAATTTCTGGCTTTTTGAGCTTTAAGGAAGACATCGGGTTAGTCCCTTTAAATATTATAAGACCGACAATCTACATTGATTTAATATAGGAGATAGTGCAAGAGTATTTTAGGTTTCTAGCTACTGAACAATTACATTTTTCCATGGGGCTATATCTTATTTGATAATGAGGCATTGCACAATAGCATATTAGTTCGGTACAATCATATTGATGACACTGATTTAGCGACAAGATTCAGTTATTGATGCATAGTATTGTATACATTTGAACATATTACTTAACCTATGTATGAATTCAGACAATGCCTAACTTGACTCTTATTTTGGGAAGATGTAGGTTGCGGTTGCTAGGGGTCACCCAAAAGATGCCACTAAAAATTACAAGAAATCTCTCAAACAGACTCACTTTGACACTGATATTTACAAACTAGGTTTTCAGTTACCGAATCCAGTGTTTGTTACAAAAATAGTCGAAGAGCTATGTTCCTTTTTCCCTAGGATGGAGTTAGAGACCCAAAGTCATTCTTGACTCCTTATCGAATGTTGCAGAGGTGCAGGGCAAGCCGGTTTGTTAGCAGGTCCTATAATCCTACAGAAAAAGGTAGTTGATGTACCAAAGTACAGTTTTGGAATTTTCACATACCATGATGCATACATCAAATTTCATAGTCCTTTATAGTTGTATTTTTTAAAGTTATTTCACGCTCCTTATTTTCCATTTCTAGAAGCAAGAATGTGGTCAGTAGTATTTGAAGATGTGTACTAAGCTTTCATCTTTTTGTCTATAGAAAGCAACTATTTGAGTTGGATATTAAAAAATGCTCCTTCTCACAATGTCCAATCTTCTCAGATCAGTAGAGTTTTGTTTGGCAAGACAATGGTCGTATCGCAAGTGTTTTCTCAGTCATCTGTCCAATCTTTTCGGATCCGTTGATTTTTGTTTGACAAGACAATGGTCATATTTCAACCAAACAAAGCAATAATACATGATGTGAACCAGCAACACTCCTTTGTAAGATGTGTTTAGAACTAAAGACGCAATTGGTATAAACAAATAGCTCTAATCAACAGATAAAGTTAGAAATAGAAATAACACAGACGGCAACCCTTGTCTTTACAAGGTGAGCACATAAACAACAAGAATGTCAAAGTAATTCCCTAAAAAAACAGTAAACCAAATTTATGGAAGATAAAAAGAGGCCATAATTACAAACGATTGGTTACAACTTACAAGACATCTTACCTTTCCTGTAATAGTCCAAATAACCCACAATAATATACATTTGCACTTCTTTAAATAATCAGTTTGATAGTAAACAGTACATCAGAACATATTTAATTCTGTAAGATCATCCATAGGTATCTCAAGTCCTGCTGAAAAATGGTCTTGTAAATCATCTGTATCGTCAAAGTTGAGCAAAGAACTCAGATCCTGTGGACCGCCAACCCCCAGTTCATCTATCGGGTCTAAAAGTGGGTCAATAATTTCCATACCCGCCTTGGGTACTTCTTGAGTCCCGTTACCATTACCATGGGACACTGTCCGAATATCCCTTCTCGTGTCGACACTACTATAATTAGACCCATTTAGGGAAGGCTGTACAGGGTGTAATGTTCTTGAAAATTGGTTAAGGAGAGGTTGACCCACTTTTTGTTTAGGTGTTGGTTGTGTTTTCCTGTTACCACCCAGGTATGCACGTTTGCCCATGGTCCCACCAAAAACAGTGCCGACATCATCAAGTGATAGTTCTTTCTTCTTACCTCTGTTTGATATTGGTCCGTTTATGGCAAAAGCCTCATCTGATACATGATACATTTTTTTTAATTATGTTAGTTGAATAACCCATCTAGAATATATGAACTTACATGAGTATGATCATGCAAGAATAGCAAAGAAAATGAGATGAAACCCGTGTTGGATAACATGTCAAAATTGGGTAGTTTTGTATTGGTTGAGCGGATTGAAACACTTATATGAAATTTCGAACTTTTCCTATGAACAGTAATGGTGCCAAATATGGATTAATATACTCCGTACCATATACTTTCCATAACATTCAAATTTCAGAAATAAACTATCTGGGATATCTTATGTATTAAAAATACACTTCCGGTGACTTTTGACCGATTTCTTCTCTAAAAATACATTTTATATAAAACATAACCTGAATCGACCAATTTATAAGTATATACTATAAACTTCCACCACTAGTTTCATGTTATGCCTAGCATAACAAGTGAGCCATCCATCACAACCATGTTTTGAAGTTTTAATATAGATGTCAAATTGTTCAAATGTCATTGTTGTTACTTGTTAGTAAAATTGGCTAACTATATGTGTACTTTTGGTAATTAAGCTCCAACTTAATTGCCAAATAAATATAAATTCATTAAGTGACATAAAATAGCATAGAGAAATTGGCCTACCCGACGATATTCTTGAATCTGGATGAGGGTTTTGGAATCCAATATACTTGGTAGTAGTATTAGCAACGCCAATACTAACAGAAGTTAAGGTTTCCAGTTCATTTTCCGGAGGAGCAAAAAGGATATCTCGAAGTGGAGGCATACTGAAGCAACTTACACCTGATTTTCCAAATTTCCTACATTTGGAAAGTGTCCTCCTTCCAAATGCCAGCGCTACATGCTTTGGTATCTTCTGAAGCGCACCTCTAGGACCTTTAGTAGCCTGTAACAAAATCATTCAGTTTTTAAATAAACAACCTGATACTTCAAAATTTTGGATTATAATTATGAGTTTATGACTCGATTAACCAAATAAATACAGCATTACAACATCCCTAAATGACCAAAATTTAACTAGCTACTAAGACAGTAGAAGTAAGAAACTTGCCAGAAGCTTTCTGTAAGCCAGCTCCACCAATCTATCTAATGCGACCTGCTCCAGATTTCTGCATAACCAAATAATATTAAAATATTGGAGACCAATAAATTAACAGGCATAAGTTGATAACAAGATATCCCTGTATAAAGTTCTTACCGTCCTACAAAGATGCCTCCAACACCTTTACTTATTTTCTCCAAGCATGCCTTCTTTTTATAGTTCTATATGATAAAATGTAGAAATTACACAGCATTAATAATAGGTGATCAACGAAGCTATGTAGGTAATATGTAATGCTCAATTAAGCTTGTGCTGTAAAATAATTTGAGAATCATGAATAAATAGATGTGAAAATGAAAACTAGGGTTCTTGTCAGATAACCTGTTGTCTAAGTTTTATCTTCAGCTGGTTAATTTCTTGCTTGATTGCTTCGTCCTTGTCATCCAACTTAGGCTGTTATCCAAAGAAAGAGTCAGTATAAACAAATTAGCTTAAAAGAAAACAAGTTGATCAGTTGGAAGTCGCCTGAAGTGTATCTTTAATTAATTAATAAAATAGAATCCTACTGAAATTATACAATTTTTGGAATCATTTTTGACACACTAACAAAACCTTTGAAATTGTGGATAACAAAGATGACCTGACCCGTTATGACTCGTACAAAAACTTGCCCGCTTATACCAGTTACCCAACCCGGTCGATCCATTCATTTGAGGTAATCACTTTTGTTAGCACCATTTTATAACTTCTATAAACCCTAAAGTGAAGAACCAATTATTAAGGAATTTGAGCCTACCACTATATCGGGATATAGACCTATGCTGTGGAGCTCTAAAAGAAGTTTGTCGTCAAGACGCATTTGTTCATACTGATTATCATATGAAGAAATGCCAAAACCTTCCATCTGTATCACTTGTGGCCTGTTGAGTAAATTTTTTGAGATCCCAGCCAATGGTACAGCATCACATGGAGAATCATTAATGGTAGAGTTTCCAAAGGAGTTTGTACATCCATTGCTAGAAAAAGACACTTTCACAGAATGAATACTTTGAAACACGGTTTCTTGTTCAACTTCCCTTCTAGCCCTCTTTCTAGGATCATAATTATCGGGTTGAAATGTATCATAAGTTGAATCACAAAAAGCATCGTTGGGTGGTATATTTCCGGTATCTTCTTCTTCAAGTTCATCATAGGTGTCTTCTATAATTAGTGCTGATAATACTCTCTGGAATAATGGGATGAATTCTTTCTTGCTTTTATCAGAATCAAGTCTCCCAGAAAAAGACTCACTTCCCTGATGTTTCACATGCCCATTTCTTTCCCCACAAGCGTCTTGCGGAAAATTCACCTGGGACCGCAAGGAAAGATAAGATTCACTATAATATGTCAAACAGCATATCAAGATTTAAGGTTAAGATTACGTACCACAACATTATTTTCACGACCATGCATCCGAGGAAAGTTTTCTTCAACGTCCTGCTCTTTTAGCTGTCATCAGAAGTGATTGAGAAGTTAAAAATCAGAAATGGATATTAAGTACGTAAAATGTGACCAATCATGTGTCAAATAATTTTAACAAGTAGCTAAAAACAGTTCCCACCTGCGAAGACAAGAAGAGCTTGTCTTTTGAACTGACGGGAGCGAATATTGGTTCCATTTTTTTCCAGAAAGGGCTTGAGCATGCTAGATCTGGGAAACAGTAAGATATTACTACATCAGAGTTTATATAATAATATTATTTAAATATAAAAATCACTAGGAAACTATAAATGTCTTACAGCTAGCATTTCTGGCATAGTTTGCAGCTGCCATAAGATCTTCACGATCATCATCAGATTTCCCTGAAAAATTATATAAAAAAAATTACATATATAGAAATGAAACATAAAAACCTTAATTCTTGATTCTGATAGCAGCATACCTGTGTGTCCCGTAGACTCAGAGCCATTGTTTTGCAGATTGCCAAGACGTGAAACCCCCTTGCGGTCCGTGAGCTTTTTCGCAGGACGGCCCATCTTGCTGGAAAACAAAGACATCCTTTCATGAGTAAACGGAAAAGATAAAATATAAAATATATGTTAGTTTCTTATGTAGATAAAAATCAAGACCTTCCATTCTTCTCAGAACCAGGTCTGTTACTTTTCAGTGGCTTAACCGTAGCTGCATCATCCAGCTTCTCCACGTTTAATGACAAACTTGCTCTCGCAATTAGAGGGCCTCTTCCACTACGCCCCTGTCTTTTCACACCCTCGCCACTTTCTTCACTAAGTAAAGATTTGACTTTCATTCCAATTGCCACAGAAGGTCCAACATTTTTACTATCATTTCCATCTACGCCAATATTTACCTTTTTGTCCTTCAATCTACTCTCACCACCAACAGATTCTTCACTTTCAGACATCCTATGTGGAGACTGAACCGGCTCTAGTTTAGGTTTCAACGGTTTGGAAATAGGACCGTTGGTCGGCTCATCAGGTGCTAACCTAGCGCTAATATCAGAGTGTGAACAACTATCAGATGACAACGGTTTCTCTTCTTGATTTGAGACAGGAGACACCAGATTCGATCTTCTGGTTCGAGAAATTTTTTGTGGTCTTTGACCAACCCACTGAGCCACAGAAGGAGGAGACGGACCCGAGGGCATAGCACGTTTCCGATTGTTAACTCCACCTGTGATTTTAGTGCCACCTGTCGCCGTCAAGTTCTCCCAGTTTTCTGGTGTTCCAGATAGTCTAGGTGTGCTAGGTAATGAGTTAGCTGCCAGCGTGGCACCGTTACGTGGGGTCCTCGTAGCTTTCCCTTTAGTCACTTGACTGCTACTAGGAGAATAATCGTCATCACGAGTATTAGACCTGCAAATAAGATATGGTTTAGACAGCAAATGAGTATATGCATCATATTACAAGTAAACACGTACTTATTGTTTCCTTTTGTAAGAATTCTTTCTTTATTTGATCCAGCAGCAAGCTCTCTGATGGGGCCCTCAAGTTCATTTTT
Organism: Artemisia tridentata subsp. tridentata; assembly: GCA_021014915.2. Classification (NCBI taxonomy): domain Eukaryota; kingdom Viridiplantae; phylum Streptophyta; class Magnoliopsida; order Asterales; family Asteraceae; genus Artemisia; species Artemisia tridentata. The sequence continues at coordinate 315,662,456 of CP139503.1, forward strand.
AGGAGACAGACGAACACGAGAGCCATTAGGCAAGGGCGGCCCTTCCAACTTGTTATCTAACTTGTGAGTGCTACCAATACCATTGGACGCTCCTAATCTGAAATGCAATCTAACTAACATTATGCAAAGCACAGCTTAACATATTGTTATTTTGTAAGGTATGGACCCATTGTATAATGTACGGTATGTGCCATGTAATAGAAAGGTAACCTGTAAGGGTGGGCGTCATTTGATGGCAACCCCGGTTCACTGACAGCCTTGCTTTGAATGGCTCTTTTCGGGTCTCCATTGCTATCTATGGGTCTTGTTAAAAAGGTTCCTACTGAACGTTTTCTTTTCATCTTTTTATCCCACCCTTCCCCACCTGCAGGCAACCTTTGAATTTTGTCTTCTAACATATCAGATTCTCCGCCACTGTCCTTAAGTACTTCTCTATCTTTAGCCATTGTCACGGGCTGCCGTCTTAAACCATTACTCCTCAAATCCGCCTAGTATAAATTTAGAAAAAACAAACATTTTATGAGCATCACTATACACCAAATTCTAGACGTGCATAGCAACAATACAATTAACTTGATGCTGTATCGCCAACAGCAATCACCTGTAAGCAATTTCATATAAAAAAAGTTTCAAAATCATATTAGAAGCAAACCCTTGTTTCTGCAACTGAAGTGCGAACACGTTTGTTCAAAAGGACATTCTTAGGACGATCTTCTACTCTTTGATTTACAAGTTCTGTGGGGTTTCTGTAAATTTGAGTTCCAGTCTTCGAGTTTAAAGCACCTGCTTGATCACTATTCATTATCTCGCTCCTCTGCGGTTTCTTTGAGATTACACTGTCACAATATTTATCCAACTTATGCAAGTTTTCGTCCAATTTACTTGCTCTGCCCCTGTTATAAAATCACATCATAGAACATTAACCAATGATCAAACAGCATAACTGTCACGTAAAATACGTTATTTGTGGTCCACTCAGCACGGGAATTAATCATATGCGAGGGTGTTTGTTTAAGCTTATTTATGGGCTTATGAGCTTATCTGTTTTCGGCTTATTTTGATATTTCTGGGCTTGTTAAACTTATATAAGCCCATATGTCCCAAAATAAGCCAATGTCCCAAAATAAGCCAAAAAGCCGAAAACAAATAAGCTCATAAGCCCATAAATAAGCTTAAACAGGGGTACATTCAACTTATATAAATTTATACCTAGCTGTGTTACACGTATCCACGACACTTGACCTCAAACGCTTCAAATCCTCCACGGGAGGCGAAGAATCATCATCATCTTCACTCTTACTTGCAACAATCAACCCCATTACTCTCTTAAACTCACCCGACCTATCAATCTTCCTATCACCAATCGTAAACGGGTCTAACGACAAACACTGCGCTAAACTCCCAGTTCTAAAGCTTGCAGACCTATCCAAATTACTACTACTACTACTCCCTCCCCCTCCTCTCTTGGCATTCGTATACGCCTCCAAAGAGCTCGCGGAAGTCGACTCGAATCTCGCACTCGCAGCCATATCTCATATCATTAAATTTCTCACACCATCATAACTAACTAACTAACTTAACAATAAATAAAATTACTAAATTATTTGTACATATATATATAATTGAAGTGCATTTTAGAAATGAAATGAAAGTGTGACCTAGATATTGCTGGGATGAATGAAATGTGAAATTGAATTGGGGGAAATGATACCTGATGGTGGAATTGGGTGGTGGTTTGATGGTCAGAGTTGACTGTGGTGGACGATGGTGTTTGGGGGTCACGACGCGTTGATTAGGAAGGCCTGGGCTTATGCTTTTGCTTGTTTGGATGGTAGGACGGGCCGTCAATGCTAATAACTTGGGCTAATATAATAAATGCTTATTTGTTTAAGAGTCTGTTCCCGAGTTTTTATTTGGAGAGAAGAGAAGAGAAGTGAAGAGAAAATTAAAAAAAATATCACATTCCCGAGTTTTTTTTTAGAGAAGAGAAAAGAAGAGGAGAGGAAATTATGCCAAAACTTCTCTCCTAATCTTCTTCCCAAATTGGGATGATTTGGAGAGATTTTAAAGCCATTTTTTTCCTTACATGCCCTTTATTTTCTCTCCAATCAGGGAATACAAAATTAAAAATCTTTTTTTTTGCCTCTCCCCTTCTTCTATCTCTTGTTTCCTCTCTTCATTTCCCTTCTTTCCGTTTTATACTCGGAAACAGAGTGTAAGAGTGTTTGCTGTCGCTAACTTAGGGTGTGTTTGGTAAAAGTAGCAGTGAGTAGTAGCTGTGAGCAGTAGCCACAGCTCACAGCCCACCGCTCACAGCTTCTTAAAGAAGCAATGGAAAAATGAGCATTCTTAAAAAATCGCAAAGCTCACCGCTCCTTTGTCAAACGAACAATAAAAATCAAAAAGCTCATTGCTCACCGCTCATTGCCCCAAAAAGCTCCGCGCCAAACATAGCTTCCGCTAACTCAGTGCAACATCAGCTTTCGGTCTATCACCAAGTTTAACATCCAACACTTGTATTAATATGATATTTATGTTATTTTAAAGTCGACACGTAGCGTGTGAGGATAATGTCATGAGCTCATTTTTTTAGCTTGTGAGTTTGTTCATAGACTCAAGTGGATGAGCTTATAAGCTAAAAGTTAGGTTTATCAAGTTTGTAAATAGCTAATAAGTCTCTTATATTAGTTTAGCCAAACATCTTTTTAGTTTAATTTTTTTTCGTTTTGCCTATAAGTGATTTAAATTTTTAAGATTAAAGTGATATGTTTCACTTTTTAGGTTTATGAATTTCAGTTTATGCATTTAACTATTCACAAAGTCACAAGCCGTAAAAACTAAGATCATTAGCTTTTCAAAATATGCATAACATAAATTAATCTTTGACAAGACGGATGATCTTTTTTATTTTTGTAAGTATGTGAGTGATCGTGTAATTTATATGTGTTTGTCAAAACAAACCAGTTTCAAATGGAGATTTAGGGATCTCTCGTGTTCATAGATCTTGAAACCAGACCTATCCCTGGAAGAACCAACACTTAAAGGGTGTAAGCAACGGAAGGTTCTCACCCTGTCCCCGACATTGTTCTCCGATGATGTCCCCTGGGCGAAAGAGGACACCATTCTCTTTCTTTCAAACCCATAGTAGTCGCGAGTTTTAGGGTGCGTTTGTTTTGTGGGTGTGGGTCGGGTTTTAGGTTTGAAAAGAGAAAACAAATGTTTCGTTGAGTTTTGAGAGTTAGGACTTGGATATTTAATCAAAATATAAAGGTTTTATAAAAGAAAGTGGAAAAGCCAGGTTTTGAGGAAAGTCGTGGGCTATTTATGTTATATGCCTTTCTTTTTCTCATTTAATTTCCTAAAATAATAGGTTTTTTCTTTTTTTTTTAAATAATAATTTTAGTTATAAATTGAATATAAAATCTAATAAATAAATATAATTTCTCTCTTCAAAACCTACATCACATCCAAATCTTATACAATTCAAATCCGATTCCAACCCCCTTTATAAACCAAACACACCCTTAGTAATCTTGATTATGTTGGCGAAATTTAAGTTGTATTCATGTTATAAAGATGTAAGCAATTTGCAGACCCTTAAATTAGTTGGTGTCAAAATCTAGTAAAAGCGACATGTTGAGTAGTTTGATCACTTTGATGTGTACTTTTGTTCGAATGTAACTTTGGCTAAAGTTGTTTGAATTTTAATACTCCGTAGATACGTATCTTTCTGATTAGTGCATGTTACATGTCACTTGAAATGAATAATTAACCTCTATATATAATAAAGAAATGATACTATGGAGTAATGTGTATGTTACCAGGCGTTAGGTTCTTAAATCGGGTTTTTTTTGCTTGGTCATGTTTGTATTGAAATCTTCTCAAGCTTATTTGTTTATGGGATCGGTTATCGGTACTTCTAAAATAATTATAATATCTTCTAGTTTTTTTTTTTAATTTTTTAATTTTATAATTTTGTTTTTATTATAAAACTGCGAGACATTAAAATATAAAGTTTGACAAGTCAGACGTAGTAAAACACCAGAGGAGAAAATCATAAAAAACTGTCTTTTCTTGTTAATAAAGTGAATAAAACTGCCGGAAAAAAGTACGAAACATAAAGTATAAAATTTGACACGTCTAAAGTAATAAAAGACAAAATATATGAAAAAAAAAATCATAAAAGTTGTTTTATCACGTCAATAAAATAAGTAAAGGAATGGTATGTTGGGAATTAAATGACTTAACACTTTGTACTGCCAAGCCAAAGTTGGAACTGCTGAGTATTACAACTAACAGTACTAACTGAGTTAGTACTGCTGGAAGAAAGTTAGTACTGACAGAAGACTGCTAATGAAGATTGTACTGCCAAGGTGATAAAGACGTGTAATGTGATATGTATAGAAGATATTCAGTGTATATCTTATATAGTTAGAAAGATATGTATATTCTATACGTTTAGAAGATTTGTAGTTATCTTGTAAAGGACTCATTGGTGTATAAAAGGATATCCTAGGTTAAGTTGTTAAGATATACGTGTGTTTTTTATATAGCTTCAAGGTTGTAAACCCTAGTACTACACAGAGTGCCCGTATTATTATTCTAATAATATTGAAGCGTTTTGGTTATATTGTTCTTAATACAGTTTACTGTTACATTAATATTCTTCTAAGTGTTGAAGAGTAGATCCCGCATACTCTTTGATATTCACAAAGTTTCAAACAAAGTTGTTTTGGATTTATCCAATGTAACTTAACCTTACAAGCTCAAGGAATCGATCTGTGTTAGGGATCAACAAGTGGTATCAGAGCTTAGGTTCTGAAACTTAGATCTAGAAGAAACAAGAAGAACTCTTTATTAACAGGAAGAGATGGATCTTGAAACAACTCAAACCACTACCACTGCTAAATTGCCCATTCTCAAGCAGGTGATTATGAGATGTGGAGGCTCAGAATTGAGCAATACTTTCAAGTGCAAGACTATGCTCTATGGGATATCATAGAGAATGGCAACTCATTCAAACCTGCAACCAAAGCATCAACAAGTGAAGGTGTCACAATTCAGACAGTATCAGGTCTTGTAACTGCTGAAGAGAAGGCACAAAAGAAGAATGATGTAAAGGCTAGAAGTATGTTGCTGATGCCTCTCCCCAATGAACAACTGTTGACTTTTAGTAAGTACATGGATGCTAAGACCTTGTTTGAAGCTATAACAACAAGGTTTGGTAGTAATGAAGAAGCTAAGAAGACTCAAAAGACTCTTCTGAAACAGATGTATGAGAACTTTAGTGCTCCAAGCACTGAGTCTCTTGATTCTATTTTCAACAGGCTTCAGAAGATTGTGAGCCAACAGGCTATCTTGGGTGTAGAGATTTCAAAAGAAGATCTCAATTTAAAATTCTTGATAAGTCTACCTGCTGAGTGGAATACTCATGTTGTGGTCTAGAGGAGTAAGCCTGATCTAGACACAATGAGTTTTGATGATCTCTACAACAATTTCAAGATTGTTGAACAAGAGGTGAAAAGGCCTGCAAGCTCAAGTGCTCAAAATATGGCATTTGTATCATCTCCTGGCACTAGCAGTACTGAGGAGGTTAATACTACTTATGGAGTTAGTACTGCTAACCCTAAAGTTAGTACTGCTAGTTCACAAACTAGTACTGCTAGCTTAAGTGATGATACTGTCTATGCATTTTTTGCGAGTCAAGCAAATGGGTCTCAGCTTGTACATGAAGACCTAGAGCAAATCCATGAAGATGATTTAGAAGAGATGGATTTGAAGTGGCAGTTAGCTTTGTTGAGCATGAGAACAAAGAGTTTTTTCCAGAAGACTGGTAAGAATATTACCATCAATGGAGGTGATACTGCTGGATATGATAAGTCAAAGGTAGAGTGTTACAATTGTCATAAGTTGGGACACTTTGTGTTGGGAATTAAATGTTCTAAAGATTAGTATTGGGAATTAAACGTTTACAAGTTTAGTTCTGCTCAAAGAAATATACCAAGTGTCATTCTACTGCTAGTGTATTTCTTTCTACTGCTAGTGTTAGAGATTCTGCTGCCGCAAGCATTCTACTGCTAGTGCATCAGATACTGCTATTGAAGAGATAAGTGTCGCGTATTCTACTGCTAGATGGATAAGTATACAAAGATATTTTGTGTATAAAAGTCAAAGATATACGGTAGATAATATCTTTGATAGATGTTCAGTCAACAAGTTGTGTACACAGATGCAAGTTGTATCTTAAGGACTGACACACTCAAGCAAAGCAAGTAGTTCGACAAGACTAATCGTTTATTGTAAAGATCTCCTTAGTTGTATAAAAGGAAGATCTTATATTAGTTACAAGTGTGTTGATTGTGTTGAATTTAGACTAACCAAGTGCTAAATTTGTAACTAGTCGAATACTAAGAAAACATACATTGAGTTGTTCATAACAGAAAATAGTTTTCTTTGTAATAGAGATTCAAGGTTTTGTAACCCTAGTGATAGTGAAGATCACTCGTATTATTTTCAAATAATATTGAATCGTTTGGTGTTAACATTCATTGTTCAATATCAAATTTAACAACCACCACTGTTCAATTTCCAATAATCAATAACCTTCTAAGTGTGGTTAAGTAGATTCCGCATACTTAATCATATTCACTCAAAGTATCTCATACACTCGTTATAAAGGACTAATATCCTATTAAGTGTATCGTAAATCCTCTCAATTGGTATCAGAGCAAGGCTGATATCTTTGATTTAGAAGAAGAAGAAGAAGAAGAAATGGACGTTGAATCTATTCAGACAAATGCTGCTGCAAAGTTACCAATGCTCAAACAGAATGAGTTTGAGATGTGGAGGCTAAGGATAGAGCAATATTTCCAAGTGCAAGATTATGCACTTTGGGAAATTATTGAAGATGGAAATTCCTTCAAACCTACAACCTCTACATCAACAGTTGAAGGTAAAATTGTGACAACTTTGAATACCAAACCAACAACTGCAGAAGATAGAGTCAGAAAGAAGAATGACCTCAAGGCCAGAAGTATGCTGATGATGACCATTCCAAATGATCAACTTTTAAACTTCAGCAAGTTCAAAGATGCAAAGTCTTTGTTTGAGGCCATTATTACAAGGTATGGTGGGAATGAAGCCACCAAGAAGACCCATAAGACTCTTCTCAAACAGCAGTTTGAAAACTTCTCCTCAACCAACAATGAATCACTAGACCACATGTTTAACAGGCTTTAGAATATTGTGAGCCAACTTGCTATTCTTGGGGTTGAAATACCTCAAGAAGATTTAAACTCAAAATTTCTGAGAAGCTTACCTGAAGAGTGGGCTATGCATGTTGTTGTCTGGAAGAACAAGCCAGACCTTGACCACATAGATCTTATGGACTTGTATAGCAACTTTAAGATTGTGGAACATGATTTGAAGAAAACTGGAGGTACTAGTTCTAATACTGGGAATATGGCATTTATGTCATCTCCTATTACCTCAAATCCAGTTGAAGAGGTGAAGGTTGATGGTGGTGTTGGTGCTGCTAGTTCATCAAGCAGTGCCATTGGTATAATGGATGAGCAGACTTGTTGTGCATTTTTAACAAGTCGAAATGATGGGTCCATGCTTACACATGAAGACCTCCAAGAGATCAATGATGATGATCTGGAGGAAATGGACCTAAAATGGCAAATTTCTCTTCTTAGCATGAGGGCTAAGAAGTTCTATCAAAGGACGGGGAAGAAGCTCACAATCAGCAGCAATGATACTGCTGGTTTTGACAAGTCAAAGATAGAATGCTACAACTGCCACATGATGGGGCACTTCTCAAGAGAATGTAGAAGGCCAAGGCAGCAAGATAGCAAGAACAGAGGTTTTGGAAGCAAATCCAAAACAGGGAAAGTTTCTGAGCCAAACTCAAAAGCTATGGTAGCTATTGATGGCTTAGGTTTTGATTGGAGCTTCATGGCAGATGAAGAATAAGCTTCTTCTCAGATGGCACTTATGGCTTTTTCTGCTACTGAGGTACAATCTCATAAAGCTTGTTCTAATACTTGCACTGCTCTTAAAGAACTACAAACTTTAATCAAACATTTTGATGATCAAAAGAACGAGCTAAGCACAACTCATCAAGACTTAATAAACTATAAGTGTGGTTTAGCTACCTTAGAGAAGCAGATCATACACTATAAAGAAAATGAGTTTGCTTTTTCTGATGACAAAGCTCTTCTTAAGCAGGACATATTCTTTAGAGATGCAGAAATTAAGCTTTTAAGATATGCATATGATAGGATCAAAAAGGATAATGAAAACATTCACTTAAGTGTAGAAACACTAGAACATGCTTCTAAGGGTGTTACTAACATGATTGAATGTCAAGTGATCAATAAGGCAAAGTCTGGGTTAGGATATAATGCAGTCCCACCTCCTTACAGAGGAATCCCTACACCCCCAGGGATTGACCTAGAACATTCAGGCTTAGCTGAATTTCAACAACCTGAGCTACAATATGATGTTCAGCCAAAAACAAAGTTAGTTGTTGATGAACCTAAGAAAGTAAGTGAGAGTTTATGTAAAACTTCACTTCATGAGGACAAGGTGTCCTCTGATAGAAGATCAGATGGTCCAATCATTGAGGACTGGATATCTGATGATGATGATGATGAAGAACATGTTATGTCTAAACCTGATATGGTTAAGAAAGTAGGAACAAGTGTTCCTAAGATAGTCAAACATAATACTGATAGGCCTAAAATCAACATTAAACATGTTAGGCAACCAGTTAGATATTGTGAACAATATAGAACCACAAACAAGCCTAAAGGCAACCAAAGAAATTGGAATGGCCTTAAGTTTCACCAACTAGGTGATGACTTTCACTTCTATAACAAAGCTTGTTTCATTTATGGAGAATTTGACCATCTTGCAGCTTTCTGCAACCAAAGGGTATCTGGGTATACAAACAATAGGGTTAATTTCAAAAGGCAAACACATAAAAGTCACTCTAATAATTCTAGAACAATACCCAGAGCAGTTTCATCAAAGTCTGGATCAAAAGCAGTTCCTACTGCTAGACCAAAAGATTCTACTTCTAGACAAGCAGTTTCTACTGCCAGACCTTTTTACTCTGTTTACCCTAAACCAGCAGTACAAAGTGCAAAAATAACTTACAAACATGCACAAACAACTGCTAAGAGACCTTTTCCAACAAGAGCAGTTTCACTAAAACAAATTTGGAAACCTAAGGGTTCTACTGCTAGGGAAAAGAGGGCCAATGCTGTTAAGGCCTCAGCATGTTGGATTTGAAAACCTCTTAAATCCAATGGTGCATCAACTGTTCTCGAGAGATTTAATTACATTGATGCACATGGCAAATCCAAGTCAGTAATGGCTTGGGTTCCCCAAGGAAACTAATTTCCTTATTTGTGTGCAGGAACATTCACCAACAGATCATGAAGATCAAGGCTATTCAGATAGTGGGTGTTCAAGGCACATGAAAGGCAACATGTCTTATCTTTCCAACTTTCAATCATTAGATGAAGGATATGTTACCTTTGGAGGAGGTATCGGTGGCAAGATTACTGGTAAAGGTACTCTTAAAACTGGTAAATTAGATTTTGAAGATGTGTACTATGTGCAAGAGCTTAAGTATAATCTTTTTAGTGTCTCACAAATGTGTGACAAAAAGAACAAAGTTCTTTTTACTGACACTGAATGTCTTGTACTTTCTCCTGATTTTAAGATGCCTGATGAAAGTCAAGTACTTCTTAAAATTCCAAGAAAGGGCAACATGTACAGTGTTGATATGAAGAAGATTGTTCCTAAAGAGGCACTTACTTGTCTAGTTGCAAAGGCCACATTGGATGAATCTATGAAATGGCATAGGAGGCTTGGTCACATTAACTTCAAAACCATAAATAAGATTGTTAAGAATGGTTTGGTAAGAGGTTTACCTCAAAAACGATTTGAAAATGACCAAACATGCATTGCTTGTCTTAAAGGCAAACAACACAAAGCCACTTGTAAGCCCAAAATTTTTAACTCTATTGATCAATCATTGTTTATGCTTCATATGGACTTATTTGGACCTACTTCTGTTAGTAGTATGATTCATAAAAGATATTGTCTAGTTGTTACTGATGACTATAGTGGATTTACATAGGTTTTCTTTTTAAGTTCTAAGGATGAGACTTCTAGCATTCTTAAAACATTCATTACAGAGATAAAAAACCTAGTAAGCAAGAAAGTGAAAGTCATTAGATGTGATAATGGGACAGAGTTTAAGAATAGAGTTACGGATGACTTCTGCAAGGAAAAAGGTATTAGGAGAGAATTTAGTGTAGCTAGAACTCCTCAGCAAAATGGAGTTGCTGAAAGGAGAAATAGAACACTCATAGAAGCTGCTAGAACCATGTTAGCCGACTCAAAGTTGCCTATCACTTTTTGGGCTGAAGCAGTTAATACTGCTTGCTATGTTCAGAATTGAGTTTTGGTTGTCAAATCTCACAATAAGACATCATATGAACTTTTTAGAGGTAGAACTCCTGCAATAGGATTTCTTAGACCTTTTGGATGTCATGTGACAATTCTGAATACCTTAGACCATCTTGGAAAGTTTGATGGTAAAGCAGATGAAGGATTCTTAGTTTGATATTCTCTAAATAACAAAGCTTTTAGAGTATACAACTCAAGAACTAGAAGAGTAGAGGAAAACATGCATGTGGAATTCTTAGAGAATAAATCCAATGTAGCAGGTGAAGGTCCCAAATGGCTATTTGATCTTGAGTCACTAACCAAATCAATGAATTATGTGCCTGTTGTTTCAGAAACTAATGATTTTTCAGGTTCACAAACAACAAATGAGGCAGGGTTAGAAAAGGAGACAGATCAAGATTATATGATGATGCCAATATGGACAAGTACAAGTGTGGCTTCAACTTCAACAAATGATGAACCTTCTTCTGATGAAGCTAAAGAAGGGATTGAAGATGAACACAAGGTTGATGGATCAAAGGAACAAGAGAATGTTTCTACTGATGATAGTACTGCTGAGACAGAGCATTCTACTGCTAGGCTTAATTTTTCTACTGCTGGCCCATCAGAACCAAATGAAGCAGAATTCTCAGAAGAAGAGGTGGATTTCAACAATCTCCCACCTGACTATCATGTTCCTACAACACCGCACACAAGGATTCACAAAGTCCACTCCCTGGACAATGTGATTGGAGATATACAATCAGGGGTGAAGACAAGGCAACAACTCATGTCTTCAGACCAACAAGGGCTTATTGATGCCCTTTATGCTTCAAAGCAGCATGAGTTTGCAAACTCTTGCTTGTTTGTATGTTTTCTATCACAAGCAGAACCAAAGAATGTTCTTAAAGCCCTAGATGATTCAAGCTGGGTAGAAGCTATGCAAGAAGAGCTTCTTCAGTTCAAGATTCAGAAGGTATGGGTGTTAGTTGATTTACCCAAGGGTGTAAGGGTAATTGGCACTAGATGGGTTTTCAAAAATAAAAGGGATGAAAGGGGCATAGTGATTAGGAATAAGGCTAGATTAGTAGCCCAAGGGTACACACAAGAAGAAGGGATAGACTATGAAGAGGTTTTTTCTCCAGTAGCAAGGATTGAAGCCATTAGGTTATTTTTGGCTTATGCTTCATTTATGGGCTTCACAGTTTATCAAATGGATGTCAAGAGTGCATTTTTATATGGTACTATTGAAGAGGAGGTATATGTCTCACAACCTCTAGGGTTTACTGACCCAGACCATCCAGACAAAGTGTACAAGGTAGTTAAGGCTCTTTATGGCCTTCATCAGGCACCAAGAGCATGGTATGAAACACTGGCTTCCTATTTAACAGAAAATGGATTTCAAATAGGCAAGATAGATCAGACATTATTCATCAAGAAGCACAAGAATGATCTTTTGCTAGTGCAGGTGTATGTGGATGATATCATCTTTGGATCTACAAGGAAGGAGATGTGTTTGGATTTTGAGAAACTTATGCATAATAAGTTTCAGATGAGTTCCATGGGGGAACTTACATTCTTTTTGGGTCTGCAAGTTAAGCAATCAAGTGAAGGCATATTTATCAGCCAAGATAAATATGTTGCAGAGATTCTTAGAAAATTTCAATTTGCTGATTCAAAAGTGGCAAGCACACCAATGGACTCTGAGAAGCCACTTCTTAAAGATTTAGATGGAGACAATGTAGATGTACACACATACAGATCTATGATAGGCTCTTTGATGTATCTCACATCATCAAGACCTGATATCATGTTCTCTGTTTGTGCTTGTGCAAGATTTCAAGTAACTCCAAAGGTTTCTCACCTTACAACTGTCAAGAGGATTTTTAGATATCTCAAGGGTCAACCTAGGTTGGGTCTATGGTATTCTATGGAATCACCTTTTGACTTGGTATCATTTTCAGATAGTGATTATGCAGGTGCAAGCTTGGACAGAAAGTCAACAACTGGAGGATGTCAATTCCTTGGGTGTAGACTTATCTCATGGCAGTGTAAGAAGCAAACAATTGTGGCTACTTCAACAACTGAAGCTGAATATGTAGCTGCTGCAAGTTGCTGTGGTCAAGTACTTTGGCTTCAAAATCAATTACTTGATTATGGGTACAATTTCATGAACACTGTCATACATATTGATAATAGTAGTACAATTTGCATAATTAAAAATCCAGTGCAACACTCTAAAACAAAACACATTAAAATTAGACATCATTTTATTAGAGACTGCAATGAGAAAAAGTTGATTCAAGTTCTTAAAATTGATTCTGATCACAACTTTGCAGATCTTCTCACAAAAGCTTTTGATGTTGGAAGGTTTCAGTACTTGGTAGCAAGTATTGGGATGCTTAATCCTCAATGATTTAAAACTCTGTGTTTTTGTATATAAATTTTTGTTTGTACTGCTAGCATTGTTAATTACTACTGTTACTGAAAAGTTTGTACTGCTAGTACAAATTTTGTTTGTTAAGTTCATACTGTTAGTCATATGATTCTACTGCTATAAGACAAATGTTTTGCATTTTGTTTCTTGGTTTTGGACTAACAATTTCAGGTATGAACATTTGAGCACAAAGGAAGTTTCAAGTGAAATAAATGAGCAGCAGAAGGATAATACAATTTGCTGATATAATAGGTTTATGATGGACTGAGTTTGGGAATTCATTAACAAAGGTTTACATCTAAGTTAATAAATTCTTTAAAACTTCTTTCTTGAAACCTGATTATGATGTTTCACATTAACTTGATGACTCAGTTGGTCAGATAGTAACTGACACAACTCACTTTCTATCATTTTATACTTTAATTAGTATAATGAGCAAGTCTAAGGACATCTGATAGAAAGAACAGCGAACAAATGTGCATCTAACACTTGTGTTAGAAGACACAATTGTCACGAGCTGGAAAACCTGTCAAGAAAGCCCTTTGAATGGGTTTATCTTTACACAGGCAGTTATTTATAACTGAAAAACATTGGTTCTCACACAACCAGAGGTTAAGTTAAACCGAATTCTTGATTAAGTGTCTGTTATACACTTAATCCCTTCAAAATGGTTGTAGGCAGTATGATTTTTCAATCATAAAATCAAGTTCATACTGCTAAGTAAAAAGTTTCTTAAAAGGGATTTTCAAAGTGGCTCAGAAAAACCATCAAATGATGGAAAATGAGTCAAAGCCCCATAATTCACCACTCATAGGAGTTAACACACCTAGAAGTGATGAGGGCAGCAATTTAAACTCTTAAGGAATTGATGGCCAACATGTACACCATTGTCTGAAAATCATGTTCTAATTGGTAGATCACATGATGGTGAGAGATCTTCCAAACAGGGGAGGAAATATTTTGGTACATAGTGAGAGATCTTCCAAGCTTAGGCTCAGGGGAGGTAGTTTAAAATTGATCATCAGGGGAGAAAGATTGGGAAGGGAGTAGTTTCATGACTCCACTTTTCAGCATCTCAATATAATATATACACCCCTTCGAAAACCACCTGGCTCAGCAGCGGTTGTTGTATCTCCTCCTACAATGGAAAAGACAAGAGCATAAAAGATGATGATGTCAGCTTTTTGAGAAGCTAACATGTCTTATTATTCAGCCAATAATAAGAACAAGCATTTAGTGTAACACCCCAACCCAACAAGGGTAAAGGTGTCACATCACGGTGACAAATCAGAGCATACATAAACACACAGCGGAAGTCTTATTAAATAATTCAAAAGAAAAGTCAAGTCAAACACGACTTGAATATAACATAAGTTCAAGGAAAGGAAAAATCCAAAGATATGAATACAAACGAAATCCAAGATCAAAACAAAGTCATAAGATAAAGGTGGTTATCTAAGGTCAAAGCTTCATCTAACTCTCATCTCATCCAAAGCATAATCCAAAAGCTCCTAGCTTAGATACCTGCCGCACACGAAAAGAAAAACGTGCGGCTGAGCTTAAAAAGCCCAGTGAACAGATATATATGATAAACGGAAACGAACAAACGAAGCATAATGAAAGAGATATAAATAAGGTACAAGAGTAAAGGTTAGGACAGTCATCCACCACGAGCCCACATATATCACATCACATAAGCCTGCATAATCTAGAGGGGATACCTCTTAGTAACCAGATAATATGAGGGGTGACCTCATGTATCAAACAGATATATATGGAGTGATCAGCCCCCAGAACATGAAAGACGTGGATTGCACCCACCGTCAGTCACCAGAAATCAGATCATATCATAACATATCATATCATAACAGAACAAATCTAGGATGCATCCATTCGCCCCCCAGAACAGATCGGCCATAATAAATCATATAGTGTGCATGCATAATCAAAATCAGAATGGGGACGGTGTAACCAGATCACTAGGGCTACACACTAGTCATGCCAGTGGTGCATCACAGACACGGCCATGTTACCTTCATGGCTAGGGAACAAATTTTGGCTCGGGTATCAAACTGGGAGTCAAAGGTCAAAGGTCAAAGGTTCATATCAAAATCAGTGTGTCATATTAGAATGTTCAATATCAGAAGGGCAAATATCCCAGGTCAATATCCAAAAGGGTCAAAGTATCAGATAGTCAAATCTTCAAAAGGTTCAATATCAAAAATACTTTTCAAAAAGGTTTTCTCTTAAGGTTCAATTAAAACAATCATTCAAAATAGTTTTCATAAATGATCTTTCAAATAGTTTTCATAAAACGAACTTCAAAAATAGTTTTCTTTAAGTCAATATATGTCCCAAAATCAGAGATCAAAGATCGAAGCAAAGGTATCATAGCAAAGGATCGTAACAGAGTATCAAATAAGAGATTTTAACAGATCATAAAAGAATCATAGGAAACCTTACAGAGAAGGTCAGAATATCTGTACCTTATTCCAAAGCAAACGCAAACTCAGAAATGGATGACACAAGGTGGATCAGGACCTCTCTTTCTTCACACCTAGAGGGGGTAGACAAGAATTACAAACCCTTTCATTTTAAGTAACTTTCCAATTTAGCTTTTAGATTCATCAAGTTACTCTTTTAGTCCTTTAGGTTTCATAATTTACATTTTATACTCTTATATTCCAGAAGTTACACATTAAGCCCTTAATTTATCAAAATTACCCAATGGACACTTATTTCATTATGTTATACAAATTTACCCTTAAGTATTCATAATTTACACATCAAGTCCCTCAAGTTATCAAAGTTACATATTTAACCCTTAATTTACATTTTCAACTTTTAATTATTAATAATTACATATTAAACCATTAAATTACCAAAATTACACATAACCCCCTGAATATATTTTATTACTCCATTCGACCCCAACTTTCCAGAATTTACATGATTAGTCCCTTCATTTTAATTATTTACAATTCGAACCCTAATTAATTAATAAATACATTTTAATCTTTTAAAACATGGAAATTACACTTTATACCTCCAACTTATATTTTATTCGAATAATAGGCAGTCCAAAATAAGTTCTAAAAATAACCTTCAAGTTTCAAAAGTTACAAAACACCCCCTAACATTTTAAATACAAAATCGCATAACATTTTAATATCAAAATACTAGCCCTAAAAATAGCAATCATTCACCAATCATTAGACCAACCTTAAAACATCATTTAATTAATCAAGACAGCCCTAAAACATAAACCCTAAATCGAATTACATTTTATTTCTTTTTCTTATTCATTTTCTTTAATTCCGGTAAATAAAATAAATCAAAAATAATTATATTAGGCCTTAACAAATCAAAGTAGCATTTTTCTCAGGTTAATATAATTATGTAGAGTCCAAATAAAATAGATATGAAGCCCCAAAAATTCGGATTGAATTATTTATGTTTTATACACATTTTTGAGATTTAATTCACAAATAATTCATAAGGTGTGCATGGATCAAATTAAGCATTTTATATGAGTTATATGAGACCAAAGGATCATAGGAAAAATACCAAACCAAGGATTGAATGTGTGGATATGGCTGGGCGAATTTAGTTACACGCGTATGAGGTAAATCGAACACTAATTCTCCTTGACTCCAAGAGCTACTCCACGACCCTTTCAATATTTTTCACAGAGTATATGTGATATAAGGATCACAAGAAAAATGATAAACAAATTTTAAAAGGCTCACACGAATTGATTTGAGAATTACCTTGAAAACTATGGCGCGACAAAGGATTTTTCACTCGGATCGAATCCAGCCACAAACAACTTCAACACTATTTTTCTAACCTTCTAATGGTGACCAAGAACACAGGAAAAATGATCTAAGCCTTGGGAAAATTCGGATGTGAGAGTGACGAATTTCTTTGTGTTTTAGGGTTTATTCAAAGGATCGGTTTTTGTTTTAGAGAAAAAGTGGGACGAGGATGGATTAAATGGATGATTGCCGAATTATAGGGGGGGGGGAAATCAATAAGGAGCGGCCCAAAATAAATGGGATAGTCAATCACATTGATTTGGCATTAATTTCCATTTAATTTGTAACTTAATTACACTTAAATACTTTTTAAAATAAAATAAGTATATACTTAATTATTTTGGACTTATTTGTGTGTAAATATAATTTTTATAGCTTGCACAAATATTTTATGATGCTCTCTAATTATTCCATATCATACTTGGTGCATTTCATAATTTTTGAAATTAATTTACAAGTTATATAAGCCTTTATTTAATTTTCAAAGTTGTAGGGGCATTTTGGTCTTTTTACACATTTTAGATTTTAGGGTTTTACATTCAGTTGATGGATGCTGGGAATAAACTTTTTCAGTTGATGGATACTGGGAATAAGCTCTTCAAATGAAGAAAGTTCAAATGAAGATTCTGGAGTATTATATATATTCAGAAGGGATGAAGCATTCAAATGGAGAAAGTTCTATCTAGGTTCTTTCAGTTTCAATTTCAGTTCACTACGTTTGTTCATCACTTGCAAAGGCATGCTGGAAGATGATTTGACTTCTTGGAACAAGCATCCAAGATACACAGCATCATTGCCTCTTATAATTCCTCCATCCAAAGAAATTGCACCATATTTTATTCAAAGTACTGCTATTGTTCAAGACAAAGAAAGATGATGTTATTGCTGAAAGAGATTCACAGAAGGTAGATGAGTTAAACAGAAAGATATTTAATCTTGAAGAACAAAGGAAAGCTCAGATAAAGAGTCTGACTATGAAGTGTTTGAAAGATCCTCACAATCATAATTTAATTCAGAAGAAACATGTTGATTAGGGAAATCACTTGTTTAGGGGAGGATTGTTGGAAATTAAATGTTCTAAAGATTAGTATTGAGAATTAAACGTTTACAAGGTTAGTTCTGCTCAAAGAAATATACCAAGTGTCATTCTACTGCTAGTGTATTTCTTTCTACTGCTAGTGTTAGAGATTCTGCTGCCGCAAGCATTCTACTGCTAGTGCATCAGATACTGCTGTTGAAGAGATAAGTGTCGCGTATTCTACTGCTAGATGGATAAGTATACAAAGATATTTTGTGTATAAAAGTCAAAGACATACGGTAGATAATATCTTTGATAGATGTTCAGTCAACAAGTTGTGTACACAGATACAAGTTGTATCTTAAGGACTAACACACTCAAGCAAAGCAAGTAGTTCGACAAGACTTATCATTTATTGTAAAGATCTCCTTAGTTGTATAAAAGGAAGATCTTATATTAGTTACAAGTGTGTTGATTGTGTTGAATATAGACTAACCAAGTGCTAAATTTGTAACTAGTCGAATACTAAGAAAACATACATTGAGTTGTTCATAACAGAAAATAGTTTTCTTTGTAATAGAGATTCAAGGTTTTGTAACCCTAGTGATAGTGAAGATCACTCGTATTATTTTCAAATAATATTGAATCGTTTGGTGTTAACATTCATTGTTCAATATCAAATTCAACAACCACCACTGTTCCATTTCCAATAATCAATAACCTTCTAAGTGTGGTTAAGTAGATTCCGCATACTTAATCATATTCACACAAAGTATCTCATACACTCGTTATAAAGGACTAACATCCTATTAAGTGTATCGTAAATCCTCTCACTTTGCTAGGGAATGCAGAGGGCCAAGAAACCAGGATAGCAGGAATAGAGGTCAAGAAGGCAGAGGATCCAGGAATCAAGAGAGCACCAGGAAGACTGTGAACTTGGAAGAAACTTCTTCCAAAGCTATGGTGGCCATTGATGGGTTAGGTTTTGACTGGAGCTATATGGCTGAAGAGGAAGCTCCTACTAACATGACATTGATGGCTTTTTCTGACTCTGAGGTATATACAAATAATGATGAATAATACTTGCTCAAATAAGTACATTTTATTACTATCATTTATCCTATTAATTTGACTTGTTTTATTATATTATGTATGAGGATTGATACTTAATAGTTTACTTTTGTAATTCTCAGGTAAAAACAAGCATTTGATGAAACTTGGCGATTTTGGACTAATTATGGAGCAAAACATGCAAGAAGTTAAGAGTCTACTGAAATGTACAAGATCAAGATAAATCTGCTCCAGATGCGCCGCATCTCACTTATTACATACGGCGCATCACTATCAAGATTTCACCAGATACGATCCAAGATACAAGAGGACATGCGCCGCATTTATTTATGGAGTTACGCCGCATCTTCTGGCGGTGTACGAATATTCCTGAATATATTAATCTTGGACCCCACGCGAAGTTAACTCAATGCGCCACATCTACTTACTAGATGCGCCGCATCTTACCCTCAGACAGAAACTATAAATACCCCAAGACCAGACGAATTTAGAGACATATATTATATACGAAGTACGAAGACCAGAGAAACCTAAGGCCGAATTCAGACGAATAGGCAGCACAAGACACACCCGAACGAAGATACAAGAGCTGTAAGAAGGTGCTGCATGTGTTTAATTCATTAAGTAGTTTTGTTTTATTGTGTTAGTAAACTTTAATTCATCAGGATTGATGGCTTGTGTAATGTGACAACGGAAAGATTGCACTCCCTTAAAACTGCTTTCCCATCAATTAAAGTTTATATGTTGATGTCTGTGGTTACTACTTATTAGTGCATTGATAACCTCTGTGTTTATTAGTGGCCTGCGCATTTGACTACGGAAGAGAATGTGGCTCCCACGGTTGTTACTAAATTGATCACTTAGGAATAACTTTTAGACATAAGTAATCATTAAGGGTTTACTCGCCGATAAGAATAGGGCCAACGAGAAAGGGTTAACTACATACACTTCATATAAAACTATCAATAAAACAAGTGACAATCTACTTAATCATCAGGACAGATCTTCTTATTGTCTCAAGTATTTATCTGTGTACGTGTGTGCTATTCGCTGATTCGCGCCTATTGTTTTAGTTTATTATTTAATTGCAACCAAATCGTGCCAGTCTCTCAGGCTGAACCCCCTTGCGTTAGATTAGGTTGTATAGCTAACTTAGATTATTAAAATACTGATTAGAATAACGAGATAATACGTTCCACTCTTAGTGATCGACACTCTACTTACCATTATATTCATACTGACCGGGTACACTGCTCGTTAAGTGTGTGTGTTATTGATAAGTCGGCTAAATGTAAATTTAAAACTTGAGTAGGCATTAATACTGCTAAACCGCAACGACACATCGCACGCATCAAGTTTTTGGCGCCGCTGCCGGGGAGTGAATTGTTATTATCTGTTAATTTGATTAGTATTTTAATTAGGTTTTTCTTTTTAATTTTTAATCTAACCGCTAACTGTGTTGTATATTAGATTAATTTGCATTCATTGTATTATTTTGCATATTTTCTGTTTTGTGTGTTATTTGTTTGCTTTTATTTGTGTTTATTTTCGTTTGTGTTTTTATTTGTTTTTATTTTTTCGTATTTTCTGTATTCTGCTATCGTTGTACTGAACTTAATCAAACGACACGGCGCATCTGATCTCTCAGATACGGCGTATTGCGTTTAATTTTTATAAAATACAACGCGTTTAATTAATTCGATACGACGCATCTTTTCCCCAAGATACGGCGTATCTGTTTTTAAGGAAAATTTTTTCTAAACGTTAACGCGATACGACGCATCTGCCCTTGCAGATACGGCGTATCTATTATTTTAATTAAAAACAGTTTTCGAATTATTAAACAGATACGACGCATCGATCTCTGTCGATACGGCGTATCTTCTGAATCAAAAATCTTGTATTTTGAAACGTAACGAAGATACGGCGCATTAACTTTTGTTAATACGACGCATTTAGTTTTCAATAAATATCGATTTTTGATTATTAAAACAGATGCGGCGCATTCTAATTTCTAAGCGGCGTATCTATTTTCTGAATAAAGTCTGATTTAATTTTAACGATTGTAAGATACGGCGTATCCAAATTTTTGGATACGGCGCATCGTCTGCAGATATCAGCTATTTGTATTCTTATATCCGTTTCTGAATTCATTAATTTCTTTTATAGCGAACAAATCCTACTGATGATTTTACTTGTGATGACAGATTTTGCTATGGAAGATATGTCGAAGAACGGATATCTTGCTATGGAACTCTTGCTTTCGAACTCATCCATGGAAGTTTATGATAATGTCAACTTCAATGTACTCGAGATTGATATGGATTTATTCTCTTGGGAGACCCCTCTTGAAGCTGCTTTTAAGGAATTCATGCGTTTATGCAACATTGACAAAGGGGTATTCTCTTATGATGTATTTGTGAGGTACACTGGAGATGAATTGTTGCTCTTATGGCCTATAATTGAATCCAAAGGATTGACTTGGACTACTATCGAAGAAGATGATGGGAAATTCTATCTTGCATACATGGACTCAAGCAACAAAAGCTGTGGTGGAGGCAATACCCAAATCTCTTACATGCCTTATTCCGAACAGTACTGGGGATTAAATGAGAACTATCTGGACGATGAAAGAATTTATGCTGTGGCGGAGTTACTATTTCATGGCAGGTTGGTAAGATTGATGGACCTCTCCCTCAATGATTGGCTTGAACTTAAATATGGTAGTCCGAAATTAGCCCCTGCGAATGAAGTCAAGCGGATTATGACTTCATGGTTGACACGGAGTTTTAGGGAGCAATTTAACGAGTTCATGGAGATAAGGAGGAAAATGATTGGAAAAGCTTGCTTTGACGTTGACCATGATCCTAACAATGTTGATTTTTCAGAGTGGTTGGCTAGTAAGTTCAATAACCATAAGAGCATGGATCGGGCTACTAAAGATGCGTTATGGGTATATTGGATGAGAGGTGAAGACGAAGAAGTAGAGAGCGACTATGGGTCGTCACTTCATGATTCAACAGTCAATGAGGGCATTGAAGAATTATTCAGAATTGACATTGATGTGTTCGATTATGAGACACCCTTGTGCAAGCAATTCAAGGAATTTAACTACCTTCTTCAAGTTGACGATGACGTGCTAACTGGAGATCTACCAGGATTCAAGACTTACGATGATTTCAAAAACACCTGGTACTACGAATGGAATGACCAAATACCATGGGTTTGGGATAAACCATGGGAATTTGAGCACATTAATCACACCTGTACACCTTTCGTTTTCAAGGATGGAAGTAGTGTTTGGCCGACCTGTGATTATAAGAGTGACGGAACCTGTAATGGGGGAAGTATAATTGGGATGAAACGGGTTGGAAAAGATGTAACCTTTGAAGACTATGAGTGGTATGATAATGTAGAAGACTGCCCACAAAAAGCGGAGGCTGTAGGAAATACCCATCTTGATTGTGTGGATATATTCGGGTGGTCTTGGATCTTGAAAGATCAAGAATCCCATGGTGAGTTAGTGAGATGTTAGAGAGAGAGAGAGGGAACCCTTTGAGAGAAAACTGGAATGTATTAGATTAAGGTGAAATGTGACAAGAGTTCCAACCCTTCCCAAGTGTGGGAAGGGGTATTTATACTTCTACATATTTGTGCCCCTAGTGGGCTGTGGAGTGAGCTGACAGTGGGGAAAGCCCCGACCCACTCCACAAATATAGATACGACTAATCTAATAAAACTAATATTACTAATAATACTAAACGAATATATATAAGCCTACGAGCTATATAAATGCTAATTAGATGCTCGGGGTGACCGAACCTTCATATGAATATTTATATTCCTAACAATCTCCCCCTAAGGGAGGTCACCCCGGAAATAATAATTTGAATTCTAGCATTCTTTCTTCTGAACTTGTCTTTATAGCTCGTAGTCTTTGATTCTTCAAAGTCTTGTATCTTTGTGCATTCAGCAGTGTTCGTTAGATGACTGTTTGATTGTCTTGGATGATCTTTGAGTATTCTTCGACTTTATCATCCAACATTTGTTTCCAAGTCATCTTTCAGCAGTATGTTTCCATGTGATGTGTTATTCTTTGAGCCGACATGCTCACACTATTTGGTGTCATGATCTTTAGCATCAGAGTTTGCGGAAGCCGTTTAAAAGGTCTTTTAGGTTGATCATGACATTCTTGAGTTACAATGATGATGTAGTGTGAACATGTGGTAGAGGATTGGCATCTTTACTGCAACCAGCTACAACCGCATTCAGCTGCAACTTCAATCAGCTACAACCGCAAACAGCTGCAACAGCAATCAGCTACAATCGCCAGAAGTTCCTGCATACGACAGTTAGCAATAAAACATCCGGTACTTACAGGTTCGGACTTCGAGATTGTTAACAGCATAGTGTGAAAACTCTCTCTAATCCTTACCAAGACCGTTCCTAATCGAAAACCCACAGAGGGCTTTTTAAGATCGAACCGTAGCACATCAACGATTAGGTGAGTCGCTGGAGATCACTCCACGACTGTAGACCGTTAGAAACTGTCGTGACCACTAAGCGTAATCCATAAAGAATTACCGAAGTGACCTACTTTCAGGGCTGCTTGATGTTGACCCTGGCAAGAATTTCCATTCAATCATTGAGAATTACATTTGTAAATTCCCTCATAAATGTTCTGGCAGATTGCTAAGATCTGCGTAGGACTCTTAAGTTTACAACTGGTGTCCTTAATGTTGAACACCCAGTGTAGAAATAATTCGTGTTCCTATGAGATCTTTTTATGCATCTCGTGGCTCTAGACTCTATAGTGCGTTTTGATTTAGTGAGCGGAGGCTGGAGAGAACTGCCACCTATTCAATATCATCTAACTCGGAGTGAGAGAGACGATAGGAATGTATTGAACTTCGTGACAATTGAAACAAGAATCCTTTGAGGGACCTTGAGTGGCTAAGGAGGGTTGTGCAGCGTATCACTGGGTCCATGATACTTTGTCTTCAATGCCAGCAATCAACTAAGTGATTCTGACAGCATATGTATTGACCCGGTTTCTGCCTAGGTTGTAAGGAGGGCTATTTCTTTTCACCATTTATCTTTACAATTCTTTTTCATTCTTCAACCCCTTCAGTGCTTACCGAGACTTCACAACTAACACCTTGTTGGGTTTATTCCAGTGTTAGCTCCATCTCAGTCGGCACTCTTCCCTTATACACATTTCTCCTTTTTAATCATACCTAAGGACTTCTACACTAACTAGTGGATTGTCCCTGGGTAGATCCCTCCGGCTCTGGCGGGATCGTGGGAACTTGAGCCTAACCTAACCATCCTTATAACTCCATGCATTAATTAAAGTGGTCGGTCTTTGTTATTCATCCACGATTGCCAAGCCAAATCTTTGAAAAATCTCTCAAAGTGTTCATGATTAAGAAACACATTTTTGCAAACACTTGAGAGTTTTAAAATTTTCAAATGCTCCCCCTCAACATGTGCTCGGTTGATTGTTTTCTAAATTTGCACATGTTAGGTAGAGCTCGCACTTTTTGAATTGATCCACTTTCAGTGAACACGACCGATTCGAGACACGCTTACATCACTAGTTAGACTAGCTTGAATTTATTACCCGGCCTGGTCAAGTCCACAGAAAGTTTCTCGAAATGGTACACTCTACTCAGATACGTCTTTTTCGAGACACGCTTACATCACTGGTTAGACCAGCTTGAAATTATTACCCGGCCAAGACGTATCCTTTCGATTGATGACAATTCAAGTTTCGTCAATTCTTTAGTGAAGTCTGAGCCGTGCTCACATAAGATGCATGCCAAATCCTTTTCCTTTTTTTCAATTCGCTCCCCCTCAATATGTGCATCGATATACGAAAGAGTTTAGCACATATGGGAGAGCTTTACATTTAAGTCCAAAACATCACATTTTCATCAGGTTTCATATTTAAATCACATTCTCTCCCCCGATCAAAAATTTCAAACCTTTTGAGATTTGTGATCCCAATTGATTTAAATAAGTTAGAAAATGTGGGAGAAAATGTGTCCGATTTAATATATTCTGATGATGAGAACATACTATGCTCCCCCTTAATCTAAGAGGGAGATTCACTGCTAATTTTGCACAAATTGATTATTATGACACAAATGATATTGACCTTTTTGCTCAAATGATGTAATCACCCACTTTTCTGAGTGAGTCAGTGGTCAACATCGATTATCCATCCACCAACAAATCTTCTCAAGTATTGTCGATCCCCACTTGGCGAGATCTGAGTAAGTACTTCTTTGTTGAAATGATGGTGGTGGAGGTGAAGGTGTTGTTGTTGTTGTTGCTGAAGTTGTTGTTGAGGTGAATTTCGAGCCAATCAATAGAGTTTGAACGTCTGATTAAATGGTTAGAATGGGAACTGGCACATTCATTTTGGCTATGGAATCTGCATAAGAATATCAACACAGATATACATGCATACAGATACACTATTCCTAGATAGCTACCCTTCAGCAGCTTGCCACATTATAATACCAAGTTCATCTTATATTCAAACCTCAATCAGGAACTACGTCAACCTACTATCTAGCATGAAGAGCAATTAGCAATCACGAACATGGCAATTCACACAGATTTCTATATATAATTCAGGAACTTAGGAACATGATTCTAACATAATAGCAATCTACCTAAGCGAATCCTGAAAACATATGCACAATATCAACAACCATTAAGCAGCAGAGACAAAAAACATTTGAAACTCATTCATTTAGATCATACAAATGCCAGTGGAGTATTCAAAAACATCAAACACAACTGGTTTTCTAACTTCTTTTAGGTTTTGAGTCTTAAAGCATTTTGGGGATTATACGAGGATACCAAAGTAACACAAATGAACCTTCTAGATACATAAAGCTAGGAAACTATAAGCAAATTGCACATAATGTCCTAAACTTTCTAGCAACTAACACACTTGGTCATTTGATATATTTAAGCAAGATCCTCTTCAACTAATTCCCCATTAACTACAAAACCATTTCTAACAAGTATGATTTAACCAATAAATCCGTTTGATGATATAAAATTTGAATTCACTCTCCCCCTCAATCAATGACCCGTATTCTAGTTGAACCTCAACTAAAATCACGCTTAACCCCACAACTCATCAAACAAGAACTGTCGTGAGGTTTTGTAGTCGTTGATTGAGTGACAAATTTTATGCATAATCCAAGTTTAAACAAATTTCATACAACACATATTCACCAAGTGTCTCACAAATAATTTTCAGAAGAATCATAGAATGAAAACTATTTGTATGCAAAGAAGACTTCTCTTCTTTTTCAAGAAATGATGCACTGAAACGTACATCAGATCGAAGAATCATGGATATAAAGTAATCCATGCCCAGGTGAACATCACCCAGTTGGAGGAACAGCCGTCTTTTTGGCGACGTGCTTTCCCCAGTTTGAAGCGCGGGTTGCTATCTAAAGTAATAGCAAGCCATTTAGACATGTTTTAAGAATCCATTTTAACTTCTGCTCGAGCTTCATTTAAAGACCCGTGCCATTATTGAATGACATTTCTAAGTCCGTAAATGTTATCGATAAACAGAAGACATGCCTAGGTGAAACTATTTTTGGTATTTTCTATTTTTCAATTTTTATGGTTTTTCTGGTTTTACGATTCTCTATTTACAATTAGCATGAATTCTATGTATCTATTTACAAAAATGGTATAAGATGTGAAAAAGAATGTAAGAAGCAAAATATATACAAGGATACGAACCAGAAACCATTACTCCTCAGCATTCTGAATCTTTTCCGCATTCATCACTTGACTTGCTGAAGAGCAATGTTAGCACTTTCAATCAGGGAATGATTCTGGTTTTTCACTCTCCCCTAATTAGTGCGCACCCCCAATCTGACAACCTCTGACAATCACCCATAATAGGAAGAAGACTTTGGATGAACGCCCGAAATATGAAGAAGTCTTTTGATAACCAAATGCATGCCGTCTTTAATCTTCTAACACTCCCGTCCTTGAGAGACGCCGTCAAAAACCTTATGCATCTTTTCGGTAGTTTAAGTTGAGCCTCAACTGAAATCTAGCTTAACCCCACAACTCATCAAACAAGAACTGTCATGAGGTTAAACTAGACCACAAATTTAAGCCCAGTAACAACTTGATTTCAGCTTAACCTCACAACTCATCAAACAAGAACTGTCATGAGATTAGGTTAACATCAAGTTGGACTTAACCTTCAACTACGGAACAACTTGAACCTAACTTAACTCCACAACTCATCAAACAAGAACTGTCATGGGATTAAGTTAAATATCAAGTTGTAAGAAAAGAGCTCAACATTCTTGAATGTAGAGAAGACTGAAGACTCGACCTTCTTCAAGATTGCCCAATGTGGAGGAATAGAATACCAATCATCTTCATCTCACCAAATGCCTTCCAGTAACCTTACATATAACCCATCAGCCCGCAGCATACACATGAGATGATAACACCCAACAGAGAATGAAGAGTAGATTGACGACTCGACCTTCTTCAGTCTTTAGTATAACACCAAAGTAACAAGTTGAACCACTGATCATCTATAGTATGTATCCATCCTCGGATATTAAGCCCTGATCACGTGAACCTGTTGTGCGTCCTTGATGTACACATTCTCTCTCCCCTGATGGTTACGATTAATCAGCCCATGACGTAACAGTGAAACGATAATACCAAGGTAACAAGTTGAACCACTGATCATCTACAGTATTTATCCATCCTGGATATTAAGCCCCGATCACGTGAACCTGTTGTGCGTCCTTGGTGTACACATTTCTCTCCCCCATGATGGTTACGATTAATCGGAATCATCATCATGATGTGTACATGTAGCCTGATGACGTGTACTTGAAGCATTGACTAGAAACCCATTGTTGCTGATTATACCAACCCGTGAGACTCGATTAGCATTCCATGACCATGTTCTTCAACACCTTGATAGAGGAAGAAGATGTGTTGGAGAACCATGGTTTGCACGACTCCTGAACTGACGTATTCAGGAGTCGTATGACCATTTCTCAATCATCAACCAACATGTAGATTAATATTCACCCTTTCCCCCCCTCAAAAATTGCATATGCCTTCCAACTGCAATTTTTGATGATTGAACTAGTGAATATGAATACCATCAACGGTAAGTAGCTCCGCTTGACGGTTCTTGAAAACTAACATGTTGTTTATTCACCCTTTCCCCCCTCAAAAATTGCATATGCCTGTCAACTGCAATTTTTGGTTGAACAAGTGAATAAGAATATACTCCAATGTGCGCCGATCCACTTGAAGACTGAATAAGCACGGAAAGAGCATGAAACTTGTTGATGATAATGGCCATAAATAAGAAGACTCCTCTTCTTTTGAAGATAAAGTGCACTCAAGCGTACACTTTTCTTTTCTTTGAAGAACGAGGCCTGAACTGAGGTATTCAGACGTCATTATGTTGAAGAGCGAGGCCTGCACTGACTTGTACAGACGTCATCTGATGAAGAACGAGGCCTGCACTGATGTGTACAGACGTCATCTGATGAAGAACGAGGCCTGCACTGAAGTGTACAGACGTCATAATGTTTAAGAACGAGGCCTGCACTGACTTGTACAGACGTCATTTCTCTCTCTTTACTTCTTCTCTCATCTAACTCGTTACCAACCCCATTATCATTCTGTCGGCTTGATGTCGTGACCACTGATGGAGAAAAACCCAATATGATGAACTTGATACTGAAGTAATATAACCCGAACTTGTGACTTAAACTTGTACTAATGCGTGACAAAGAGCGGTGTAGAGACTTCGTGCAACATCGAATCCCTAAGTACTCTATACTCTTCAACCAACCAACCATCGAGTATAAGACGCACATCACCTCTTGGATATCCACAACTTCGTGTGACACTGAGCACTTCAACGTGACTCCTTAAAGTGATAGTTATTTTGTAATAGAGAGAAAGACAAAATAACTAGATATCCAAGTCCTCGTCATTGTATTGAATGCTCGACCAAGGATCTCGAAGAATCTTCATCCAACCTCCCCGATATCTTCAGATGCTAAGTACACTCACCCATGAAATTTCACTTCAGCCTCAAATAAATAATAATGAATTAACGCCGTAGTCACTTCTTGTGGTTAATGCCCAAATCTAGCCCTTTGTGATGTGTCGACTGAACTTTGATAATGGTTTTAACCCGATCCTGGTCAAGAGCGCATAGCCCATCATCACGGAATTTTACAACTCTATGGTTTAAACCGAGAAATAAGTTCTTTCGCGGGATTTTACAAAACCAAGAAGAAACCGTGAGACAGTACCCGATTGAATGTGGCATGACTGATTTGGATTTGGAGAACATCAGTTTGGGTTAAGAATATCTTGTGAGAATTACAGATCACATCTCAACTTTTTAAAACCTTTGGCCAACTAACCAACCTTGAACATAGATTAGTGACCACACGATGAAGAGAACCCGATATACCAATACTGAAAACTGAAGTAGAAGACCCCAAATTTGTTACTTAAGCTTGCACTAATGTTGGAAGAACGGTGTTGAGAATTAATGCTCCAAGCAAATCTCTAAGAGCTCCATACCTAACCAAAGTATGAGACATTAACACCTCTTGCGATTATCGACATCGTCATTGACGTGTGACACTGAGTACTCCCATGACTCTTAAGTAATAGTTACCCCGACTGCTGGTAACTAGATAACCCAAGTCTTCAACTTAAAATTTTAACGAGCAAGTTATCATTGAAGGTCATGCATCCAACCAACCCCGACTTCAAGATAAAATAAGTAGACGCCTTCGTGAAATTCGACTTCAATCACAAATAAAGAATACCTGATTAACTTCGTGATCATCTTGTGCTGTTGACTAGCCAAAAAGAGAAGAAACATGCGCAAATTCTTAGAAGTACCCATGACTCATAGTCAGTCCTATCAAACAAAGCTGTCTGATCCAGCTACTTGGATGCGAAATAGATGTCGTACTGTGTACAGGATTTTACAGTTCTTGAGATTTATCTGAGAAATAAATTCAAGAACTAACTGCACAACAGTAAGCTTCAAACTGCTGTAGACTGAACCACTGAATCCTGAATCGCTACGATCTGACCCGCTGTAACCGACACTGCTAAGATTCAAACCGCTGGAGACTGACCCGATACGATCTGACCCGCTGCAACCGGAACCGTTAAAATTCACATCGCTGGAGACGGAACTTCTAGGAAACTTGCGATAATTCTCCCCCTCAAAAAGGACATGAAATGACCTTTTTGCCAAAGCTGAGAGTCCGTGATGTTTGTGAATTTGTCAGGCACAAAACATGGAAAGAGACAAATGAAACTACTGCAACGAAGATGGTGATTAAGACTCTCTTGTATTAACCCCTTGCTTTCCTCATCATCAATGGTTTAGTAGATTAACAATTCATTGAAGCTCGTAATATGCCAAAACCGCTTGATGAAATGCATATGACTTTAAAGTGAGTAAAAGGTTAAAACATGTCTCCAAACAAATCACCTCTTGTCTTTAAGCCTGACTACCTCTTGAGAAGATCTTGAACAACAATCCCATTAGAAGCTTGAGAAACAACAATCACTTGATGAAGCTTGATAAAGAACAAGTCCGTGACTTAAACTTGCACTAAATTATGAATTAGAACCTATATTGAGCACAACAACGTAACTCCTTTAAATATAGGTAGTGATATATACCCAACCTTCCATCCTTAATTGTATATATCCACTTCATGAACATCCAAGTCTAATCACCTTAAATTGCAAATTGTGATTTAGAACCTATATTGAGCACAACAACGTAACTCCTTTAAATATAGGTAGTGATGTATACCCAACCTTCCATCCTTTATTGTATATATCCACTTCTTGAACATCCAGGTCTAATCACCTTAAATACGCTTGAGCAAGGGTCAACAAACATCATGCATCCATCCACCCCGAGATGCTTGTGACACTAAGTACACCAACCCGTGAATTAACAAACCAACCAAGTTACCATAATTACCCAATTCCTGCTGATCTTGAAGCACAAACTTATCCAAAAAAAATAGTCAAACCCCGTAATTTTAATTATGTCTAAATCCAAGTCCAGCCTACTTGTCCAAAAATTAATTTCACGGGATTTTACAGCTCTTGAGATTTAAACCGAGAAATCGAATCTTTCGCGAGATTTTCTAAAAACTACAAGAGAAACCGTGAAATCAACCAGAATACCCAAGAGTAAGGTGCAATACCAATCTTCGAAATTCAAGTCACAGAAGTCAAATCACAACTTGATCAGATCGCAACAAGTCGAGTCACAGATTGTCAAATTGCAACAAGTCAGATTGCAATCAACCAAGTCACAATTAGTCAAATCGCAAGAATCAACTCGCAACGTCCAATCGCAACTGGTCAAATCGCAATCAGTCAAGTCGCAACAAGTCAAGTAGCAACTTGTCAAGTTGCAATCAACCAAATCGCAATTAGTCAAATGTAACTCAAATTGCAAAGATCAAATTGCAGGCTCACTCTAGTCGTAGGCACCAATAAGACAATGCAGCCAAATCCACAACTCTGTAATCACATTGACATTCAAGAACCCAAATACAAGTCTTGACGTTTTACACGAATCCGATAATGGCATCCCGTAGTTATATCCAGAAAACCAATCCCAGAATAATACCCAATTACGGATAACGAAGCATCATTGTAACCGTGGTCCAGACTTATTACTCGAGGTACTTTGCCAAACAATGCCCACACAATTCGTACTTGAGATAACAATCCAACCATATTCACCAAAAATAAGAACTAAACCAACAAAATTACGCTCATGTGTAAATTATCCACGGCACACAGAAAGATAATACATTGGCTAGTCCATGAGTAATCGGTCAAAAAATAGGGGAACGTCCGTGTGTTATCAAGCTAGCACACTCAGTTCACAATAATTTGGGCCAAGGATAAATTCGGTAGAAGCCCAATCCAATCTAATTTAAACCAAAAGCCCAAAGAACTCGTTTAACCTAATCATTCGGTATATAACCACTCAAGCCCTAGTAAGTTGTTATTAGAGATACCCTAATTACAAACATACACAAAAAGACAGTCCGCCCCCATCCTCTTCTATCTCATCACTTGCAGTCAGTACACCTCATATCCTAAACTTTATCTAATTTCTCATTAATCAAAAAATCAAATAACCTCACTCATCAAACGTATACATCACAAATACACCACTAAAATCATCCTCGTTTAATATTTTCAGTAAACAACCGAGCACCAAACCCTTTTGATTCTTATTGAACGAGACCAAACATCAATCAATCTCCAGTGACCTCCTTTTCCTTACGATTTAATGGCTTCAGGATCTTATCTAAGGTCTCGGTAGGTGTCTTTCATTAGGTTTTGTTTTGTTATAACCGAATCAAGAGCAAAATCAAATCACTAATGTTTTGATTTTTCTTTTTAATGTTCGGATATTATCATGAGACTTGATCCTCAACTTGATCTCAAAGAGTGGTTGTTGTTTATGTTGTTGTATCATTGATCGACCGAAAGAAAAGTAAATAACATTATTGTTATCTTCTTTTATCTTGTTAGTGTCGAATATACATGAAGTTATGTTACAAACAAATCTGTGATGAATGATTTTCGTGTGTTGGACATTCGATGGTCTTGATGTATCCTCAATAAGCACGAGCTAAGTCTGAGATTTGTGAATGTATAATTCATTTGAGTACGAGTCTTGATTTAGGATAGTGATGTTTCTGTCGTGAGGTTAGTTTAGATTTGGTTTTGTGTTCGATTGGTTGTGGCTGAGGTTCAAAGAGTCTGTGGTTCAGTATGGTTTAGTGTTCATAGTTTGTTAATTTGCTTCATCTTCTTCTTTATCTATGATTCGGTTTGTTATTCGGTTTGTTATTTGATAACTCTTTAACGTCAATTCAATTGTTGCTTCATATGGTAGACAAACCGAGTTAACTTTATATACACAAACCGAGTTCGTGAGAATATAGACAAACCGAGTACGCCTTATATACACAAACCGAGTTCATGGTTAAACAGACAAACCGAGTCCGTGGTTAAATGGACAAACCGAGTTCATGATAGTATGGACAAACCGAGTTCGTGACTGTATGGACAAACCGAGTCCAGGGTTAAACAGACAAACCGAGTCTGTAAGCCAATAGACAAACCGCGTCTTTGACCAGTCAAACCTGTCACTTTCGTACTTTCCTTAAAAACCGGATCTGTGTATTTTCTCTTTCATAACAAACCGCTACTAAGAACGTTATCATTATACATGAGCAGCAACAAGAACATCAACAAGAGAAACCGCCCTTTTGATCAAACAAAAACTTTAGAGGCCAAAGAGTACAAGCCAAAAGTGATTAGCAATCGTTCTTGAAGACTTAGCACACCCAACAAAACCTTGAACCAAAGTCACAACAACTAACAATGACCATATCAAAAACACACCATAGATGCACAAATCTGTTTGAACAGAACCAAAGAAAAAACTGATATATTCAACAGCCACCACCATCAAACCCAAATTCATTTAAGCCCAAATTCATTTAAGCCCAAAACAGAAAAAAAAAAAAAAAAAAAAAACACTCAAGACTTGTAAGTATTACTGAGTAAGATTTGTTATATGAAGAGATTTGCCACAATTCGAACATATGAAGTAACAGAAAATTGGCAGTGAGATATTGAGACCACAAACTGAACAACAGTATGGATGAAATATATACAAGGCCCACTTAATGATTCGAACCAAAGAAAATGAGTAAAACAGTGAACCAAAAGAAAATGAGTAACAGATCTGACCAAGATGAAACCATGGCTCTTGATACCAATTGTAGGAAATACCCATCTTGATTGTGTGGATCTATTCGGGTGGTCTTGGATCTTGAAAGATCAAGAATCCCATGGTGAGTTAGTGAGATGTTAGAGAGAGAGAGAGGGAACCCTTTGAGAGAAAACTGGAATGTATTAGATTAATGTGACAAGAGTTCCAACCCTTCCCAAGTGTGGGAAGGGGTATTTATACTTCTACATATTTGTGCCCCTAGTGG
The DNA here is from genome assembly GCA_021014915.2 of Artemisia tridentata subsp. tridentata. NCBI lineage: Eukaryota > Viridiplantae > Streptophyta > Magnoliopsida > Asterales > Asteraceae > Artemisia > Artemisia tridentata. The sequence goes on from CP139503.1 coordinate 315,696,389, forward strand.
GCTGTGGAGTGAGCTGACAGTGGGGAAAGCCCCGACCCACTCCACAAATATAGATACGACTAATCTAATAAAACTAATAATACTAATAATACTAAACGAATATATATAAGCCTACGAGCTATATAAATGCTAATTAGATGCTCGGGGTGACCGAACCTTCATATGAATATTTATATTCCTAACAGAGGCTTTGCAAGAAAAGGGTAGAATTGAATACTTGAAAGGACTTAAGGGAACATCGGATACTACTTTCTGGGAATGGGTGCATGAACAATTTGATGATTACACGAAGCTTAGTCGACGGTTACAATGGGAATTGGAAAGAGAGTGGGAGGCAATTCAAGATGATGATAACAATAAGTCATTAATTGATGAACTTGATGACTATTTGATTAAGGATCCTTATTTTAAGTTTGTTGATAAAGACGAAGAACAATTCATCAAAAGAAAATGTCAACTACTTGGGATCCCTTATAATGAGCCACCCATGATTATTTCTGAAAAATTTAAAATCATCAAATATTCTTTGGGACCAGATGAAGAGTATGTTGCGACGAAGACCAAGAGTTATACTAGATTAAGTCGAACGGAAGAAAACGTCGCAAAGCTATATGGGAACATCTTTCGGATGAAGGAAGAAGGATGGACCGTGACAAGAACTAAATGATGAGCTGAACGTGAGTCTAACTTGAAGACTCTGGAATAAAGACAAGTGCTGACCGGGAGACAACCCGGAGAAATTTTTATTATTCTGTTTTTGTGTCGAGTCAGTCAGGCCGCAGAGGATACGGCGCATCTCAATCCTGAGATGCGACGCATCTCCTGCAATGGTCATATCTTTATTTTTCCGCATATTTATATTTTAACTTTAAAACTTTTTATCAGTTTATTTTAATGCGGCGCATCCCTGGTTAAGGATGCGGCGCATCTTCTATTTTGATCCGTATTTATTCCAGGCTCGATACGGCGTATCTTCTTCCATAAGATACGGCGCATCGACTGACCTGATGATTTTCATTTTTAATTTTTGAGTTTTATTTTCCCTAACTACTAATGTATTATGCAAGTTTGAACCTTTCTTAATTTAGGTGTGTTAAAGCCTTGGTGGTATTATAGATTCCTGCATTTCCTGTGGATACATCTATTATGAAGCTTAAACGTTCTAATCCACACGAAAGATGATTTTTGCTCTTATGCTAATGGAGGATCATACCGAGCAAATCTCAAGGGAGTTTTTCTGTTCTAATTCTTTTATTTTCCAGTTTTTAACCTTTGATACAAACAACGAGGACGTTGTTTAACTTAAGTGGGGGGATTGGAGAATTAGAACACTTAACACTTACTTGTCCTAAACTTTTCAAAATATGCTTAAAATGTGCTTAATATATCAAAACTTAAAATTTTTTTGCATGTTTTTGTTTAAGATCTAAGTTGCATAGCTGCACACATGACGTTATTTTCAAAAATTGTGATTTTTCAAAATTCACAAATCTATGAGTGTGCCGGTGACTTGTAAACTTTAGAACTTGGCTTGTATACTATTCGAGACCACCATAATAAGTATTATTTTATATAATTGGAATGACTTGTCTAAATTGGTAAAATTTCTAGGATTACACCCAAATAGCCTATTATATGTTATGTGTTATTAGCTAACTACACTGGTTAGTTAACCCCCGTATAAACCCTTTTGTTACTCTCATTTTTAGAGTAAGATACCCCTAGAAAAACACTCAGAGCCATTCCTTTCGTTTCTTACACCTTTGTTAAAATGTTTCGTTACACCCTTACACCTTAGCCTACCCTGTAGATTAAAATCCGTGGTTGGTTAATTGCTTTAGGCAAAGTGTGTTTCCTTACATTACCTGTGTTCGCGTGCGTAATTCATTATCTATGGTTAGGTCGGGAAATTGCACAATGCAATTGGAGTGAAAGTAAATATTGTATATCTTTGAGTTTATTTTTCGTGTGTTTACTACTTTCACTATTACCGTTATTTCTGAAGTCATGAAAAGTATGGAAAAATTATCCAGAGTTATCGTTTTAGTGATGTGGTGAAATTTTACACATCTATGTTTATGTTAGTAGTTTGAAAAAAAAAAAAAAAAAAAAAAAATCGAAAAAATAGAAAAGAAAAAGAAAAAAAGAAGAATTTGATGTTTGTTTTAACCAACTTATGTAAAGTTTTGTATTAAGTGGTCGATATCACCACTAGTTGTTGTATATTATATCTATGGATTGAATGGGAGTTGGCAGTTATGGGAACGCCAACTAAGGTTTATTCTTTGATTAAGATCTTGTTGAGTATAATTCGTGTCTACCTAAAGCGTGTGTTTCAAGTGTTAAAGCGTGAGTTATTCAATGATATGAGTCTTATTCATGGGATGGTTGGGATAGTGATTAACCACACTTAGGATTTTAATTTATTTGTTTTGTTTATTTTTTATTTTACACCAATTTATATCCCAAAATTTATCTATACCCTGTATTATTCTTTATCCAACCAAACCTTTGATTTATTGAGATTAGGGATTTGAGCAATCTTAAGTATCGTAGTCGTGGATTCGGCTATGTATTTATGATTTTGTCGCCCTTTTTGATATAATATTATTGGTAAAGTTTGGACCTATCTTTAGCCTATTCGAGTTAAGGATTTGAGCAATTGCAAGTATCGTGTTCGTGGATTCGATCATGTATTTGTGATTTTGTCGCCTTTTCTGGAATTTGAGATCGATAGAGATTAAGGAGAATAATTAACCCTTTAAGCCTAAAAACCCTTTTTACCGCTTTAGACTTGTTATTCCTTGGCTTTAGTGGGGGAGATGTGTATACTTGCCAAGCTTATGATAGAATATTCGTCACGTCTGGACAGTTAAACGATTAGATTTGCTTTTATCAAATTATTTTATTTTACTTCTAATTCGTTAAGTGTTTGGTTGTGTGATTATGACAAAAATGAATACATGCTTAAATATAAAAATAAATCCTAATATCTTTTAGGATACATTTTCATAAGATTAATTCTAAGGTTTACTTGGGGACAAGTAAAGTTCAAGTGGGGGGATATTTGATGAACTCAAATAAGTACATTTTATTACTATCATTTATCCTATTAATTTGACTTGTTTTATTATATTATGTATGAGGATTGATACTTAATCGTTTACTTTTGTAATTCTCAGGTAAAAACAAGCATTTGATGAAACTTGGCGATTTTGGACTAATTATGGAGCAAAACATGCAAGAAGTTAAGAGTCTACTGAAATGTACAAGATCAAGATAAATCTGCTCCAGATGCGCCGCATCTCACTTATTACATACGGCGCATCACTATCAAGATTTCACCAGATACGATCCAAGATACAAGAGGACTTGCGCCGCATCTATTTATGGAGTTACGCCGCATCTTCTGGCGGTGTACGAATATTCCTGAATATATTAATCTTGGACCCCACGCGAAGTTAAGTCAATGCGCCGCATCTACTTACTAGATGCGCCGCATCTTACCCTCAGACAGAAACTATAAATACCCCAAGACCAGACGAATTTCGAAGCACATATTATATACGAAGTACGAAGACCAGAGAAACCTAAGGCCGAATTCAGACGAATAGGCAGCACAAGACACACCCGAACGAAGATACAAGAGCTGTAAGAAGGTGCTGCATGTGTTTAATTCATTAAGTAGTTTTGTTTTATTGTGTTAGTAAACTTTAATTCATCAGGATTGATGGCTTGTGTAATGTGACAACGGAAAGATTGCACTCCCTTAAAACTGCTTTCCCATCAATTGATGTCTTTGGTTACTACTTATTAGTGCATTGATAACCTCTGTGTTTATTAGTGGCCTGCGCATTTGACTACGGAAGAGAATGTGGCTCCCACGGTTGTTACTAAATTGATCACTTAGGAATAACTTTTAGACATAAGTAATCATTAAGGGTTTACTCGCCGATAAGAATAGGGCCAACGAGAAAGGGTTAACTACATACACTTCATATAAAACTATCAATAAAACAAGTGACAATCTACTTAATCATAAGGACAGATCTTCTTATTGTCTCAAGTATTTATCTGTGTACGTGTGTGCTATTCGCTGATTCGTGCCTATTGGTTTAGTTTATTATTTAATTGCAACCAAATCGTGCCAGTCTCTCAGGCTGAACCCCCTTGCGTTAGATTAGGTTGTATAGCTAACTTAGATTATTAAAATACTGATTAGAATAACGAGATAATACGTTCCACTCTTAGTGATCGACACTCTACTTACCATTATATTCATACTGACCGGGTACACTGCTCGTTAAGTGTGTGTGTTATTGATAAGTCGGCTAAATATAAATTTAAAACTTGAGTAGGCATTAATACTGCTAAACCGCAACGACACATCGCACGCATCAGGTATATACAAATAATACTTGTTCAAAAACCTGTCTTAAAAGCTATGAAACTCTTAAAAAACATTATGATGTGTTAAGAGTAGATTTTAATCAATCTGAGTTTAATCTATCTAATTATAAAAGAGGTTTAGCTGTTGTAGAAGAGCAACTAGTTTTTTATAAAAAGAATGAAACTATCTTTACTGAGGATATTGTTGTTTTGAAAAGAGAAATTTCTTTTAAAGACTTAGAAATAGGTAAGCTTAAAAATGAGTTAGAAAAGCTTAAGAAGGAAAAAGAAAACATTGAAGTAAATATAGAGAGATATGCAGGGTCATCTAAAAGTATAGATAAGATTGTTCAGTGTCAGCTTATTGATAAATTAAAGACATGTATAGGATATAAGGCTGTTGTACCACATCATACTTGGTTATTTCCAACCCCAAAACTTGATTTGTCAAATACTAGTATAGGGGAGCTCAAAAAGCCTGAAACTGAATGTAAAAGTGATAGTGAATAGAGTTTTAAAGAGGTTAGTGAATCATTTGATACCCCATTAATTGAGAAATTGGTGTCAGATGATGAGGTAGAGAAGAAAACTGTCTTTCCTGCTGTTACTAAGGTAGAATCTGTTAAACCTAAACAACAAGAGAAACCAGCTAGGTAAACAGTTAAGTATGCAGAGATGTACAGATCACATAGTCCTAAGGGAAATTAGAGAAATTGGAATAATCAGAAGTCTCAACAGCTAGGAAGTGAATTTGTGATGTACAATAAAGCCTGTTTTATTTGTGGTAGTTTTGACCATGTGCAGGCTAACTGCAATTACCATCAAAGGGAAATGATGGTATATGGGAATACAAGGGGATTTGGGAATGGGAATACAAGGGTGAGTTACAACTGTTTTGATAAAAAGGCTCACCCCAGTGTTCACAGAAATATGGCTCCAAGAGCAGTTTTGATGAAAACTGGCCTAAAAATATTTAATACTGCTAGGCCTGTTAATACTGCTTACCCCAAATCAATAGTTTTTAGTGCTAAACCAACATCATGTTTTTCTAAATCAGCACAACAAACTGTTAAAAGGCCATTTTATAAGAAAACAACATTTACCAACAGGAATTTTGAGAAAAAGGTTAATACTGTTAATAAAAGGGTTAATATTGCTAGGCCAGTAGTTAATACTGCTAGGCCAAATTCAACAGTAGTAAATGCTGTTAGGGCAAATGGGAGCAATGCTATTAAGGCCTCAGCATGTTGGGTTTGGAGACCTATCAAACTTGATAGTGCATCAATTGTATTGAAGAAACATAATTATATTGATGCACGAGGCATATCCAAGTCAGTAATGGCTTGGGTCCCCAAAGAAAACTAATTTCCTTATTTTTATGTGCAGGATCATCCACAACAAGAAAAAGAAGATCCATGCTATTTTGACAGTGGATGCTCAAGGCACATGGCTGGGAACATGTCCTATCTCACAGACTTCATTAAATTTGATGGTGGATATGTTGCCTTTGGGGGAGGAGCCAGAAGATGAAGGATTGCTTGATAGGATCTAAACACACGCCTTGTGTTAGAGATACTTTGAGTATATGCTAAGTAGCACGCGGAATTTACTACAAAGCACTTAGAAGATTATGTGTTTGGTGAATTGTATGGAACAGTGAAAGTATGAACACAATTGTTTAACAAACCAAATAGCTTCAATATTAATACGAGTGATCTTCACTTATCACTAGGGTTTAACAACCTTGAAGCTTTCACAATAATACGTATTACTAGAATTACTGAAATCCTAACCTAGGATCTTCTTTTATAACACAAGAAATCCTTTACAAGTAAACTAATATTCGTATCATTCTATAATTATAAGATATACACAATATCTATTCTATATATATCTTTACGCGTCTTCAACTATGTCTTCATCTCTCAGTACTAACCATCTGTACTAGCAGTACTAACTGACTTAGTACTGTTAGTGTTAATCTTCAGCAGTTGTAACTTTGACCTGGCAGTACTAACTGTTGGTTTAATTCCCAACAATCCTCCCCTAAACTTATGATTTCTCTGCAAATCATTAATTTTTTCGAATTAAACTCCAACTTTGATGATGGGGGGAATTCTTTCAAACACTTATCTTCAATCTTTAATTACTTCAGAATTTTCAAACACTTATCTTCAATCTTTAATTACTTCAGAATTTTCTTCACATTTAAAGCTTTGAAGAAACCATAACAGCAAGCATTCCAGCACTTAACTTCATCATTCTTTGATTTTGGATTGATACTGATTAAGTAAGTATGAACCTCTAGCAACTTCTCTTGATCTGCTCTGTTATCCTCCCCTGAGTCACATAATCATCTTAACAGCAACTGAACAAACTTGAATTCCTCCCCTGTTTGGAAGAATCCTCACCATCACTTGAATTTGAACTTATGACTTTTGAGCTCAGCTTCCAATATGACAATATTTTCAGACAATTTGTACAAGTTACCATCAATTCATTTAGTTTCAAACTTGCTCTCATCACTTCCAGATGTGTTACCTTCTGAGAGAGGTGATTCATAGAGCATAGACTCAGTGTCAAAGCTAGTCTGAACTAGCAGTACAAACTTTTGTCAAAATTTTCAAAGAGCAGTATCAAAAAAATTTCAAAGAGCAATATAAACTTTATTTGGATTTGAAAACATTACTACCCATTCATAGTTTTTAGCAAACTATCAGCTATCAACGGATTTTATTTGTCTTTACCAATAGCCGTTTGCTTTGGACTAGCCAACTCTTTGCTATGAAGTATGGTGAGTTGATTACCATATAGTTTTTAGTAAACTATCAACCATAAACGGATTTGAGAAGTCTTTACTAGAAACCGTTTGCTCTGGACTAGTTGGTTCTTGATGTGGGTTAGACATGGTGAACCAATTACCATTTGTTGTGTGCTAAGATCACACACTTTAAGTTCCAAAGCACCATACTTTCCAAAGCATAAGACACTTAATTCACATACTCCAAGGAATTTGCTTATTCAACCTGCAATTGTTAGTCCAAAACCAAAGAAAACACAAGACAAGGTATTTTCTTTTTGACAGTTATCAAAAGTGACTAACATATTTATATAAGCAGTACCAAATTTGAACAAACAGTACAAACTATACATAGCAGTTTTAACTGACACAACTAGCAGTACAAAATCCTTTTAGAACAAAAACACTTATACATTGAACTTTCAAGGGTTAAGCATTCCAATACCTGTAACCAAGTACTGAAACCTTCCCACATCAAAACCTTTAGTTAATAAGTCAGAAAAGTTGTCATCAGTATGAATTTTGACAACTTGAACTAACTTCTTTTCATTACAATCTCTTATAAAGTGATGTTTAATTTCAATGTGTTTAGTTTTTGAATGTTGAACTGGATTTTTGATTATACACATTGTACTGCTATTGTCTATGTAAATAATTGTGTTCAAGAAATTATACCCATAATCAAGTAACTGATTCTGAATCCAAAGAACTTGAGCACAACAACTAGCAGCAGCCACATATTCAGCTTCAGTTGTAGAAGTGGCCACCATAGTTTGCTTTTTGCACTGCCATGAGATGAGTCTGCACCCTAAGAACTGACAACCACCAGTTGTAGACTTTCTATCCATACTAGCACCAGCATAGTAACTGTCTGAGTATGCCACCAAATCAAAAGCAGACTCTTTAGGATACCACAGACCTAGGTTTGGTTGACCTTTAAGATACCTAAAGATTCTCTTCACTGCAGTCAAATGAGACACCCTGGGATTCACTTGAAATCTTGCACAAGCACATACTGCAAACATAATATCAGGTCTGGATGATGTGAGATACATCAAAGATCCAATCATAGACCTATATGTGTGTACATCCACCGCTTCACCACTTTGATCTTTCAAAAGTAAATGTGTCTCCTTATCTGCAGGTGTGCTAGCAACTTTAGCATCTATGAATTGAAACTTCCTCAATATTTCACCTACATATTTATCTTGGGAGATAAATATTCTTTCTGGTTTCTGCTGTACTTGAAGTCCTAGAAAGAAAGTAAGCTCACCCATATAACTCATCTGAAACTGATCCTTTATTAGCTTTTCAAACTCTTTGCACATCTCCTTCTTGGTAGAACCAAAGATGATATCATCCACATATACTTAAACCAATAAGATATCACCCTTGTTCTTTTTGATAAAAATAGTCTGATCAATCTTTCCCCTATGGAACCCATTCTTTAATAGATAAGTAGCCAGAGTTCCATACCAAGCTCTTGGAGCTTGATGTAAGCCATAGAGGGCTTTCACCACCTTGTAAACTTTGTTAGGATGATCAGGGTCTATGAAACCTTGAGGTTGAGAAACATATACCTCCTCATCAACTGTACCATATAGAAAGGCAATTTTTACATCCATCTGGTAGACCATGAAACCCATAAATGAAGCATAAGCTAGAAAAAGCCTTATTGCTTCAATCCTGGTAACGGGAGTAAAAACCTCCTAATAATCAATTCCCTCTTCTTGAGTATAGCCTTGAGCCACAAGCCTTGCTTTGTTCTTTATCATTATACATCTTTCATCTTTCTTATTTTTGAATACCCACTTAGTACCAATAACCCTCATGCCCTTGGCAAATCAACTAGAACCCAAACTTTCTGAATCTTGAATTGAAGCAGTTCTTCTTGCATTGCTTCAACCCAACTTGAGTCCTCCAATGCCTTGAGCACATTATTTGGTTCTATCTGTGATAAGAAGCACACAAACAAACATTCATTCTCATCTTCATGGTGTTTTTCTTCATACACAACACTGAGAAAATCATGATGATCTGGATCTTGTGTCTGTCTTCTAGTTTTCACACCAGATTGTACGTCTACAATCACATTGGTAAATGGATGATTCTTGTGAACTGTGGTATGGGGAGTAGAAGGAACTTCATAGTTGATTGGCATGTTATGCAAACCAGCTCCAAATATATCAAAAGAATCCATTTGTGGAGCAGTAGTATAACTTGAACCAGCAGTATGATTATGTTGCCCAGCAGTAGAATCTTCTGGCTTAGCAGTACTAACTCCATTAGGCTTAGCAGTACTAACTTCATTTGTACTGCTTTCAGGAACTTCTGTTTCTTTACCATCTTGTCCATTGTTTTCACCAGCATTCTTCTCTTTATCAGTATCACTTGATGATGCAACATCATCATTCTTTGAAGAAGAACCATACAATGGATTGTCTTCCAAAATAGGCTTCAAGATATGATCTTCATCAGAATCTTCTGAACCTGCATTATCATTAGTATTTGTACCTGTAACAGGCACATAATTCATAGATTCTGAAAGCCCATCAATATCAAATATCCAACCTGGACCACTAGCTGCAACATTTGTTATATTCTCTTGAAACTCAATGTGCAGATTTTCCTCTACATGTCTGGTGCTCTTATTATACACCCTAAAAGCTTTACTATGCAAAGAATAACCAACAAAGAAACCATAATCAGATTTCCCATCAAACTTTCCTAATTGGTCTTTAGTATTGAGAATAGTGACATGGCAACCAAAAGGTATCATAAATCTTAAGGCAGGTGTTCTACCTCTAAAAAGTTCATAAGCAGTCTTATTATGAGGTTGCAGCACTAAAACCCTGTTCTGAACATAACAAGCAGTACTAACTGCTTCAGCCCAAAATGAAATAGGTAACTTAGAGTCAGCTAACATTGTCCTAGCAGCCTCTATTAGTGTCCTATTCTTTCTTTCAGCTACTTCATTTTGCTGTGGGGTTCTAGCTACACTAAATTCTCTTTTAATACCCTTTCTTTGCAAAACTCATCCATAACTCTGTTTTTAAATTCTGTCCCATTATCACATCTGATTATTTTTACCTTCTTATCAGCTAGGTTTTCTACCTCAATTATAAAGGACTTAATGATCTCACTAGTTTCATCCTTAGTTCTCAAAAAGAAAACCCATGTAAACCTTGAATAATCATCAGTAATGACAAGACAATATCTTTTATGATTCAAGCTATTAATAGAAGTAGGACCAAACAAGTCCATATAAAGCATGTATAAAGCTTGAGAATTAGAGTTATGAACCTTAGGCTTACAAGAAGCTCTATGTTGCTTACCCTTAAGGCAAGAAATAAAGGATTTAGTTCCTTTTGGGGACCCAAGCCATCACTGACTTGGATCTGCCTCGTGCATCAATATAGTTATATCTATTGAAAGTTATTGATGCACCATTGGGTTTGGTAGGTTTTCATACCCAACGTGCTGAGGCCTTCACAACATTGCCCCATTGACCCTTAATAACATTCATATGCCTAGCAGTAGAAATTGTTGGCCTAGCAGTAGAAACTGGTCGCCTAGCAGGTTTGACATTAGGCATCCATTTTTGATTATACAAAGGTGTTTTCTTGAAAAAGGGTCTGTTAACTGTTTGTGCATGATTGTAATGATTTGAAAATGGTTTTGCACTTGAAATAGTTTGTTTGTAATCAAACCACTTGTTTGGTCTAGCAGTAGAAACTGATTTAATGCCAGACTTCAACATGACTGCACTAGGTGTCATCTTATTATTTACATTAGGGTTAGTCAATCTAGTAGGACTGTTTTGATTCACCCTAGTATTTGTATTCTCATACACACTTGAATTCCCAAAAACCTTCTTTTTCCATGGGTTTGATTTACAATATGCAGCCAAATGATCAAAATTACCACACACAATACATACTTTATTCTGCATAACAAACTCAACACCAAGTTGTTGAGATTTTAAGTTATTCCAGCTCCTTTGATTGCCCCTATGAACTAAAGATCTATTTGTAGACCTATGCATCTCAGCATATTTAACAGTATTCCTAACTGGTTTTATATTTTCATTTTTGACCACTTTAGGAACATGTTTTACTTCTAACTTAACCACATTAGGTTTAACCTTAACCTGATCATCCTCATCTTCAGATGTCCAATCCTCTATGATTGGAGCATCTGAGTTCCTACCAGAGGACACTTTATCCTCAGACACAACTTCTTCAACTAAAGATGCATCACTAGCACTCTCAAAAGAATCCTCAACCTTAACAAATTTAGTAGGACTCTCATTGGTTTTAGGACCATATCCAGAAAATTCAACATCCTTAAACTCTTCTAAGCCAGTATGAGCTAAGTCAATTCCTGGAGGTACAAACATTCTTCTATTGGGGGGTGCAACTAACTTATATCCTAGACCAGATTTTTCTTTGTGAACCACTTGACTCTCTATTAATTTCTGAACTCCTTTTGATGTATATTCAAGAGTGTCAACAGTTAACTATATGTTTTCCTTTTCTTTCTTAAGCTTCTCTAGTTCATACTTAAGCCCACTCATCTTGTCATCTCTAAGTTGCAAATCTCTTTTAAAAACAGCTATATCATCAGTAAAGTTTGCTTCATTCTTCCTATAAAAAGTAAGTTGTTCTTCTAAAACAGCTATTCCTCTTTTATGATTTGAAAGACTAAAGTTTACTTCATTAAATTCTGTCCTAAGATCATCATATTGTTTCTTAAGTAACTCATAATCTTTCAAAGCTGAACAAGAATTAGAACACATTTTAACCTCATGTACCTCTGAGTCAGAGAAGGTCATCAATCCCAAGTTGGCTGGTTCCTCCTCTTCTTCCATGAAGCTCCAGTCAAAGCCAGCTCCATCAACAACTACCATTGCCTTGGAAGAAGTCTCTTCCACATTCACTGTTCTCCTGTTTCCCAGCTGAATCTTATACTCTCTAGCCTTGTTGTCCTGTTGTCTAGGGCTTCTACATTCTCTGGCAAAATGTCCCATCTTGTGACAATTATAACATTCTACCTTGGATTTGTCATATCCAGCAACATCTCCTCCATTGAGAGTAAGCTTTTTTCCAGTCCTTTGAAAGTACTTCTTTGCCCTAATGCTTATCAAATCCATTTGCCACTTCAAGTCCATTGCATCCAAGTCATCTTCATCAATTTGGAGAAGGTCTTCATTGTAGATTTGAGACCCATTGGATTGCTCTGATACAAAGGCATAGATAGTTTCATTACTCAAGCTAGCAGTACTAGTTTTTACACTAGCAGTACTAACTTTAGGGCTAGCAGTACAAACATCTTGATCATCCTTAGGACTGCTATTGCTGGGGGATGACAAAAATGCCATGTTTCCAGACTTAGAACTGGTGCTTCCTGTCTTTTTTACCTTTTGTTCAACAATCTTAAGATTGTTGTACAACTCATTATGTGTCATCTTCTCCAGTTCAGGCTTGTTGCTCCAAACAACAACATGGGTGTTCCATTCAGCAGACAAGCTATTGAGAAACTTCATGTTCAGGTCTTCTTGTAGAATCACTATCTTCAAACCAGCAAGTTGACTTACAATTCTCTGTAGCCTGTTAAAGACTTGATCAAGAGTTTCAGTGCTTGTGGCACTAAAATTCTCATAGCTTTGCTTCAGCAGTGTTCTTTTTGCCTTCTTAGTGGCTTCATTACCACTAAACCTTTCTACAATTGCTGCAAAAACTGTCTTTGCAGTCTCATAATGACTGAAGTTCAACACCTGATCATTGGGAATTGCCATGAGTAACAAACTCTTGGCTTTGAGATCATTCTTCTTCTTGATCCTCTCATCATTGGTGACTGGTTCAGTGTTGAGCTTTGTAGTTTTGGAACCATCAGCAAGTGTTTCTTCATAAGTTGTTGGTTTAAAAGAATCACCATGTAGAATGATATCCCATAGTGCATAATCTTGCACCATGAAGTACTGCTCAATTCTGAGCCTCCAGAGATCATATTCGTTTTGTTTGAGCATTGGGAGTTTGGCAAGGATTGAGGTTTGTGGAGTTTCCATGTCCATCTTCCTTGTTGAAAGAGAAAAAGTACTTTTGGATCTTCTAATTCAAAGTATCAGAACCTGACTCTGATATCACTTGATAGGATCTAAACACACGCCTTGTGTTAGAGATACTTTGAGTATATGCTAGGTAGCACGCGAAATTTACTACAAAGCACTTAGAAGATTATGTGTTTGGTGAATTGTATGGAACAGTGAAAGTATGAACACAATTGTTTAACAAACCAAATAGCTTCAATATTAATACGAGTGATCTTCACTTATCACTAGGGTTTAACAGCCTTGAAGCTTTCACAATAATACGTATTACTGGAATTACTGAAACCCTAACCTAGGATCTTCTTTTATAACTCAAGAAATCCTTTACAAGTAAACTAATATTCGTATCATTCTATAATTATAAGATATACACAATATCTATTCTATATATATATCTTTACGCGTCTTCAACTCTGTCTTCATCTCTCAGTACTAACCATCTGTACTAGCAGTACTAACTGACTTAGTACTATTAGTGTTAATCTTCAGCAGTTGTAACTTTGACCTGGCAGTACTAACTGTTGGTTTAATTCCCAACATTACTGGTAAAGGTACTATCAGAACAGGTAGGCTTGATTTTGAAGATGTGTACTTTGTTCAAGAGTTAAAGTTTAACCTGTTTAGTGTCTCACAGATGTGTGACAAAAAGAATAGTGTTCTTTTTACTGAAACTGAATATTTTGTTCTGTCTCCTGACTATAAGTTAGCTGATGAAAGTCAGGTGTTACTTAAAGTTCCTAGAAAGAACAACATATACAGTGTTGATATTAAGAATATTGTTCCTAAAGAGAGTTTAACTTGTCTTGTTGCAAAGGCCACATTGTATGAATCAATGCTTTGGCATAGGATGCTTAGTCATGTAAATTTTAAAACCATTAATAAAATTGTTAAGGATAACCTTGTAAGAGGTTTACCTCATAAACGTTTTGAAAATGATCAAACTTGTGTGGCTTGTCTTAAGGGAAAGCAACACAAAGCAACTTGTAAGTACAAGATTCAAAACTCCATTACTCAGCCTTTATTCATGTTACATATGGACTTGTTTGGTCCAACTTTTGTGAGTAGCTTGATGAATAAGAAATATTGTCTTGTTGTCACTGATGATTATAGCAGGTTTACTTGGGTTTTCTTTTTAGCTACCAAAGATGAGACTAGTGGTATCCTTAAGAGCTTTATTACTGAGATAGAAAATCTAGCTGATAAGAAAGTAAAAATAATCAGGTGTGACAATGGAACAGAGTTTAAGAATAGAGTTATGAATGAGTTTTGTCATCAAAAAGGTATTAAGAGGGAATTTAGTGTAGCTAGAACTCCTCAGCAGAATGGTGTTGCTGAAAGGAGAAATAGGACACTGATTGAGGCTGCTAGAACCATGTTAGCGGACTCTAAGTTACCTACTACATTTTGGGCTGAAGCAGTTAATACTGCTTGGTATTTGCAGAACAGGGTTTTAGTAGGAAAGCCTCACAACAAGACTCCTTATGAACTATTTAGAGGTTGAAAACTTGTTTTAAGCTTCATGAGACCATTTGGATGTCATGTTACAATTCTGAATACCTTAGATCATTTGGGCAAGTTTGATGGAAAGTCTGATGATGGATTCTTTGTTGGTTACTCTATGAATAGTAAGGCTTTTAGGGTATACAACATTAGAACCAGGAAGGTAGAAGAAAACTTGCATGTAGAATTCTTAGAGAATAAGCCTAGTGTTGCAAGAAAAGGTCCTAAATGGCTATTTGATATTGATGTGCTAACAGAATCAATAAATTATGTGCCAGTTGTTGCAGGTGCAAACTCTAACGATTTTGCAGGTACCAAAGATAGTTTTGATGCAGGTCAATCTAGCGTGGAGACAGGATCTAGCTAAGACTACTTTATGATGCCACTGTGGAAAGATGGTTCACTGTTTGATTTATCTTCAAAGGATGTTGGCAATGATAAACCAAAACCTTCTAATGATGCTGAAAAGAAGGGTTCTGAAGATGGAAATAAAGAAAGTGGAGTTGATGATCAAGAGAATCCTGAAAATAGTACTAATGATGTTAGTACTGCTGCGCCAAATGTTAGTACTGCTGGGCCAAATGATAATACTGCTAGCCCAACAGTTACTACTGTTGCTAATTTCTCTAATGATGAAGTGGATCTGAACAACATGCCTAACACTTATCTAGCTCCTACAACTCCAATACAAGAATTCACAAAGATCATTCACTTGATCTTGTGATTGATGATGTACAGTCTGGTGTATAGACAAGAAGAATGGCAATGACAAAGGATACAAATGAACAAGGTTTTATAAGTGCTGTTTATGAAGGGAAAACTCATGAAGAGTTTCATACTTGTTTATTTGCTTGTTTCCTATCTCAGGAAGAACCCAAGAAAATTGCCAAAGCTATAAGTGACCCATCCTGGGTCGAAGCAATGCAAGAGGATCTTTTACAGTTTAAGCTTCAAAAGGTTTGGGTTCCAGTAGATTTGCCTAATGGTAAGTGGGCAATTGGTACAAAATGGGTGTTCAGGAACAAGAAAGATGAGAGAGGAATTGTCATTAGAAATAAAGCAATGCTGATTGCACAGGGTTTTACTCAAAAAGAAGGGATAGACTATGATGAAGTTTTTGCCCCTGTAGCAAGAATTAAGGCAATGAGGATGTTCTTAGCTTATGTTTCTTTTATGGGATTCATAGTGTATCAGATGGATGTGAAGAGAGCTTTCCTGTATGGTAGAATTGATGAAGAGGTTTTTGTTACTCAACCAACAGGGTTTGAAGATCCTGACTATCCAGACAAAATCTACAAGGTGGTGAAAGCTCTCTATGGTTTGCATTAAGCTCCAAGAGCCTGGTATGAAACCTTGGCCAAGTACTTATTGGACAATGGGTTCACAGAGGAAAGATAGACCAGACATTGTTTATTAAGAGGCAAAAATGGGATATTCTGCTTGTCCAGGTCTATGTTGATGACATTATTTTTGGCTCTACAAAGAAGGAAATGTGTACTGAGTTTGAGAAACTAATACATGACAAGTTTCAAATGAGTTCCATAGGAGAACTAAATTTCTTCTTAGGGCTGCAAGTAAAGCAGAAAGAAGATGGAATATTTATTAGTCGGGATAAATATGTAGCTGATATCTTGAAGAAATTTGGGTATACCGATGTCAAGACAGCTAGCACCCCAATGGATCAAGACAAACCTTTGCTCAAAGACTTAGATGGTGATGATGTTGATGTTCATCTCTACATGTCAATGATTGGATCATTAATGTATCTTACATCATCTAGACCAGATATTATGTTTGTAGTATGTGCATGTGCAAGGTTTCAAGTCACACATAAGGTTTCACACTTACATGCGGTGAAAAGGATCTTTGGGTATCTAAAAGTCCAACCCAAATTAGGTCTTTGGTATCCTAGAGAATATCCCTTTGATCTGGTGGCATATAGTGATAGTGACTATGCTGGTGCAAGTTTAGATAGGAAGTCAACAACAGGTGGTTGTCAGTTCCTAGGATGCAGATTGATTTCATGGCAATGTAAGAAGCAAACTGTAGTTGCCAATTCTACAATTGAAGCTGAATATGTGGCTGCTGCTAGTTGCTGTGGACAAGTACTCTGGATTCATAATCAAATGCTGGACTATGGGTATAATTTTATGCACACCGTGATTATCATTGACAATAACAGTACTATATGTATTATTAAAAATCCTGTTTTACACTCTAAAACAAAACACATAGAGATTATACATCATTTTATAAGAGACTGCAATGACAAAAAGTTAATTCAAGTTGTTAAAATACACACAGATAACAATTTTGCAGATTTACTTACAAAAGGTTTTGATGATGGAAGATTTTAATACTTGGTTTCAAGTATTGAAATGTTAAATCCATAAAGTTTTAGTCTCTTTGTGTCTTTGTAATGTTTTATACAGGATTAGTATTAGTACTGTTAGTGGTTTCAGTTTGTACTGCTAGTGCAAATTAGTACTGTTGAGTTAAAACTGTTAGTCATAATTAATACTGTTATGAAGAAAATGCTTTGGATTGTGTTTTCTTGGTTTTAGACTAACATTTGCAGGATAAGCAAGCAATATGATTGGAATTGATGTTGTGTGAGAAGCAACAGTGGTGGATTGTTTGTAAATGATGGATTCATGATAGAAAGGATTTGGGGATCACTTGACAAGGGTTTTACACCTGAGTTGGGAGGTTCTTTAAAATCTTTTTCTTGAAATCAACCTATGTTTATCAGGTGGTATTTTGAATATGAATTGATGGTCTTTAGTTAGTCAAATAGTAACTGAGCTAACTCACTCTTTACCATTTTATCATTTGATAGTGTGTTAGTCTAAGGACATCTGGTATAGAGAACAACGAGCAAACGTGAATCTAATACTTTTGTGTTCACCAGCCACGAGCTGGAAACCCTATCAAGAAGGCTCTTTTAATGAGTCTATCTGATCACAGGCAGTTTTTATACTGAAAATTATTGGTTCTCACACAACCAGAGGTTAAATGCAACCGAATTGATTAAGTGTCTTCCTTTACACTTAATCACTTTCAAATGTAAGAGTGCAGTATTGTTTTAAAATAAAATTGGGTTAATACTGCTGAGAAAAAGTTTTTTGCAAAAGTTTGTACTGCTAGGCAAAACTTAGTACTGCTAGGCTAAAACTTTGTACTGCTGGGTAACCGTTAGTGCTGTTTGGGCATAACCGTTTTTTGATTATAGCCGTTGAGATAATTTCGTTACCTTCCCTTGCTTATAGGTTTCCTAAGTTGGATATTCATAATCTTTCTTTACCTTATACGATTTCCTCAAGATAAAGAAACAAATTCTTAAGTCGGTCCAATTGAAACCATAAGCATTCTCTATATAATCTCAATTGCTTTTGCCAAACGCACATACTCTCGTAAACAAACATTCCCCAACACTCTAATCCAATTTTTAGTAAACTTAATTGTGGAAAACTAGAAGGGGGGGGGGGTTTGAATAGTTTTACGTCTTTTTAATTTATTACAAAAACCTTGTTTCCTTTTAAAAACTTAGATTATAGTTTATGTGAAAAATATTGCTTGAACAGTATTATTAATTATATGTGTATCCTTTTTAGATTTGTTATGAAAGCTTTGTTTTTATGAATGGAGTTTTAAATTGATCTTTATGTGAAATCAAATTCTAAATAATACTAACAATTATATATGTCTATATGTATGAAAGTAATGACGATATAAATAAAGAAGTAAGTAAGGGATGGAAAGATCAAACCGAGACACGAGGGATTTATAGTGGTTCGGCTACAAGGACACCTTCCTTGCCCTACTCCACTCCCCGAGCGACTAGCTCGAGAGTTTTCTTCACTACTTCAACAAGCTCCCTTATGGCGGAGAAAACCTTACACAACTTTCGCTTACACCAATTTTACGACACAAAGCTAAATGTCGAGTTCTAATCGTAGCTAGAACCAATCTCACGACTCCAATCACAACTTCTTCACGACTTTTTCACGACTTCTTCACAACTTCTTTACTACGGCTTCACAGCTTCTTCACAACGGCTTCACAACTATTTCACGATCTAGCACTACTTATATACTCTTCTACTTCTTCACACCTTCACTACTTACACACCTTAACTTCTTCACAACTTCACTACTTGTATTTCTTTACTCCTTCGCGACTTGTACTTCTTCACTATTTCACGACTTCTTTACGACGGCTTCACAACTTCTTCACACCGCAACTTCTTCACCACTTTACAATACTTCTACACTTCTTCTTTACAACACAACTACTTATATACCTTCTTCACTACTTACACACTACACTAATCTAATCACTTATGTTCAACCTAATATACACACCTTATACACAAATGAATGAATGATTTACAAAGTTTACTAAACTAACAACTTAGGTAACAAGATGATACTAAGTTGTAATATTTCTAGTCTTGTTTGATAGAAGTATTCTTCTTTTGCACTTGGATGGTGGAAGCTTGGATCACTTAGAAACCAATGCTTAAGAATATATGATCAAAGGATTTAGAAAGATATAAGAAGAGATTTAGAACAGAAGGTTTGGGGTGCAAAAGGTGAGAAAAAAGTCCAGGAATGAACCAGTATTTATAGGCAAAGCTGGGGGGCTAGAGGAGCGGGGCGGTCCCCTTAAATAGGGGGCCGGTACCCTTAATAATTAAGGAGGCCGCCTAGTTAATTAAGGGGGCCGCCCCTTATATCCGTTGCCCAGCTTTGTCTTTTTGTGGGGAAGGTTTTTCTGGAACATTTTTGCCATTTTTGGTTGAAAATTTGAATTCATAAATTTATTATGGATTAAACATTTTCCTTTAATTTCCAAAAATGATTTTGTAAAAGATATAAAATGTTTGTGTCATTTTATAAAGAATCTAGTGATTAAGAAAAAGTTTCTTTGATCATATAATGCATTAGGCATTTGTTTATTCATACCTTAAGTGATTAAGTTGTTAAAATAGATATTTACAACTAAATACTTGTTTACGTCATAATCTTTCGTTTAATGATTTTACATTTTGTGATTATCAAAACGTAGAGATATCGAAAAATATTAATAACGTGTTTAGGCATTATTTATATCAACAATCTCCCCCTTTTTGATGATTACAAAATCTAAACTCATTAAATTGAAAAATTAATTTTTTTAGACAAGTATTTAGTGAGTTTATATCTACTTCTCCCCCTTTTTGTAGAATCAAAAAGGTTATGTCGACAAGTTTTAGATACGAAATTTGTCAGAACGAGAACTCCCCCTCGTTTGAGGGCACCAAGGAATCGAGATATGGAATACTTGCAAGAGAAATATTAGAAGCACAAGCATATAAGTGACATAATATGAAATATAAGAGCAACAAGCATAGCAATCAAATATTAAGGACATGAAACAAAACATACATTAATTCAAAGTGATTATGTGAAAACATAATCATTGATACAACATTTATTATGCTTAGAGCATACAATAAGTAGAAAATTCTAATTTGCCAAAGAGAGCCATCGGACTTGCTTGCAACATAAAAACTTGAACTATTTTGTTTGAGAAACAAGAAAAATAAGCATATAGTATGCTTGGATTGTTGATGGTGGAGTGTTTGGAATGGAGGTGGTTGTTGGATTAATGGAGGTATATTTTTGGGTGCATAGATTTTGAAGAGTTTGGTGGTGGAGAGATTGGAGGTGAAGAGTTTGGAGCGGAACATGTTGATTGAAGGTTTTGATGTTGTTCAAGTGAGGGTGTTGGATGAGATTTAGTGAGAAGATACTCAATCCAAGTGAAGTGCTCATTCAATGCAATGGTTTGTTTTTGGAGAAAGATGCAACAAGGACAATTGTTGACATGTTTCTCAACTTGATTCAAGTTGTGGGGTGATAAGGGAGAGCTAGATGAAGGTTGATCTAAGTTGCGTTGAGCAAGGTGTAGAGCAAGAAGAGCACTAAGCTCATGGGCTTCCTTGAGTTCTTCAATGAACTTCAAGTGTTCGGAGGAAGGTGATGATGGTGGAGTGTGGTTGTTATTTGGGATGGATGTTTGGACATGCAACATAGGAGTAACATGTGAGTTGGTAGGAGGTGGTAGTGATACTCTTGGTGGTGGAGACATTTATGAGCTTGGGTAATCATAAGTGGATGAGGATGGAGATATGGAAGAAGAGGATATTCCAAGAGTGGTGAGTGTTTTGGATGATACATTGGTATGTTGAATAAGATGTGAGGTGTTGTGAGTGAGATTGGGATTATTATTTTGGGATTGATCGTGCTCTTCATATGAATCATATGGGTGAGATGAAGGTGTATTTTTGGGAGAAAGGATGGATGATTGGTTATGTTTGAGAAAGGGTTCATTAGGATGAGCATGAGGCTTAGGTGTTGATTGATTTGGAACAACATCATTTGTTGAGTTGGAGTTATGACAAGTGTCAAGCTTTCTTCTCCAAACGGGCCTTACGGAGATTTTAGCAACTCTTGAAGGCTTGGATCTTGGGTTGTTAGGAGATGACATGTTTGGATGGATGAGCATTAATGATGGAGAAGGGTATTTATAGTGTAAGAATGATGTGGTTGAGGAAGATAAATTTTGGTGGGTGGTTTAGGACAAAATATGTTTGTGAATTTTGGGAAGTGTAGGATGAAATGGGCTAAAAAGTGAAAAAGAAAACAGTGACCCCGACAAGCAGATGGCCGGTCCCCTTAAATAGGGCCGGTCCCCTTAATAATTAAGGGGCCGCCCATCTATTGTTTTCCAGATTACCAGAAATGGGTTTTTGGCAGAAAATTTTAGAAAAGGTTGTGTTTTTAGGTTTTGTTTCAAGCAAGTCCAACTCTTTGAGGCAATTTAGCATTTAATAACTTATGTATGCAAAGCATATTTATTAAAGACATTAAGCATTTTTATCTAGCATGCAACCTACTCATTAAGCAAGTAATATATTTATATGGACAAGAAAACAATACATAACACCAAGTCATTCATAATATCATTTTTAGGAAGATTAATAAGCTAGTTAATTAATCCTAATGAGTGTTTATGTGCAAAGGAATGGGGAGTTGTGATAGCATGGACTTCTAGACTTGTATCAAGCGAGATCTTAATGGGTAAACCATGGTTTTTCAGATTCGATTTAGTTTACTTATAAATGTCATATACACAAGTATAGATGACAGATATGAGATCACCATGCATGATTTAAATAAGCGTTTTTAGCATTATTCAACAATGTTTGAGAGTAGGTTTTTATGTGGATGTGAAAATGATTTTAACAAAATAGATTTGGTTTTATTTCAAAATGTTTTTATGAGAAAAGAAAACAAAATTTTCCAATCTTTGGCTTTGATAAACACATAATTATGGACGAAAGTTGGGAAGAAAGGTGGGATGGTAAAACATGTTAAGTAGAATGGTGGCATAATCTTTTGAAAAATAATTTTTCCAAAATGTGAAGTTTTTGCCAAAAAAAAATTCCATTAATCAAAGATTTTAAAAAAATGGTTGTAAAAGATCTCATGCTCAAGGGAATTGGTTAAGGCTATTGTCACATGCTACCCCTTTCTACATATTCTATGATCATAAGGAAGTGATGACTAGATTCTATATGTTTGATGCAAGAATGAGATATATGCTTATATGGCTCCTTTGATTACGCACATTATCTACCTTAATGCCATAGTCTATAAGAGTTTGCTTCATTCATAGGTTATATTGTGATATATCTAATCCTACTTCTATGTTGATAATTAATCTACTTTACTTGCTTCATCTACATGAGTTTTCTACTAGTGGACATAGAAGATTTCCATATTTAATTTGAGAAGGCTAGATGAAGAATGAGTTCGATAGTGAGCACTACATTTAATACTTAGATGGCTAACTAAAGGGTTTCTAGTTTATTAAATCGTAAAACGAATATAACTAAAAGTGTAAAGGCAATGCAACCTATCAAACTAAGCATATCCTAAGGCATTGATTAATAAGACTATATGTATGAGGTAACTACTCATGAAATTTAAAAAGAGAACGTACCTTATGTCCAGCTTTTCTTCGTAATATCCAGGATGGTAAACGAAGTTGTGAATGACAGATGAGTCTTCAAGATAACCAAGGTATGAAAGTATATCATAGCAGGCTTCTAACACCATATTAGACCAAAACGGCTTGACCCGAACATGTCTTGTATTTGACTCATTTGATGTCTTAGCCTTGATGCATATAATGTCTTTTGTTGAGACTTCCACATCTTCATTGCAACCACATCATGCTTTTTCAACAGGTACTTGTTTAAAAGTTACTTAGTAGATTTTTCAAAATTTCCGATTAAGTAGTAGAGATATCTTCATTAATTCTTCAATAGCCGCACCATTAATATTCCACTACGTCATTAGCTATTTCTTGAGATGGATTATCATGTGAGATATTGAGTGTGATTCAAGATTAGATAATTCATTTGTCTTCACGTGCACG
The DNA here is from genome assembly GCA_021014915.2 of Artemisia tridentata subsp. tridentata. NCBI lineage: Eukaryota > Viridiplantae > Streptophyta > Magnoliopsida > Asterales > Asteraceae > Artemisia > Artemisia tridentata. The sequence goes on from CP139503.1 coordinate 315,719,677, forward strand.
TTTCGAATGTGAGTAGGTTGACGTAAGATTGAGTTTCTTTCCTTTGTGCGTTTATCACCTAATCAAGTAAAACAGCTTGGTACCCGGATTCTTATGGGTCCGAGATGGTTAGTTGAGGACACCCATTGCATTTTTATGCACATGGTGAGGTTGTCGCCAAGAAGTACAAGAATTCCTTAACAGTTTGTTTTAATGTACAAACAATGGATTTCTTGACTTATATTATTTATAATCACTGTAAATAACCTTATTTCTAAATTTTTCTAATAGGTTTTACAAATTTAATTTGTTTTGATTTACTTGTTGATGAGTTATCCGAACTAAATCCTAAACGGTTTTATCTTCGAATGGCTTTTGACAACTTAGTAGGTATTTAAGAGATTTGGAACTTTCTTCAAATTTAGCTAATATTTTTGCTCTTTCATTTAATCTTTTAATTTCATGCTTATATTCTTGACATGTTTTGCATTCTAGATCAATTTCAATATTACTTTCAAGTCTAGACATTTTATCTTCTAAAATTATTTCTTTTTCAAAATTACTTTCAAAAGTTTTTGATGATTCATGTTTAGAAATGGTTTTTAGATCTATGTTGCAAAAATGTTTAAACTCATTTTCTAATTTTGAAAATTCTAAAATGAATTGATCATAACAAAAATGTTCGGTTTCGGATTGTACCTTATTTGGAGTTTTATCTAATTTGCATTCTTCACATACCGGATAGTAATCTTCTTCTTCGTCTGTGTCACTCCATGATTTTGAATTGAATTCACTTCGGAGTTGATCCATGTAGTCTTCGTCATTAATACATTCATTAAAAACATTTGAACTAGTAGCACATGTATCTATTTTATCTAAATGTTTATCTATTAAATTTTTTAGGACAACTAATTCATGTACAAGATCAAATACCTCATCTTTGGCTTGACATTTTTCTTGATGAAAGTTTAAGAGACTTTTCCAAATATCATTAGCCGTTTGACAGAAGAATACTTTTTCATATTCAACTTTCGGCAAGGCTTTATAAATAATTATTTTAGCTTTATTATTTTTTGTCATTCATTGTTTTGAAATAATCATTTTGACTTTCAAAATCCGTTTTAGTTGGTTGAAAATCACCAATCGAAATGACATGCCAAAGATCTAGATCAATTGATTTCACACAATTTTCAAATTTATTTTTCCATTCAAGAAAGCTATAATTTTCAAATAGTGGTGGTTTATGCATAGATTGCCCTTCTAAATATTTTTCCGATTCCATAGATCGATTCAAGTTTTAAAATACAATATATTTTAAAAATCTTGTTTGACGTGGCTCTTGATACCAATTGTGGAAAACTAGAAGGGGGGGGGGTTGAATAGTTTTACGTCTTTTTAATTTATTACAAAAACCTTGTTTCCTTTTAAAAACTTAGATTATAGTTTATGTGAAAAATATTGCTTGAACAGTATTATTAATTATATGTGTATCCTTTTTAGATTTGTTATGAAAGCTTTGTTTTTATGAATGGAGTTTTAAATTGATCTTTATGTGAAATCAAATTCTAAATAATACTAACAATTATATATGCCTATATGTATGAAAGTAATGACGATATAAATAAAGAAGTAAGTAAGGGATGGAAAGATCAAACCGAGACACGAGGGATTTATAGTGGTTCGGCTACAAGGACACCTTCCTTGCCCTACTCCACTCCCCGAGCACCTAGCTCGAGAGTTTTCTTCACTACTTCAACAAGCTCCCTTATGGCGGAGAAAACCTTACACAACTTTCGCTTACACCAATTTTACGACACAAAGCTAAATGTCGAGTTCTAATCGTAGCTAGAACCAATCTCACGACTTCAATCACAACTTCTTCACGACTTTTTCACGACTTCTTCACAACTTCTTCACTACGGCTTCACAGCTTCTTCACAACGGCTTCACAACTATTTCACGATCTAGCACTACTTATATACTCTTCTACTTCTTCACACCTTCACTACTTACACACCTTAACTTCTTCACAACTTCACTACTTGTATTTCTTTACTCCTTCGCGACTTGTACTTCTTCACTATTTCACGACTTCTTTACGACGGCTTCACAACTTCTTCACACCGCAACTTCTTCACCACTTTATAATACTTCTACACTTCTTCTTTACAACACAACTACTTATACACCTTCTTCACTACTTACACACTACACTAATCTAATCACTTATGTTCAACCTAATATACACACCTTATACACAAATGAATGAATGATTTACAAAGTTTACTAAACTAACAACTTAGGTAACATGATGATACAAAGTTGTAATACTTCTAGTCTTGTTTGATAGAAGTATTCTTCTTTTACACTTGGATGGTGGAAGCTTGGATCACTTAGAAACCAATGCTGAAGAATATATGATCAAAGGATTTAGAAAGATATAAGAAGAGATTTAGAACAGAAGGTTTGGGGTGCAAAAGGTGAGGAAAAAGTCCAGGAATGAACCAGTATTTATAGGTAAAGCTGGGGGGCTAGAGGAGCGGGGCGGTCCCCTTAAATAGGGGGCCGGTACCCTTAATAATTAAGGAGGCCGCCTAGTTAATTAAGGGGGCCGCCCCTTATATCCGTTGCCCAGGTTTGTCTTTTTGTGGGAAAGGTTTTTCTGGAACATTTTTACCATTTTTGGTTGAAAATTTCAATTCATAAATTTATTATGGATTAAACATTTTCCTTTAATTTCCAAAAATGATTTTGTAAAAGATATAAAATGTTTGTGTCATTTTATATAGAATCTAGTTATTAAGAAAAAGTTCCTTTGATCATATAATGCATTAGACATTTGTTTATTCATACCTTAAGTGATTAAGTTGTTAAACTAGATATTTACAACTAAATACTTGTTTACGTCATAATCTTTCGTTTAATGATTTTACATTTTGTGATTATCAAAACGTAGAGATATCTTTCGTTTAATGATTTTACATTTTGTGATTATCAAAACGTAGAGATATCGAAAAATATTAATAATGTGTTTAGGCATTATTTATATCAACATTAATGTCGAATTTGGAGTTTTGCGACAAACATAACATGGTTGCTTATTTGGAGAAACCAGCAGGGAGTGAAGCTTTTCATCAGATAGTGGAATTTCTTAATGCTAGCCACATCAGGTATGCTCTTACTGAGAATTCTACTATCTATGTTTCTCAAATCAAAAGGTTTTGGCAGACTGCTACTGTCAGAACAATTGAGAATGGAGAACAAGAATTAATTGCTACAGTTGATGGCAAAACTATAACTATTACAGAGTCATCTGTTAGGAGACATCTCAAACTAGCTCAAGGAGATGATGATGGTATTAGTTCTTTGCCTAATACTGAAATTTTTGAAAATCTTTCCAGGATGGGGTATGAGTCAAATTCTTGAAGAATACAAGCTCAAGGAGATTTCTCATTCATACCATCTTACACTGTTTAAGTCCAAAGAAAACTTCTTGGGAGCAATTCAGTAGTAATATTGCAACTGCTCTTATTTGTTTAGCCACAAACAGGACTTTTAACTTTTCAAAATTGATTTTTGATGGTATGGTGAAAAACTTGGATAGCAAATACAAAATTTTAATATATCCAAGATTTATTCAATTGTTTTTGAACAAACACATGAATTTGCTTTTATCTCATAAAACAGTTTATAAAAATCCTACTCTTACTCAAAAACTTTTTAGTAACATGCGGATGAGTTCTAAGGGTTACAATGGGATAAAAGTACCACTGTTTTCAACTATGCTTGTTGAAGAAGAAACAGTTCAGGGTGAAGGATCAACAATCCCAGTTGAGTCCCATCACACACCCATAAGTGCTCCATCATCATCACAACCTCAATTTTCACAAACATATAGGAGGAGAATTAGACAGGAATCTGTGGTACCTCAGCCCAGATCTTCAACTCAAGCCAATGTAGCAGATGAGGTTGTCTCTGACAGAATGGTAAGGGCTACAACTACTGTGTCTAGCTTAGCAGCAGTACAGGCCAGTGGTAACATTCTTAAGACCAAAACCACGGCAACATCACATGGGTCAAGTTCTCATGAACATGATTCAGGAGATGGAAACCCCAGCCACCAAGATATAATGGGGGACATGCCCCATGATTCACCTCTCCCAAGAGTTAACACACTTGGAAGTGATGAGGGCAGTCTGAAACTCAAAGAATTGATGGAAATTTGTACAAAACTGACAGCAAGGGTCACTGGCTTAGAGAAAGAATTGAAAGAGACAAAGAAACTTTATCGTGCTGCTTATACTAAGTTGATTTAGAAAGTGAAGAAGTTGCAGCAAAAACTCAAGGCCAGTAACGCAAAAAGGAGGGAAAACATTGTGGAGTCTGACAGTTCAGTAGAAGATTCAGATGATGATTCGGAGGATCCGTCTAACCAGGGGAGCAAAATTGCTGAAATAGATGAAGATCAAAACATCACACTGGTAGAAGAAGATGTAGACATTCAGGGGAGGCTTGATGTAACACCCCCAAAAATGTGGTATTGCGAAAGCATTCGGGTCCTGGGGTGCTACGAAATCAATATACATCGCAGAGTGATATAGTGCAACACCATAATTTAGACTTAAAGAAATAGTACATTAATACAACATTGTTTTAGCCAACAACGACCATTTGAAACATATAAGTTTGTTTCCAAAAGATAACATTTTATTTCATCCAACTAAACATGATAGATGAAGATTCCTTAATGCTAATGTCTTCCTAAAATAAACTTACTGGCGATCACCTGAAATGCATGAGAAAACGGGTCAACTATGAAAATAGTTGGTGAGTATACAGGTTTTATTCAAAAGAAGTCCAAGGTTTTTGAAATAGGTCCAAATGGTAGAGGTGGTGTCAAACCATTCAGTTACAAGTCCTGCCCATACAAGACTTGTAACCTATGGTTTCACAACCATTATATAGAAAATTGTACGTCTGATAGTCAAACACACATGCTCATTAGATTCATATTAAAGGACTAGGTATATAATAATGTATGCGGCAAAGCCCCTAAAATAAATAATATGCATTCCGTAGAGAGGGGAATGAGAGTTTGGCCGACCTCTAATAGCGCTATCCATACTACCTACTGCTCCGTACAAGGGAGCCATACGAATGGTACGTCTAAATTGGAGTGCGAACGGCAAACCAATCGGGGACTAACAATGCGAATGTACGAACGGTACATCATACCAACTATTATATACTAATTAAATCAAGCCTGCTCCGTTGACAAGGGAGTCTAAAATTTAAGTGTGTACGGCACGCCAATAGTTCAAAACAAGTCATAAGCTCAAAATAATGTCTTAAAGTTCAAGTCAATTTTCAAAGAGTTAAGGCAAAATATGTCATAAGTTCAAATAAAAATTTAAGTCATGCATTCCACCCCAAACAAGTAAAGTGGTAAAAAGGGGCCGTGAATACTCACTTCGGCATATAGCAGTAAGATAATACAACAGTTCAGATAAAGTTCAGCACCAACACGCAACCTAGATTAGTAAGGTTGTTTTAGTTCACAGACTATGTTAAAGACTTAATTTCAAAAGTTTTATAGAGTTTATGTTATTGTTGCTGGTGTGGCAGCATTTAAGTTTAAAATGATTTTCTAAGCATTGTAGGCATTGGCTCTTGGAAGTGCATAAGTGTATGACAATAAAAATATCACGGATGAATAAGACTACGATTGGGCACTAACCGAAAGACAATGAACGAAAGATGATTATGAATAACACTAGACGTTGTCGAGATATGGAATAGTCGTTACAAAAATATATAAATAGTTATATATGTTTTGAAATGTGGGGAAATTATGCGTAAGTGATGACCTCCGTTTAAATGATTCGTGATTTGAAAACTAGCGTAACACGGTTGTTTATAAAATACTTTGTCTGTCCCGTTTTAATTAAAAATATAATATGTACATTTATTTAATAGAAGTCGGGCATGACCCGTATTATGTATTTTTCGTGGTCACTTTGTGTTACAAAATATATGTTTAAGTAAAAAGCCGTTTTATAATCTTATAAAACTTTAGTAGATTTTTATATAATCATTTCGTGTGTGAACAAGTTAATTAGTCGATATAGGTAAATAAGTACGTTTTTACGAGTTTGGTAAATTAGAGTATGCCTTGAAATCGTGTTGAGAGCGAGTAAGACGAGTGGGTCGGGAACGAACTATTTGTTACTCACTTTGTATTATTATTATTATACATTTTTTTTGTTAATAAAAGTGATAGGTTTGACACAATTTATTAGTACGATGGGAATTCAAACGCATCCCTTAATTACTAAATGGGCTTCGGCCCACAACACTACCTTATAAGAAAAACTTCGGCCCACTTACCAATAAATCAGCCCACTTATTAATAATTAAGGATCCAGTAATACTCAAAATTTGGAATAGATACAAAAACACACTGGTTTTCCTTTGTGTTATAAGGGCTTGTGCAGACCACGTTGTTAGTTTTATGGACATTATTTTAGTAGTCGTATGTTAGGATCGAACTCAAGATCACGGGATTGCACACATTATGTATGAGAACTAAATATTAATAATTTGATTTAAAATGTTCTTAACAAGTATACGCAAGGCATTATTAGTTCTTAACACAAGATGTTATGCCTACGATTCGAAACAAACCAACACAACACCACACTCACTATTCGTGGGTGTGTTGTTCTGAAATCGCTTAAGGGTTAATTGACCGAAGGGTACTACTGTGAATCTAGGTACCATTATAAACACAAACCGAGCATAAACACAAACACATGATGAACTCAAATAAGTATATTTTATTACTATCATTTATCCTATTAATTTGACTTGTTTTATTATATTATGTATAAGGATTGATACTTAATCGTTTACTTTTGTAATTCTCAGTTGAAAACAAGCATTTGGTGAAACTTGGCAATTTTGGACTAACTATGGGGCAAAACATGCAAGAAGTTAAGAGTCTACCGAAATGTACAAGATCAAGACTATTCTGCTCCAGATGCGCCGCATCTCACTTAGGACATGCGCCGCATCACTATCAATATTTCACCAGATACGATCCAAGATACAAGAGGACATGCGTCGCATCCAAAGATAAAGATACGCCGCATCTTTTGGCGGTGTACGAATATTCCTGAATATTATAATCTTGGACCCCACGCGAAGTTAAGTCAATGCGCCGCATCTACTTACTAGATGCGCCGCATCCTACCCTCAGACAGAAACTATAAATACCCCAAGACCAGATGAATTTCGTGTGACACATAATATATACGAAGACCGAAGTACAGAAACCTAGGACGAATTCAGTCGAATAGCGAGCACAAGACACACTCAAATCAAGATACAAGAGCTGTAAGAAGGTGCTGCATGTGTTTAATTCATTAAGTAGTTTTGTTTTATTGTGTTAGTAAACTTTAATTCATCAAGATTGGTGGCTTGTGTAATGTGACAACGGAAAGATTGCACTCCCTTAAAACTGCTTTCTCATTAATTAAAGTTTATATGTTGATGTCATTGGTGACTTTTATTAGTGCATTGATAACCTCTGTGTCTAGCTGAGCGTTGATCGGGTCGCCATGCCTCTGCCCTCGCCTATTTATTAGATCGCCTATGCATTCTATGGTCTGTAGAAAAGTAGGAGAAAGATAAATAGGATAGTCATAAGTAATCATTAAGGGTTTACTCGCCGATAAGATTAGAACCAACGAGAAAGGACTTAATCTCGGTGCGTTGCATCGAACTATACACTTCATATAACACTAGCAATAAAACAAGTGACAAACTACTTATCATCTGGACAACCCTCTTATTGTCTCGAGTATTTATCTGTGTACGTGTGTGCTACTTGCTGATTCGTGCCTATTGGTTTAGTTTATTATTTAATTGCAACCAAATCGTGCCAGTCTCTCAGGCTGAACCCCCTTGCGTTAGAATAGGTTGTATAGCTAACTTAATATATTAAAATACTGATTAGAATAACTAGATAATACGTTCCACTCTTAGTGATCGACACTCTACTTACCATTATATTCATACTGACCGGGTACACTGCTCGTTAAGTGTGTGTGTTATTGATAAGTCGGCTAAATATAAATTTAAAACTTAAGTAGGCATTAATACTGCTAAACCGCAACGACACATCGCACGCATCAAGTTTTTGGCGCCGCTGCCGGGGAGTGAATTGTTATTATCTGTTAATTTGATTAGTATTTTAACTAGGTTTTTAATTTTTAATCTAACCGCTAATTTTGTTGTATATTAGATTAATTTGCATTCATTGTACTATTTTGCATATTTTCTGTTTTTGTGTGTTATTTGTTTGCTTTTATTTTGTTTTTATTTTCGTGTGTTTTATTTGTTTTAATTTTTTCGTATTTTTTGTTTTCTGCTATCGTTGTACTGAGCTAAATCGAACGATACGGCGCATCTGATCTCTCAGATACGGCGTATTGCGTTTAATTTTTATAAAATACAACGCGTTTAATTAATTCGATACGACGCATCTTTTCCCCAAGATACGGCGTATCTGTTTTTGATAAATTTTTTTTCTAAACGTTAACGCCATACGACGCATCTGCTTTAGCAGATACGGCGTATCTATTATTTTAATTAAAAACAGTTTTCGAATTATAAAACAGATACGGCGCATCGACATCTGTCGATACGGCGTATCTTCTTAATCAAAAATCTCGTATTTTGGAACATAACGAAAATACGGCGCATTAACTTTTGTTAATACGACGCATTTAATTTTAAATAAATATCGATTTTTGATTATTAAAATTGATACGGCGCATTCAAATTTCTAAGCGGCGTATCTATTTTCTGAATAAAGTCTGATTAAATTTTAACGATTATAAGATACGGCATATCCAACTTTTTGGATACGGCGCATCGTCTGCAGATATCGGCAACTTTTATTTTTCTTATATCCGAACGGAAAATACTCTGACCCTTATACCTGGAAACTTTTACTTTGAAATCTACCTCTCTTTAATTTTCAGGAACAATGTTCGATATTTTCCCCTACTTGTTCGGAAGACCCCAAAGAAATCTTACCATGGAAGAGTTTGCACTACAAATCGCTCAAGCCAATGAAAAAGAACATCATGAAGCACGAAACTTTATTAATGAATTCAAAGGCAGTCATGAGCTTTTACTAAAGGAACAAAACAACATGATTTATGGATTGGCAATTGAAGTGCACCAATTGTCAACGGTGCTTAATAGGGTACTTTTGGTAAAGCAAGACTTGAAAGGGATTACAACTAGAGGCGGAAAGTCGACCTTTCAGATCGGAGAGACACCCAAGGATGACGGTACAAACCAGATTTCCCCTGAATCTTTATCACCTGAGCAAGAGCAACCAAAAGAGACTGATCCGGAACCTGTAATCAGAAAAGAACCTTTTGTTGAGCCTAAGCGATCAACACTACCTTTCCCACATAGGGTAAGGAAAGAGAAAGAAGATGCCTATCAAAAGAAATTCCTGGAGAATCTCAAGCAGCTGCAGCTAAGCATACCATTTATGGAAGCCCTGGTGCAAATGCCAAAATATGCTAAATATCTGAAGAGCTTGCTTACAAACAAGTCTAAACTTGAAGAAGCTTGCACCATAACAATGGGGAAACGAAGCTCAGCATCATTGCTCAACAAACTTCCGTCTAAAGAAAAAGATCCAGGGAGTTTCACTATTCCTTGTCAAATTAAAAATTTACATATTGAAAATGCTTTAGCCGACCTAGGAGCTAGTATAAGTCTTATGCCCTCTTCTATGTATGATAAATTAGGTCTTGGTGAACCGAAACCTACTAGGATGTGCTTAGAACTAGCTGATAGGTCCGTACAATACCCATTAGGAATAGCTGAAAATATATTAATAAAAGTTGATAAATTTGAATTACCTATCGACTTTGTTATCCTCGATATGCCTGAAAATTCTAGAACTCCTATAATATTAGGACGACCATTTTTAGCCACTGCTAGGGCCATAATCGATGTTTTTAATAAAAAGATAACTCTTACCATAGGAAAAGATGAGGTTGAGTTTAACATGGAACAATCTATGAGTAAAGATAATTCCGATGACGATGAATGCTATAATATCGATGTTTCTGATGACACGATTAATCAATTTACTCAGAAATTGTTAAAAAGTAATTTACTTGATTCTTTTCTGCTTAAAAATCTTGAAAACACAATTGCTATAGAAGATCAAGTTGAAGAGAATACTATTGATAATGATTTAGCTACTGGCTCTGCTGTATTTAACGCCATGCGGCGCATCGAAAATATCGATGCGGCGCATCTATCTAATGACAGCAGCGATATAGTTAAAGAACAAGTTTATTCCGCTAGTGCTACTGAAATTGATAATGTTAAACCTGTGCTTAAGGATCTCCCTTCTACTTTGGAGTATGCCTATTTAAATGGGAACACTAATTCGCCCGTTATTATTGCATCTAACTTGACGCAAAATGAAAAAGAATCACTTTTGCAGGTACTGTATAAACGAAGAGGAGCATTAGCGTGGAGTATGTCTGATATTAAGGGAATTAGCCCGTCATTTTGTACGCATAAAATCCTTATGGAGGATGAATTCAAACCAACTATCCAACCTCAAAGGCGTTTGAATCCAAAAGTCCAAGATGTGGTGAAAAATGAAATTGTGAAATTACTTGACTCCGGACTTATCTACCCAATTTCCGACAGCTCGTGGGTCAGTCCTATCCACGTTGTACCAAAAAAGGGAGGAATGACGGTAGTACTCAATGACGATAATGAACTAATCCCTTCAAGAACTGTTACCGGATGGAGAGTTTGCATCGACTACCGCAAACTCAATGATGCTACGCGAAAAGATCACTTCCCTCTTCCATTTATTGATCAAATGTTAGAAAGACTATCAGGTCATGATTATTATTGTTTTTTAGATGGTTTTTCAGGTTTCTTCCAAATACCAATTGCCCCTGAGGATCAAGAGAAGACGACTTTCACCTGCCCTTATGGAACCTTCGCCTATAGGAGGATGCCGTTCGGACTATGCAATGCCCCTGCTACTTTCCAACGTTGTATGACGGCTATCTTCCATGATATGGTAGAAGACTTTATGGAAGTCTTCATGGACGACTTCTCGGTGTTCGGTAACTTATTTAGTGATTGTCTCTTTAAACTTGATAAAATGCTTGCTAGGTGTGAAGAAACTAACCTTGTTCTTAATTGGGAAAAATGTCACTTTATGGTTAGAGAGGAAATTGTGTTAGGACATAAGATTTCTGGGAAAGGTATAGAAGTCGATAAAGCTAAAATTGATGTAATTGCTAAACTACCTTACCCCACTAATGTAAAAGGTGTTAGAAGTTTTTTAGGGCATGCCGGATTTTATCGTAGGTTCATAAAGGATTTTTCAATGATATCTAGGCCTATGACCCAATTATTGCTAAAAGATGCGAAGTTTGATTTTTCTGAAGATTGCAAAAAGGCATTTAATATACTTAAAGAAAAACTAACTTCCGCACCTATTATAATTTCGCCGGATTGGAATCTGCCTTTTGAACTAATGTGTGATGCTAGTGATTATGCTGTTGGAGCTGTACTTGGCCAAAAGATAGACAAGAAATTTAAGCCAATTTATTATGCTAGCAAAACATTGAATAATGCCCAAGAACACTACACCACCACGGAAAAAGAACTTTTAGCAGTAGTTTTTGCATTCGATAAATTTAGATCATATCTTATATTGTCAAAAACTATGGTTTACACTGACCATTCTGCTTTGAAGTATTTGTTCAATAAACAGGATGCCAAGCCAAGGCTTATTAGGTGGGTTTTATTGCTCCAAGGATTCGATATTGAAATTAAAGATAAAAAGGGTGCCGAGAATCTAGCTGCTGACCACTTATCTAGACTTGAAAACCCTAATATGGAGGTGCTTGACGAAAGGGAAATAGATGATGACTTTCCTGATGAACACCTTATGATGGTAGGAATTAAGAGCAATAATAATGGACCATGGTATGCCGACTATATAAACTTTATTGTGGCAAATGAAATTCCAAAAGGGCTAACATCCGACGAGAAAAGAAGGTTTCTAACTCGCGCTAGCGAGTATATTTGGGATGAACCTTATGCCTTTAAATTATGTCCTGACAATATTTTACGAAGATGCGTAGATGGTGATGACATCCCAGCAATATTGGCACATTGCCATTCAGGGCCAACGGGGGGGCATCACGGTGCAGTCATCACAAGAAGAAAGATCCTTGATGCGGGATTTTATTGGCCCACTATGTTGGATGATGCAAAAGATTATATAAAAGGATGTGATGCGTGTCAACGATCCGGGAATATAACATCAAGAAACGAAATGCCGCAAAACTATATCCATGTATGTGAGGTTTTCGACATATGGGGATTGGACTTCATGGGACCGTTTCCTGAATCTAAAGGTAATAAATATATCTTGGTTGCTGTTGATTACGTATCAAAATGGGTCGAAGCGCAAGCATTGCCAACAAACGACAGCAAGGTAGTACTTAAATTTTTACAAAGTTTGTTCTCTAGATTTGGAATTCCTAAAGCATTGATTAGTGATAGGGGGACACACTTTTGTAATCATCATCTGGGAAGAGCCTTGCAAAAATATAGAGTATATCATAGGGTTTCCACCGCATACCATCCTTAATCCAATGGGCAAACTGAAGTAACCAATAGGGCTATTAAGCGAATTCTTGAAAAAACGACTGGATATAATCCGAGAGGGTGGTCTGACAAGTTAAATGATGCTTTATGGGCATTCCGTACAGCCTATAAGACACCAACGGGATGCACTCCATTTCTTCTTGTATACGGAAAAGCATGCCACCTACCGGTCGAAATTGAACAAAGTGCATATTGGGCTTTGACGAATTGTGATATGGATATGGAAGCTGCAACGAAGAACAGTTTCATGGAACTTAATGAACTCCATGAACTAAGAGATGAGGCCTACAAAAATACTAAGATCTACAAAGAAAGAACTAAAAGATGGCATGACTCGAGGTTACGTGGGGATAAAACGTTTACTATTGGAGAGAAAGTGCTACTATTTAATTCCAGATTAAAGATGTATCCTGGTAAACTTAAATCAAGATGGACGGGTCCATTCGTTGTCAAGAAAGTGTATCCCTATGGAACTATTGAAATATGCGATAAAAATGGTTATATATTCAAAGTAAACGGGCAACGTGTGAAGAAATACTTTGATAATAAAATTGAGGATAATGAGAACGAGGTGGTGGAGTTTGAACCTGAAGTAATGGAATAATGAGCTGAACGTGAGTCTAACTTGAAGACTCTGGAATAAAGACAAGTGCTTACCGGGAGACAACCCGGATTTAACTTTTAATTTTCTGTTTATGTGTCGAGTCAGTCAGGCCGCAGAGGATACGGCGCATCTCAATCCTGAGATGCGACGCATCTCCTGCACAGGTCATATCTTATTTTATTTTTCTGCATTTTTTATTTTCGAATTTAAAACTTTTTATCAGTTTATTTTAATGCGGCGCATCCCTGGTTAAGGATGCGGCGCATCTTTTATTCTGATCCGTATTTATTCCAGGCTCGATACGGCGTATCTTCTTCCATAAGATACGGCGCATCGACTGACCTGATGATTTTCATTTTTAATTTTTATGATTTATTCTACCTAACTACTAATGTATTATGCAAGTTTGAACCTTTCTTACCTTAGGTGTGTTTTGAAGCCTTGGTGGTATTATAGATTCCTGCATTTCCTGTGGATACATCTAATATGAAGCTTAAACGTTCTAATCCACAAGAAGTTGATTTTTGCTCTTATACAAATGGAGGATCATACCGAGCAAATCTCAGGGGAGTTTTTTTGTTCTAATTCTTTTATTTTCCAGTTTTTAACCTTTCATACAAACAACGAGGACGTTGTTTAACTTAAGTGGGGGGATTGAAGAATTAGAACACTTAACACTTACTTGTCCTAAACTTTTCAAAATATGCTTAAAATGTGCTTAATATATCAAAACTTTAAATTTTTTTAGCATGTTTTTGTTTAAAGTCTAAGTTGCATAGCTGCACACATGACGTTATTTTAAAATTGTGATTTTTCAAAACTCACAAATTTATGAGTGTGCCGGTGACTTGTAAACTTTAGAACTTGGCTTGTATACTATTCGAGACCACCATAATGAGTATTATTTATATAATTGGAATGACTTGTCTAAATTGGTAAATTTCTAGGATTACACCCAAAAAGCCTTATATGTTATGTGATATTAGCTAACTACACTGGTTAGTTAACCCCCGTATAAACCCTTTTGTTACTCTCATTTTTAGAGTAAGATACCCCTAGAAAAACACTCAGAGCCATTCCTTTCGTTTCTTACACCTTTGTTAAAATGTTTCGTTACACCTTAAACCTTAGCCTACCCTATAGATTAAAATCCGTGGTTGGTTAATTGCTATAGGCAAAGTGTGTTTCCTTACATTACCTGTGTTCGCGTGCGTAATTCATTATCTATGGTTAGGTCGGGAAATTGCACAATGCAATTGGAGTGAAAGTAAATATTGTATATTTTTGAGTTTATTTTTCGTGTTTTTACTACTTTCACTATTACCGTTATTTCTGAAGTCATGAAAAGTATGGAAAAATTATCCAGAATTATTGTTTTGGTGATGTGGTGAAATTTTACACATCTATATTTATGTTTCATAAAAAAAAAAAAAAAAAAAAAAAAAAAAAAAAAAAAAAAAAAGAAGAAAGTTGGATGTTTGTTTTAACCAACGATGTAAAATTATGTAAGTGGTCGATATCACCACTAGTTGTTGTATATTATATCTATGGATTGAATGGGAGTTGGCAGTTATGGGAACGCCAACTAAGGTTTATTCTTTGATTAAGATTTTGTTGAGTATAATTCGTGTCTACCTAAAGCGTGTGTTTCAAGTGTTAAAGCGTGAGTTATTCAATGATATGAGTCTTATTCATGGGATGGTTGGGATAGTGATTAACCACACTTAGGATTTTAATTTATTTGTTTTGTTTATTTTTTTTTTTTCGTTTTACACCAATTTATATCCCAAAAATTATCCATACCCTTTACTATTCTTTATCCAACCAAACCTTTGATTTATTGAGATTAGGGATTTGAGCAATCTTAAGTATCGTAGTCGTGGATTCGGCTATGTATTTATGATTTTGTCGCCCTTTTTGATATATTATTATTGGTGAAGTTTGGACCTATCTTTAGCTTATTCGAGTTAAGGATTTGAGCAATTGCAAGTATCGTGTTCGTGGATTCGATCATGTATTTGTGATTTTGTCGCCTTTTCTGGAATTTGAGATCGATAGTGATTAAGAATGATTAACCCTTAAACCTGAAAACCCTTTTTACTGCTTTAGACTTGTTATTCCTTGGCTTTAGTGGAGGAGATGTGTATACTTGCCAAGCTTATGATAGAATATTCGTCACGACTGGACAGTTAAACGATTAGATTTGCTTTTATCGAAATATTTTATTCTACTTCTAATTCGTTAAGTGTTTGGTTGTGTGATTATGGCAAAAGACGAATACATGCTTAAATATAAAAATAAATCCTAATATCTTTTAGGATACATTTTCATAAGATTAATTCTAAGGTTTACTTGGGGACAAGTAAAGTTCAAGTGGGGGGATATTTGATGAACTCAAATAAGTATATTTTATTACTATCATTTATCCTATTAATTTGACTTGTTTTATTATATTATGTATGAGGATTGATACTTAATCGTTTACTTTTGTAATTCTCAGTTGAAAACAAGCATTTGGTGAAACTTGGCGATTTTGGACTAATTATGGGGCAAAACATGCAAGAAGTTAAGAGTCTACCGAAATGTACAAGATCAAGACTATTCTGCTCCAGATGCGCCGCATCTCACTTAGGACATGCGCCGCATCACTATCAATATTTCACCAGATACGATCCAAGATACAAGAGGACATGCGCCGCATCCAAAGATAAAGATACGCCGCATCTTTTGGCGGTGTACGAATATTCCTGAATATTATAATCTTGGACCCCACGCGAAGTTAAGTCAATGCGCCGCATCTACTTACTAGATGCGCCGCATCCTACCCTCAGACAGAAACTATAAATACCCCAAGACTGGACGAATTTCGTGTGACACATAATATATACGAAGACCGAAGTACATAAACCTAGGACGAATTCAGTCGAATAGCGAGCACAAGACACACTCGAATCAAGATACAAGAGCTGTAAGAAGGTGCTGCATATGTTTAATTCATTAAGTAGTTTTGTTTTATTGTGTTAGTAAACTTTAATTCATCAAGATTGGTGGCTTGTGTAATGTGACAACGGAAAGATTGCACTCCCTTAAAACTGCTTTCTCATTAATTAAAGTTTATATGTTGATGTCATTGGTGACTTTTATTAGTGCATTGATAACCTCTGTGTCTAGCTGAGCGTTGATCGGGTCGCCATGCCTCTGCCCTCGCCTATTTATTAGATCGCCTATGCATTCTATGGTCTGTAGAAAAGTAGGAGAAAGATAAATAGGATAGTCATAAGTAATCATTAAGGGTTTACTCGCCGATAAGATTAGAACCAACGAGAAAGGACTTAATCTCGGTGCGTTGCATCGAACTATACACTTCATATAACACTAGCAATAAAACAAGTGACAAACTACTTATCATCTGGACAGCCCTCTTATTGTCTCGAGTATTTATCTGTGTACGTGTGTGCTACTTGCTGATTCGTGCCTATTGGTTTAGTTTATTATTTAATTGCAACCAAATCGTGCCAGTCTCTCAGGCTGAACCCCCTTGCGTTAGAATAGGTTGTATAGCTAACTTAATATATTAAATACTGATTAGAATAACTAGATAATACGTTCCACTCTTAGTGATCGACACTCTACTTACCATTATATTCATACTGACCAGGTACACTGCTCGTTAAGTGTGTGTGTTATTGATAAGTCGGCTAAATATAAATTTAAAACTTGAGTAGGCATTAATACTGCTAAACCGCAACGACACATCGCACGCATCAAAACACGAACACATTTCGGACACCACAATCTTCGCTATACACTTCCAAGTTGTGAGCCAATCCTAGTCTCTATTTTAGTTTTAGCTTATCGGTTTTTCACACAAGATTTAAATTCGACATTTATCAGCTCGATGCCAAATATACTCATTCGATCAGTAGCAGTAAAATGAAAAGGAAATTTAAAACAATTGGTTCATCTTCGCCACACCACAACTATAACAACACAAACATCATCACCATTAAGACCTTAAATTAAAATCAACAATTTCTTTTAACCACAAAAATTTTATAACAGATTGTTCCGACAATTAAATGGGTGTTCGAATACAATACAAAAAAAAAGTTCAAGATCTTACAATAACCTGGAAATGGTTCGATTGAAGAAGGAGACCAACAAGAAAACTAAACCCGAATACAATTCGATCGATTTGAACCCAAGCGAGGACCACAGCCAACTCTTTACCACCACTCTTAAGAAAACTTTTCTTGTGATAATTTACAAGTGAGATGTTGGATCTCCTGTGGATTCGGCATCAATAAAAAGGGAAGAGGAAGATAGATTTGACCATGGCTTTCCTTGTGGAATTTCGTGAAGGGACGAATATGGGGAAGGTCGTTATCAGCTTCCCCTTCCAAAGCTCTCTTGCGTGCTCTTGCGTTGGGAAGGAGATATGACAGACAAAAGAAATAAAGTTGATAGTGATAGATCGGTGCTACTGATGATATCGATAAAGGTACAGTGAAAAGAGAAAACAATTAAAGAGAAGGGAAGAAAATAAGAAAGGAGAAGTAGGGGCGGTTGGGATTAAAATGGTTAAGTTTTGTTTTATTATTATAGAATGTATTTTGTATATCTCGTGTTCCGCTGAGTTGAGGTGAAGTCGTGGTATCCCGGTTTCGCATAAATGTGTAAAATAAAATTTACGGAAACATTTTTATAAACTGACATAAAATAAAATTTTATTGACTCCAAAAATAAATTATAAAGTTTAACCATTACTAATGTGATGTCGGTACGCGTGTGGTGTCATTTCAGGAAAAACGAGGTAACCTCTCGTTTTTGTGTTTAACCCATCAGTAAATGTCAGTAAGTATTTAGTTTTTATTATTTGTCAAAAATAAATAGTAGTACGATTAAAATAATAGCCTGAAAAATTGCGGGTTGTTATAGTCTACCAGCCTTAAAGGAAATCTCGTCCTCGAGATTTAGTTTGTTCACTCTACTGATGTTCGTCCTCGTGGTTAGATTTGACGATCAACTTTTCCATCCTCGAGCTTAGCCCTCAAGTGACCTTTAGTTAGTGTTTTTCTGACTCAATCTCACAACTCCTCGGACAAGACCGTTCATGAGTTTAAGTTGAGTAGGTTGTGTAACAGCTTGATTCTATCTTGATTTTCGTAACTTATCAAACAAGAACTGTCGCTAGATCAAGCTGAAAACAAGTCGTTAGAAGAGAAGATTTTACATCTTAGATGAAGGCCTCTTGACGGTTTGGCTCAAGTTTGGAATTTTCTAGGTCAAATCAAATCAACGAATAGTGATAATTTAGGTTAGCAAGAAGGCTAGAAGTTCAGTCAAGGCTTATGACGTTAGGTCTCACCTTAGTCATTGTCGTAAACTTAATAGGGAACAAAAGTAAATCCTACACCAGTACCAAATAATACGAAAATAAAGTGGTTGTTCAAAAGGATGTACCCGTCACGATGGATGGGTCCTAGCGAGCTTCCTTGTTGCCTAGAAAGTATACTCGACTCCGAGCTGGGCTGATATTGCCTCCACAGTTTAGGTCATTTTCACCAATTGCTATAGCGAGGGTTGGGGTATCCTGCGCTGGCCTTTGTGCCCTATTCAACTTAGGATACACATTCCGGAGGTGATCCGGACTCCCACACTCGTAGCATGTCCGCTTTCGCTCTTGGTCTCCATTTCTGTTTGGGCAATTCCGACTTAAATGGCCCATCTGTCGGCTTCCGTGGCACCTTTAGCAGCCTCCTGAGTAATGGAGGTTACATCGTGTGCACTTAGGATGTGGGCCTGCATACCCTCTGCGCTCCTGGGTTGTTGCTCCATAATTCCTGGCTACTCATTGCCGCTTATCCTGCTGGTCCTGGTCTCGGCTTCCCTGCTGATCCTCCCGTCGCTTTTGTCCATTGTCGCTTCCTTTTATTAACCCACCAGACCTGATCACATCATTTGTCAAGCTGTATGCCATGCCTACAGCGTCTTGAAGTGTGGTTGGTTTGGATGAAGTGACATCTCTCCTGATTTCAGGGATCAAACCTCAAATATATCGATTAATCAGCTTCTCCACAGTGGAGACCATGTGAGGGACCATTCTGGTCAGCTCGTGGAAACGGGCCATGTATTTGTCAACTTCTACTCCCACCATCAAATGGTTCCAAAACTCTACTTCCAATTCCTGCACTTCGTCTTTTCTGCAGTACTCCTCAGTTAGTAGTTTCTTGAATTCTGTCCAAGATAAACCATTTGCAGCTTCTCTTCCTCTGGTCTGTAGCTGGTTGTTCCACCAAGTCAATACTCGGCCTTGGAGTAGACCCGAAGAGAACTCAACCTTATCTCCTTCAGCACATTTAGTGATGCTAAGTTTCGACTCGACATTCTCGAACCATGATAGCAGGCCAATGGCACCCTCGGTGCCATAAAATTCCTTTGGCTTGCATAGCATAAAAGTCTTATAGCTGCATCCATGGCCGTTGGTCGAGGTACCAGCTCCTTCATTGGTTCGTCCTACATCAATGTGTGCAACGATCTGAGTTAGAAGATCCGCCAACCCAGCAGCACTGTCTCTTGGGGTTTCATTGTTGATGCTTCCTGAACGAGTGTTCCTTGTAGTCATAATTCTACAATAAGACAAAAACATTGAGTTATACGTGGACGATAGCGGATGGTATTGCGGGACAGCAACAGTTTGGAGACGTAGTGATTGTGACATGACAGGAACAAAGACGTGCCTAGTCTATCAGGTCATAATGTAGCAAGGGAGAAGGCACATATATGAATATATATATATATATATATATATATATATATTATATATATATATATATATATGTGTGTGTGTGTGTGTGTGTGTGTGTGTGTGTGTGTGTGTATGTGTGTGTGTGTAAAAAGTACAGTAACATAAACGGGGTTGTTCGAACATGACATGCATACACATACACACACGACTAATGCAATTTCAGGTGATCAGACTCTTAAGACCCGACCAAAACATGATCCGAGACTTCTACTCCCATCATTGCATGATTCTTCCCGAATTAGGCATAGGTAATCAGGCTATGCATAATTGAGGAGTAATGATGCAATGCTCGGACTAGTCAACTCGTATGATGTTTGGTGTTTTAATAAAACTTTATTCTGGTTATAGTTGCAATTTTTATTTTAGAAAATCCTGCATTCTCTATAACAGCCTGTCTCTGATACCAATCTGTAACACCCCAAAAAATGTGGTATTGAGGAAGCATTCGGGTCCTGGGGTGCTACGAAATCAATATACATCGCAAAGTGATATAGTGCAACACCATAATTTAGACTTAAAGAAATAGTACATTAATACAACATTGTTTTAGCCAACAACGGCCATTTGAAACATATAAGTTTGTTTCCAAAAGATAACATTTTATTTCATCCAACTAAACATGATAGATGAAGATTTCTTAATGTTAATGTCTTCCTAAAATACACTTACTGGCGATCACCTGAAATGCATGAGAAAACGGGTTGTAGGACCTATGATCAATCCTTATCACACACACTAATAATCACTAAAGCACATAAGATAGATCTAGAGAGAGAGTAGAGAGAAAAAGTATTTCATTCAATAAGCACACACTCTATTACAGTAGCCTCAAGCACCCTAAGAACACCAACCTCCCAAATGAGGGTGGGAGGTTCTATTTATAGTTTTTTGATATGGATGGGCTTGGGCTTGTGATGGGCTTTTACATGGACTCTTTGATACACAATATTTAGTCTATTAGTTTAGGTCCAAGCCCATAGACTACTTTTACTTAATTAAATACAACGACACGTTACAAAATATAAAACGTAAATGACCATCACTTTTATAAATCCTAACAATCTCCTCCTAAGGGATGGTCATTCAAACGATTCTCCATGTGAGATGGTCTTTCGTCTTCAATGTCTTAGAGCTTTGAGTGTCGTTGTATAGCAGTCTTTGTTTCATCATTCCTCCATGCTATGGATCTTCAAAGAATCGACTTTGAGGTTGTTCTTGCCTTGATCAACATCTTCATGTGATGATGCGCCGTGACCTTCAACATACTCATACCTCTTCTCCTTATGCTAACAATCTCCTCATGCTAACAATCTCCTCATTATCTTTCATCATATGACATATGAGCTTGTTCTTGACATCTTGATTAGCCTCTTGACTTTGTTGTTACCCTTGGTCGTGAACTTGATCTCCTTGTCTTGAACTTTTAACACTTGAGCTTTGATGAGGAATGTTCTTCATAAGTATGAGCATGCTGAGGTGAAGATGCTTGATGAATGGGATGATGGTTAATGGATGTTTAAGGGTAGCTGCATAAAACCGTTAGTAATAATCATCCAGCGCTTATGGGTTAGGACTTCGAGATCGTCAATCAGCATAGTGTGAAGACTTTCTCTAATCTCCCCCAGGCCGTTCTGAACCGGATACCCCCGAGAGGGCTTACACGGACACACCGAAGTGCACCCACGATTCAGTGAGTCGCTAGAGATCACCCTATGACTATAGACCGTTTGAAGCACGTAACCATCATGATGTAAATGGAAAGATCCTTGGATCTCATTAAGACTCTTACAACTTGTGTCCTTTTTGGCGAACACAAGTGTATCATATTGGAAGTGTTCCTAACGAGATATTTTGATGAATCTCATGGCTCTAGACTCTATTGTGCATTTTGGTTTTTAGTTATCGGAGGCATGGAGCAGAGTGCCACCTTTTCAATATCAACACATCTCGGAGTGAGAGGCCGATAGATTATGCAGTGTTCTCTATGAAAAATGAAACAAATATCTTTTGAGAGATATCTGAGTGGCTAGGAGGGGTGGTGCAGTGCGTCACTGGGTCCATGACGTCTTGTCTTCAATATCAGTATCACCTTAGTGAAAACCGATAGCAGATGTATTGACCCGGTTTCTGCCCTAAGTTTTCATGGAGGGCTATTTCTTTTCACCCTTTCATTCAACTTTTCTTTTTAATTCTTCAACCCCTTCTTTCCCTTTCTCATTTACTCCTTTTTCAATCATACCTAAGGACTTTTAATTCTAATCTATTGGATTTGTCCTTGGGTAGATCCCTCCGGCTCTGGCGGATCATAGGACGGTTTTTCCTAACCTTAGTCACCTTATAACTCCATGACTATCCTAGATTTGCCATAAAACCTTTTGAAAATCTCTCAAAGTGTTTATGAATAAACACATTTAGTTAGCACTTTGAGAGTTTTATATTTTTGAAATACTCCCTCTTCACATGTGCTCATGCATTTTTAACTAAAATTGCACATGTTGGGTAGAGTTCACACATTTTGAATTGATCGACTTTCAATGAACATGACCTTTGCGAGACACGCTTACATCACTAGTTAGACTAGCTTGAAATTATTACCCGTCCTGGTCATATTCAAAGATCATCTCTCGAATTGGTACATTCTACTCAGACAAGTCCTTTGCGAGACACGTTTACATCACTGGAAAACCAGCTTGAAATTATTACCCGTCCCGGACAAGTCTTTTCGATTTTGTGACATTAAATTTTTCGTCAATTCGAGGGTAAAAACTTGAGTCTTTTTGTAGAGCTCGACTCACAATCACATTTTAATCACATTTCTCCCCCTCAAAAATAACATTTCAATGGTATTTTTGATACCGTTTGATTAAAATCATTGTTTTTAGAAAGCTATTAGGAGAAAACAGTTTTGCATGAACTTTTTGGAACAAAGATGTTTTGAATTACTCCCCCTCAAACCTTGCATAGGTTTTGATATTTTTAAACTTTGGAGCGAACTGGGGAGTAAATATTTGAAAATCTTAAGCAAAATTTTTGAAAAGTTTTGAAAAACCTTTTGATAAATTTTGAATAAAATTTTGCTTAAGATTAAGAAGTTTGAATAAACGTTGCATGAAAACTTCTTTTCTTGTTAGGATTGTTGTAATAAAACGTACAACAGGGTCCTTTCTTTGAAAAACGGGTTATGCACTGTTATGTGTGCATAAGCCATAATGGTTAAGCGCGGGTTGTAAGCTGAAATACTTACAAGCCATTGAGATTTTTAGGATAAGTGCTCGAAAAGTTTTTGATTAAGCACTTTCCTTTCTTGAAAGCACGGGTCCTGAACTGATGTGTTCAGAAGCCATTGGGTTAAGCGCGGGTTTCGTACTGAAATGCACGAAAGCCATCAAGATTTTTAGGATTAGACAACAACCTTGGGAACCCATTTAAGCATGGCGCCAACGGGTTTACCATATTTTGAAATCCATTTGTAAGCTGTGTCAATCCGATTCAAAGAAGTTGAATTCCAACGAGGACTGAAAACCGGTGTTTCATTTTGAAATAGCACTCGTGGAATCAACGGTGATTTAAAACTCTTTTTCTTGTGAAAGTTGTTTGAGAAACCCGGTGTCTCTCTTGGAGTTTTAAAACATGAAGAAGAAGTTTTCCATCCATTTTTGAAACCCGGTGTTTCATTTCGAAAATTCATTTTTGAGATGAATGGAAACCTTCCCGAATTTGGAATTTTCAAAGCAGAGTCATTCTTATGTTGCAGCGAAAGCAGTTCTGATATTGAATATTTGAAAGATTTTGAACGACTTTGCTTTGGTCTCCACACTTGCTTTACTGGTGTAAAACGAGAGTGTGGAGTTTGAAAAGCTTGATTCTTTCCATTTGAAGTATTTGACCTTGAAAGCTTTTGAGGAGTGAGTGTTTCAGAAAAACTTGATTTCTTCGAAAACTTCCTTCCTTTTTGCAAAGAGTAGGTTGTAAACTGGGAAACCTTTTTCGAAAATGGTTTTGAAGATTCACCCGTGTAAACCTTCTTTGAAACACTCACTTCTGGTGTTGAAAGATTTGAAATAGGAGCTTTTCCTTTTGATTGGTTAAGAGACTCAAACTTGACTCTTAAAGCATTGTATGAAGTTCTCAAATCACTGTATTCCTTTTGAACTTGATCTTGAGATGCCAATTTAGATTCCAAAGAGGCAATTTGTTTCAAAAATTGATCTTTTTCAGCTTTTGAATCATCCGTTTTACGAGCCAATTTCCGTTTGAACTCAATATTTTCTTTTTCAAGTCTTTCAAAATATTTTTCGAATTTGGTCGTTTTGTTGAAAAGATCAGTTTTGGCATCCTCAAAATCGTTTGTTTGTTGAGCTAAAAGCGTTTCAAGCTCAATCACTTTCTTTTGAAGCACATTATTTTCATTTTCCTTTTCCTTTTCAAAATCTGTGGTATTAGACTCAAATAGGGGATTTGGAAAGGAAACTTTTGTGATTTGAGACTCACTCTTTTTCCTCTTCATTGATTCAATCTTTTGCAAAACATTTTCAAACTTTTTGTCAGCGAATTCAGACAATTGAGACTTCAAAACATCAGTCTCTTTTTGTTTCGTGATTGATTTTTGAGTCTGAACCCGTGAACGTTTGATTGAATCAAACAGGTTTTTGTAAGTCTGTTTCAAATGCTCATTTTCTTTTTGTAATGATGCCACAGCATGTTCCAATTCAATGTTTTTTGTATCAAGTTCATCCAAATCAAACTTGATTTTGGCATCATCACAATTTTCTTCAAAAATCTTTTCCTTTTCTTTAAGCACTGTTGTCAAAGAGTTTTCAGAAGATGCTTTTTGTTCCTGCAGTTTGAGTTGGAAAGAAATACTTTGTGCTTCAAGTTTTGTTAAATCTTTCTCAAACTGAGCAGTTCTTTTTGACAATTCTTCTTTGACTTCAGCCGCTTCTTTTGAAAGTTCAGTGATTTTCCTTTTGAAACAAAGATTTTCAGATTTCAAAAAATCCACATTCTCATGCTCATGGCAGACAGATAACGACTTAAGTGACTCAATTTGATTTGTGAAAAATTCTTTTTGGATATCAAGATTTAAGCATTTTTCATCAAATTCGTCTTCAAGAGAATGGACGTACTTTAAATCTTCTCTCATTTCAGTGACAAGGAATTTTTCAAAGTATTCAAAACTTAAGTTGATATTTTTCACAAGAGGTTCAATCTCATATTTTAAAAGCTTACAGACTTCCCTTTTTAGCCAAGCATCTGATGACATGAGACGATTGTAGTCACTATTGGTGTATTGTTGTTTCGACCAAATGACCTTTAACGTGTGCTCAATGTGATTTTTAAGATTACAAAACTGTTTCCTTGCTTTATTTTGCCATAAATTAGCATCATAAGTAGCAAGTTGAGCTTCTTTGAAAAATCTTTTCACATTTGTGTCTTTTCTTTTCAAAGGTGCTTTTGGTATTTCTGACAATTGTATACAACCATACACAAATCCTTGGTACGAGAGTGGGCTTTTTCTTTGTTTGACTTTTAAGCGTTTTTCCTTTTCCAAATTTTCATCCTCTTCTGAAATGAACAGAGCATCAGTCGGCAAAAATTTATGTTCCACCTGATCTGTATTTTCAAAACCAATTCCTGATTTTCCTTTATGAACTTTCTCAGCTTTAGGAATCATCATTTGAAGAGTTTGAGCACTTTGGTCTGTTTTTCGAAGTTTTTCTTCAAGATTGTTTGCACGTTTTAAAACCTCTTGATTTTCATTCTCAAGTTTTGAATTAACAATCTTAATATTTGACGTGGTTTCCTGAAGCATTGAGTATCTCATTTTTAATTCAACGTTCTCTTTTAAAAGCTCTTGGATCCTTGTGTTAGCAGGGCCCATATTTCTATCCAATTTTTGAATGGAAAGTTTTTCACGTGACAGGGCATCGCTACACTCAACTTGAAGTTCTTTATTTCGTTTTAAGATTGGTGTGAGAACATCTTCATTTAATTTTCGAGCTTGAGATTTCAGGTTTGAGATTTCAATGTTTTTGCTTTTTGTTATTTCTTTAAATTCCTCAAGCTCTTTGGTCAATAAGACGTTGGTTTGCTTAGCTTTGCGATTGTCCTCTTTGCACTTTTCAAGTTCATTTTTGAAATTATCGATTAAAGAAGAAAATAAAGCACGATCTTGTTCATAAGAAGATCCATCCTGGGCAAGCTCACCTCCATTAGGATCCATATCTGGAGTAATAGGAGTGATATTACTATCAACCTGTTCCACCACATATGTGTCACTTATGGACTCAGGGTGCGCAGGATGTGTCTTATCATGAGCAAACACATTATCGAACAAAACAACATTATCATTATCTTTTGAATGTTGTACCATAGCCAAAATTGCTTTGTCGGATGAAGGTCTGATATGGCCATCCTCAGTATCCCAAACAACTTCATTCGTGTGTGTACCATCAGCATCTGAATCATACATTGGAGTACTGCTTCCAATCTGCTGTTCTGAAGATGTATCTCTTTCCGCGAAAACCAAGCTAGCATCTGTTGTAGTTCCCGCGTTGACCGTGTGTTCCTCTTTGTCTGCCTCTTTCTCATTTCCCTCTGTTTCCTTTAATAGCATTTCTCTTTCAATTTGCTCTCTTTCCCGTTTCTGCTTCTCCATTTCAATTCTTTCCCGTTCATCCACTTTCTTCTTTTCCAGCATCTCTCTCAGATGAAGTGATCTTGAAGTAAGCACCAATTCCAGTGTGCTCATTTGACTAAGCAATTGATTTCTAAACGTTTCAACTTCCAGGTATCTAGTGACGCATTCACTCCATATTCGGCTTGTTGATTCATAATCTGGAGACCTTTTTATCGCTCTGAAATCTAAGTCGAGAAACCATTTAAACTGCGTCTTGAGCGCTTGATATGCTTCTTTGCATTCACTTCCTTGTTCAATTTGGTTCTCTATGTGAAACAAGTTATGTAGGAGTGTCCTTCTAAAGGTTGAATAATCCATTTCAGATCCGAAGAGTTTTGCAAAAACTTGACGAAATGGATATGGATTCCCTAATGGTAACCTTGCTTCTGAGATTGCCTCACATTGACTCTTAACTGATTTAAAGTGTGCTAGACAATTTTCTTTTGAGTGAATAGCGTATGGCACAATTTGAGGCATCTTTACCGCTTGAGAACTTGATTCCATTCAATTTCGGTATGTGATAAGGTTGATGTTGGATCGATGCAAAGATCTAGGAGTAGGTCGGTTACGGTTCACGAGTTATGTTTGGTTTAATTCCTTGGATGTTGTCCTTGAAGAGTTTGTTAAGAAACTTAATAAATCACAAAGTTGATATTCAACGAGCCCGAAGAATCTCAACCCAAATTATAATCACTCTCGGATAACAAAGCACGAAAATTATCCCAAACAAAATTTGTCTAACCAAAAATATTATTTTGGTTAATATTTAACCAAATTTTTTTATTATTATTATTTTTTATTTTTTATTTATTTATTTATTTATTTTATTTTTTTGAGAAAAACTTGATTAAGAAACAATACTAGTAAAATGGGAATTTTCTTCTAATCGGACAATAGATGAACAAAAAAAGGCAAAATATATGGTTACTACAGAGAAGAAAATGATCATATGCACTTCACTTGACATGCGACACGTCAAAAGATAAAAAACAAAAACACGTTAAATATCAAACACGTCTCATGCAAAACATTTTATATGCGAAACACGTGAACTTGTAGTTTATTAAAAACGCAACACATGTCCATGCAAAAGTTGATATTACGCATGAGCAAACAAGATATTAAAGCAAATTCACTTGGTCTCATTCTTCACATGAGCAAACAAGATATTACGCATGAGCAAACAGCTCTCATTCTTCACAAACACATACGCTCAGATTGATGCAGACCAAAGTAGGACGATGGAGCAGTATACGAAGATTGAGAAGATTGGTGAAGGAGAATATGGCAAGGTCTACAGGGGTCTTGACAAACTTACATTTGAACTTGGTTCGACTAGACAACCTTGTTCGACTAGATCAAATGGTTCGACTAGTTGCTTGGTTCGACTAGAAAAACTTGGTTCGACTAGCTAGTGTATGTTGCTTCGATGAGAGTACATGTTCGACTAGCTCGACTAGACCACCTTGGTTCGACAAAAAATCTGGTTCGATTAAATGAGTGGTTCGATGAAAGTTCTTGCTTCGACTAGACTTGTTCGACCACAAAGATGTTAGATGAAGTTCTTGTTCGACTAGAGTAAGTGCGCGTTCGACTAAGTGCTCGTTCAACTAAGAGCTCGTTCAACTAAGAGCTCGTTCGACTAGCTTAAACTCGTTCGATCAAGGTTATTTGTTCGATAAGGTAAGTCCTTCGATAAGCTTGGTCCTTCGATAAGCTTGTTCCTTCGATAAGCTAGCTCCTTCGATCAAGATAGTTCCTTCGATCAAAGTTACTTCGTTCGATCAAGTGGCTCGTTCGATCAGTTTTGATTGTTCGATCAAAGTTGTTCGTTCGATCAGATTTGATTGTTTGATCAAGTTTGCTGGTTCGATCAAGTTTGCTCGTTCGATCAAGAATGCTCGTTCGATCAACTTGTTCGTTCGATCAATTGGAAGAGTAAGTCTAACTCGACTACCCTTTTCTTCGTTCGACTGAATGCTTCCTTCGATGACCTTGCTCGTTCGATGAAGTTGCTTGTTCGACGAAAGAGATGCTCGTTCGATCAACTTTGGTTCCTTCGACTATATGCTCGTTCGATCAACTTTCCTTCGACTAACAAAGTCGTTCGATCACGTAATGATAAACACAGTAAAGAAAGAAACAAAAGCAAAAACAAAGACCTAATAAACAAAACTAATAGATAGTAAATATAGACGAATGTAAAACTAATAAACAAAGTTGTTTATTAAACTAACAACTCAACAGAATGTGAAAAAAATATAAATGAAACATTGACGAGTGAAAAAACTTATAGACCTAGATCTATGTTTGGCTCTTGATACCACTTGTAGGACCTATGATCAATCCTTATCACACACACTAATAATCAATAAGCACATAAGATAGATCTAGAGAGAGAGTAGAGAGAAAAATTAGTTCATTCAATAAGCACACACTCTTCTCTACTAGCCTCAAGCACCCAAAGAACACCAACCTCCCAAATGAGGGTGGGAGGTTCTATTTATAGTTTTTTGATATGGATGGGCTTGGGCTTATGATGGGCTTTTACATGGACTCTTTGATACACATTATTTAGTCTATTAGTTTAGGTCCAAGCCCATAGACTACTTTTACTTAATTAAATACAACGACACATTACAAAATATAAAACGTAAATGACCATCACTTTTATAAATCCTAACACGGGTCAACTATGAAAATAGTTGGTGAGTATACAGGTTTTATTCAAAAGAAGTCCAAGGTTTTTGAAATAGGTCCAAATGGTAGAGGTGGTGTCAAACCATTTAGTTACAAGTCCTGCCAATACAAGACTTGTAACCTATGGTTTCACAAACATTATATAGAAAATTGTACGTCTGATAGTCAAACACACATGCTCATTAGATTCATATTAAAGGACTAGGTATATAATAATGTATGCGGCAAAGCCCCTAAAATAAATAATATACATTCCGTAGACAGGGGAATGAGAGGTTGGCCGACCTCTAATAGTGCTATCCATACTACCTACTGCTCCGCACAAGGGAGCCATACGAATGGTACGTCTAAATTGGAGTGCGAACGACAAACCAATCGGGGACTAACAATACGAATGTATGAACGGTACATCATACCAACTATTATATACTAATAAAATCAAGCCTGCTCCGTAGACAAGGGAGTCTAAAATTTAAGTGCGTACGGCACGTCAATAGTTCAAGACAAGTCATAAGCTCAAAATAATGTCTTAAAGTTCAAGTCAATTTTCAAAGAGTTAAGGCAAAATATGTCATAAGTTTAAATAAAAATTTAAGTCATGCATTCCACCCCAAACAAGTAAAGTGGTAAAAAGGGGTTGTGAATACTCACCTCGGCATATAGCAGTCAGATAATACAACAGTTCAGATAAAGTTCAGCACCAACACGCGACCTAGATTAGTAAGGTTGTTATAGTTCACAAACTATGTTTAAGACTTAATTTCAAAAGTTTTATAGAGTTTATGTTATTGTTGCTGGTGTAGCAGCATTTAAGTTTAAAATGATTTTCTAAGCATTGTAGGCATTGGCTCTTGGAACTGCATAAGTGTATGACAATAAAAATATCACGGACGAATAAGACTACGATTGGGCACTAACCAAAAGACGATGAACGAAAGATGATTATGAATAACACTAGACGTTGTCGAGATATGGAATAGTCGTTACAAAAATATATAAATAGTTATATATGATTTGAAATGTGGGGAAATTATGCGTAAGTGATGACCTCCGTTTAAATGATTCGTGATTTGAAAACTAGCGTAACACAGTTGTTTATAAAATACTTTGTCTGTCCCATTTTAATTAAAAATATAATATGTACATTTATTTAATAGAAGTCGGGCACGACCCGTATATGTATTTTTCGTGGTCACTTTGTGTTACAAAATATATGTTTAAGTAAAAAGCCGTTTTATAATCTTATAAAACTTTAGTAGATTTTTATATAATCATTTCGTGTGTGAACAAGTTAATTAGTCGATATAGGTAAATAAGTACGTTTTTACGAGTTTGGTAAATTAGAGTTTGCCTTGAAATCGTGTTGAGAGCGAGTAAGACGAGTGGGTCGGGAACGAACTAGTTGTTACTCACTTTGTATTATTATTATTATACATTTTTTTTTGTTAATAAAAGTGATAGGTTTGACACAATTCAGCCCACTTACCAATAAATCAGCCCACTTATTAATAATTAAGGATCCAGTAATACTCAAAATTTGGAATAGATACAAAAACACACTGGTTTTCCTTTGTGTTATAAGGGCTTGTGCAGACCACGTTGTTAGTTTTATGGACATTATTTTAGTAGTTGTATGTTAGGATCGAACTCGAGATCACGGGATTACACACATTACGTATGAGAACTAAGTATTAATAATTAGATATAAAATGTTATATTTGATTATTAATTATCACAAAAGAAATAACGGACGTTAGTATTTAACGGAAGTGACTAACGGTCGTTAAATAAAATAAGGAAAGGACTAGTGTGTAAATTAGTAGCCAAGAAGATTCCGGATCTCCCATTATAATTAAGGGCCGATCGGTTTGTAAGGGTGGGATTCCTAATCCTACTCTAAGTTGGGCTCTAAGCTACTACACTATATAAACAAACCCAAGGCTCTAGTTTTTGGTACCTCTTATGCACAAAGCTAAACCTAAAAGTTTTTCTCTCTTCCTTATTCCTTTTGATCGATCGTATTTTTCCCCCTCCAAGGGTTAGCCGATTTTGTTAAAACAAAATTAGTTTTGGTTTTTACTTTTGTGATCAATAACTTGCATACTGTTAGTTCGGTTTATTGCGTGTGTACAAGAACGTGATTCTTACACATCATTGTAAGAATCTTGGATTGAATTGCAAAACTTGGTAAGGGGCAATTCCTATAATCCTATTAACCCAATTAGGGTTCTTCATCCATATTGCTCAAGGTTGATTCTTGTTCTTGCTAGAATCATCAAGGTACGTTCACTTTAAGTTTTGGTTAATTATTTATATGTTATATGTATCATGTGCTTCCGCTATATGTACTTTGATGTTTTGGTTTATTAATATGATTGTTATGATGTAATAATTCTAACAGTGGCATCAAGAGCCGTTATAACATGTAATTAATTACCGAAATTACATTAAAAAAAAAAACAAAAAAAAAAAAACAAATCTTGTTTGGTTTTTTACATGTAGTAAATTTAGGGTTTAATTTTTCCTACTCAAACCCTAATTATTTTTATGGGTCGATTTAATTTTTTTTAGGGGTTTGTGTTTGATTAATTAATTTGATTAGAAACCCTAGGTTTAAACATGTTTATGTGTAGTAAAGTGATCATGTGTGCAATATGCTAATTGTTAGGTAGAATCCATGCAAACGTGCATGTTTGGCATGGATTCATGATTGATATTATTTGTTTTCACATGTAAGTTAATTAATAGATGTTGAATTGGGGAAGACTCCAATTTATTAAGTAATCAATTATGTGCAACGTGGTGGATAGTTGATTAGGACTTACGCTACCAACGTGTTGGTGTATGTGGTCCATTGGGTACAATGAGCTCGAAAACCAATGGGAGTCTTGATTAAATATACATATATTAAACTTAGATTGATTATTAATAGGCTATTGAATTAATTTACATGTGGCTACATGTTTACATAATTAATTGTTAAGTTATGTGTTATTATTTAGTTGTTTTATTTTAAAATTACTTGTTTTGTTTAATTGTAAAGACACGTTTAAGCAAAAGGGTATTTTTTTAATAAAAAGTAAACGGACTAAATAATGGTGAAACATAGGTAATAAATTATGAATCTTGCAAAGTCTTATGTGCCGATAGTGGTTCGCTTCGCACGGTAATTTGCTCCCAGGCGAGACTAGCAAGATTATACTTTATTACATAATTTTTAAGACTAAAATCATAAACTTTTGATTGATTGTTGAGTTTTGTACCAATAGTTTGAATAGCTCACCCAGTTGTGACAAACTATAAGAGGGGTATAAGGAGGCTTGACATTAAATTGTCATCCGAAAGAGGCGCGTTTTTAATCAGCCTTCGGGTGGACGTTTGCCTCTCCGCTCCTTTGTGCGTCAAATTGGAGCTACCAAGTATGACTATTTTATGTACAAAATCAACTTAAGGGTGAATTGACCTCAATTCCACGCGCCACTTTTATGGTAATTATCCGAATAACTTGGGTCTTTTGACTCATGCAGTAGTAGGATATAGTGGGCGATAATTGGAGGTAATTCTTTAATTGGTGAACCCAATACCTCAATTAAAACTTGGTTAATTGTAATCTTAGCTTAAAAATTGGTAAAAAGGTTTTGAATAACATTGTGATACGAAGATGTATTCATGCTTCTTCGTACATATTTTGATTGTCACATCAAAATTATTACCCTTAAAATTAAGTCAATGCCATCTAGTTAAAGAACACTTGAAACTGTTATTTAGTCAGGTGAGAGCTTGGACTAAATTTCAATGGAAAGGTAAATTGCATACTCTCATTACTAGCAGATCAACTGATGTGATGGGATTATGGCGATTTGCAGTTTTTTTTTAATTAGACGACTTAAATTGAGTTAAGTGAGAGCTTGAACTCAAGGAATAAGACTGGGATAAAACATGCTTATATTGGAAATTGTTTGCCAATATAAATCTCATTGATCTAGGAATTGGAAAATAGTTTGCCAATTATTGTACGACAG
The DNA here is from genome assembly GCA_021014915.2 of Artemisia tridentata subsp. tridentata. Lineage (NCBI taxonomy): Eukaryota > Viridiplantae > Streptophyta > Magnoliopsida > Asterales > Asteraceae > Artemisia > Artemisia tridentata. The sequence goes on from CP139503.1 coordinate 315,753,213, forward strand.
ATTACCATATTATATACTTTCATTACTAGCAGATCAACTGATGTAATGAAACTATGATAATTTGGATCCTAGTTTTCAAGAAAGTACTATGGTTATATGAATATTTCTTTGGGTATTTTATTTTCTTGAAAAATTGTATTATCGAAAATACTAAAATTGATTTTTGTAAATTCTTTTAATGTATTAATGCAACATTAAACCGTAAACATGGGATATTCTTTTATTAGTAAATTGATCTACACCCATAGAGGTTTTTGGCTAGAGTCAATTTTACTAAAAGGATAACCTAGTCTCCTTTCCATGAGAGAAGCATAAGACTCAATCATATTCTTTTTCATGAATGAGAAAGATATGATGGGAAAATTAGAATTGTCTAAATTCTAAATACATAACTCATAGCAAACTTTAATAGTTAAGATTATTGCACATTTTATGAGTTATTCATTTAGAAGCTAGACTTATTACCGCAAAATAGTAAAAGACGAACTACTATATTTTATCTAATTGTTTTGTTTTGACAATTTAAAGGTACTACATACCATTCTAGGGATGGTAGACCTATTAAGGAAGAAATTGCACGCCCAATTTTTTCAAGTTAATTGCATCGATGGATAGTCCATCATTTACAAAGTAGAATACATCATTTCAGTGCCTAAGTAATTGTTACGTATGGGTTTTCTCAAAGGTGTAGGAAAGTAAATAGCACGCTATTTGCTTTTACTGGTTATGAAACACTTATAATGTTGTCAAATCCAGTGGGAGCATAGTGTTGTAATTACTGAATAATGAATTAATGTAATGATCTGTAATTCAGTGGGAGCTACAAGTTTTGTTATCTTGGTAGTAACCCAGATTATCTCTAGAATATCTTGAGATAATTACTTTCCAATAGTAGACACTTATATTTTTAAGGATAGTCATGTACGTTTCCTTACTAGACAATGTGGTTCTATATCTACTTATTATAATAATATCAATGACACAATCATATTGATCACATAAACAAACAAGTGACGTGTTGTTTATCTGATACATGATGTTGTTCCATGCACAAGTGGGAGAAATCTTTATTGTGTGCAAGGAACAACACATAGGAATATGATTTAAAGAATTCTCTTGATTGCAAGGTAAGAGACTAATGTTTTAATATGACTTATTCAGATCTAATTAATATAACACTTGAAGTTGTAATCTACGTCATGTGAGAGCTTGGACTAGATTACAATGAAAAGGTAAATTTCATACTTTCATTACTAGCAGATCAACTGATGTAATAAAACTATGTTAATTTGCAAGTTTCTAAATTAGATACTTATTAGAATAAGTGTCAATATAATAATAAGACTACTTCAAACTAAATATTTATGTATTATTGGAATGACATAAAATAAATAAAGTAATCTAATACTACTTCAAAATTTGAATATTTATGTATTCTTGGAATGTCATAAATAAATGAAGTAATAAATTAACTTGAAATTACTATTGAAACCAAATTGTGGTGTTCATGATTACTTTAGTTATGCATGTTTATATTTTATTTTAAAGATATAAACATGAAGTTTTTTAATTGTTACAAGACTTATAATAAAGTAAGACGTTAACTTGTTATGTTTTTTAATTAAGACATATACAAGAAATCATTGAGTTGATCAATGATTTATAACGTATATTGGGAATATAACAGTTTATATCGTCTTGTTAAGACATGGACATGAAGTGACTTGGTCAAAACGTACTTATGTTATATAGCATGCAATTGGCTTGAAAATTCTATTATACCATTAAGTTGACTTAGTTGGTGAATAGATAAGCCAAACGAAATATATTTATCTTACATATTGTAAGATTATCTTACAATATTAATCCTAATGAAATACATAATGTTTATGGTATGTTCAGTTAGGAAAATCAAACTCTTGTTATATTGTTTGATTAAAGATAACTATATCTTCTATTCTTCCAAAAGTTATCAAGGTTAGAAAATTGAGTATGGATTGGATATACTCAATAAGACTCCAACTTAGAAGATTAATAAGACACCATTATATTATGAAATGTGATGAATCACATTAAGTCTTAAAATTGAAGTTCTGAATTTGTTAAACTACTTATGAGTAGGTTATTAACAAACGAAATGTCAGGAACTATCAATGTGTATTTGTAATATCTCAAAAGAGAACATTGTATTGTTGTTTTTTTTGGTAAGTATTTATAGATAGTCTATAAATTACAAAAGGTAAGTGGGAGTTTTTATCTTGAAAAGATAAAATTACAAGATACATAATCTTCTAAAAACACACTAGATGAGGCTAAACATGTAAATGATAGACCTCAAGATGATGAAATTCTCATTCATAGATCCGCAAGAATATCTCAGATATTTGATTAATATGCTGAGAATTATATTATGAAGCATTACCAAATGTTGAATTGGGTAAATGACTCATACTACGATTGTTAAAGATGCTATCCATAAAGATAATCAATTTTTGGAATATTGGTTTATCTTAATTCCTAATAGTTAGACTAGAGAATGAAGATGAGTTTCTTCAAAGATAAGGTAACCCTAGTGGTTTGAATCTTTGTGTAGAAATCATATAGACAATATTGTACATATTTTAATGCATGTCTTATGACAAGATTATTAATCATACTTAAGCAATTAACTATGATTGAATATTCTTTTCTAAGCACATTAAATATACAAAGATGGTAATTGTCATATTTATTTTAATGAATATGAAATTTGACAATGGAATATCAAAACTCTTTCTTGAGTGATTACTTGAGCGATGACGGTAAGTAATCAAAAGGATTTTTGAATTTATAATAATCTTTGGAAGTGTACATAGTGCAATAATTCATTAATGAATTAATGCATGCATCTAGGAGATAATTCTTATGTTTAAATATTAAATTCAAATTTTGAATTGATAATTAAAACAAGATAACTCCTAAGTATTCCTGAAAGCTAGTGGGAGTATTATGTTTACTTTCTTAAATCATATATGTTGGATAACATATAGGAAGTAACATTCCATATAAGTTAAATGTTAAGACTTAGTTTGGAATGAAACTTCGTATAAAAGATTTAGGAAGAAAACATATAACCTTGGAATATGTGTTTATTATTATAAACACATGCGGTAAATAAATCTAATAGGACATGATATATTATTTAGAATGTCTAAATAAATACATATCTTTTAAATAAGATAGAACATGAATGAAATCTAAGTATGACTCGAAGATTTTTCATGAACATCATGTTACATAAACGAATTGTTATAAGATGTTATGACAATGTTGATATCTAATTAAGAGTTATTAGATAACTAGTGTAATGAATATTCTAATGGAATATGTTTGGATATAGAATTACATCCTCAGCCTGGAACAGCTTCCAAATTCTATATATGAACAATTTGTCAATTGTTGTGATAATTGTCATAGCCAACAAACTTGAAAGTTTGAAAGGCATCAAACATTACACAGTAGATATTAAAGTTTACGGAATTTTAAAGAGCATATTGTTGTTTGCATACAATGATGCTAATGAAACTGAGATGACACTCAATACTAGTCATGGTAGGATTTCATCCTTGTTAATGGCCATGTGTACTAGTTATGCTTTACTTAGAGCATAGTTGCATTATACATTAAAAGAATAAGAATACTTGAAACTTTAAAATTGTTTGAAAGTTTAAGAATCATAAATTGGTGATTGAGGATGTCACACACTTTATGAAATGTTATGTGGCAATATCAAATTATTTGAATGCACACATACAAGAACTTCACTAGTTGAATTCTTGAAATAAGTATTCTCAAAATTCTGATAGATCAAAGTTGGTTGATTTATGTTTTGTCAACAAGTATAATTGTCATAGCTTGAGACATAATTCATCAACTAGAATTTCCATGCATTGATCTATATAGTATTTGGATAAGGGATGTTAAGCAATTATTATTTACAATGAATTAAAGTACTTGGTACGTTTGTTTTCATTAATAATAGATTGTATCCTATATTTGCATGTTTAAATCCGTGAATAACTTATGTTATTCTAAATCGTCCGTTGTCGATTAATGATATGGGAATATCATTGAATTAAGACAAATCTGAGTTTTGGTATAATATACTTGAAAGTATATTGATGCGTTGTCATACCAAATTCACAAGATATTAAATGAATTGAATATATGACTTATCCCAACTGCATGATGTTACTTATGGATGTTATTGAGTAAATCATGAATAGTTATCCTCATACTTGAGAGACCAGATAACTGTTATGAATGTAGTGCATTCTGTGGAACAATTTAACGCTATACGTAACTGGTAGTCATAAGGATTGTTTTCGGAATTGTTGCAAAATTCATAAGTTATGCTCGTAGTCAAGATAGAATTTGTTCCTCCAAATTTATTTTTGGAGTTTAATATTGCTGGGCCCCTCGTAGGGTTGACAAGATGTTTGCGTGCGCACGCCCAAGATCTTCCCTGAATATGTTCAGAAGATTTGGTAATCTTGCTCAATCACAAACAACGAGAAACAGAATTTTGAATAAAGATAATATCCATATCTTTATTTGATGTAGTATTAGAAATAAAAGGATAATTGTTGGGAATTATATTCAACAACACAATCTATCAAAGTCTAAGTATGGATTCTACTGTTAGTGTTGCTGAAAAGATGAGGAAAATACTCTAAGTCAGATACTACTGCTCGTTCAACAAATCCTACTGCTAGTGCATTCATTCTACTGCTGGTGTATTGTTGAAGACTGATCAAGTTATAACTAGCAGTACTAACTTAAGTTAGTACTGCCGGTGCAAAAGAAGGTACTGTTTAGTGGATTTCTGACGTGTTTGACTTTGCGCTAATATGGTTTTCTGTGCCGATTAAGTCAAGAATAGTTGGTAGATACTTAACTTGTATATATCTCCCTTGGAATTATAAAAAGGAGATATTAGGTATGGTACAAAAGAAATAATACAAGTTAGGATACTTACACACTCAATACTCAAGTGTATTGTATTATATATATTAGATAGAAAGAGTGTGTAAGTAAGAGATAAGATACGCATGCAAGACACACATGCAATAGAAGTAAGAAGAACAACCTAGTGAAAATCTTAGTCATAAGAAAAGTGTTCTCTTTGTAATAGATTCAAGGTTATTTGTAACCCTAGTGATATCAATATCACTCATATTATTTCTTAATAATATTGAATCGTTTGGTGTTAATCATTTTGTGTTCATTGCTCTTTTACTCATCGTTGTCCCAAATATCAAACCCAATAAGTCTTCTTCTAAGTGTGTTCAAGTAGATTCCGCATACTTGTTCACATTCACTCAAAGTATTACATACACATTATAAAGGACTAACACCCTTTGTGTATTCGTTCGTTAAAATCCTCACAATAATAATAATGATGAATCATTAAAGGTTTTTCCAAGAGACCTACTCGAGTTGTACTTACACTATTAAAATATGTCCAAGTGGGAGCTGTTAGTTTTATGGACATTATTTTAGTAGTCGTATGTTAGGATCGAACTCGAGATCACGGGATTGCACACATTACATATGAGAACTAAGTATTAATAATTAGATATAAAATGTTATATTTGATTATTAATTATCACAAAAGAAATAACGGACGTTAGTATTTAACGGAAGTGACTAACGGTCGTTAAATAAAATAAGGAAAGGACTAGTGTGTAAATTAGTAGCCAAGAAGATTCCGGATCTCCCATTATAATTAAGGGCCGATCGGTTTGTAAGGGTGGGATTCCTAATCCTACTCTAACTTGGGCTCTAAGCTACTACACTATATAAACAAACCCAAGGCTCTAGTTTTTGGTACCTCTTGTGCATAAAGCTAAACCTAAAAGTTTTTCTCTCTTCCTTATTCCTTTTGATCGATCGGATTTTTCCCCCTCCAAGGGTTAGCCGATTTTGTTAAAACAAAATTAGTTTTGGTTTTTACTTTTGTGATTAATAACTTGCATATTGTTAGTTCGGTTTAGTGCGTGTGTACAAGAACGTGATTCTTACGCATCATCGTAAGAATCTTGGATTGAATTGCAAAACTTGGTAAGGGGCAATTCCTATAATCCTATTAACCCAATTAGGGTTCTTCATCCATATTGCTCAAGGTTGATTCTTGTTCTTGCTAGAATCATCAAGGTACGTTCACTTTAAGTTTTGGTTAATTATTTATATGTTATATGTATCCTGTGCTTCCGCTATATGTACTTGATGTTTTGGTTTATTAATATGATTGTCATGATGTAATAATTCTAACACACGTAGGGGGAACTCGAGTACATGAATCCGACCTATCTTTGTGAGCAAGACATAACCTAATCTGCCCTCATTACGAGGGTGTGAGACCCCGTGTTTTACTGAGCAAGAGTAACACCCCGTGGGTGTTTTTAACGACCAAAGAGTCAGACCAAAGACAAGGGGAACCATTCAACTACTCGAGTTGAACTCGAGTGTATTAAATCCATGGCTTCGCGATTCACGACACAACCGAGACACACTAAGAAGCAAGTATACGCAAGGCATTATTAGTTCTTAACACAAGATGTTATGCCTACGACTCGAAACAAACCAACACAACACCACACTCACCATTCGTGGGTGTGTTGTTCTGAAATCGCTTAAGGGTTAATTGACCGAAGGGTACTACTGTGAATCTAGGTACCATCATAAACACAAACCGAGCATAAACACAAACACATTTCGGACACCACAATCTTCGCTATACACTTCCAAGTTGTGAGCCAATCCTAGTCTCTATTTTAGTTTTAGCTTATCGGTTTTTCACACAAGATTTAAATTTGACATTTATCAACTCGATGCCAAATATACTCCTTCGATCAGTAGCAGTAAAATGAAAAGGAAATTTAAAACAATTGGTTCATCTTCGCCACACCACAACTATAACAACACAAACATCATCACCATTAAGACCTTAAATTAAAATCAACAATTTCTTTTAACCACAAAAATTTTATAACAGATTGTTCCGACAATTAAATGGGTGTTCGAATACAATACAAAAAAAATTTCAAGATCTTACAACAACCTGAAAATGGTTCGATTGAAGAAGGAGACCAACAAGAAAACAAAACCCGAATACAATTCGATCGATCCGAACCCAAGCGAGGACCACAGCCAACTCTTTACCACCACTCTTAAGAAAACTTTTCTTGTGATAATTTACAAGTGAGATGTGGGATCTCCTGTGGATTCGGCATCAATAAAAAGGGAAGAGGAAGATAGATTTGACCATGGCTTTCCTTGTGGAATTTCGTGAAGGGACGAATATGGGAAATGTCGTTATCAGCTTCCCCCTCCAAAGCTCTCTCGCGTGCTCTTGTGTTGGGAAGGAGATATGACAGACAAAAGAAATAAAGTTGATAGTGATAGATCGGTGCTACTGATGATATCGATGAAGGTATAATGAAAAGAGAAAACAATTAAAGAGAAGGGAAGAAGATAAGAAAGGGGAAGTAGGGGGCGGTTGGGATTAAAATGGTTAAGTTTTGTTTTATTATTATAGAATGTATTTTGTATACATCATGTTCCGCTGAGTTGAGGTGAAGTCGTGGTATCCCGGTTTTGCATAAATGTGTAAAATAAAATTCCATAGACGTTTTTATAAACTGACATAAAATAAAATTTTATTGACTCCGAAAATAAATTATAAAGTTTAACCATTACTAATGTGATGTCGGTACACGTGTGGTGTCGTTTCAGGAAAAATGAGGTAACCTCTCGTTTTTGTGTTTAACCCATCAGTAAATGTCAGTAAGTATTTAATTTGTATTATTTGTCAAAAATAAATAGTAGTACGATTAAAATAATAGCCTGAAAAATTGCGGGTTGTTATACTTGATACTGGTATGGGTGAAACATGTGTTGATACTGCTCCTACAGCTCAAGAAGATGTTAGTACTGCTGGTGTATCTATTAGTACTGCTGATGCATCAGTTAGTACTGCCAGTGCTGCAGATAAGGGAAAGAGCATCATAATAGAGTCTGAGAAACCAAAGAAGGTTAAAGAGAGAGTTCAAGCTCAGATAAGTTTTGATGTAGAAATTGCTCAAAGGGTTCATGATGAAGAACATGCTAAATTAGCAGAAGAAGAAAGAATTGCAAGATTTTTGGTGGAACAAAAGATTGCAAGTGAAGAAGCAGAAAGGTTAGCACAAGAAAAGGCAGATGAGTTTCTATCTCAGAAAATTTATGAACAAGACAGGGCAACTATCAATGAAGAAGAAAGAGAAAATGCACTTAATGAGCTTCTAGAGATGATTAAGAAGAGTCAGAGTGAAAAGAAGGCTGCTGCAAGAAAAAATAGACCTCCAACTCAAGCAGAAAAGATGAGGTTTATGACTAATTATTTGAAGAATCAAGATGATTGGACTGCTAGTCAGCTTAAAGGAAGGACATATGAAGAAATTGAAGGTTTGTACTTCAAAGCTTATAAGAAAGTACAACACTTTGTTCCTATTGGAACAGAAGAAGAAAGCAGAACTACTAAGAGAGCAGGGATATCATTAGAGTCAGAGTCTTCTAAGAAACAAAAGATTGGTGAAGACTTACCTACAGCAGAAGAAGAAGAAGAAGAAGAAGAAGAAGAAGAAGAAGAAGAAGAAGAAGAAGAATTAACTAATGAAAAGCTTCAACAGATGATCATTGTTGTTCCAGTAGAAGGTATGCATGTAGAAGCTTTACAAGTCAAATATCCAATCATAGACTGGGAGATCTACAATGATGACTTAGGAAAATCCTGGAAGATAATAAGAGTTGGAAATCATTCTGAGGTATACAAACACTTTGATTATATGCTTAAAGCATTTGACAGAGATGATTTGGTGAAGCTATGGAGTCTAGTAAAAGAAAGATTCAAGTTAACAGAGATAGCTGATGACAAGGAGAAAATGTTATGGGTAGAATTGAAGAGGATTTTTGAACCAGATGAAGGTGATAAGATATGGAAGTTTCAAGCAAATAATATATCATTGCAATGGAGATTGTATGATACATGTGGAGTTTACCATGTGTCTACAAAAGCTGGAGCTGACATATACATGCTAGTAGAGAAGGAATACCCATTGTTAAGGGGTACTCTCACTGTGATGTTATCTGCAAAACTAATTGTGGGTGAGGAGTCTGAGATGGCAAGAGAAATGCTAAGGAAAATCTTCATGCAGGCTGAAAAAGAAATGCAGGATGGAATAAAATGAAGTGTTTGGAAGAATCCTCTAAAGCTTAAAAGTTTAATTCAGAAACTTGATGATTTGAAGGTAAATCACAAGTTTAGGGGAGGATTGTTGGGAATTAAATGACTTAACACTTTGTACTGCCAAGCCAAAGTTGGAACTGCTGAGTATTACAACTAACAGTACTAACTAAGTTAGTACTGCTGGAAGAAAGTTAGTACTGCCAGAAGACTGCTGATGAAGATTGTACTGCCAAGGTGATAAGACGTGTAATGTGATATGTATAGAAGATATTCAGTGTATATCTTATATAGTTAGAAAGATATGTATATACTATACGTTTAGAAGATTTGTAGTTATCTTGTAAAGGACTCCTTGGTGTATAAAAGGAGATCCTAGGTTAAGTTGTTAAGATATACGTGTGTTTTTGATATAGTTTCAAGGTTGTAAACCCTAGTACTACACAGAGTACTCGTATTATTATTCTAATAATATTGAAGCGTTTTGGTTATATTGTTCTTAATACAGTTTACTGTTTCATTAATATTCTTCTAAGTGTTGAAGAGTAGATTCCACATACTCTTTGACATTCACAAAGTTTCAAACAAAGTTGTTTTGGATTTATCCAAGGTAACTTAACCTTACAAGCTCAAAGAATCGATATGTGTTAGGGATCAACATGGTAAAAGGGGCAAGAAGTACCAATGTACTACCGTAAGTTTGTATAAGTTTATATGTGTCAAAATAAGCCCGGAAAACTAAGCTTAAACAAACATCTCTCGCATCGGTAACAATTTTGAGAATAATATTGATTTAAGACTAGAGAAATGATTGGCACACATAAAAATTATGCCTAATTTTGTGCCTAAACATGTGTGGCAATAATTCATTGGTTGTATCAATCGGACCCACTTCTTCACAATCAATGAGATAATGACACATAAGTTAGACACAAAATTAGTCATGTATTTTAGGTATCCCTATCTTTCTCCTTAAGACTAGAAGTAATAGGAGTGAGCTCTCACTCGTAAGGCCTACTATATGAAGTGGAGGTGATGCATTAGGGAGAGCAAAACGCGAGATGAACGGTAACCAAGGTCACCTCTTGGCATTTGTGCATTTGTGGATGTTTTTATTAATTATTTGATCTGTGAGTGTGTGTAGGGTATTTTGTAAGATATGTGTTGTAAAAAGTAAGTATTTTAATAAAGGGGATTGATTTGTACACCAAATTTTTTGATAAAAACACCATTTTATATAAGCTGTATAGCATACCATATAACACTGTAATGCACAAATTGTGGTAAAAGAATAAAAAGTTGTGGTGTGCAAATCTGATAGGGTTAGAACAGTAAAGAAGAAGAAACACAAGTTTAGAAGGAGTATTTGTTAATTTTCTGCATGATTCGATCAGCCATCCATTCCAAATAAATAGCCATGAAAATACAATTTAGTCCCCATACTCAAACATAATGAAAAACAAACCCCAAACAATAGAAAAAGATAAATACGAAACGTATCAATACTCCCCGTTTAACCACTTTTTGTCCTCAAAAAGTGAATCAAGTACCCTGGTCTTCATATTCAGTTGCTTGTTTCTCATCATTTGTCACCTCAAGTATGTAAAGTTGTTTTTTCTTACACTTATGCCACGGAACGAACTTTTCAGTACACCAGAAACATTCCCCTTTTGCCCTTTTTAACTCAAGTTCATCACTCGTCAAACGCTTTGAGCTAAGAGTTCCCGGTTTAGAAGCCGATGGCTCGGTTGTTGGAGTTGGCAGCAAGGGAAGTTTTGAAGCATTAACCGGGGGTGTTATTTTGGCATGTTCATTCCCACTCGTGACCTGTTGCGACCCGTCCTCAGCGCCCTTGAGTTTATTCATCAAGCTCTTGTTGTTGATATCTTGAATTCTTGCTAACCCATACGCCTCATGTAGTGTTTGAGGCTTGAACATTTTCACTGGACCCTTAATTTCCGGTTTAAGGCCATTCAAATATAAACTAACCGCTTGAGTTTCGCTTAGAGTTACCTTGTTCAATAGGGCATCGAAGGAAGTGTTATAAGTTTGTAACTCGTCCGTTTGAACGAGAGATGCTAACTCCTCTAACGGGTCCTCAAACATGGCATTCGAGAAACGCGCTGAAATAGATCTGACATAATCATTCCACGGGATTTCTGCAACAGTAGCATTCCGTGTTTTCATGAAGGCCCGGTGCCATTGGAGTGCATCGCCCTCCAAGTGAACTGCCGCACACCGAAGTTTGGTCTCATCTGGGGTCTCATCCATTGCGAAAAAGTGCTCGCAACGATAGATCCACCCCTCCACATCGACGCCCGCGAATTTAGGAAAATCAATCTTACCGATCCGAAAGGGTTTGGTACCTCGTGATTCTGCATCACCGCCGGAGAAGGAACCGGAGGAACTGCCGGAGGACTGAGGGGGTTTATCACGAACCGCCTTCAAGATCTCCTCCTGTTGCTTAAACGACTGCTCCTGCTGCTTCATGAGGGCTGATAAGGCGGCTTGGATGTCGGTGATGGCCTTGTCATGGGACTTGAGGGTGTTGTCAATCTCCTGGTTGCGAGTGTTGGTCATGGCGGCGAGAAATTCCGATGAGAGATCGGAACGGCTTTGATACCCTTGATATGGTTAGAACAGTAAAGAAGAAGAAACACAAGTTTAGAAGGAGTATTTGTTAATTTTCTGCATGATTCGATCAGCCATCCATTCCAAATAAATAGCCATGAAAATACAATTTAGTCCCCATACTCAAACATAATGAAAAACAAACCCCAAACAATAGAAAAATATAAATACCAAAGGTATCAAAATCAATCCCCTTTAATAAAATGTTAGAAGAGTAGTAACCACTAAGGGCACGTTTAGTAAAAGGTGAGAAGAAGATGAAGAAAAGTGAATGGAGAGACAAAGTGAGAGTGAGGATGATATAAAAAGTGAGAGCCGTTTTTGCAAAAGGATTGATTTGCACACAACAACTTTTAACTCTTTCATTACAATTTGTGCATTACAGTATTGTACAATGTGCTATACCATTTATACAAAATAATATTTTTATCAAAATATTTGATGTACAAATCAATCCCATTTTGCAAACGCAATCATCAAATAAACAATGATTTTATGTAGGGTATGATTATCACCTAAAACATTGGGATTGTAAGGCACACGGAGACACGGGTTAGACACTCCAATAAATGACCCCCGCGGCACACGTAACACGCGTTAGTGGCACTCTGTTTGTTTACACAAAGCGAATCCAACCCAATTAAAGAAACAAACAAATTAAAGCTGTACCACCTTTAAAGCCCAAAAAATCGAATATATCTTTTTATTTATTCTAGGGCGGGAGATAAATAGAAGAATCATTGGTACCAAAATCACAACACCAATTATTTCTTCTTTTGTCTTGGTACGCTCAATCAATCTCATTTTTATAATCTTTTTGTGCCCCCTTTTTATTTTATTTTCATTTTGATCTTACATGCAAAACATCATTGTTTACGGTCTGTTTATTTATTTATTCTAAACCCTGTTTGTTTCATTAATTGTTTTGTTTTATGTTTGTGATTATGTTATTTTTAATGATAAATTTGGGTGTATTTCTGCAGTTTAATGGTGATCACCTTTTAGTCACAAGTAGTTTTAGTATGTTTGTGTTTGGGAGTGTTTATTATAAACTGCTAATATGCTTATTGCTTCCTGATACATAGATAAGCAGTTTAGATGGTGTTTGGGATTGCTTATTAAAAACTGCTTGTATGTTTATTGCTTTCTGATACATAGACAAGTGGTTTCGAGGGTGTTTCGGATTGTTTTTTTTTTTTTTTTTTGAAAATGCTTGGATGGTTATTTATATGTAATTAATCTAAGAAAAACAATAAGCAGATAATCAGTTTTAATGAGCAATCCCAAACACCCTCGTATATCTCTGTTTTGTGCTCCAGTTGTTGCGATTTCTTCCTGAAAATCAATTTTTGGCCACTGTTTACGGAAATAATATATCATGGAAAACGTTGGAGGGTTTAACTTTTTGCGGTTTTGATAATAATTTGTACGAAAAACTCAAAATATTGTGCTAATGTTGTAAATTTGTAATGCTGGCTTTTTCGGATAAGTCACTTAACTATGTTATTTAATAATGCGCAGGTAGTAAAAGCTAAAAAGTAGTGTACGAAATGGGTTACATAGGTGGTCATGGAATTAAAGCACTGAATAATTACAAGTACAGTGGAGTTGATCACTCTTATGTTGCAAAATATGTCCTGCAACCTTTTTGGGCTAAATTTGTTACATTCTTCCCTCTCTGGATGCCGTAAGTACCACTCTACTTTGGCTTATTTTTCCACATGGCAAACGTGTTGATGGTTTAAGTTGCTTTCTGTAGTCACTAATCACTTGTATTATGTTTTTCTTGCATGTCGTGGACGCCGCAGGCCTAATATGGTAAACACTCTTTTTTAACTATCTTAGTTCTTGAGTCCCTTGACACATGATATAAAGGTATTTTTATCTGTTTATTTGTTGCTTACCATATATGTGCTTTTCAGATAACACTCATGGGATTCATGTTCTTGTCGCTCTCTGCAGTGCTTGGCTATGTGAGTGCACAAGTCGGATAATTTTATACATATTGTTTCTTATTTTTGGTGCATTTCTCACTACTTTTTGTTCTATGCGTGGGACATTATTTTTAGATATATTCACCTCATTTGGATACGGCACCACCAAGATGGGTTAATTTTGCTCATGGACTACTTCTCTTCTTGTACCAGGTTTGTTTTTATCTACCTAAATTATTATCCCCTCTTTTAGTGTTCCCGTTCTCACATTTGTGCCTAACTGCATACTTTTTCTTGGATTTCTGTGAAAATAATTAAATATACATGCTTGCCCCAGTTCATTACTTTGCACTGTGAAAGTTCCAGCTGCCTAATTATCTGGTGTTTTATTAGGTCACTAGTATATAAGAAATATGTTTAGTTAACAGTGTTATCGTTTGGAAGTTTTTAGATAAAAAGTCACAATCACAGAAGCATGATTAACAGCTTTTTGCAGTTATGCTTGCTTAGATGGTTGAGTACTTGAGTAGAAAATTTAGTCCAAGACGCGAAAATATTGTTTTTTCTCTATTTTGCTAAATGTCTACATTGATGCTTGATTTGATATGTTAATAGTTTAATCGCCTTCATGTTTGACTCATATTCAGAAAAAAACTCAGAACACAAATCATACAGCAGATTCTGTTGGTTCACCATTGTTATATTTTTATTTTGAAACTTAACTTCATATATCCGTTCATTGATTTACTTCCAACATTCTTGATGTTTATATAGACCTTTGATGCTGTTGATGGAAAACAAGCTAGGAGAACAAATTCATCTAGTCCATTAGGAGAACTTTTCGATCACGGTAAATTACGAATTTCCATTATTTCCATTGCCTTACCCAGTAATCTTTCTTTGCTCTTCGGTTTGCTAAATGGTGTGAATTGGTGGCTTTTTCTGATGTGACAGGATGTGATGCACTTGCCTGTGCGGTACGTCTTTTATATGTTTAATTGAGTTATACCTGCTGCTCCCAGAGGCTCTTTTTTCACATTTTTTCTTTCTATAGTTGGAGGCCTTGGCCTTTGCGAGCACTGCTATGTGTGGAAGAAATGCATTTTGGTTTTGGGTGATTTCGGCTGTTCCATTTTACTTTGCAACTTGGGAACAGTAAGTATTGCAAATAGACTTTTTTTTTTTTTATACAGTATAATATATAATTACTAATCCTTCAAATTTTGTGCCTGCTGCAGCTATTTCACCAACACCTTAATCCTTCCAGCAGTAAATGGACCTACAGAGGGTTTGATGCTGATATATGTGGCACATATCTTTACATCTATAGTTGGTATGTTACTTAAAAGATTCAACATATGCTTTTTGTTCTCTGTAACAAAATAATATACTTAGATGATCACTATTTATATCATAAGTGGTTACATATAATTTCAGGTTCAGAGTGGTGGGCCCAGGATTTCGGGAAGTCTATTCCCTTGCTCAGTTGGGTTCCAGTTATAAATGGTAAGATATGTAACTTTGTGCATATTATGGATGAAGTATATTTTTTTTACTGGCTTTTGATTTGATTGATTTATTGTATTCAGGAATCCCTACTTCTGGAGCCGCTTTGCTGTTTATGATTCTTTTTGCTGTTATACCTACCCTGACATCCAAGTGAACAAATCTCTTTTCATCATAAAAAAGCTTCGCTATTTTTTTTACCTGAGTTGGTAAATAATGTTGACTTAATTCGATTCTTGTATTTCTTGCTCACAGTGTACAGAATGTTTATAAGGTTGTACAGTCGAGAAAAGGAAGCATGCTAAAAGCCTTGGCCATGGTAAACAATTGTTATATTATTATTTCGTGCAGTCTACTGTTTTGTTGATCCTTAAGAAGGCTTATTGGTTGCTTTGTTATCTTGTCTTCCCAGCTTATTCCTTTCTGTGTTCTTTTGGGAGTAGTTATTCTCTGGTATGCATCTTCTCTATATTATCTCCCGCTAAAATTACAACAAAATCCATTTTTAGATGTCCCATGCAAAGTGCAACTTGTATAATAGAGTAAAATCAAATAGTTTCCCAGTGTCTACCATAACAAACAAATGATGGTAGTAATCTATGTCCACTAGATTCCTCTATTATATTATTATCATGAAGGGTAATCGAGACATTCCTGTACTTTTCCTTTAAAATTCTCCAACAATTTTTTCAGGGATTTGATGTCTCCATCTGATTTAATGGGAAACTACCCACATATGGTTGTGATGGGAACTGGACTAGCATTTGGATTCCTCGTGGTAAGAATAAGTTATCGATACTGTTTCCTGATCTGTGAAAACTGGAAATCTCATATTGGTGTTTTTGTTTGGCAGGGAAGGATGATATTATCCCACTTGTGTGATGAACCTAAGGGATTGAAAACCAGTATGTGTGTGGTAAGATTTATAGTAACAGCCTAATTAGATAGTTAACTCATACATGCCTGCAATATTTGTTAATAACTAATTTTCTTGCTTAACTGCAGTCCTTATTTTATCTCCCTCTTGCAATTGCAAATACACTCACTGCTCGGTTAAATGACGGGTAAGTGGTCATCAGGGAACATGGAGTACAATTTAATTCTAAATTTTCATCCATAACCTATATCTAACTGTTAATGATGTTTAAAATATTGCAGAATTCCCTGGATTGATGAGAAATGGGTACTTCTCGGTTTCTGTGTATACACAGGTATGTGTTCATCGTGATGCTTTAAAATCCTCATGATTTGAACCGGTATAAGTAAATTTTTGAACAATAGAGATGCAATGTGGGTAATTACATGCTAAAACAAAAAAAATAAAAGAATTGTGTTTGCCTGTTTGGCACACTTGTGTGATTGTTTCTGTTATGCACTGTTATCAGGACAAATTTTGTTTGCTACAAAAAACAACTCATGAGTAGAAAAGTTAAATTACTCATTTCTATCTGCTATCAGACTATCAGTTAACTGGTTTTGTCTATATTTTATTGAAGAATTGCAAATTTACTTCATTCTCTCGAATCCTTAGAGATATTTATGGCATCATTACACACTTGTTATTTTGTGTTTGTTCCAGCTGCACTCTATATGCACTTTGCAACATCAGTTATTCATGAAATAACATCAGCTCTTGGAATCTACTGCTTCAGGTAACAAAACCTCGATTCCTTTCCTTCTGCTATTTGTTATTATGTGTTGACCTTTAGATCACTAATCTTATGACTAAAATGATCAGAATCACAAAGAAAGAGGCTTGAGATGTGTCATTGTTCATGATCCATATGAAGATTATCTTCCAGATCTCGATAATACATTTCTGAGACATACTTTTACAAAAAAAAAGAAAAAAAAAAGTGGAATTATCCTCTCAGGTTTACGTTTGTAATTCCACCTTAGCACTCCGCTTGAGTTGGAGATCATTTTGTGTCTTGTTTGTATTTATATTATGTCGGTAGTGTAGTGTTCAGATGTAACTATTTTGCTCCATTATGCCCTATGATGATCCACTTTATTCAGGGATTTTTAAATATTTTAATTTGAATTTAGCCCAAATGATGATTTCATTATATTTGTATTAGGGGTGTTTTTTTTCCACTTAATGAGTGGGCTCAGCCTCTTGTTTCATCTTGCTGGGGGAGGTTCACAAAAATCTCTCAATTAAGTGACTAATCTAGTAATAACTGTAATATCTTCAAACCTTACTAGTGCATCTCACATCAAGAATGTTTTTACATTAACCAAAATGTAGACCAAACTGAAATTAGAAATAACGACCAAATCCAAGAACCTGGTTAAGTCCCTTTTTGAGAGTTTGGGTCAAGAACGCACTTTACAGCAACAGTAGTTTTCTTGCGATACATAAATGGGTATTAGAACGATGTGGGTTTTAACCTTTTTTTATAAAGGTTTTCAACACTTTGAGTATATGGTTTATGGGTATGGAATGATGGAAATGTAAACAGTATATTTTACGCCAACTATATAGCTAATTGTAAAAAGAAACAAATGAAGGCATGCCATGATGCATGTGAGCAACATTATTATCACTTCACTTCTAATATAAGTCTCCTACGCATCTTTCACCTTTATACCATATTCCACACACATAAAGCCATAACTACCACTCATCGTGCATCTTCATCTTTTCCCATTTTAGATTCAATAATTAACAACAATAAATCTCACCTAACACTTTACTTTAGTATGTAAGTTGACATCAGAAACATACACGTAAATCACAAATAGTTGAATAAGCATATACATTAAGAAAAGTATCTCTTTCCGTCTCAATTTAATTGTCCATATTTCTTTTTATGGATGTCTCAAATTAATTGTCCACTTTCCTTATTTAGTAAAAACTAGAGAATCTAGTGGAGGAATATTCCATTTTAGTGGTTGAAAATTAAAGTGACCCCACTTTTATTAAACCTTGTGTTTTCTCTCTCCTGACAAATAAATTGAGACGGAGGGAGTAAGAAAGAGTGTTGATATATAGACCTAAAACTAAAACCTACTAATAGACCTAATCCATTCACTTCATGACAAGTGTCATACATTTATTCTCTCTCATCATTTTTCACCAATCAATTTTTTAAATGAACCAATCACATCTTTAAGTCTAAATTTAGGTTTTAGTTTTAGGCATACAATTCATTTTCCATTAAGAAACGTATATCATTTCCATGTCAAGTCGAAAACTATCAAAAACCACTATATCGAAAACGGCTTTGGTTCCATTGAAAAGAGTTATATTGAGAATGATTCGTTTGGGATATTGATTCATAATTTTTGATTTGATTCACTAGTATACATCAATTATTAGTGAAACTAATGAATGAAATCTATAAATCACAAATTTGATTCACAAATCTTTGTAAAAATCGAGTTATATGATTCATTAAATTTGTATGTATGATTCACAGTTGTACTTATATCGCAAAATCCTGGAATTTTCAACATTAATTCAACACTTTTCTTGTTAAACATTTTGGATTAAAATTACATTAAAATGAGTTCTACACTTTGAAAAAATTAAATTGAAATTTCCTTCTCAATTTAAACCCTTTTAATGGATCCAGAATCTTTTCTCTCATTTCAAAAACCAACTTACTATATTTTCCTAAATATCACCTAATGACTTTTGAAAAAACAGGTGTCATGGTACATTATTGACTTCCACTTTCTTATCATAACCCTCAAAATCCACCAAATGACCCTATAAAAATATACGTAACTCTACACCCCCACATACCCCATTCACTACACCACAATGTCCCCTAAAATGACAGTTATGTTAGTTATATTTTTCCTCTATACAACCATCCACCAACTGTCACCCGTTTTCAGCTCCGACCCGGATCCGGTACAAGACTATTGCCTCCCATCACCTCACACACACCTATGCAAAAACGCCTCATCACTCACAGTTGAGGACTTTATATATTCGGGCATAAAACACCCGGGAGATTTTACAAATAAATTCTCGGGTGTCCCAGTGTCCGCTAGCGTGTTCCCAGCGCTCAACACGCTAGGAATGTCACTAGTTAGAGCGGACTTTGAGGTTGGTGGGATCAATGTCCCACATTACCATCCTAGAGCCACAGAAGTGGCATACGTGCTAGAAGGGAAAGTATATTCTGGATTTGTTGACACAAGCAACAAAGTTTACGCGAAAGTTATAGAAAAGGGTGAGGTTATGGTATTTCCTAGAGGAGTTTTGCATTTTCAAATGAACGTTGGTGATTCTCGGGCTACTATTATCGGGAGCTTTAATAGCCAGAACCCAGGCTCGGTTAAGCTTCCTACGGCCTTGTTTGGGTCCGGTATCGATGATGAGTTGCTGGAAAAGGCTTTTGGATTGAAAGGTAAAGATATCGATAAGTTGAAGAAGAGATTTCGTGTATTAGGGGAAGAATACGTATGAGTTTGAGATATGTGTTGCATATTCTTATACATTTTTTCTTAATTATTGATATATTTTTTTATTAAATTGTTGTATACTTTACTAGTTATAATACCCGTGCACACACGAGGTTTTTTCTAAAAAAAATTGTTAAGTATTATTATCGATCAAAATACATAAGTTTTAATTTCTCAAAGAGATTTGGTTGTTGTGATAGTATATTTTTGGTGATGCACTCTTGTAAATTATCATTATCACGTCCTTATAAAACACATCTTATCTTCAGGCCAACAACATACTTATAGTAAAACAAATAAGTATACATTATAAGTATTCATTTCAAACTTTGTATTTTGTAGTTCATATTCAATTAGACTTGTTGGTCTCTGGACTCTGGTCCACGATAATGGTGGTCAAATAATTCAATACATAATAGTGCAGCCACCGTCCCAATGATGGTGGGGGATGGTGATCAAATAATTCAATACATATGATCAACAATCAAGCATCAGTTGCAATGATTTATCACATGTGTTGTGTTATCGGTTTTTACTTAGAAAGGAATGTAAAAATACGTGTTTTGAAGTTTTTCTTTTATAAGCAATGGAATAACTTTATAATCTTTTGTTACATAAGAAAGCCATGTTTATAAACTTCTAAATTTTGTAAAAAGTTGACACCATCTTCTCCACTTCCTATAACACAACTCATAGCCAAAGATGACATATGAAGTTTCCTATAGAGTTCCAGAACAATTGTCATTGTAGATTCATATATACTTTGGTCCAATAAACACTATAAATACTATAGCTGACACTGCGGCCTATTGATTATATCAGTAGACTTTAATGCATATATGTTCTAATTTTATAACTTGATCATACATATAGTGAAAATATATGTGATCTCATATGGTACCTTGAGCCACAATACTTCTCGTTACGGTAGTAGAAATACTACTCGTATATGTGATCTCATATTCTTTTCAAATTGATAAAAAGTGTGTGCCACATGGTCTAAAGAGTGTAATGATCTTTATGTGCTTCTTTAATGGGAAATACGGCACATACTTGTGATCCTACACAAAGGAATTTACGAAAAGATTCCATAAAAACGTAATGTGATGCTGAAAACTGAACAAACAGTGATATTTTAAAATACTTCGCACAATAAGATACTAAACTATATCATCAGCATCCATTATCTAACTCAAGACCTGTCTACTGTGGCTGTCCAGTTGTTGCTGAACCAGTATCTAACTCAAGACCTGTCTACTGTGGCTGGTGGGTTGTGCTAATTGCCATTGTGGTGCGCCATCAAGCAACGTTGAACAATAATTTCCTTTTTTCACTTCTAAAATCTATCTCAATAGTTGTACAACACAGATAATTGTCTAATTGGTAACAATCCATTACTATAATTCTACTTTAATACCTACATAAATCGCACATTCACAGCTAACAAAAACACACACAAACACAAAACTAACAAAAACGCGCACACACACAAACACAAACACTCTCATCTCTTCTACCACCATAAAAACACCACCACCACCCGACGCCACCACCATCAACCCCATGACCACAGCAGCCAAACAACCTCTCCATCGAAGTCCCCACCACCGAGACGGACCACCCACCTTCTCCATCCCGAAAACCCCATCACCGGTACACACAACCACCAAAACAGCCGCCGGCTTTTGAGGTTTTTTCTTAGTGTTTATTTATTGATTTATGTAATTTTTTTGGATTGATAATTTTTTATAGATCTATACGTTTTTCATGGTTTATTTTATAGATTGGTATATTTGTATTATATATCTATGTATTTTATGTGTGTGTGTTTGTAGATCTGTGTTTTTTGTAACCGATTTTATAATTTTTTTTCAGTCGCCGTTGCCGGAATCTTCCATGCCGCTGCCGGAATCTTTACCGCCGCTGTTGGAGGTGTTGCGAAGGATGCCGACGGCGAATGAGTAGACACTGGACACAAAATGATTGTGTGGCGACGGCGAACCAGTATCTAACTCAAGACCTGTCTACTGTGGCTGTTGGAGCTGTTGCGAAGGGCCCGTTTGGTTTGTTGGTATGAATCACAATGGGTATGGATATTGGTATAGGGTGGAATGGGTATTGGAGGGAATGAGGAAACCCCCCACACACATCATATATGAGGAAACCCATACCCGTGGGTATCCTTATTCCCATTCCCCCCAACCAATAACCAACCAAACAACATGAATGACTTTCAAAGTCATAGATTCATTCCCATCCCCCCCCAACCAAACGGGCCTAATTCATTTATAATTAAGCATCCGTCTAGGACTAGGTTGTTGGTGTTGGTGATTGTTTCATAAAGACAGGTCTTTTTCACTAGTGTTTTGGGATTTGAGAATATAAATCCTTTTATCAAATGATGCTAAAATTTCAACCCAAAATAATAATTAATCTTGGATAATCAAAGCTCAAGTAAAACCGTAGTCCAAAGTTATACCAAAAATTTATCTCAACAAAAAGTCGGATAACAAAGCTTAAACCAACTTGTAGCTAGTTATAATAAAATTCGTCTCTAGTTGGATTACTAAGCCCACCCAAAAAAAATTTAAGCCCAACAAAATTTGGGATAATAACAATAAAACCCAAACTTCCTTATACACAACCCCAAGTACAAGCCCAAATAACCTACCCTAACTTTTTGTTATATAACACACTCTTATCACACTTTACCCTAATTTGTTGTAACAAAAGAAACGCAGTCACACTCTCACAACAAATTTGTCCCTTTTCTTGAATCTGTAACTGTCCGAAACACAAAGCACAAATCTATCACTTTTTTTGTTGCTTATGATAATCCGAACCCAAACACAAACTTTCCTTTCCTTCTTGTAAGCAAATCGAATACAAATACAGCACGGTTTGTTTTGTTGATGTTCGAACCACACATAAACCATAGGCTTTCGACTTCTTGATGTTTGTATGGAACCCAGGTAGGTATTAATCTTGTTGTTAGTGGTTAAATACGAAAGAAAAAAAGAATGAAGAGGAAAAAAGTGAAAGTAGATGTCTACAATTTAGAAGAGGAATTAAACACTTTTGTCTGAAAAAAAATAAACAAATTCCTCTACGCACCCGCAAAGGAAATAAGTGAAAACTGGCAAGAAGTGATTATTTTGTAAAAACAAACGACGCCTTATTTTGGTGTTGCAACTAAGGATAACTGTGTTGATTGTGATATTATTCTTTAAGGGCCATTAATTTGGATATAAAAGATTGATTTATTCACCTTTTTAAAAACATTTGGATGGATTTTCATTGCAAACTTGTCAATGTAATTCTAATATTTTTAGAAAAGAACATGTTCGCTGTGGAAAGTAAAGAATCAAGTAATCAACACATGAAATATATATTTGTTTCTTTATACTTTTGGAGACCATGACTCAGTTAATATGGTTTTAACCTTTACTAAAAAAAACACCCTTTATCATAACTCAACCATAATTCAACCTTTTGGCCCCACTTTTTTCTTCTTTTTCAATTATTTAAACAAAATACAAATTAAAACAAATTACATTTTTATTTAAACAAATAACTAAAAATAAAAATGTTATTTACATAAAAAGAAAAAAAAAAAAAAAAAAAAGAAAAAAAAAAGAAGGCCAAACTGTATAAACCACAAGGACTAAACCGTAAATACAGAAGGCCAAACTGTATAAACCACAAGGACTAAACCGTAAATACAGAAAACCACAAGGACTAAAGGAAAAACACAAAAAATGTGTCCTTCTTCTACCTCTCGACACACACAAACACATAGTATAAACACACACAACTATTGTTTCTTCCATTTTAAATAAGCAAGAAAAATAAATAAATAAAAGAAAAAACTGATTTTTTATTCATGTTGCATCTTAACGCTGCGTTACCATGGTAACGTGGGGTTTAACGTTGCTGCGTGAAGCTTTAACTCACTTTGTGAGTGACCACACCGAGTGCTCTTAGTTATCTTCTGGCTAACTAATAGAGCCATACACAATTATCTATTCTTGTACAGTGTTAACATCTGAATTTTTTTATCCTTGTATTTCCAGTACTTCGAATTTTCTTATAATTTTGTTCATATAGATGATCTTTACATGGTTTGAAACTATCTAACTTGTATAATGTATAATTATGGTGTGTAGTGGCAAGAACAATAAAAATGGACATACTGAAGATCAACCTGGAGTAGAAGATGCACAGAAGTGATAATCAAGATTGAAGAAAAGGAAAAAAAATGTAACTGATGGATTGGCAATTTTTGTGTTCTGTTTTTGTTTGTACTGTTACAAGAGTTTTGATAGACTTGATAAGTAGAGTAATTTTTGTAGGACTAAATGCATATTGTGTTAACTTAATACTTCGTATGTTTTTTCTATTTTCGTTATTGCTAGAGTTATGGAAAAATATTAAAATGTATATGACTAGAATCGAACACGGGACCTTGGGATTGCACACTTTACGTATGAATGACTAACGGAAATAATTAATATATAACCATGTTATGTATTTAATTATTTAGGACACGAAATAATAACTAACGGACGTTAAGTAATTAACGTAATTGACTAAACGACTGTTAGGGAATAAAGGAAGGATCGTTAGTGAAATTTGGATGTTCAAGAAGGATCTAGAACCCATTCTTATGGGTGGCCGGTTTTTCCTTAGGGATATAACCCTAGATCGATTTCTTGGTGACCAAGAAAAGGTTTCACTATAAATACAAACTCTTGGGTTATTGTTTTCTTTAGCTTGTGCATTTGTTACTATAACCCTAAGTTTGTTTCTCCTTCTTTTCTTCTTAAAACTGATCGAACACTTCTTTATAGGGTGGGTCGATTTGTGTTTTTATTAAACAAATTGATTTTGGTTTAATACGTGTCTTTATACTAGCATCTAACGTTAGTTGGTTATAGTACGTGTGTACAAGACCTTGGTAATAACTTACTTTAGTTATTCCATCTTGGATTGTGGAACAAAAGGGTAAGGGGTTCCACGTTAATCCTATTATATGATCAAGAGAAGAAAAGAGAAGGATGATTTCTTGTTTTGCTAGAAATCAAAGGTACGCATTTTCTTTTATATTTAGTTAATTAATTACTAGTATTTAGATCCTGATTTCTGTAAGATCCTACGAAAATCCGTTATGATAATCTTTGTTAATTAATAATAACCTCGCATTACTGTTTAACTAAAACCATTTTATGGGGAAATTTAAAATTTTCTTGTTATATTATTTTCACCCCAACACGATAACACAACAATTAATGAGTGCCAACACTAGACCTCGACATATATTACGAAACGTGATCACATTATAAAGATTAAAATTTCAGAAATCACCATATACAATAATCACTATATCTTCTACAAATTACCACAATAATTATAAACTCACACTAACTACATTTAATTTCACAACATTTACTCTAAACACATCTTACTATTTTTACTAACTTACACAATCTACCTTAACTACATTTTCTCCTTTCATTAGCTACAAATCGAATGGGCTGCTACTCTATTATCCTAGGCCCAACACCAATTCAAATATACACCACATTCAACCCATCACCAACTCACTCATTCGCTACATCAGCCCAACTAGCCAACGTGTAACTTTCCTTCTTTAAAGTAAAAATCCGACCCTATGCCTCTCCAAAACAGCTCTTGTTTATTCGATTCTTAAACGCAATGTGCCAATATTTTTACACACCCTCGTTTATCACCTACTAGACTGTTCGAATACCAAATATTCAGAAACTTACATTGAGTTTTGATAGGATTTTGAAGACCTATTAGTTTGTCCCATAACCATTTCAAATCGTATAACCAAAAATCACAATACACAACCATATCAATCCACGCTTTTTCCTAAACATTTCTAATAACCATATTAACATAATGTGGTGATTAAAGGACCATTACGACTGCAATAGAAGGTGATGAATCGCTAGCTTCATTATTAAACGGGTAGGAATAGCAAATGTGCACAAGTAAAATCCAACAACAAAGGACAAAAGTTACCAAACTTCTTAAGATATTTTAGCAAAACATGCCACCTCTCCAACAAGAACAGTAGAGGCAAATGATTGAGAGAAACGTGTATACATTTTCTGCTATAAAACTATCCCAACCTACCACCCTCTATCCTAGTCTCATTCTCCTCTCTTTCACCTCACAAGAGATCTTCCAAATCGTCCTTGTATATTTCCTTTAGTCTCCTTCGAACTACCACAGGCATATATGTTTGTTATACAAAACGTGTAGCTCACCTCCTCATCCCTCATCATCCCCCACTCACCCTCCATCATACACAACCCACCATGTTTGTACTACAATCATCTCACAAGACACCTTAAAGGTCCAGAAGCGGTTCTTGTCAATCGGGTTCAAGAAAACAAGTCGAAAGACATATCTCTAATATATACTGCCTAGTCCTAGGACGAGTTGTGCTCCACTCGACTCCCACTGCTTTCTCCACCACCTTTCAAAGGTGTGGTAAGTCTTCTTGCCTCCTCTCCAATGCACATCTCACATACACAAGTCACATGCATGTCTCGTTTTCACTCAAACGTATCACATATAGTATCATGTAGTCGCCTTTATTAGTTCATGCCACCACGTCAGGTGACGAGCCTTCACTATGGAAGGCTTAAGAGTCTTGAGAAACACAACTCATACCACCTCTCACTCTACTTTTAGTATTCACATTTGCTACATATATATATTCACTCGTATATTTATTGCATGCATTCAATATACTAGTGTAACCCACGTAAAATGACGAGGCTCCATCTTGGAAGCCTCGACAGCCATTCCGTACACCCACTCATACGTTAACTTTTTGTTTCATGCAAATGTATATAATCCTTATATCCTACGTTGAGACTAAACTTGAAGACATTTGAATTTACTTTAAGAATCTTGCACACAAAAACCTTTCCCAGCCGCTCCATATGTGACCCCCTAACTCACAAATCGAATAAATGACCACGCCCTATTTTTGCTCGACCTAATAGAACACCCAACTAGCTACCATTTTCATATAAACATCATGTGAGAATAACTGAGAAACAACCATTTAAAAACAGCCACGCTAGTCATAGAAAAACTAGATCATTTTCGGAAATAAATCAAAGATCGGTTGGGCTAAAAATCGAGCCCAATAAACATTTGAGTATCAGCAATCCAACAGACCCATATGGCATATTTTTAGAATCATAAAAATAGCCCAAGTCCAAGCCCAAAACTATTTTCATGCCCTCCGCCTCTCGATTTCTTAACGAGCCTATGTATATTTCGTTAATAAGTCCAATAAGCTAAAAATAAGGTATTTTCAGAAATAAGCAGTAACTTAAGCTTTAATAAGATTGAATAAGCTCCATAAATTTTTTAGATAATTTTTCCCATGATTTTATACGAAAAGGACTAAAAATGTAACGCGCTGTGACTTGAAGGACTAAAACTGCCAACTGTGAAAACTATGGACTGAAGCTGTTAAAACAGGTTATAAAGGACTTAAATTGACATACCTTTGGACTTCAAGCCTTATATGGACATATGGACAAATTTTGGACTATTATGGACTTTGGACTTAACCGAGGACTAACGACGTAAAGCAATCACAGTTAGACTAAAGAATATAAAATCTAAAAAGGACAAGGACCTACTTAATTTCACTTGACATTCTTAGTTTATCTTCCATTTTTCACCCTTCATTTCATAGGCATGTTTCATTTTAAGTTATGCATTATTTAAAGTTTCGTTATTAGAAATATTAGCGATTTCACTTGCATATTATTTCAGCATATTTCGAGAAAGTAATATTTTGGGTCGATTAAGATAAGAATCAAGATAATATTATAGATATATCATATTTTTAACTTGAGGCATTTTAAGCATACCACACTCATATCACCAATCAAATCGTTATACGATTCTCACATCACACTCACTGTTAGCAGTAAGTCAGAAATCTTAGATTTCCCTTATACTCAGGTTTCGTATCAAAGACGTCTCCGTGATCGTTTCCATGAATCTAATAAATATATCTTGCCAGATACGCTCCAGGTGAGTTCATGGCCCCTACTTTTACCGGTTTTCTAACTATTTTTGGGGGAGATACATGCTTTAACTGTTTTAAGTTACTTATATAAAACTCTCATGATTTACTCAAAATCATCCACTATGCCTTACATGTTTGAATCATAATTGAAAGGAATACATGCTCGATATATGTGCAAATTGTCTGATTAGCTTAAACACTGAACTTGAAACATAACATCTTCGAACTACTTGACGTAACATGATACTGAAACTCTTTGTATGCATTCATATAACAAATGAATGAACTGTTACTTTATTATGATATTTCTACATTTCACTAGAAATAATTGCCAAGACTAAAATTACGCATAATTCATACACCTTGAAACCTATATTGCCTAAGTTTACTTTATTGCCATAAAGTCCCTCGATCATGAGCCATTAATCACTGCGGTGAGCGCGAATATAGTGGGCAGCTTCGAAACCTGTTAAAGGCTGACGACCTATCCCCTAAATACTTTGACGGAATGCCTTATGGTTAGTCGTATTTAGCAGTGATGCACTATATTTGAGAAAAATAGGAATTGGCAAATCACCTATTAACATGAGGGCTATAAACCACCCATCAGTAACCCTGGTGGGACACCAAATTGTTAACGTTTTGCGTGTCATGAGGCTTAGGGCAATATAACTTTATGAATATATGAAGGTTTCATATATATCCTAGGATACAGCTGTATTAGTAAACCACCACTTTACACTGATAGATTTCAGACGCTAGATTATTATTTTCACTATGTGTTATGATTATGAATCATGTACTTGAACTTTAACTGTTATCATATGAGACTTAATCATGAATTCTACAAAAGACAACCCAAAATGCTTGGCATATAGTTACATTTAAAAGTTGACCCAACACATCATTACGAGAGTATAGCAACGTAGCTCATCTTCATTTAAAACCTGAAACTTATGATCACTTGAGATCATACATAAATCATTAGTGGATTTTCTTTTATTCAACTCATCTTATTATTGATTTCATGAAAAACTATTATTCATTTCGACAACCGCTAGACACCTTTTAAATTCATTGAAAGAAAGTTATTTTCTATCAAACTCCACGAACTCACCAACCATTGTGTTGACGTTTTAAGCATGTCTTTATCTCAGGTTCACAATGAGCACGGATGGCACGGGGGAGCACGGATAATTATGAAGGCTATAAATATCATTCGAAAACATATTTAATAAACTTTGAAACCACGGGGACCTTACTTTGTAAACTCTGATATTCGAATGATAAATCTTTTAAAACGACCAAATTGGTGATCGTTTTCTACTATTCAACTGTTGTGCCATGAAGTAACACCCAATTTAAATTCCGCTGCATATCACGAAATTGGGGGTGTTACAGATTGGTATCAGAGCTACAGTTATAGAGAAACGGGTCTAAATGAGGTCCGAACTATAACTACTTTTACAAACAAAACATTTTATAGCCTTTCGCTCTCCGTGCTTACCATCCGACAGACGCTTATGTGACTTCTAGATAGTTTTGCTACACCAACACTCTACTATAATGATGTATATACTCATCAACTATTTCGAGTACCGTACCGACCACCTTTAATTATCTTATTCGTATCTTTATAGATACGTGTGAAATAAATTTTTCTGTATTTCCGAAAAATCCGCGCATGAATTATTGTGTGGATTGGTACGAGTGTTAAATCAGAAATTCTTAAGTAAGATGGTTTACAATGTCTTTATTTGAATGATTGGGATGCCTTTTTATTTAAATAAAGAAATTGTAAAGCGCTGAACCATAAGTTTATATTTCCTCATTTACATTGTTTGGGACTCCTCTCTATGTAAATAACGAATTATAAATAAGTGGGCTTGTTTTTATCTGTAAGGGCACTCGTATGAAACCAATAACCACAAATATTTATCAAACACACAGCATAACTCTCATTAGAAACCATAATTATTAATACCTAATGATATAATTAGCATTGGTAATGCTAACATTACAAATATCACTAAGAAAGGCATAACATTACCAATCGGTTGAACCGCTATGTCAATAAAAACACCACTACACTAGCAAGAACAAGAACCACGACTAGGTTCAACACCTCAAATATCCTGTACAACAAGAATACACAAGTTATAAATGCAATAAAACACTAATACATGATGTTACTATACGAGTTCAAAGCAACATTCTTATCGTAATACTATCTCCCACTATTCTAGCCACTTGCATTAACTATTCCTCACACAAGGACAAACAAGATTTTTCATCCCCTAAAAGCCGGGATTCAGCAATTTTCTCTACTTACACCGAATCCTTATTCGAATATCTCTGTGTAAGGGTCTATTATCAACAAAACTCTTTTGTTTAACGGGTAGGTTACCCGCACAGATCCTTATAATTGGAAACCATGTGAAATTTCATAAAAGAATAGCAATAGTTATTCCAAAGGAAAATTTTTCCAAGTTGTGTTAACTGGGAATTAGCAAATTTCACATAAGATTACAATAAATTCATCCACTATTAAGACACTATGAACTACACCATGGCTCTACTCATCCCTTTAACGTTGTGAATTTCATGATGCTTCCCCTAAACCCCCAGACATTGTATGTACAATGGTCTCAAAATCTCTTCGTAACCTTACGTTTTACCACTTTGGATTTATCACAAAACTCTAGTGGTCTCTATTTTCTTAGCAGACATTGTAAGTAAATACAGTGGCCTCTACTTTTCTTGGACACTGTAAGTGATACAGTGACCCCTATATTTCGATCTCAGGCACTGTTAATCTCTACAGTAATCTCAATTAAATTCAAACACCATATTATTCAAATAAACTTGACAGAAATACTTAGACATTACAAACGATACTGGATTAAAACATCACATAAACATAAACCTAGACTTCAAAGGTAGTCCGGATGATCCCAAGTCTGAGAGTTGTTGGACTGATAACCGTCATCATAAGGATCAAAGCTCGCCAACTTCTCTTCCTCCCATTGAGCTTCCAACCTGCTCAGATCCCGCTCCATGTCAGAAGTCCAACCACCATCATCAACTGCCACATTCTCCTCGAAACTTGGCTGGAAATGATCCAGATGAGGCAAATGTTGTTGTTGCACAACCACCCTTGGTACAGATGAACTTGATGCACCTTGTTGAAGTTGTGGTTGTTGTTGCTGTTGTGGTGGTGGTGGATTTTGTTGTTGTTGTTGTCGTTGATGCTCAACCCTAGCAGCTTCAACATTCTCTTCAAGACTCCAACGGACTTTGTTGGAAATCTGGTTATCTATCTGATGAACACAAGCCCACAGCGATTCGATGACAGCAGCATCCTTACAATATTCATCATACAAAAATGTGTCAATCACATACTTCCTATCATCTGAAATGTCTGTACACATGGCGTAGCTTTCTCTAAGTCGTCGTTTCAGTTGTTTCGTAGCCTCAAATTGCAGGATGACCTTCACAATAGCATTTTGACGATCCACGTCACTACCCTCAGTTTCTGCCTTGATATACAGTTGAATTTGTTCAGCGGTATGCGGTAACTTACAAGCCATTGATTGTGTGTGTATGGATAACACAAGCATGCCAATGGTATTTATAAGGGTTTGAAAAAAAATACTTTTAGATTATTTTATTCTAAGAAATATACCCGTTTGTATTCAAACGGTAAAAGTTTGTGTCTATTAAAAACTAGCAACTAGTTCTAGGATACGTGGTAAAAATTTTGCTTTGATTTTCGCATTTCAACGCAAGAGACAGTAACAAATCGCGTTAAACACGCCACACCATGATTTAAAAATCATGATAACGCCATATACAAATAACACTTTCTGTACGATTTGACTACTCATCCTCTAGAAGATTGTGAACCTCCTAACGTCCTCTCGAAACTCTTAGACATTATACGAGATTTCGATGATCTAGAAACTACCTCGTAACCATATATGTCATGGAACGTGTGTTCAACATTTCATATTCACCAAACTAAACTTACCCTTGAAACGTTTGGGCCTCAGCCCATGGCTACAGTAACCTAACGCACCCTTGTTTATCATTGGACAAACTTGGAACCGATTCTAGGTTGTCACTAAAAACTTTATCTAACAAGTTTTCTTTACAAAAGCTAAAGTTCAACAACTATCTTTACATTCACCAAGTTCTCATCCGAAACCCTCATTGTTAAAAATCTATTACTTACAAACTCTTTGTTTGACAGGTAGGTTACCCCATAAATTTGTGATTTTCAAAAATTATGAATCATGTTTATTTTCAAAACACGATGGAATAACAATTTTCATTCCAAAAACAGAATCTCGAGACAAAATAGTTTATCCATAAATCTCACTTTTAACCAACCTCAGTAAGATCTACACTCTCTTATACGCAGTCGAGGAAAAATACGAATATAGGAACTTTAAAAATTCACAACAATATGTGGAAAGCACAAATAACATAAATTTCATTAAAAACCACGGAAGTTAATACAAAGCGAAATGATTAACATCGGAAGTGCTAATAATACAATAAACACAATATAAGGCATACAATCTTCAATAGGTTGACCCACCATAGAAACAATAACCCCCACCAACCCAGCAATCGCAAGAGCCACCATAGGATGAAGCACCTTGATTATTCTGCGTCATAAATACAACAAAATATTAAAAGCAATACCGAGACCTATAACTAAACATAAAACGAGATTTTATTCCACAGTCATTAAAGGTTACATCGACACACAACCAAGCTACATTCTAACCACACTAGCAACACTATTCTAGATCCTCACCCCAACAGTTTGTCCACGTTAATCGCTAAAACTGTGAGAGGTACGATGAACACCAAGGATGCGATGTAGTAATCGGAGTTTTCATCGGGGAAGAAGGCCAGATAAACGGCAACAAGGAGAATGTACACGGTGGCTACGACAATGGCGATCGGCGGCATGGTGTAATTTTTCGGAGAAGATGAAGTTGAATGAAAAAGGAGGAGCGGAAAGGTGAAAAAGGAAAAAGGTGGATAGGGTTTAAATAGGGAATATAAGTGGAGAAAGTACCCGTTATTTTACTATTCACGATCATTAAATTTCAAATCGCTACCATTAAAAATCCTCTAGTCTCGACCGTTAGAACACTAAAAGTGCTAAATATTCCCTACTTTCGACTATTATTTTCAATATGCACAGTCCATGAATTCACTAGTTGACCAAACACTCAAATTTATTTCATCTAGTACGAATAAATCTAGTTGAATCTCGCCTTTTTGATATTCAAATAAGAAATCTCTCGACAACATCTTCCATAAACTCTCATCTCAGAACACCACATTTTTCAACACCTATCCCGGACTGAACTTCGGGACGAAGTTCAAAATTAAGGGGTAGATACTGTAAGATCCTACGAAAATCAGTTATGATAATCTTTGTTAATTAATAATAACCTCGCATTACTGTTTAACTAAAACCATTTTATGGGGAAATTTAAAATTTTCTTGTTATATTATTTTCACCCCAACACGATAACACAACAATTAATGAGTGTCAACACTAGACCTCGACATATATTACGAAATGTGATCACATTATAAAGATTAAAATTTCAGAAATCACCATATACAATAATCACTATATCTTCTACAAATTACCACAATAATTATAAACTCACACTAACTACATTTAATTTCACAACATTTACTCTAAACACATCTTACTATTTTTACTAACTTACACAATCTACCTTAACTACATTTTCTCCTTTCATTAGCTACAAATCGAATGGGCTGCTACTCTATTATCCTAGGCCCAACACCAATTCAAATATACACCACATTCAACCCATCACCAACTCACTCATTCGCTACATCAGCCCAACTAGCCAACGTGTAACTTTCCTTCTTTAAAGTAAAAATCCGACCCTATGCCTCTCCAAAACAGCTCTTGTTTATTCGATTCTTAAACGCAATGTGCCAATATTTTTACACACCCTCGTTTATCACCCACTAGACTGTTCGAATACCAAATTTTCAGAAACTTACATTGAGTTTTGATAGGATTTTGAAGACCTATTAGTTTGTCCCATAACCACTTCAAATCGTATAACCAAAAATCACAATACACAACCATATCAATCCACGCTTTTTCCTAAACATTTCTAATAACCATATTAACATAATGTGGTGATTAAAGGACCATTACGACTGCAATAGAAGGTGATGAATCGCTAGCTTCATTATTAAACGGGTAGGAATAGCAAATGTGCACAAGTAAAATCCAACAACAAAGGACAAAAGTTACCAAACTTCTTAAGATATTTTAGCAAAACATGCCACCTCTCCAACAAGAACAGTAGAGGCAAATGATTGAGAGAAACATGTATACATTTTCTGCTATAAAACTATCCCAACCTACCACCCTCTATCCTACTCTCATTCTCCTCTCTTTCACCTCACAAGAGATCTTCCAAATCGTCCTTGTATACTTCCTTTAATCTCCTTCGAACTACCACAGGCATATATGTTTGTTATACAAAACGTGTAGCTCACCTCCTCATCCCTCATCATCCCCCACTCACCCTCCATCATACACAACCCACCATGTTTGTACTACAATCATCTCACAAGACACCTTAAAGGTCCAGAAGCGGTTCTTGTCAATCGGGTTCAAGAAAACAAGTCGAAAGACATATCTCTAGTATATACTGCCTAGTCCTAGGACGAGTTGTGCTCCACTCGACTCCCACTGCTTTCTCCACCACCTTTCAAAGGTGTGGTAAGTCTTCTTGCCTCCTCTCCAATGCACATCTCACATACACAAGTCACATGCATGTCTCGTTTTCACTCAAACGTATCACATATAGTATCATGTAGTCGCCTTTATTAGTTCATGCCACCACGTCAGGTGACAAGCCTTCACTATGGAAGGCTTAAGAGTCTTGAGAAACACAACTCACACCACCTCTCACTCTACTTTTAGTATTCACATTTGCTACATATATATATTCACTCGTATGTTTATTGCATGCATTCAATATACTAGTGTAACCCACGTAAAATGACGAGGCTCCATCTTGGAAGCCTCGATAGCCATTCCGCACACCCACTCATACGTTAACTTTTTGTTTCATGCAAATGTATATAATCCTTATATCCTACGTTGAGACTAAACTTGAAGACATTTGAATTTACTTTAAGAATCTTGCACACAAAAACCTTTCCCAGCCGCTCCATATGTGACCCCCTAACTCATAAATCGAATAAATGACCACGCCCTATTTTTGCTCGACCTAATAGAACACCCAACTAGCTACCATTTTCATATAAACATCATGTGAGAATAACTAAGAAACAACCATTTAAAAACAGCCACGCTAGTCATAGAAAAACTAGATCATTTTCGGAAATAAATCAAAGATCGGTTGGGCTAAAAATCGAGCCCAATAAACATTTGAGTATCAGCAATCCAACAGACCCATATGGCATATTTTTAGAATCATAAAAATAGCCCAAGTCCAAGCCCAAAACTATTTTCATGCCCTCGCCTCTCGATTTCTTAACGGGCCTATGTATATTTCGTTAATAAGTCCAATAAGCTAAAAATAAGGTATTTTCAGAAATAAGCAGTAACTTAAGCTTTAATAAGATTGAATAAGCTCCATAAATTTTTTTTAGATAATTTTTCCCATGATTTTATACGAAAAGGACTAAAAATGTAACGCGCTGTGACTTGAAGGACTAAAACTGCCAACTGTGAAAACTATGGACTGAAGCTGTTAAAACAGGTTATAAAGGACTTAAATTGACATACCTTTGGACTTCAAGCCTTATATGGACATATGGACAAATTTTGGACTATTATGGACTTTGGACTTAACCGAGGACTAACGACGTAACGCAATCACAGTTAGACTAAAGAATATAAAATCTAAAAAGGGCAAGGACCTACTTAATTTCACTTGACATTCTTAGTTTATCTTCCATTTTTCACCCTTCATTTCATAGGCATGTTTCATTTTAAGTTATGCATTATTTAAAGTTTCGTTATTAGAAATATTAGCGATTTCACTTGCATATTATTTCAGCATATTTCGAGAAAGTAATATTTTGGGTCGATTAAGATAAGAATCAAGATAATATTATAGATATATCATATTTTTAACTTGAGGCATTTTAAGCATACCACACTCATATCACCAATCAAATCGTTATACGATTCTCACATCACACTCACTGTTAGCAGTAAGTCAGAAATCTTAGATTTCCCTTATACTCAGGTTTCGTATCAAAGACGTCTCCGTGATCGTTTCCATGAATCTAATAAATATATCTTGCCAGATACGCTCCAGGTGAGTTCATGGCCCCTACTTTTACCGGTTTTCTAACTATTTTTGGGGGAGATACATGCTTTAACTGTTTTAAGTTACTTATATAAAACTCTCATGATTTACTCAAAATCATCCACTATGCCTTACATGTTTGAATCATAATTGAAAGGAATACATGCTCGATATATGTGCAAATTGTCTGATTAGCTTAAACACTGAACTTGAAACATAACATCTTCGAACTACTTGACGTAACATGATACTGAAACTCTTGGTATGCATTCATATAACAAATGAATGAACTGTTACTTTATTATGATATTTCTACATTTCACTAGAAATAATTGCCAAGACTAAAATTACGCATAATTTATACACCTTGAAACCTATATTGCCTAAGTTTACTTTATTGCCATAAAGTCCCTCGATCATGAGCCATTAATCACTGCGGTGAGCGCGAATATAGTGGGCAGCTTCGAAACCTGTTAAAGGCTGACGACCTATCCCCTAAATACTTTGACGGAATGCCTTATGGTTAGTCGTATTTAGCAGTGATGCACTATATTTGAGAAAAATAGGAATTGGCAAATCACCTATTAACATGAGGGCTATAAACCACCCATCAGTAACCCTGGTGGGACACCAAATTGTTAACGTTTTGCGTGTCATGAGGCTTAGGGCAATATAACTTTATGAATATATGAAGGTTTCATATATATCCTAGGATACAGCTGTATTAGTAAACCACCACTTTACACTGATAGATTTCAGACGCTAGATTATTATTTTCACTATGTGTTACGATTATGAATCATGTACTTGAACTTTAACTGTTATCATATGAGACTTAATCATGAATTCTACAAAAGACAACCCAAAATGCTTGGCATATAGTTACATTTAAAAGTTGACCCAACACATCATTACGAGCGTATAGCAACGTAGCTCATCTTCATTTAAAACCTGAAACTTATGATCACTTGAGATCATACATAAATCATTAGTGGATTTTCTTTTATTCAACTCATCTTATTATTGATTTCATGAAAAACTATTATTCATTTCGACAACCGCTAGACACCTTTTTAATTCATTGAAAGAAAGTTATTTTCTATCAAACTCCACGAACTCACCAACCATTGTGTTGACGTTTTAAGCATGTCTTTATCTCAGGTTCACAATGAGCACGGATGGCACGGAGGAGCACGGATAATTATGAAGGCTATAAATATCATTCGAAAACATATTTAATAAACTTTGAAACCACGGGGACCTTACTTTGTAAACTCTGATATTCGAATGATAAATCTTTTAAAACGACCAAATTGGTGATCGTTTTCTACTATTCAGCTGTTGTGCCGTGAAGTAACACCCAATTTAAATTCCGCTGCATATCACGAAATTGGGGGTGTTACATTTTCCGCTGCGTGCTTGATGTGTATGTTATATGTTTATATAATTGTTATGATTTACATATTCCAACAGTGGCATCAAGAGCCCGTTAATACTATGTAATTAATTACTAAAACACATAAAAATTGAATCTTTGTGATTATTACATGCTTTTGGTGTTCTAGGATTTTAAAAATTAGTAAACCCTAATTTTTATATATATAGGTCGATTACCTATTTATTTTTATTAGGGTTTTA
Organism: Artemisia tridentata subsp. tridentata; assembly: GCA_021014915.2. Lineage (NCBI taxonomy): Eukaryota > Viridiplantae > Streptophyta > Magnoliopsida > Asterales > Asteraceae > Artemisia > Artemisia tridentata. The sequence goes on from CP139503.1 coordinate 315,791,064, forward strand.
TGTTTTGTAAAACTTGTAGAAACCCTAGGTTGCATGTAAAAATTGTTTATGTGTTAATTAATGAGTACTAGGTTATGTCATTAATTGAACATGCGTAGAATAGACTTGATTATATGTTGATCATGATAATAAGTGCTATTTGGGAATCCATGACAAAAACATGCATGTTTTGTCATGGAAGTTGATGTAATTGCTACATGTTTTGGATAGATCTAAAATTAGGGTAAACCTAATTATTAAATTAATGAATCTGTTATGTGCAACGTGGTATATAATTGTTAAGGCTTATGCGACCAACTTGTTGGTGTCTGTGGTCCATTGGGTACAATGCTCTCAAAAACCAATGGGAGTCTTTATAATTATATACATAAAATTCACATAGAGATTATTAATAGGATTTATCAAAAGGTTTGCATGTGGCTATATGATTTAATGGTTAAGATCATATATGTGTTATTATGTGTTTGTTTATTTTTTGTTAAATTACTTGTCTTTTTTGTTTAAATTATTGAATTGTAAGCAATAAGAGGGTAATTTTTCGAATAAAAAATAAATTGACCTAATAACTATGAAACCTTGATGTGGTAAATTATTTATTGCCAAGTCTTATGTGCCGACAGTGGTTCGCTTCGCACGGTAATTTGCTCCCAGGCGAGACTAGCAATTTAATAATTTACAACATGATTTTAAGCTTTAAAATTTTTAAACTTTTAATTGATTGATGCAACTGTACAAAAATGGTCGAAAGGCAGACCTAATTGTTGACAAACTATAAGGTTGGTTTCGCATTAAATTGTGGCTTTAAAGAGACTCCATTCTGTCTCTCCGCCCGCTTGTGCGTCAAAATTAGACTTACCAAGTACAACCATTACATGTACGAAGCATCTTAAGGCAATGTTGTAAGTTTCTCAACGCCATCAATTAAAACTTTGTTGATTTAAGCTTAATAAAGTAACGAATGAGTAAAATGTTTTTTGACTCATATGATACAAGATGAATGCATGACATCTTTGTACATATTTTTGATTTCACACATCAAAATAAATACCCTTAAAATTTAAGTTATATGCCATCCAATTAATCGAAAATACCTGAGATTATATTCTACATTGCTAGCAGCCAAAGCTGATGTGATGTTCAAAGGGTGGTAATCAAAGGGTAAATTACATACTTTCATTGCTAGCAGCCAAAGCTGATGTGATGAAACTATGGTAATTTGCAGTTTCTTAAATTGGTTAACTTAATTGAGTACTTTCATTACTAGCAGCCAAAGCTGATGTAATGAAACGACGTCAAGGCATAAAGGATGGGGATAAAACATGCTTACATTTGCAACTGAAGTTGGCAAAATATGTAAATCCCATGACTCTAGGAATTGCAATTGGAGATTGGCAATTGGGTTCGACCCGTACCTTATTGAGTACTTTCATTGCTAGCAGCCAAAGCTAATGTGATGAAACTATGTCAATTTGGATCCTAGTTTTCAGTGAAAATTAAATGGTTAAATTTTATTTACCATAGGTGTTTAATTTTCTTAAAAAGTTGTATTATCGAAAATACTAAAATTGAATTTTGAAAATTCTTTTAATGTATTTAATGCAACGTTAAAACCGTAAACGTGGGGCATTCTTTTAGTGGAAAGTTGATCTGCACCCGTAGGGGTCTTTGGATAGAGTCAACTTAACTAAAAGAATAAACCTAGTCTACTTTCCGTGAGAAGAGTGAGACTTAATCCTATTTCTTTTCATGAATGAGAAAGGTATAATAGGAAAATTAGAATTGTCTATATTCTAAGAAATAACTCATGGCAGTTTCAAATTGCACGTTTTATGAGTTATTAAAATTATAAGCTAGACTAATTACTGCAAAATTGGTAAAAGGCAAATTAGCATACTTTTTCTAGTTGTTGTGCTTTGACCATTTAAAGGTGCTACATACCATGGTGGGGATGGTAGACCTAATTGAGGAAGAAATTGCATACCCAATTTCTCAAGTTAATTGCATTGATGGATATTCCATCATTGACAAAGTAGAATACATTCTTTGAGTACCTTAGTAATGTTACGTAAGGGATTCCTCAAAGGTGTAGGAAAGTAAACAACACACTATTTGCTTTTACTGGTTATGAAACACTTATAATGTTGTCAAATCCAGTGGGAGCATTGTGTTGTGATTACTGAATTATGAGTTCATGTAATGATCTGTAATTCAGTGGGAGCTACAAGCTTTGATATCTTGGTAGTAACCCGGATTATCTCTAGAATCTCTTGAGATAACTACTTTCCAATCATAGACACTTGTGGTTTTAAGGATAGTCGTGTACGTTTCCTTACAAGACAAGGTGGTTCTATATCTACTTATATCTATGACACACATCATATTGATCACATAAGCAAATGATTGACGTGTTGTTTATCTGATGCATGATGTTGTTCCATGCACAAGTGGGAGAAATCTTTATTGTGTACAAGCAACAACATAAAGGGATATGATTTAAAGGGTTCTCTTGACTGCAAAGTAAGAGATTGATGTTCTAATGTGGTTTATTCACATTTAATTAATAGAACACTTAGAGTTAATATCTACTTTCATTACTAGATATTAATGACAAGGTAAATTACATACTTCCATTGCTAAGCAGCCTAAGCTGATGTGATGAAGCTATGTTAATTTACAAGTTTCTAAATTAGATAATTATTAGAACAAGTGTCAATATGATAATAAGACTACTTCAAAATAAATATTTATGTATTATTGAAATGACATAAATAAATGAAGTAATCTAATACTACTTCAAATTTGAATGTTTATGTATTCTTGGAATGACATAAATATATGAAGTAATAAATTAACTTGAAATTACTATTGAAACCAAATTGTGGTGTTCATGATTACTTTAGTTATACATGTTTATATTGTAAAGATATAAATATGAAGTCTTTTGTTGTTATAAGACTTATAATAAAGTAAGACGTTAACTTGTTATGTTTTTTAATTAAGACATATACAAGAAGTCATTGAGTTGATCAATGATTTATAACGTACATTGGGATTATAACAGTTTATGTCTTTTTGGTAAGACATAGAAATGAAGTGGCTTGGGCAAAAAGGCACTTATATTATAAAGCATGCAATTGGCTTGGAAATTCTATTATACCATTAACTTGACTTAGGTGGTAAATAGATAAGCCAAAACAAAATATATTTATCTCACATATTGTAAGATTGACTTACAATATTAATCCTAATACATAATGTGTATGGTATGTTCAGTAAGGAAAATCAAACTCTTGTTAAATTGTTTCAAAGATAACTATATCTTCCATTCTTTCTAAAGGATTGGATATACTCAATTAGACTCCAACCTAGAAGATTAATAAGACACCATTTATAATGGAATGTGATGAATCACATTAAGTCTTAAAATTGAAGTTCGGAATTTGTTAAACTACTTTTGAGTAGGTTTTAACAAACTTGATGTAAGGAACTGTCAATAAGTATTTGTAAAGTCCCAAAAGAGAACAATTTTGTGTTGCTCTATTTGCTAAGTATTTATAGATAATCTATAAATTGCAAAAGGCAAGTGGGAGTTTTATCTTGATAAGATAAAATTACAAGATACATAATCTTCTAATAATACACTAGCAAAATCATAATGAGGATTAAACATGTTAATGTTAAATCTCAAGATGATGGAATTCTTATTCATAGATCTGCAAGGATATCTCAAATATTTGGATAATATATTGAGAATTATGAGTTGCAGGATTTTGATAAACCTGTTGATAAATTGCAAATATTGAATTTGGCAAATTACTCATACTATGAATGCTTAGATGCAGTCCAGGAAGATAACTAGTTTTGGAAACGTAGTTGATCTTGAACTCTATAGTTACACTATAGAATGAAGATGAGTTTCTACAAAGGAAATGAAAATCCTAGAGATTTAAATTAGTGTGTAGAAATCATAATGGACAAATTTGTATACATATTTAATTTGTGAAAAGATTATCAACCACACTTAAGCAATTAAATGTGATTGGAATTCTTTCTAAAACACATTAAATGTATAAAGATTATGATTGTCATTCTTAGTTTCATTTATATGGAATTAACAATGGAATATCAAAAACTCTTTCTTGGGTAATTACTTGTGCGAGGACGAAAAGTAATTGAAAGGAGTATTTGAATTCAAATAATCTTTGGAAGTATACAAAGTGCAATCATTTAGATTAATGCATGCATCTAGGAGATATACTTATGTTTAGTTATTAAATCTAAGTTTTGATTTATAATTAAAATAAGATATTTCTTGATGTTCCTGAAAGCTAGTGGGAGTATTATATTTATTTTCTTATTTCATATATGTTGTATAACATATAGGAAGTACCATTTCATTAACATTAAATGTTAAGTCTTAGTTTGGAATGAAACTTCATAATGGAAATTCAGAAAATAAACATACAACCTTGGAGTATATGTTTATTGTTATAAACATAAGCGGTAAAATAACTGATTCTAATAAACATGATAATCTATTAGAAAGGCTAGATAGAAACATATCTGTGAAAAGATATGACATGAATAAATCTAAGTTTGACACAAGGATTTTTCATGTACATCATGTTACTTGTTGTATCATGCTTGGATGCAAGATGATTTAACAACATTAGTATCTAATTGAAAGTTATTAGATAGCTAAGTGTAATAGATATGGTTGGATTTAGAATTAACATCCTCAGCCTGGAGTTGCTCCGAAATTCTAATTATGAACCATATGGCAAATTATTGCGTAATTGATATAGTTGACAAATCTTGAAAGATTTGAAGGTATCAAACATTACATGATGGATATTCAAGGTTTACGGAATTTTAAAGAGCACATTGTTGTTTGGATACAATGATGCTAATGAGATTGAGATGACACTCAATACTAGTCATGGTGGGAGTTTATCCTTGTTAATGGCCATGTGTACTAGTTATGCTTAATATGAGCATAGTTGCATTATACATTAAAGAATTAGAATACTTTAAACTATAAAAGGTTTGGTAGTTTAATTATCATAAATTCGTGGTTGAGGATGTCACGCATTTTATGAAATATTATGTGGCAATATCTAGATAGATGGATGCACACATACAAGAATTTCATTCTTGAAATAAGTATTCTCAAAATTTCCGATAGATCAAATTAGTTGATTTATGCCTTGTCAACAAGTATGTTTGACATGACTTGGGGCATAATTCATTAATGGGAATTATCATGCATTGATCTATTTAGTATTTGAATAAGGGATGTTAAGCAATTATTATTTACAATGAATTAAAGTACGTGGTACGTTTGTTTTCATTAATAATAAATTGTATCATATATTTGCATGTTTAAATCCGTGAATAACTTATGTTATTCTAAATAGTCCGTTGTCGATCAATGATATGGGAATATTATTGAATTAAGACCAATCTGAGTTGTGGTAGAATATACTTAAGTATATTGATGCGTTGTACATACCAAATTCAGATGATATTCAATAATGGAAAAATTGAATATAGGACTTATCCCAACCACATGATTGTACTTTATGGATCTTTGTCATTAAGTAAATCATGAAAATTTATCCTCAGACTTGAGATGCCAGATAACTGTCATGCATGTAGTGCATTTCTGTGATTCAATTTAATGCTATACGTAACTGGTAGCTATAAGGATTGTTTTCGGAAGTGTTGCGAAGTGCATGGGTTATGCTCGTAGTCAAGATAGAATTTGTTCCTTCAAATTTATTTGAAGTATAATACTGCTGGACCCCTCGTAGGGTTGACAAGATGTTTGCATGGCCATGCCCAAGATCTCCCCTGAATATTTTCAGATGATTTGGTAATCTTGTTCAATCATATTAACGAGAAACAGAATTATTAATAAAGAATGACTAAGATCCATATCTTTATTAATGTAGTATTAGAAACAAAAGGATAAGTATGATGATTAATCATCTAGTGGTTTTTTCAGAAGACCACCACCCGAGTTTTACTAGGGGCATTGGCGTGTTGCTAGACGCTAACCAATGTCAATTATACTTTTAATAGATTTCCAAGTGGGAGTTGTTAGAGTTATGAAAAATATTAAAATGTATATGACTAGAATCGAACACGGGACCTTGGGATTGCACACTTTACGTATGAATGACTAACGGAAATAATTAATATATAACCATGTTATGTATTTAATTATTTAGGACACAAAATAATAACTAACGGACGTTAAGTGATTAACGGAATTGACTAAACGACCGTTAGGGAATAAAGGAAGGACCGTTAGTGAAATTTGGAGGTTCAAGAAGGATCTAGAACCCATTCTTATGGGTGGTCGGTTTTTCCTTAGGGATATAACCCTAGATCGATTTCTTGGTGACCAAGAAAAGGTTTCACTATAAATACAAACTCTTGGGTTATTGTTTTCTTTAGCTTGTGCATTTGTTACTATAACCCTAAGTTTGTTTCTCCTTCTTTTCTTCTTAAAACTGATCGAACACTTCTTTATAGTGTGGGTCGATTTGTGTTTTTATTAAACAAATTGATTTTGGTTTAATACGTGTCTTTATACTAGCATCTAACGTTAGTTGGTTATAGTACGTGTGTACAAGACCTTGGTAATAACTTACTTTAGTTATTCCATCTTGGATTGTGGAACAAAAGGGTAAGGGGTTCCACGTTAATCCTATTATATGATCAAGAGAAGAAAAGAGAAGGATGATTTCTTGTTTTGCTAGAAATCAAAGGTACGCATTTTCTTTTATATTTAGTTAATTAATTACTAGTATTTAGATCCTGTTTTCCGCTGCGTGCTTGATGTGTATGTTATATGTTTATATAATTGTTATGATTTACATATTCCAACAGTTATGACCTCAGTTTTGTTATACGTTCATTCATTCAAACATGAGTGTGTGTGTCGGACAGAATCTTGGTTTCATCTAAGATTATATATTGGAGAGAAATGCGTTTTCAAGTCCTCCTATGAATACAAAATGGTTAAATGATTAGTTAACCACCATGGTGGCATGATGGGTGGATCACATTGTTGCATTCGAATGAACCATACCCAAATAATTTGATCAGTGTCTATTAGATGTATATATATATATATATATATATATATATATATATATATATATATATATATATATATATATATATATATATATATATATATATATATATATACTAGACGAGTACCCGTGCATAGCAACGGAATTTTATAGCGGCATTTAGTAATAGTGATATTTTGGTGACAAAAAAAGTCAAAACACTTAACCAAAAATATCATTTGTGTAACCAAAATATCACTATAACTATCTGCCGTCATATACCACGTTGCTATGCACGGGTACTCGTCTAGTTGTCTAAAGCACTAATATAAATGGAAAATGTAGATCTAATGCTATAACATCAACTGATATGAACATGTAAACTAATGCTATAACATCAACTTATTGTAATTGATATCTATCATTATATTCTACAACTGAATTAATCAAATGAAAATAACATTGTCGTTGGCTGGTACATTGTCATCTATAACTGCAAGAGGCAGCAAGCACCGGGCAATTGTCTTTACACGTGATCTCGATACCTAATATAATTATATGGATCTTATCAAATGATTCCAATGCTTTGATACGCATAGGAATCTTATCAAAGGCTCTGCCGGACATGAGCAAGTACATTGTGAAAAGTATCAATGGGTATAGGGTCTTTGGATAACAGGTGCCACATGAAGTTGGGAGGATTGGAATTATAATTCCTGCATGTAAAAACCGATCCATTTGCGTTCTAAAATGCACAAATAAGATAGGAATTCAATCTTGAGATGCTATAAACAGTAGACAAACCAAATGGTACATTTAAGAGGTTACAATGCAACTAAAGTACTAAATCGTGACAAAACACGAATTTTCATTAGCCTAATGACACATTAACTTAATAAACTGTAGTTTTCAAAGCATAGCATTCAATACTTCATTCCATATATCAGGAACCCCAGGCAAACACCAATGGCTACAATCAGCTGAACCATGGTTCGTTCTACGCTGCTTCTCAGCTCCACCACCACTAGCTTGTGAGTAAATTGATGGGTGCCCATCTCTTCGTAGAGCAGACATTGCAGTTATATCTTCTAGATAAACTGGAAAACTCATTCTTTTGAGAACACCTTTAAGCACCATCATCTCTTGAGGTACATGAGGGTGACTAGCATACCCCAATGGTTCACTCTGCTTGTAGCATTTCCATCCATTGTCCCTGTACAACTTTCTTTGAGTAAGGTAGAGCTAAAGATAAATAATTTCGACACAATATTTCATTGATTTCGTAATGTAAAAAGATTATGCATAATGTACCTGTTATGCCGAGGTGACATGCTACGGAATATGACCCGAGATTGACGTGGGTCGAGGTTCAAATCGATCCATTTAGCCCATGTTTGAAGCCCTCTTTGGTATGCAACCATCCGGTTCATATCTTGGGCTACATACTTACCATCCATCAGCAAGTCCCACCTAAAAAATAGTAACGTTAATACATACGGTAAGTTGTAGTAGACAAGTCATAAATGCAACGAATCATGTTTCTTACGAGGTCCACTTGTCGGAATGGGTCCACCAATGTGCTGAGTCAAAAACCAACACGTCAGCAGCCCTCCAATACTTGGCATTCTCTTCTATCAAATCCAGATGTAAAATCCTCTTGTTTCCGCGCCCTTTCTTTAGTTCAACTAGAAGTGGTGCCCAACAAAATTCTATTGATGTCTCGAAATCCTGTACAAGAAAAAAATGCAAAATGTGACATAGTAACACAAGCAAACACCGTCAATAAGCAGTTTTATCACGAATGCACGTATGAGACGTGGTTTTGAGTACAATGGGTCTCACCAGAGCATGGAAGGCCATTGTTGGGCCTGCGTAAGTTACAGTTTTGCGATCTGTGGGCACGACAGATTCAACCAAGCAAACAAGAGACTCCCATTGGTTTCTCATTATGGAATCACCAACCAGCATTATTCTTTTCCTTCTCATTTTACCAAGAAACTCCAATGCATCAAACCTGAAGTATTGTGATCGATCCAATTTAAGGTATAAATTTTGCTGTACTAATCACAAGATATTGATTCCGAAACTTAGAGCTATAGACCAAATTTCCTGACTCCTTATGCGCGCTAAGATGCACTTATAGTGATAGTTTAACCCGTTTACTTAAGAATGGGTCAATTCAAGTTACATACTTATTTTTTACTTACAAAACAAAACAGATAAAACAAAATTTAGCTAAAGGGAGACTACTGAAATAAACTGAGCATGCCAAATACAGTCAAAAGTCAATGTTTTCTAAAGATTTATGGAACAATACATACCTAGGAATGGTGCAGCCATGTGGTTTCCATTTCCATTTCTCGTAATCAGAATCCGGTCTTCCATTTTTTCTGCAAGTAACTCTAGTACTAAGATACGGGCAAGTAGCCGCATCATAAAGAGGGTAAGTTTGATCATACACCCATTTTCCCGACCCATAATCACATTTTCTTAATGAATCATGTCGGGTTTGGACCATGACAATCTCCTCATCGTTGTCGTCCTTGTCAAGCCATGACAACTCCTCAATATCGAGTTTTGATGAAGTTATCGGTATAATAATGCTGAGCAACAATGAGAAAGCAATGAAACATAGAAGAAAGGAGGAAGCCATAACAAACTTAACTAGGAAACAAAGTTATGATGGTATATAGAGGCTAAGAAAAAATGTGTATGTAGGGACATTTAAAAAGTTGGACAAACTTTGTTCAATTTAGGCATGACATGCGGTAAGATTGGGTCATTATTATTTATTTATTTTTTCTTTTGGTTTTCATATATAAGCATCTTTAATTTATGGAATGAAAAGTGAAAGGGTAACTTTAGAAAATTGGTCCTGCTGTTGGACCATGGAAATGATTTGGTTTAATGTGAGGAATAGTGAAGATTAATCATGGAAGGCATGTCAAGTCCAAAGGAGTAAGACCATCATCACTTTACCAACCACCTCCAATTTAAGATTAACAAATATGATTTGAGTATGGGTAAAATGTAGAGGATGAGACATAATATTTTTATTAATACATTGTTTTGTTATATTTTGAAACCTGCATATTAATAAAGTGATTTGCTTTTCGACTCTCGATGTAAGATGATACAACTTGCGAGCTACTCGAGATCAACTAAAAACAATACTTGAAACTGACCTGGTATAAGTCGATTTGAACTCAAAATCGAAAACCGTGAGTCATACAGCTCATGTGCCTTATGAATGCTGTGCCATTGTTCCTTTCTACCCTTTGTGTTTACATATTTACATAATTATTGTACCACTGAGTAAGTGGAGTCAAGGCAATCTAGAAATTATAAGACAAAAACATTAACCTTGATTCAGATTTTAATCAAGATGACCTAGTCGAGTTGTCAACCCAAGCTGAAAAAACATCGACTAATAAACCAAACTCGAGTTCAAAAATCATAATCAACTGAGCTTAAAACAAGTTGCAAAATTTTAAACTTTCTTAGTCAAGTCAAGTTCGAACTTGACTTCACGTCAAGTTACTTGTGCTCAATTACACCTCTAGCACTGTTTGTGTTATTGACGGTATGAATTGATGAGAAAAGTAAATACTACTAAATCTGAGACGTTTGAGGTGAGCTCATGGTAAAGAAATTGTGATAAGTGATAACATCGTTAAAATATGAGGTCTCAAAATCAATTCTTATTTGTTGTAAATAATTCAAATGTGGACGCACAAAAATATGGGACGTCTCAAGCTTAATTATTGTTTGTTGCAAATAATTCAAATGTGGGCGCACAAACTTAACCAAAAAAAAAAAAAAAAAGGTTTATCCGATCTGTGTCTGTCTGGTGGTAAGCTCAAACCTGAAAATTACTCCGAAATACTAAGGAAATGTTTGTTATGAGGTGTTAGGAATATAAATATTCACATAAAAGACTCGGTCACTCCGAGTATCTATTTAGCATTTAAGTAGCTCGTAGGCTTATTAGTTTTAGTTTAGTTATCGTATCATCATGGAGTCGGGTCGGGTCTTTACCCACTGTAAGCCCGTTCCATAGCCCGTGTAGGGGCGGTTTAGAGTTTGTATATATACCCCTTTCCCACCAAGGGAAGGGGTTGGACCTTTCATTACTTTCAATCTAATACTTATCATTCTCTCTCTCTAAAAGGCTCTCACTTTCTCTCTCTAGAATTTAACCATAAACATCAAATTTCTCTTGTGTTATGATTATGATAACTCTACAATTGGTATCAAGAGCCATGGTTGATTAGTGGTTGAATTCGAGTGTAATTGTTTCTTTGGTTTTCTTTTCATTCGATCCTTCTTGTTTTTTCTCTTTGGTTCGAACTCAAAACACTAAACAACCCACGAGTTGTGAAGTGTTTGTGGTGTTTGTTGGCATAATCTTGTACTTTTGTGTTCACTACGATCTCTTACATCACTTCCTAGTATCCTACGATTGATTTGGTGACTTTAGTTTGTGTTTTGAAGATTATTCTTAGTTGCGATTTGAGTCTCGGTAATATTTTCGTGGTTGCGATTTGAGTTGGGCTGGAAATTCTGAGTTGCGATTTGGTGTTCTTCTTGTCCTGCGATTTGGCATTTAACTAAAAAGGGAAAGAAGACAAATCGCAAGAAAGGGACATTTTTGTCTAGTTGCGGTTTGCGATTTGATGCTTGCGACTTGAGGTTTGCTGTTTGAAGCCTGCGATTTGAAATCGTTGCGATTTGAAGTCTTTGCGGTTTGAAGCCTGCGATTTGAAACTCTTGCGATTTGCTCTTGTATTGCGGTTTGAAAAGTGTTGCGATTTGAGGGTTGCGATTTGAGCATTGAGATTTGACTAGTTGTTTCATTGCGATTTGCCCCAAATTCCCATTGAGATTTGCCCCAGATTCTTCACTGCGATCTGCTCTTATTTCTTCATTGTGATTTGCTCAAGTCTCTACATTGCAATTTGACTCTTGACTTTGACTTGTTCATATCACCAAGTAAACTCAATACAACCAAACCCAATCACAACTTAACAACAATTCACCTAAACTAACAAACAATCATTCATCTTAACATACAATCACTAATCATTATCGATCCAAACTGTCATCATAACACATTCAAGTAATCATATCATGGTTTATTCTTGATTTTTGTAAAATCCCGCGAAAGATTCTATTTCTCGGTTTAAATCATAGAATTGTAAAATCCCTTGCTTATTAACTTCATGGCAAGCACTTCTTCTGATGACATTCAAGCTGCCGGGTCCGATACCCGCCCTCCTATGCTTGATAGGACGGATTATGAATCATGGGCACAAAGAATACGACTTTATTGCTTGGGAAAAGAGAATGGTGTTAACATTCTTAAATCCATTGATGAAGGACCTTTTCAAATGGGCACCACTAGAGATGTTGTCACTACCGCTGAGGATGGAACTGTCACTCTTGGAATCGACAGGCCACGTAATTACAACGATCTTAATGAGGAGGAGAAGAAGCGTTATGATGCAGACATTAGAGCTTCTAACATTGTGATTCAAGGACTTCCCAAAGGCGTTTACAAGCTTATCAACTTCAACACTAAAGCCAAAGCTCTTTGGGACAATGTTAAAATGCTTCTGGCTGGATCTGAACTGACCAAAGAAGATCGTGAATCTCAGTTGTATGATGTGTTTGAGCACTTCAAGATGAATCCTGGTGAAAACATCACTGACTATTATGTGAGATTTCACAAGCTTGTGAATGACATGAGGATCATCAGGATGACAATGCCAAATATCCAACTCAATTCTAAGTTTGTGAACAACATGTCACCCGAGTGGGATAGATTTGTCACAGCCATGAAGCTCAACAAAGGATTGAGAGAGACGAATTATGAACAGCTGTATTCTAAGTTTGTGAACAACATGTCACCCGAGTGGGATAGATTTGTCACAGCCATGAAGCTCAACAAAGGATTGAGAGAGACGAATTATGAACAGCTGTATGCTTACTTACAACAACATGAAAAGCATGTTGTCTGTGATCGTCAATTAAGGGAAAAAATCAATCCAACGACAACTAATGATCCACTTGCACTTGTCTCAAATGTTCAGCCGTTCAATCAATCCTCACTTGATCAAGTTTATCACCATCCTTCTTCATCACAGAATCAGACATCATTTGTCCAATCATCTTTGCACCCACCATCTGCTGTGAACACCCAACTGGACTCAGGATACTCTCATACTGACAAGATGATTGATAATCTCTCCAACCAAGTTTCTTTACTTGTCCAACAGTTCAGAGCAACACTCCCTCAAACCAACAACCAACTTCGAACTTCATCAAATCCACGTAATCAAGTAACAGTGGAAGATGGAAGGGTTGTGGTTCAGAATGTTCAGGGAAGGCAGAATGTGAATCAAAGGAACATTGGTCGGGGTAACATATAGAACAGGGTTGGGAATGCTAATCAGGGACAGGGAAGGCAAATCAAATGTTACAACTGTGGTAGACTAAGACACATAGCAAGGAACTCCACTCAACCAAAGCGTCCACAGAACTCTGACTACTTCAAAGATAAGATGCTGTTGATGCAAGCTAAAGAGAATGTAGCAGCTTTGGACGAAGAAGAGTTATTGTTTCTTACTGGTGATGAGGGGAACACTTTTGATGCTGATGTGGATGATCAACCAGTTCAGGACTTGGCACTAAATGATCCCAACATCTTCCAAGCTGATGACTGTGATGCTTTTGACTCAGACATTGATGATGAACCCACTGCTCAAACCATCTTCATGGCTAATCTGTCTTCTGCAGTCTCATCACCACAACAATCTGGTCCTTCCAATGCATCTGTCATATCTGAGGTACTAAAGCTGTATGACATGTATAACATGGTCGATGAACAGAAGATTCCCAACAAAGTACAACAGACAGATGTTGTTGAATCAGATGTTGTTGATATGGGAAATAGCGATATTAACCCATATGAACAACATGTGAAACACAACGAAGCGTCTGTTGAACCTAGTGGGGTATCTTCTGTTATTAATGATGATAATGTGTTGCATGAACAAAAGATTCCTAACGAAGTACAACCAACAAATGTTGTTTGTGAAAAACTAAAAGGGGGGTTGAATAGTTTTTACCGTTTAAAATTAATTCGCTTTGTTACTTATCGTGATTTCAAAGTAAAGTAAACAATCAAGCACACAAACAAGTAATGTAAGTAAATAAGTAAAGAGAGGAAAGATCAAACCACATAACACGGATGTTTATAGTGGTTCGGCTACAAGGACTCTTATCCTTGCCCTACTCCACTCCTCGAGCCTCTAACTCGAGAGTTATTCTTCACTAAGAAACAAAGCTCCCTTCTCGGCGGAGAAAACCTTAATACACGTCGCTTACACCTTTTTCCGGTACAAAGCTAAATACCGAGTTCTTGTTTAAGGAAGAACCAACCTGACGTCGCCTAAATGATTACCGACACTAAGCTAGATGTCGAGTTCTTTACAAGGGTACAACCACTCCCGACACTCTATGTGTTTTGAGGACTAAAACACTAACCGGTTTCTACTGAATAAAAGATGCAACTATGATGTGTGAACTGATGCAAGATCACACAGACTCTATACTACAGGATGACAACAGTATGTTGATCCTTCTATGTTGAGATCTTCTTTGCTACAAAAGGAAAGATCTATGTAATGTTAGTATGCTAAGGGTTAGTGATATGTAAATGAAAGGATATCTAATTTAAGCTATGTAAGTGATGAAATGGCCAAATGATCAGCTTGCTATTTATAGGCAAAGCTGATGAACAGGCGGCGGATCCGGCGGATCCCCAAAATTGGATCCGTCCGTGTATGCTTTTGGATCCGCCGTGTCAGGCCAGCTAAGAGATCTCCAAATCTTGCCATATCTTTCCATATCTTCAAATGTCAACTCTTTGGCTTGAAGATCTAAACAAAATATCACAAAATCTTACCAAGATTGTGTACATGATGCATGCCATGATGTCATCATAATATTTAACTAATAAAGTTTCCATTTTAAGAAATAAACATGTAAACTTGTATATGTTAATCCTAGTGAACTTTGTAATGTAAAATGTGTTTGTAAAATGCTTATCACTATAAATGTAAAAGACTTAATCTTATTTATGCTTTGCTTAAAGATATGCTTTGTAATTGTCATTAACAAAACTAAGCAAAGATCGTAAAATATAAATAACGTTTTTAGGACGATATTTGTATTAACACTGTTGAATCAGATACTGCTGATATGGGAAATAGTAATGTTATCCCATATGAACAATATGTGAATCACAATGACGTGTCTGTTGTACCAAGTAGTGCATCTTCTGTTGTTGATAATACTTGTGAGTTGCATGAGAACACCGTGTTTATCCCTGATGACACTTTGACCACTAGACTTAACATCTATAAAGATCAGGTGGCCATATATGAACAACGTGCAAAATTTGAGCTAACTGAACGTGAGCAGAAAATGGATAGTCAAATGCGTACATTCATAACAGGACGTAATTTAAGGGAAGAAACATTGAAAAAGGAGTTATATTCTTTACGAAAACAACTTGATCAAACTATTAAACAAAAATAGGAGATCCAAGAAAGTGTAATTACACTAAAACATGATTTCAAAGAAAAAGAAACAAAACTCTTAAATGATTTTTCCAGACTTAAAACGTTAAAGAATAAGATTGAAAACAAGTTGTACACACAAGACCAGACCAGACAAACTGCTCAAATGATTCAAAAGCATAAAAAGTTGTGTGATGAAAATAGTGTAAAGGATGTAGGTGAACCTAAATCAGTTTTTCTTAGGAGTGTTAAAGTTGCTCAACCTGCATTATATGATGTAAATGTAATGCTTAAGCCTGGTCATACCCCTCCTGATGTGTCATCATTTGAAGAGAGTAATGAGATAGAAGTAATAAATGGAGAAAGATTGGCTGAAAAAATGAAGGATCCTAAATGTATAGCAAATCGAGTCATAATCAAACCCCATGATTACTCTGAGGAGAACCAATTGGCTATTTTTGTACCTCAAACTAAGTTGACTCCAGAACAAATATTTTGGTCCTTAGACTTAGAAAAAATGAAAGCCAAAGAACTTCAAGCCAAAACTCCACCCTTTAGAAAGATAGCTGCAGCAACGGTGTACCCACCCAATACACCCATGCACTTAGTTCCTTTAACTTTTCCCACAGAATGTAAAACTCTAATTAGCATATATGTTCTTTGTCAACTATTTGCTGATTTCGATAAAACATGTAAGAAGAGAATTACGCCAACGGGAATTACTGAAGGGGAAAGGGGCTTTGAACAGACAAAACGGTGCTACTTAATTGAGGTTATTCCATTTTTTAAACTTCTCAAAGAACATTTCGAGGGCATGCAAAAAACCCTTGAAACTGAATTAAAAGAAATGAAAGAAGTGTTTAAAGATATGGAAAATGTGGGAAAACAAAATGATATTGATCTTAAATGTTGTGAGATTGAAAGAAAGAACATTCTCATCACCAATGAGAATATGATTGCTAGATGTATTGCACAGGATGTATTTTATACTGCTACTGATTCTGCCTTAACTGTTTGTCAATTTCATGAGTTGTCTATTACATTGAATGTTACCCAGAATCGTGTTGTTGAGCTTGAGGGGGAGAATTTAAAATTGCATGAGAAAATCCAAAACGATGACCATGATAACATGGTCATGCATTTTTCAAAACTAGAGGTTGATAATCTTAATTTGCAATTAAAATATCAACATTTAGAAGAAAGAATTAAAATCTCAAATGCCAAGACATCTTTAGATGCTCCTGAATTTGATGCATATTTTGAATTAAGCAAACGAGATGAAAAAATTCAAGCTCACACTAACACGATTCGAAAATTGAGGGCCCAAATTGCCCAATCAAAATCGAATAAGAGTGATGTGACTGGCACCCATAAACCATCGTCTTTAGATTCTCAGAATTTTCACTATCAAGACACCATCAATAAATTACAACATGAAAATGATTGGTTTCAAGCTGAAAACTCTAATGTTAAACAGAGTTACAAAGAGTTATATGATTCGATTAAAATCACACGTGATAAAACCAATGAAAAAATAACTTCTTTGCTTAATGAGATTGAGAATCTAAATGCTCAGGTGAAAGGGAAAATGCCAGTCATCACCAGTGATAATATTGTTCTGAAGGTTTCTGCTGGTAGAAAATATGCAATTGATGTTGTGACCATTCCGCTTCCTCTTAGGAACAATAGGTCAGCTCATCATGTTTATCTCACATATCTTAAGGATAGTCTTGACATTCTTCGTGAGACCGTAGAAGAGGATATGATAGATAAACCACTTGATAATGCAGTTGTAGATGCCTGCTTCCTCACTAAACGATCTCAGGAACTCTTAGAATACGTCATTGGCACAAGTCCTAAGATTGATAACAAGCGAGATAGGTTTATTGCATCATCCTCAATGACTAAGAACAAGCATGTTACCTTTGATGTACCATTAACGACATCTGAACCCAGCACATCAAAACCAGAAAAACAAATGGCAGTGAAACAAACTAATGTTCCCATCATTACTTCTACAGGAGTAAACAGTGACACTAAAGCTAGCAGGTCAAAGCCTAGTCGCAATACAAAGAAAGATAGGACTGCGCCAGCTAAGAGTGCTCATCAGGAGAAAGTAGAAGACCATTTTAGGAACAATAAACTTGATTTGATCAAAAAGAATCGTGTTGATTCTAGTATTAGCTATAAGCGTACTGTAATTAATTCGAATTCTAATGCTATTTGTAAGACATTTAATGAATGCTTAATTTCTGGTAATCATGATGAATGTGTTGTGTCATTCTTGATGTCTTCTCAACGATCCCCAGTTAAGAATGTTAGGAAACCTAAACTGAGTAAGCAAATTTGGAAAGCAACAGGAAAAATGTTTGCTAATGTTGGTTATCAATGGAGATCTACTGGAAGAAAATTCACTTTAGGAGATCAGTGCCCCTTAACTAGAATGACTAATCATAAAGTAGTGACTGTTAAGGAATGGAAGCCAACTGGTCGAATTTTCCGTTTAGAGACACAACGCCCTGTAACTAGGTCAATTGCTGCTACTAGTGAAGTTTCCACTGTGAATACCATGGCATCTATGAATCCTGTAGTTCCAGAGTTTGTTTGTGCTAACCAAACGGACCCCAGTTGCACGTGGGGATCCACTTTTTTCAATTATCCATCGTTGTCTGTTTTCAAATGCAGGTCATACAAATCGTCCTTTGGTATTTGGACTCAGGCTGCTCAAAACATATGACTGGGGATCGCTCACGGCTCAAGAATTTCGTGAATAAATTTATCGGGACAGTTAGATTCGGGAACGACCATTTTGGGGCAATTATGGGTTATGGAGATTATGTTTTTGGTGACAGTGTAATTTCCAGGGTATACTACGTGGAAGGACTTGGGCACAATTTGTTCTCTGTTGGTCAATTTTGTGATTCCGATCTTGAAGTTGCTTTCAGAAAACACACATGTTTCGTCAGAGAATTGGATGGTATTGATCTCCTTAAAGGCAGTCGTGGCACTAATCTATACACCATCTCTATTGAAGACATGATGCGGTCCTCTCCTATTTGCTTGTTGTCAAAGGCCTCAAAGAACAAATCATGGATTTGGCACCGTCGTTTAAATCACTTAAACTTCGACACCATAAATGAACTTACTCGCAAGGATCTTGTTCGAGGTATGCCCAGATTGAAGTTTGAAAAAGATCATCTTTGTTCTGCTTGTCAACTGGGCAAAAGCAAGAAGCATACTCACAAACCCAAGTCTGTCAACACCATTATGGAAGCTCTTCACACCCTTCACATAGATCTATGCGGACCAATGAGAGTGCAGAGTATAAATGGGAAGAAATATATTCTTGTGGTGGTCGACGACTACTCTCGGTTTACATGGGTGAAGTTTTTGAGAACCAAGGACGAGACTCCAGAGGTTATCATCAAACTTGTCAAACAGCTACAAGTAAGACTCAACAAAACCGTCAGAATCATCCGCACAGACAATGGAACTGAGTTTGATAACAAACAACTCATTCAATTTTATGAAAGTATTGGCATAACTCACCAGAAAAGTGTTTCACGCACTCCTCATCAGAACGGGGTTGTTGAAAGACGAAATTGTACTCTTGTGGAAGCTGCACGAACCATGCTGATATTTTCCAAGGCACCGATGCTTCTTTGGACGGAAGCAATTGCTACAGCTTGTTACACCCAAAACCGATCCTTGATACATACTCTTCACAACAAAACTCCATATGAGCTGGTACATAGCAAGAAACCTAATCTTTCTTTTCTGCGAGTGTTCGGTGCTCTATGCTACCCTACAAATGACAGTCAGGATCTGGGAAAACTAAAGGCTAAAACAGACATTGGATTTGACCGGATCTACACACACTCCTTGTGTTAGATAGATACTTTGAATTATGTTAGTCTAGTACGCGGAATTTACTAGCCAACACTCAGAAGTTTTATTTGATGTAGTTTTAGTATGAACGAATGTAACAGTGAATGAACAAGAGACAATTTACTTTAACAAAAATGATTCAATATTATTAAAACAATAATACGAGTGATCTCCTATCACTAGGGTTTACAACCTTGAATCTTAACAATCTAGATACGTACAATGCATATTCTATTCATTAACCTAGGCAATCCTTTTATAGACTAAGGATTTCTTTACAAGATAACTATCATATATATTAATAAGATATACACAAAATCCTTTCTATACTTATCTTCTAATCGTTTACAAAAATTATAAGCAGTACTAACTATAATGTGTGAGCAGTACTAACTGACTTAGTACTGTCAGCCTTGTCTTCAATTTCTTCAGCCGTACTAACTTACACACTAACAGTTTCAACTGTTAACCTTAATTCCTAACAATCCACCCCTAAACTTATGATTTCTGTGCAAATCACTAAGTTTCTTCGAATTAAGCTTCATCTCCTATGATGAGGGGGGATTCTTCCAAACATCTATCATGTCTGTCTCTTGTTTCTGGCTTTCTTTTGCTCTGCAAGGTTAAATATCTTTGTTACTAACATATCTGCCATCTCAGAATCTTCTTTAACCTTGAGTGTCACTGATAGCATAGCCTTTAAAACAACTAATCTGAGTGGATATTCTTTTTCCACCAACATATAAATTTCAATTCCATCTTTGGTAGAAACTCTATGCACTCCACATGTCTCAAATAATTTCCAAGTAACATCCTTGACTTCAGCTTGAAACCTCCACATTGATTCTCCATCATCAGGTTCATAAATCCTCTTCAATTGAACCCATAGTTCTTTATCTTTGTCTTCAAGTGGATCTTCAATTCTGAATTTTTCTTTTACTAAGCTCCACAGTTGATTAAGATCTACTCTATCAAAACGTCTGAGTAAATCTTCAAACAACTTGTATCTTTCAGTAATTCCACTAAGTCTCATAATCTTCCAACCTTTCATCCTACCTTCTGTGAATACTTCCCAGCCAATGATGGGATGTTTTACTTGTAAAGGTTTGATGTTTGATGACTCAGGGACTATCACTATCATGCTCTTGAGTTGTTCTTCAGTCAATCCTTCAGCTCCCTTCCTTTGTTTCTTTGTTGCATCAGATTCTAACAACTCTGCATCTCTTTTCTTTCCTTTTGTGGTATCCCTTTGATCGGTGTATTTTACATACACCTCATAGTATGTTAATTACGCATTATTGCATTATTATTCGTTGTTATACATGTACTTTGAGGTGTTTTGTGATTATGTAGGTTATACGCGAAAATGAGCTAAAGTTGCGATATTACAAGCCTAAAATAAAGACATAAGAGATTTGGACGTTGTTGCATTCGAGCTTCGTTTTGATTTAAAGGGCCACGGAATGAAGAATGAGAGTTGCACAATTAAAATATAAATGTTGTTTAACACTTGGGCCATCTGGCCTGTTGGATCGTACGAGCAGCAAAATGAAGAGATAAGAAAAGGCCCTTGGCCTGTTCTCTGGTTGGCGTAGGAACAAAGCAAAAGAAAAAAAGGGTTTTAGCTCTATATATTTCAATTGGGCACAGGAAGCAAGGGGCCCATTCAATTTTTAACTAGCCGCCATTCTTGTGGTGAATCATTCGTGAGTCAGAGGGAGAATTGGTCATACAAAAACACAATTCGATATCACTTGCAAAATAAATAGCCAGCCGTCATTTTATTATTTTATTCGTGAGACCATTCGAAGAAGACACAGGGATGATTATTCATATATCATATTATTTGTTGTCCACGATAGTGATGCGCGGCTAAGCCTCTTGTAATCTCTCCCGGTAAAAGATATATTTGGTTTGATCATGTTTACGGATTTTATTTTATTTGTCAAACATTAATTCATCTGATTTTAATGCATATCTTTTATTTGATTTTAATGTTTAATATAATTATTTGATTGAATAATTATGAGACATATTATTGCGAGTCAACGATGCGTACCGAGCCTAATTAGTATAGGGGTTAAGACGGTCGTATGTTAAACATAATTTGTACCCATAATTGTTCACTTGAGTAATTATTAAATTAATTGATAAGATTATTGTAAGACATGTTATTGCTAGTCAACGAGTTGTGCCGAGTCCACTAGTTTAGGGATTAAGACGATTTGTGTGATAAACATAACTTGTGCCCAAAATTATCCTTTTCAATTAATAAAAACTATGTCTATGTGGTTTGAAGGCAAACATTAGAATTAATCCATAACTTGATCATATCATTATATCTGGAGCCGGGAGAGATTGCTTTTTACTCAACTGTTTACACTCTTGCTTTTATTTGCTTATTTAATTTTTATTTGTTTATTTACTTTTTATTACTTATTTGCTTTCTAGTTAATCAGTAGTTTTATTATTAAGTATTAAACAAACCAAAACTTTTATTGATCAGTGATCACCCCAAAACTTAAATTAAAACCACATACTCCTCGTGGATACGATACCCACTTACCCTATCTAGTATAAGGTAATTAGGTTTATTTTTGATCGGTACAACGACACTCGGTCAAATTTTGGCGCCGCTGCCGGGGAGTGTGTGCGCTTTTGGTTTAAGTTTTTTTTAATAGTTTAAAAAAAAAAAAAAAAAATTCTTTTTTTTTCTCTTGTTTTGTTTGCTTGTTTGTTTTGTTAGTTGTGAGTGTGCAGATTAGTGTATGCGCACGCGTAGATCAGGACGTACATCACCGTTAGCTTACGATCCCGAGGTACAGAGAAGTGCAAGGTTGAGGAGGAAAGCAGTTAGACAGTTTTCTACTAACCTTGATTTTGCTGGTTTAGAAGAGCTTTTCATGGAAAGGCCAGGTGACGACGATGCTGCCGGTGCAGAATCCCCACCACGGGGTGTGGATTCCTACTACAGACCAGGGAACTTCGAGGATCCCTCACCGATTGTCTATCCGGCTGCGGCTAATGGGGTTGTGAGCAACTTCAAGATCCAGCCGAACCTCATAGGGATCTTACCCATGTTTAGAGGTCATGAGGAACCATATGCACATCTGCGGGAGTTTTTCTCCATTGCAGATACATATCAGGTTAATAACACAACTAAGGATGGGGTAAGACTTCGCCTTTTTCCTTTTTCTCTTAAAGATCAAGCTAAGGCCTGGTTCACATCTCTCGAACCAGGCAGTATTAGATCATGGTCTGAAATGCAATCCGCGTTTCTTGATGAATTTTATTCTATAAGTAAAACTGCTGCCGTTAGGAGTAAGATTAAATCCTTTCGTCAAATCCCAGGCCAGCAGTTTCATGAAGCTTTTAATAGGCTAAAAGAGTTGTTAAGAACTTGCCCTCACCACGATGTTCCAAAATGGGAGCTTGTCAAAATCTTCTATGATGGGTTGGATTATCACAACCAACAATTTGTGATGGCAACTAGTGGGGGTACGTTTTTCTCACGTCCCATGGATGAAGAATGGGAGTTTTTTGAAAAGCTGAGCAAGGGTTCCAAGACCCAAGCTTCGGTGGATCAAAACAACAACCACAAATCTTCCGCCAATTTTGTGTCTAACCAATCTGGAACAAATTCTGAAATTAGCGAGTTAAGTAAGAAAGTTGATCTTTTGTTGAGAAATCTAGGAAAAGGTGCCTCAAATGTGTCGCATGACGTGTGCTCAATGTGTGGTGATCCGAGTCATTCGGTCAATAATTGTCAAAATTGGGGGACGCCATCGAATGAGGAGGTAAATGGAGTCTATGGAAACCGTCCACGAAACGACCCATTTTCCGAAAGTTACAATCCGGGATGGCGCAATCATCCCAACTTCCGTTGGAAGGATGAAGACAATCGCTCTAACAATTACCAACAACAAAGCTCCTACCAATAAAGGCCATATCAATACCAAAATCAAGGTCAAGGTTCAAGCAATGGCCAACAATCCAATGTTGACCAAAAGTTTAACTTGATCCTAAGCGAGTTGGCCAAGTCTAATCAAGGTGCAAACCTAAAGTTTGAGTCCCTCTCTAAATCTGTAGTAAATCTTGAGAGACAATTGGGGAAGCTGGCTGAAGAGGTGCACAAACGAGAAGCGGGTAAGCTTCCAAGCTATCCCACTCTCAATCCAACACATAAGCCAGGTGGTCCTGAGCAGTTGAATATGGTGACGTCTCTTCGAAATGGTAAAACCTACAACAATGACATCAAAATTCCAAGTGTTCCTGATTTTTCACATGATGTCCAGGATTTCGTTACTGATGACGAAATTGTTGTTAAAGGTAAAAAAGCTGATGATGTTAAGTCTGATTCTAAGTTGGTAAATGATTTGTTAAAAGATTTTCCAAAACCACCAACACATAATCCTGAAGCTACTGAATCACCCAAAGTTAGGGAGGGTGGTGTGTCAAGCACAACCACTCCTTACCCCACAGCTTTGGAAAAATCAGCATCTGCAAGAGTGACTAAAAAAGTTCCTCATTCTGAGGATATGTGGGAGACTTTCAAGCAAGTAAAGATCAATCTCCCCCTTATTGATGCTATCAAGCAAATTCCTGCATATGCCAAGTTTTTAAAGGACTTGTGTACCCAAAAGAGGAAGTCGAAGACAACTTTGCCTAAAAAGATTGACCTGACTGAGCATGTTAGTGCAGTCTTATCTAGCTCTCTTCCTCCCAAATTCAAAGATCCTGGAGCACCATTGATTTCAGTTGTGGTGGGAAATATTGCCATTAAGAAGGCGCTCCTTGATCTCGGTGCTAGTATCAACATCCTTCCTGCTAGTTTGGTTGATAAGTATGACTTAGGAACTCTTCGTAAGACTGACACTATAATTTCCTTAGCCGATCGATCTACCAAAATTCCTAGAGGAATCTTAGAGGATGTTATTGTAAAAGTTGATGACTTCTATTACCCAGTTGACTTCTTTGTTATGGACACCGAGTCACCATACAAGGATGTCCAGCCAACCATTATCCTTGGGCGACCATTCCTAGCCACGATAGACGCTAGGATTAATTGTCGAACTGGCGCCATGGATATTGCCTTCGGTAATAAGAAGCTAAGGTTGAATGTGTTTAATTCTGTGAATTCTCCTATTATGAATGAATGCTACCAGGTTGATGTGATCGATGAGGAAGTCCAAAAGCATGCACCCCGTATGCTTAAGGATGATTCTTTAGAATTGTATCTAACTGGTGAGAATGAGGAGGTTCTTGATGTTGCTGACGTACAAGAGATTCAAGAGTGTTTGGTCAGTTCTTTGGACCATCAAAAACCACCTTGGTCTTATAAAGTGGAGCCCTTGCCTACTAATTTTGACACGGCCACAAAGCCATCGCTAGAGGTGCCTCCAACTCTTGAGCTGAAACCTTTGCCATCCAATCTCAAATATGCTTTTCTAGGTCCTAACAATACTTTGCCCGTTATTGTTGCTTCTGATCTTTCTAGATCACAAGAGGAATCACTTTTGGAAGTGCTTTCCAAGTATAAAGCAGCAGTGGGATGGACAATTGCAGACTTGAAAGGAATTAGTCCTTCATTATGTATGCACCGAATTGTTACGGACCCAAATGTTAAGCCATCAAGAGATGCGCAAAGGCGCTTGAATCCTAATATGAAGGAAGTCATGAAGAAGGAAGTTCTCAAATGGCTAGATGCTGGTATCATCTATCCCATCTCGGATAGTAAATAGGTAAGTCCCACGCAAACAGTGCCTAAAAAGGCTGGTATCACTGTTATGGAAACCGAGAGTGGGGAAAAACTCACCACCCGACCAGTGACCGGGTGGAGAGTGTGCATAGATTACCGTAAGCTAAATAATGCCACATCTAAAGATCATTTCCCACTGCCTTTTATTGATCAAATAGTTGAGAAGCTTTCCGGTCAGAAGTTCTATTGCTTTTTGGATGGGTACTCCGGGTATAATCAAATACCCATCCATCCTGATGACCAGGCCAAAACTACTTTTACGTGTCCTTATGGGACATTTGCATTCCGCCGAATGCCGTTTGGTCTGTGTAATGCACCAGCTACCTTTCAGCGGTGCATGATGAGCATCTTTTCGGACATGGTTGGAGAATCTGTAGAGATATTTATGGATGATTTCTCCATCTTTGGTCAATCCTTTGAAAGCTGTCTGGGTCAGCTTGAAAGTGTGTTAAAAAGATGCACCGAAACTAATCTAGTGCTTAGTTGGGAGAAGAGCCATTTCATGGTTCGTGAGGGAATTGTATTGGGGCACGTCGTTTCTGAAAAAGGATTCGAGGTTGACCGTGCTAAGGTGCAAATAATTTCAACCCTTCCTCCTCCCACTAACGTTAAAGCTGTGCGATCTTTTCTTGGTCATGCAGGGTTCTACAGGCGATTTATTAAAGATTTCAGTGCTATATCAAAGCCTCTTTGTAATTTACTCTTAAAAGAGGCACGATTTGACTTTAATGAATCATGTCTTAAATCATTCAATATGCTGAAGCAAAAGCTTGTAGAAGCCCCAATTCTGCAGTCACCTGATTGGTCGAAGCCTTTTGAGATCATGTGTGATGCGAGTGATTATGCCGCTGGGGCGGTGCTGGGACAACGGGTCGATAAGAAACCCGTTGTAATCTTTTATGCAAGTAAGACTTTTTCAGAAGCTCAAATGAATTACACCACTACTGAAAAGGAATTGCTAGCCGTGGTTTTTGCTCTTGATAAGTTCCGGTCATATATTTGGGGGCACTCTAAGGTGATAATATTTTCGAATCACAGTGCCCTAAAACATTTATTGACCAAGAAAGAGACAAAACCGAGGTTGCTTAGGTGGATTCTGCTCTTGCAAGAATTTAATCTGGAAATTCGGGATAAAAAGGGGTTGAAAAATGTGGTTGCCGACCATTTGTCCAGGATTATCCCTCCACCATTCAACCCATCTGACGTGATCAAAGAAAGCTTTGCGAATGAAAGCTTATTTGAGGTTTCTAAGGTCCCTCGGTATGCAAACATTGTTAACTACCTTGTAGTTAAAAAGCTTCCGGATTACTGGTCCAAACAACAAAGACAATACTTCTTTTCTCAATTGAAGCATTATATTTGGGAGGATCCGGAGCTTTATAAAGTGTGTGCTGACCAAGTTGTTAGGAGGTGTGTTCCCGATCACGAGCATATGGACATATTGGCTCATTGCCATTCTTATGCATGTGGGGGACACTTTGGTGCGACGAAAACTGGGCACAAAGTCCTGCAAAGCGGCTTCTTTTGGCCGACTATATTCAAGGATGCCCAGTCTTTTGTGAAAGCATGTACTCGTTGCCAACAAGTTGGTGGGATTTCAAGGCGTGATCAGATGCCTATGAATCCCATACTTGTTGTTGAGATCTTTGACGTGTGGGGTATTGATTTTATGGGACCATTCCCTACCTCCCATGGCAATGTGTATATTTTAGTGGCAGTTGACTATGTCTCTAAGTGGGTAGAAGCTGAGGCTACAAAAACAAATGACCATAGTGTAGTTCTTAAGTTTGTCAAGAAAAATATCTTTGCTAGGCATGGAATCCCCAAGGCCATCATTAGTGACGGGGGTTCTCACTTTAAGAACTTCAAATTTGGAAAGTTATTGAAACACTATGGGGTTGATCATAGAATAGCTACCCCTTATCATCCACAGACTAGTGGACAGGTGGAAGTATCTAATAGGGAGATTAAGCGAATATTAGAAAAGACCGTTCGTAGCGATAGGAAGGATTGTGGGCATATAGGACGGCTTTTAAGACCCCTATTGGGATGTCACCGTATAGGTTGGTATATGGCAAGGCGTGTCATTTACCGGTGGAAATAGAGCATAGGGCTGAATGGGCAATTAAGCAGGTTAATATGGACTTAGATAATGCGGGTAATTCTAGGAAACTTCAATTATCTGAATTAGATGAGATTAGACGCGATGCCTATGAGAACTCCCGGATTTATAAGGAGAAAACTAAGGCTTTTCATGACCGACACATCACCAAGAAATCTTTCTTGGTGGGACAAAAAGTTTGGCTATTCAATGCTAGACTTAAGCTCTTTCCGGGAAAATTGAGAAGTAAATGGACGGGTCCATATGTTGTGACTCAAGTCTCTCCACATGGAGCCATTGAAATAAAAAATATGGTGGGTGGAGATCCGTTTAAAGTCAATGGACACCGTCTGAAGCCGTATGTTGTTTTGGAGAGTGATCATATGGACACGGTCGACGTGGTTTATTTGGAACCACTCCAACCGTCTCAATAGCTCCATTGAGTTATGTCGGGCTGACGACGGTAAACTTAGCGCTTCGCGGGAGGCAACCCGTGGGTTGTAGTGTGTGTTTATGTTCTTTCTAATTTATGTTTCTTTTTATTTTCTTATTTTTGTGTGTGTTAAAAACTTTGTGGGTGTGTTCACTACAAACCCTCACGAGACTAAACTCGTCCACTCGGGCTACCGAGTGGTTTAAAAGGCTTGTTGCATACGCTAAATGTGATTGGTTCCAAACGGTCAACCTAAATCAACCACGGATGTGGTCAAACAAAGTCAAACCAATTGAGGACACAATTTAACCAAGGAGTATAGTTTTATCCCCGGGTCGTTTAAGTCCCAGCGAGATGTGAAATTGTGCTTAGAACGACTTGTGATCAAGTGCTTTTGAACAGAAAAGGGATTATGGTTTTGATTACACTAAGGAGATAAGAAAATAGCTTTAAACAAGCTATATAAACAAGAATGTAAAAACAAGTTAACTAGAAACGTATAAAAACCTAAAAGCGTACGTTTAAATTTAAATAAACGTAAACGTACGAAATAAAAAGTGAGTTTTAATAAATAAAAGGCCTACGGATATGAAATTTATATTTTTACAATTCTAATAAGAAAAGAAAATTATTGGAAAAAGAAAATTATTTATTTGACTTATTAATTAATTATTATTAATTAAAAAACTATTTAATAATTATTTAAACTAATTAAAATTCTAATAAATACTAAAAGATCAAAGAAAAATCTGAAATTTTTTATATAAATACTATAAGGTAAATAGAAGCTAAGAAAATTATAAAAATGAAATTTGCTTAATTAAAATTTAAAAAGATAAATTCTATTAAATAGAAGCTATCACTATATTTCTATTTTTGGTTTTTCTTAAGGACTAAAAATATAATTATATTTTTCCTAGATTAAAAATGACAAAAGAAAATTATGAAAATTGGATTTATATTTTTCTGATTA
The DNA here is from genome assembly GCA_021014915.2 of Artemisia tridentata subsp. tridentata. Lineage (NCBI taxonomy): Eukaryota > Viridiplantae > Streptophyta > Magnoliopsida > Asterales > Asteraceae > Artemisia > Artemisia tridentata. The sequence goes on from CP139503.1 coordinate 315,819,887, forward strand.
ATATTCTATTTATTATGATTTAATTACTATTTTAAATATTTTTTAACTATTTTAAATTCTAATAAATACTAAACAAACTCAGAAAATTATGAAACTTTTTCTATAATTATCCTATGGTGACAGAAACTTATGAAAAATATAAAATCAAAAAGTGCTTAAGTAAAAAGCAGAAAAATAAGCTAAAAAGCTCAAGCTTCTTAAATAGAAGCTATCACTTTCTTAAAAGTGGTTTTTATCTAAAACTTTAAACTACAAACTTGTTTAACTACTGAAAATAGACAACTTTAATGAAGACAAAAAAATTTAGAATTAAGAAAATAAGCAGTTTGAAGCTTAATGGCTAAACAGCCAAGCTTTTGAGCTAAAAATGGGAAATAAGCTCAAAATAAGCTACAAGCTTGAAACAAAGGGAAAATAAGGTGCAAATAAGTTAAATAAACTTGAAATCAGCAAAGAGGGACAAAGGGATTCACTGATAAGCTCAGATTAAGCCAATAAGCAATCCAAATTCCACTCAGTTAAACACTCAGGCCTGCAATGATTTTTGAAAGCAATTTAAGCTAGGGGCAAAAGCTCCTAAGCTCAAAATGAGCACTGAAGTGTTAAGATGAGCTGGTGAGGTGTTCAAAAAGCTAAAGCTCTCACTGTGGGGTCCACTAGAAAGCTCATGATTAGCTTATGAAAGTGGGTCAAATGCTGATCAGTATACACTGATTAAAATGGGACAAAATAGAAGCTGATTGCAGCCCTATCAAATAAGCTAGAAATGGAAAGATTATTGCTGGAACTTGAAGATGGGTTGCTAAGCTTCACAAAGAACCAATTATCACAAGCTAAGTCCAAGTATTGAAGCTTGTGCAGGCTTATGAAAGTCTGATTTTTCTGGGTGCACAGGGGAGATTTTGACTTATGCAGTAAAACTAAATATTTGACTTTGGTGAGTTTTGATCTGATCCTACTGACTGAGAATGGTGTAATAAGCTATAAAAAGACTATACTAAGCAACTTTAACAACAATTGAACTGATTTGATTATTATGGAACTAAATATTGCTAACAGTGAACAAATCCAAGGAATCAAAGTGGTTTTTGACTTTTTCACAAAATAGGACTGGATTTTATTGTCAAACTGAGTTAGATAGGCCTAATGAAACATGTTTTGACCAATATTAACAACAAACAACAACTAGAGCACAGTCTAATCTTGCAAATCCAAACACCCCTTTATATGGTTGATTTTGAGATTTTCAAAGGAATTCACTGATTAAGACCATGATACTGATTCATAATGATATAATATGATACAATGAGACTAAATGAGCACATAAGTAACAGCAATAACAACAAAATGCTGAGAATCAATACAACACTATTTTTGACTGAAAATGAGATTATAGCAATAAGCCAATTCAGTGAACAAGCTAACTGATTTAAGCTAGATTATGACTTAACAATACCACAAAGACTTGAAAACACAAAGATTTTAAGCAAAAATTAACTTATACAGTGAAATGCAAATATTGACTACAAAGGCTTACAATTGTGATCCAGCTTGAAACCAAGAACAAGGACTTAAGATCACTCCTATGGGCTTTCCACAAAGCCTCTAACCCAAGGGCAATCCAGAATTTCCCTTGCTCCAGCCATCTTCATCATGAAACCTGAACTTTGACTTTTGTTGACCTATTTGTATTTTTGAGTTTTTTTATTACTAACCTGATTTTAAGGATTACTAATAGCTTTTATAAGCTATATAGGAGCTTATGTGATCTTATGAGTCCAGAAACAACATTCTTAACAACATTCAACAAAACATGAAATTTGGACAAGAAAATTGCATTAACTGAATTCTTACATAAAACTTGAAATTAATTATTGAAAAGGATTCTTATACACTTGAAATTACTAGAAAGAGTACTTGGAAGCTTAAAATTACACTGAGAATTTAAATTTAACTAATTCGACACTAATTAACTAAAATTACACTAGATAGTCTCTCACATTGCTTCCCATCCTTTCTTTATAGACTTTTATCTCCTTGTCGACATCTCTGAGCATATCCCACCACATCTTGACCTTTGGTTTGGCTAATTTCATCACAATCGTCCAAGTGGCATATTTGGCGGGAAAACAGGACAAAAGTTGTTTAAGCAGGTTTTTTACAATTAAAGAAATTTGGGTGCTTGTGGAGGTGGAGGGGAGAGATTAGTGACTGGGGAGCAAGTGGAAGTGATAGGTGGATGGTGGTTTGAAGCAGTAAAGATGGTTTGGTTTTGGCGGGGTGTTGTGAGGAAGAAGGAATACCAGGGTTGGTTTGACCCTGGTTTGACCTGGTATTTTTATTTAAGGGTTGGGCCGGGTTATGGTTTAGTGGGCTAGGGGTGTTTGTTTGTTTTATTTATTTTTGGGTTAAGGGTAAATGGGCTAAGGGTTATAGATAAAGGGTCCGGTTTGGTTTGTAGTTTGTATAAGCCCAAGGACCAATTATGTAATTTCTGAATAGATGAAGGGCTGAACCTGTAAATATCACAATGTTAACACAAGGACCATATTTGCCATAGATGAATAGTACAAGGGTTATAATTATTAATTTTCCATTTTAAATAACCCAGGGACCATTTTTGACACTTTTCAAAGTTGAGGGACTAAAGTTGTCAATTTGCAATTTTTAACTTTAAAGGATTTCTTTTGACAACTTGTGAATTCCCAAGGACCTTTAATGATATTTTACATGTTTTGAATAACCAGGGACTAGTTTTGACAACTTTTGAAAGTTGAGGGACTGAAACTGCCAATTATGCAAACTTTGCTTGTTTTTCAATTGTTTTCAAACATTTTGCATTTGAAACTTATAAAACACACTCCTGAGATATTTTCAGTATTTTGATGCATTTTTGAGTGTTTTTGGATGTTTTGGCAGTTCAGATATGACAAAAATGATGAGTATTTATACACTCATCAATCCCCCACACTAAACTATTGCTAGTCCCTAGCAATATTTTTGAAAATTTAATGGATTTTATCTCTTTACCAAAAGCCATCACCTCTGGAGTAGCCAAATGTTTCAGCTCAAGTAAGAACTATGGTACACTGATAACCATATGATTTTGAGCAAATCACCAGCTGTAAACGGTTTTGATTTGTCTTTACCAGAAGCCGTTTGCTTCTGGACTAGCCAATGTTTTAGTATGTGATACTTTGGTACAATGATAACCAAATGATTTTGAGCAAACCATCAGCTTTCAACGGGTTTGATTTGTCTTTACCAGAAGCCGTTTGCTTCTGGACTAGCCAACTCTTAGATAAATTATCAATATTATCTTTGGTGAGCTGATTACCAATTATGGTATTCCAATGCCTTTACCACAAGCCATAAACTTGCGGGCTAGCCAACTCTTCACTTATGAAGATATGGTGAGTCGAATACCATACAATTTTGGGCAAATTGCAAGCCATCAACGGATTTGAGACATCTTTACCAAGAGCCGTTTGCTCCTGGATTAGCCAGTCCTTATGTGGGTTAGACATGGCGGACTGATAACCATTTATTGAGTTCTAAGTGAGAAAAAAAAATTTAAAAATTTTGGCTAAAATGGGGGTGCTAGATGATACATTTGATAAAATTCGCAAGAATTTCCCCCCCACACTTAGAACTGAATATTGCCCTCAATATTCAAAGCACCGGCTGTTAAACCAATACTTAGAATGTGAAAGGGAAATACTGAATAGCCATTATTTTATATATACACACACATTTTTTTTTGTGTGGAATATTTACATATATACAACCTGTGGGGCATCTCCCCCACACTTGGGTGGTAGAAAATAGAAAGAAGTCAGAAATATGGGTGAAAACCCATATGGTGCGGGCTAATTTTTTTGATCACCGAGTCACTAGCTAGACTCGATCCCCGCATTTATTGGTTCATGGGGAAAGTTTGAAGATCCGGGACAACCATGAATGGTATGTCCTCTCCAAAGTAGTGTTTTAACCGATGACCATTCACTTTGAAATTTGGACCGTCATTTTGAGATAACTCAACGGTACCATATGGATAAACTTTTGTAACAGTGAATGGACCAGACCAACGGGATTTGAGTTTTCCCGAGAAAATCTTCAATCTTGAATTGAAAAGAAGGACTCGATCACCAACGTTAAAAACGCGGTTCTTGATTTTAGAGTCATGAATCTTCTTTGTCTTTTCTTTATAAATCAAAGAGTTCTCGTATGCTTGATCACGCAGTTCATTTAATTCATTCATTTGAACTTTACGGTGATCACCCGCAGTTTGAAGGTCAAAGTTAGCATGTTTCAAGGCCCAGTAGGCTTTGTGCTCTAATTCGATCGGAAGATGACATGCCTTTCCGTACACAAGCTTGTATGGTGTACACCCGATGGGTTTTTTGTAAGCTGTACGAAAGGCCCATAGTGCATCATCCAATTTATCCGACCAGGATGCACGATTTTCTCCTACAGTCCTTTCCAAAATTCTTTTGATACCCCGATTTGAAACTTCAACTTGCCCACTTGTTTGTGGGTGATACGCAGTGGAAAGACGGTGAGTTACACCATACTTTTGCATGACTTTATCAAATTTGTCATTACAAAAATGCGTACCACGATCACTGATTATAGCACGTGGAGTTCCAAAACGGGCAAACAGAGCTTTTAGGAATTTTACAACAACTCGGGCATCATTAGTGGGTAAAGCTTTTGCTTCAACCCATTTTGACAAATAGTCAACAGCCACGAGAATGTATTTGTTTCCTCGAGATGATGGAAATGGCCCCATAAAGTCAATGCCCCAGACATCAAAGATTTCACAGACTTGAATTGCATTTTGTGGCATTTCATTTCGTTGTGAAATATTTCCGTGACGCTGACAAGCTTCACAAGTTTTTATGAGATCTTGGGCATCCTTATAGATTGTGGGCCAATAAAACCCGGAATCAAACACCTTTTTGGCGGTGTAGTTTGGACTATGATGGCCCCCCGTGGGTCCAGCATGGCAAGCTTTGAGAATGTCAATAACTTCCTGTCCGTAAACACACCGTCGGATGACTTGATCCGCACAGATTTTGAATAAGTAGGGGTCGTCCCAAAAATAATGTTTAACATCCTTGAAGAATTTATTCTTCTGTTGGGTCGACATCCCTTTCAATATGAAGTTACCCGCATGGTAATTTGCGAAGTTGGCAAACCATGGGGTAGTAGAATCTCCTCGAAAAGTAACCGCATTGAGTGTCTCGAGAGGAAATGTTTCATTTATTTCCTTTTTCTCGAAAACATCTTGGTGTGGGTTTTCTAATCGGGATAGATGATCAGCAGCTAGGTTCTCAGCTCCTTTTTTATCACGTATAATGATATCAAATTCTTGCAGGAGGAGAACCCAACGGAGTAATCTCGGCTTTGCATCTTGTTTTGCAAAGAGATATTTGAGAGCCGAGTGATCCGTATACACTACACATTTTGTCAAGATCAAATATGGCCGAAACTTCTCAAAGGCATACACCACAGCCAATAATTCTTTTTCTGTAGTGGTGTAATGAGTTTGAGCTTCAGTCATTGTTTTACTTGCGTAGTGAATAGGCTGAAAGTGTTTGGCTTTTCGTTGCCCCAGGACTGCACCGATTGCAAAATCACTTGCATCGCACATGAGCTCAAAGGGAAAATCCCAGTCGGGGGCAACTAGAATGGGTGCTTCAGTAAGCTTTTTCTTTAATATTTCAAAAGCTTTGATGCACTCAGGTGAGAAGATAAAAGGAGCATCCTTTTCAAGGAGATGAGTCATAGGCCGGGCGATTTTAGAAAAATCTTGTATGAATCTACGATAGAAACCGGCATGACCCAGAAAACTCCTAATACCTTTGACGGTAGTGGGATGAGGTAATTTACCAATGACATCAACTTTAGCTTTGTCAACCTCAATCCCGTTCTTTGATATCTTATGGCCGAGGACAATTCCCTCTTTGATCATAAAATGACTCTTCTCCCAATTTAGACAAAGATTGGTGTCTTTACACCTTTTCAACATGTTTTCTAAATTGGAGAGACATGCTTGGAACGAATCCCCAATGACCGAAAAGTCATCCATAAAGACCTCCATTGTTTTACCAATCATGTCGGTAAATATGGCCATCATACACCTCTGGAATGTGCCTGGAGCATTACATAAGCCGAAAGGCATACGTTTATAAGCAAAGGTTCCATAAGGGCATGTGAAGGTAGTCTTTTCTTGATCTTGTGGATCAATGGGGATTTGAAAGTAACCCGAGAAACCATCAAGGAAACAATAGTACTCGTTTCCTGCTAATCTCTCAAGCATCTGATCCATAAAAGGCAGAGGAAAATGGTCTTTACGGGTGGCATCATTTAGCTTACGATAGTCAATGCAAACACGCCACCCCGTAACCAATCGAGTTGGAATCAACTCATTTTCATCATTTGTGACAACAGTTATGCCACCCTTTTTTGGAACACAGTGAATGGGACTAACCCAAGGACTATCAGAGATGGGATAAATCAATCCTGCATCAAGAAGTTTGAGAACTTCTTGTTTGATAACATCGTGGATTTTAGGATTCACCCTTCTTTGATGTTGGACTGCTGGTTTAAAGTCATCCTCCATTAGAATCTTGTGAGTACAAAATTCAGGGTCAATACCCTTTATATCGGAGAGTTTCCAAGCAATGGCTTGCTTGTGTGACTTCAAGACCTTTATTAGAGCAGTCTTTTCCTCATCACTTAAATCTTTAGCAATAATGACGGGTAATTTATCATCACCCTCCAAAAATGCGTACTCAAGATGAGGCGGTAAGTCTTTGAGTTCGACCTCAGTAAATTCATCGGTTTTCTCAACTGATCTGATTTCCTCATTATGAAGTTCAACGGGAGGGAGTGGAGGAGAATTGTCCTGATTTAACAATTTCTCAAGAAGAAGAATATCTCCCTCCAGATCAATCTCAGCGTCATCAATCCCCTCTAGGAATGAATCACACTTGAGAAAATCCTCGATCTCTTCCAAATTGAAATCACTTCCCTCAAACGGAGTGAGAGAAGGGGAAGAGTCGGAAATGCCAGGTAGAGAAGATGTGGTGGTATCCCCACTCACAGAATTATGAGAATAACCAAGAAACTCTTGAGAATACTCCTCAGAAACAATATCAATGACATCGATTCGGTTAACCGATTCAGAATCATAATTTGAGGAGTACCTCGAAGTTTGATCGAGGTTAAAAGTAACAGCTTCATTACCCACACGTAATGTGATTTCATGCTCAAATACATCTATGAGAGCACGGCCCGTTCTTAGGAATCCTCTTCCAAGAATGAGAGGAACCCTAGGATCAGCATCGAAATCAACAACCACAAAGTCAGCTGGAAAATGGAACTTTCCTACTTTCACAAATACGTCCTCAGCAATGCCAAGTGGACGAGATATTGAACGATCTGCAAGCTCAAGAGTCATGCAGGTAGGAGTAAGTTCAGGAAGAGAAAGTTTCTTCCATACTGATTTAGGCATCAGGTTGATGCTTGCACCAAGATCGGCCAAGGCATAGCATTCAACCATTCCTGGAAAGACACAAGGTAGTAGAAACCTTCCAGGATCTCCAAGCTTCTTGGGAAGTTTTTTTAAGATAACTGCTGAGCAGTTCTCATTTAATGGAGTCTTTGCCATTTCAAACAGTTTTTCCTTGTTGCTTAACAAGTGTTTGATTGTGGATGCAAACTTGGGCATCAGAATGATAGCATCCGCAAAGCTTATGTCAAAGTGTAATTCTTGAAAAATTTGGAAGAATTTATCCATTTGTTGACTAGCTTTTTCGCGGAGCTTTTGCTCATTTAAACGTGATGGGTAGGGAATAGAAGGTTTGGATTTAGGGTTTTCAACCGGGGTTTCAGGATGTTCAAAGACAACTTGAGGTTTAGTCTTGGGTTTCGGGACAACTTGAGGTTGGACGTTGTTGGTACCTCCGTTATTAGTAGGAAGCACCTGGTCCTTAGTCACCTCAGGCTCACTTCCCACTACCTTGGGGGAAGAAGAAAAAGTGGTAGTGGAAATAGTGGGCCCCTCATATGAAACACCACTTCGGGTTGTGATCGCCTTAACATCGCCCTTCGGGTTAGCGATCGTGTTGCTCGGAAGTTTTCCTGAGCCCGAAGGTTGATCATTTAAAGATTTTTTAATCTCAGAGATCTGGCTGACCAACAACCTGTTTGTGTCCTCTTGAGCTTTCATGAACTGCCTCAATAACTCATCAGATGATGGTTGTGGGGCTGGAATGGCTTGATGTTGATTAGGGAAATTTTGCATTTGGTTATTTTGATTATAACCTTGATGTTGAAAATTCCCTTGATTTGGATTACCATTTCCTTGAAAATGATTTCCCTGATTGAAATTGGGTCAGTTAAAGTTTCCTTGGTGTTGGAAACCTTGATTCTGTCCAGAATTGAAATTCCCTTGGTTTTGATAACCTTGGTTCATTCGAGGTTGATTTTGGTTCCGGTTTTGCAAATTCTGGTTCTGATTGAAACCGGGTGGTCCTTGGTAGCTACTAGCTCGGTAACTTGGTTCCATTTGAGGACGGTATTGATTACCTCCCTGATTTGAAGTACCGGCTATAGCATTAGCTTCAAAAGGACTACCATCGGTGGCAGTACAGTCGTAGTATGCGTGAGGGCCACCACAAGTAACACAGACTTCCACTTTCTTCACTTCAGCATGTGAAGGACTTTGTGTGAAAGTGACTTTCTTTTGGCTTGAGAGAACCAAAGCTTGAATAGCGTCCGTGAGTTTGTCAATCTTAGCATCGGTGCTAGAAGTACTCACGGGAGATGAAGTTGAAGGACCGGCACTAGCCTGAGAATGATATGGCTTTGTTCGTGCAGTACGGACCTTAGACTTATTTTCAATAATCGCTAAAGCTTCTTTGACAGTTTTGCTCAAAAAGTTACCTCCTGAGGAGGCATTGAGAGAATCTTGGTCTGACTGGCTCACACCATTATAGAAAGTGTCGATTTGCATCAACTCGGTGAAACCATGATGAGGACATTTACGAAGCAATTCTTTGAAACGATCCCACGCGTCACTAAACGATTCATCAAATCTTTGTGTGAATTTGATGATTTCATTTTTAAGACTTGTCGTTCTAGACGGTGGAAAGAATTCGTCTACAAACTTTGTAACTAAGTCCTCCCATGTCTCAATTGAACGAGGGGGTTGTTTTTCAAGCCATATCCGGGCTTGTCCCTCGAGAGAAAATGGGAATAGAAGAAGTTTGATTGAGCTAGACGGGATGTTCTTGTATTTGATGGTAGATGTAATCTTGTTAAACCATCGAATGTGAGCATGAGGATCATCCCTCTCAAAACCGTAGAATTGGCTAGAGGTTACAAGATTCAGTAACCCGGTTTTGAGCTCAAAACTCTCAGCTACAATAGCTGGAACAACAATGGCATCTCCATAACCCTCGATGGGTGCTTGGAGAAGCTCATTCATCGGCAAATCTGCCATGACGACAGAATCAGTACGTTCCTCAGATACGACTGATGGGGCAGAACGTCTACGACGTCTTCGAGGTATGTTTCCAAGCTCACGGAGAGGGCTTGATGACCTAGAAGAACGAGTGCGCATGCACTAAGACGAGTCTAAGAATCCTTTATAGTGGAGGAAACTCAGAAAAGGGGTAAGAAGATTCTTTTTGGATTTTATTTGTTTATTGAGAAGTTAAGATGAAAACAAAAATTTTCAATTAAAATCAAGATCGAGAAAAAACACAAGTGAACTTAAACCAATAATCAACAGGTGTACGGTAGCTCTCTAAAAGATAAACGCACAGAGTGGCGGAGAAGCAGAGGTGGGCAATTAAATGCTCCTTAAAAACCCGCTTCTTTCAGTCCGACAATTTAATGTCAGACTATCCTTAAACCTCCGTTATAGTTTGTTTATCAATTAAAGGTGAGCCGATATTCGCAAGTGATACAAAGGCAAGTTTTTATCTTAGGTTTGGGAACTTATTATGGTCGTACCCCCAGTTAGGCAGTACTCAGTCTTGGTTCTCGATGGTAATTTTTATTGTTTGTATTTATTAAAGAAAATGGAAAATATTTTTGATGTTTTTATTTTTTATATGATAATATATTTAGAAAAGAAAAGAAAAATATTTTTGTTTTTTATATGGTTTTATGGGAAATAGGAATACGATATTTTTGGTACTTGATCCGTTAAATGAGTTAACTTCACAAGCGTTTTGCTTTATATATGATAAATATACAAGAGAGAGAAGATATTCACAGATTGGGTTTCAAAGACACGATACTGCAAAACGTTTGAAACACGCAGCACACCTCCCCGGCAGCGGCGCCAAAATTTGATTGGTTCCAAACGGTCAACCTAAATCAACCACGGATGTGGTCAAACAAAGTCAAACCAATTGAGGACACAATTTAACCAAGGAGTATAGTTTTATCCCCGGGTCGTTTAAGTCCCAGCGAGATGTGAAATTGTGCTTAGAACGACTTGTGATCAAGTGCTTTTGAACAGAAAAGGGATTATGGTTTTGATTACACTAAGGAGATAAGAAAATAGCTTTAAACAAGCTATATAAACAAGAATGTAAAAACAAGTTAACTAGAAACGTATAAAAACCTAAAAGCGTACGTTTAAATTTAAATAAACGTAAACGTACGAAATAAAAAGTGAGTTTTAATAAATAAAAGGCCTACGGATATGAAATTTATATTTTTACAATCCTAATAAGAAAAGAAAATTATTGGAAAAAGAAAATTATTTATTTGACTTATTAATTAATTATTATTAATAAAAAAACTATTTAATAATTATTTAAACTAATTAAAATTCTAATAAATACTAAAAGATCAAAGAAAAATCTGAAATTTTTTATATAAATACTATAAGGTAAATAGAAGCTAAGAAAATTATAAAAATGAAATTTTCTTAATTAAAATTTAAAAAGATAAATTCTATTAAATAGAAGCTATCACTATATTTCTATTTTTGGTTTTTCTTAAGGACTAAAAATATAATTATATTTTTCCTAGATTAAAAATGACAAAAGAAAATTATGAAAATTGGATTTATATTTTTCTGATTAATATTCTATTTATTATGATTTAATTACTATTTTAAATATTTTTTAACTATTTTAAATTCTAATAAATACTAAACAAACTCAGAAAATTATGGAACTTTTTCTATAATTATCCTATGGTGACAGAAACTTATGAAAAATATAAAATCAGAAAGTGCTTAAGTAAAAAGCAGAAAAATAAGCTAAAAAGCTCAAGCTTCTTAAATAGAAGCTATCACTTTCTTAAAAGTGGTTTTTATCTAAAACTTTAAACTACAAACTTGTTTAACTACTGAAAATAGACAACTTTAATGAAGACAAAAAAATTTAGAATTAAGAAAATAAGCAGTTTGAAGCTTAATGGCTAAACAGCCAAGCTTTTGAGCTAAAAATGGGAAATAAGCTCAAAATAAGCTACAAGCTTGAAACAAAGGGAAAATAAGGTGCAAATAAGTTAAATAAACTTGAAATCAGCAAAGAGGGACAAAGGGATTCACTGATAAGCTCAGATTAAGCCAATAAGCAATCCAAATTCCACTCAGTTAAACACTCAGGCCTGCAATGATTTTTGAAAGCAATTTAAGCTAGGGGCAAAAGCTCCTAAGCTCAAAATGAGCACTGAAGTGTTAAGATGAGCTGGTGAGGTGTTCAAAAAGCTAAAGCTCTCACTGTGGGGTCCACTAGAAAGCTCATGATTAGCTTATGAAAGTGGGTCAAATGCTGATCAGTATACACTGATTAAAATGGGACAAAATAGAAGCTGATTGCAGCCCTATCAAATAAGCTAGAAATGGAAAGATTATTGCTGGAACTTGAAGATGGGTTGCTAAGCTTCACAAAGAACCAATTATCACAAGCTAAGTCCAAGTATTGAAGCTTGTGCAGGCTTATGAAAGTCTGATTTTTCTGGGTGCACAGGGGAGATTTTGACTTATGCAGTAAAACTAAATATTTGACTTTGGTGAGTTTTGATCTGATCCTACTGACTGAGAATGGTGTAATAAGCTATAAAAAGACTATACTAAGCAACTTTAACAACAATTGAACTGATTTGATTATTATGGAACTAAATATTGCTAACAGTGAACAAATCCAAGGAATCAAAGTGGTTTTTGACTTTTTCACAAAATAGGACTGGATTTTATTGTCAAACTGAGTTAGATAGGCCTAATGAAACATGTTTTGACCAATATTAACAACAAACAACAACTAGAGCACAGTCTAATCTTGCAAATCCAAACACCCCTTTATATGGTTGATTTTGAGATTTTCAAAGGAATTCACTGATTAAGACCATGATACTGATTCATAATGATATAATATGATACAATGAGACTAAATGAGCACATAAGTAACAGCAATAACAACAAAATGCTGAGAATCAATACAACACTATTTTTGACTGAAAATGAGATTATAGCAATAAGCCAATTCAGTGAACAAGCTAACTGATTTAAGCTAGATTATGACTTAACAATACCACAAAGACTTGAAAACACAAAGATTTTAAGCAAAAATTAACTTATACAGTGAAATGCAAATATTGACTACAAAGGCTTACAATTGTGATCCAGCTTGAAACCAAGAACAAGGACTTAAGATCACTCCTATGGGCTTTCCACAAAGCCTCTAACCCAAGGGCAATCCAGAATTTCCCTTGCTCCAGCCATCTTCATCATGAAACCTGAACTTTGACTTTTGTTGACCTATTTGTATTTTTGAGTTTTTTTATTACTAACCTGATTTTAAGGATTACTAATAGCTTTTATAAGCTATATAGGAGCTTATGTGATCTTATGAGTCCAGAAACAACATTCTTAACAACATTCAACAAAACATGAAATTTGGACAAGAAAATTGCATTAACTGAATTCTTACATAAAACTTGAAATTAATTATTGAAAAGGATTCTTATACACTTGAAATTACTAGAAAGAGTACTTGGAAGCTTAAAATTACACTGAGAATTTAAATTTAACTAATTCGACACTAATTAACTAAAATTACACTAGATAGTCTCTCACATTGCTTCCCATCCTTTCTTTATAGACTTTTATCTCATTGTCGACATCTCTGAGCATATCCCACCACATCTTGACCTTTGGTTTGGCTAATTTCATCACAATCGTCCAAGTGGCATATTTGGCGGGAAAACAGGACAAAAGTTGTTTAAGCAGGTTTTTTACAATTAAAGAAATTTGGGTGCTTGTGGAGGTGGAGGGGAGAGATTAGTGACTGGGGGTGCAAGTGGAAGTGATAGGTGGATGGTGGTTTGAAGCAGTAAAGATGGTTTGGTTTTGGCGGGGTGTTGTGAGGAAGAAGGAATACCAGGGTTGGTTTGACCCTGGTTTGACCTGGTATTTTTATTTAAGGGTTGGGCCGGGTTATGGTTTAGTGGGCTAGGGGTGTTTGTTTGTTTTATTTATTTTTGGGTTAAGGGTAAATGGGCTAAGGGTTATAGATAAAGGGTCCGGTTTGGTTTGTAGTTTGTATAAGCCCAAGGACCAATTATGTAATTTCTGAATAGATGAAGGGCTGAACCTGTAAATATCACAATGTTAACACAAGGACCATATTTGCCATAGATGAATAGTACAAGGGTTATAATTATTAATTTTCCATTTTAAATAACCCAGGGACCATTTTTGACACTTTTCAAAGTTGAGGGACTAAAGTTGTCAATTTGCAATTTTTAACTTTAAAGGATTTCTTTTGACAACTTGTGAATTCCCAAGGACCTTTAATGATATTTTACATGTTTTGAATAACCAGGGACTAGTTTTGACAACTTTTGAAAGTTGAGGGACTGAAACTGCCAATTATGCAAACTTTGCTTGTTTTTCAATTGTTTTCAAACATTTTGCATTTGAAACTTATAAAACACACTCCTGAGATATTTTCAGTATTTTGATGCATTTTTGAGTGTTTTTGGATGTTTTAACAGTTCAGATATGACAAAAATGATGAGTATTTATACACTCATCAAAATGCAACCGTGATTCCTACGAAAGTGAGTTAGGTTTTGTGTTGTGTGAGTTTGTCAAAGTGATTTTTAACCAAAATTTAAACCTAAAGTTTTTGCATTAGGGACAATGCAATGCTTTAAGTTGGGGAGGGGGTGTCACATGTGTTACATGTTTTTGTGTGAAATTGTGGTTAAAATGGGTCAAAATGTGATTTTGGAAAAAAATAAAAAATAATAAAGAAAAATTGAAATCACATTATAAGAGTTTTGTGCTAATTGGATGTGGAAGTTTTTTTTTGTACATATATTTGTTGAGTGTTTGTAGATTCTGAAGATTAGCTTGTGGATGATTTATTGAAGCAAAATAGAAGATCCAGCCATGATTATAAGGTGCACCCGATTCCATTGTATAATTTGGTTCTAAAATTAATTTGATGTTTTGCATGTAGTTAGGCATATGTATAATTAGTAGATGATCAAACCATACCCGATTGAATTTCCCTACTTACTTTTGCTTAGAACGGGAAGAAAGTTAAAATGATATAATATGAAATATAATAATGTAATAGTTGGGTTAGGACACTTAAATTGATCTTATCCGGCTTGTCACCCGCGCACGGTGGCCATAGAAAAAAGCTGGAGAACTGTCATAATTATTGGTGGTAGTCATATGCTGGGCTTGCCTATCTGATTCGTCACCTGCGCAAGGTGATATTTTAGTTGTTAGCATGGGTCAGACGCCAATTATTATGATGGATAGCATTGCACTTAGCTGAGACAATTTTAAGTGAAATAACCTAATCCTTGTATTGTTGTTAATGAAATTAGGAAGGTTGGTTTAAGTTAGTGCATTGATTAATTAGACTATGTGGTAGATAACTCCATCATATGATATACCAGTAGGCACGAAGCATAACTGTTCCCATTTAATTAAAATGGACTAAGTTAACTGGTTCCCGTGTGCCGATGTGTCTTAGTATGCACCTATAGGATAGATATTCATACATCCGAATGATTGGTCTTTATATCAACCTTAAAAGGAGTGTATAAAGCATTCGGGATGACTTGTATAAGAAACGGTCCCGGATGGCTAAAAAGGGAGCTTATGTATGTTATGAGCAAAAATGCTTGAAATATGAAGTAAAATTCATGTGCAAAAATTGAGCAAAAAGTGAAAATATGAGTTAATGTATGATGGCTTATGTGCTCTCAAAAAGTTTGCTCCTGTGGTATAAAAACTCCAGTATTATAAAAGGTGTAAGGTATTCTCACCTCTTGTTTTGGATCTATGTTTAGATTGATTATAGGGGTGTACTAAGTATGTTGGGCACATGGTTAATTATATGAAACATAAAGTAAATGGAACCAATGGGAACGGTTATGTTAAGTGTTTAAGAAGGACAAAAATATTGGTAATCATTTTGGATTATTGGTCACATGGAATGGTTATTAGTGTGCTAGGTTAAATTTGATCTTTTTGATGGAATTTCAATGGTATGATTAAAAATTATGTAATTAACATGTTAATAGTGAGTAGATTTCTTCCTCGGGACGAGTAAGGCTTAAGTTGGGGAGGTTTGATCGGTGTATTTTACATACACCTCATAGTATGTTAATTACGCATTATTGCATTATTATTCGTTGTTATACATGTACTTTGAGGTGTTTTGTGATTATGTAGGTTATGCGCGAAAATGAGCTAAAGTTGCGATATTACAAGCTTAAAATAAAGACATGAGAGATTTGGACGTTGTTGCATTCGAGCTACGTTTTGATTTAAAGGGCCACGGAATGAAGAATGAGAGTTGCACAATTAAAATATAAATGTTGTTTAACACTTGGGCCATCTGGCCTGTTGGATCGTACGAGCAGCAAAATGAAGAGATAAGAAAAGGCCCTTGGCCTGTTCTCTGGTTGACGTAGGAACAAAGCAAAAGAAAAAAAGGGTTTTAGCTCTATATATTTCAATTGGGCACAGGAAGCAAGGGGCCCATTCAATTTTTAACTAGCCGCCATTCTTGTGGTGAATCATTCGTGAGTCAGAGGGAGAATTGGTCATACAAAAACACAATTCGATATCACTTGCAAAATAAATAGCCAGCCGTCATTTTATTATTTTATTCGTGAGACCATTCGAAGAAGACACAGGGATGATTATTCATATATCATATGATTTGTTGTCCACGATAGTGATGCGCGGCTAAGCCTCTTGTAATCTCTTCCGGTAAAAGATATATTTGGTTTGATCATGTTTACGGATTTTATTTTATTTGTCAAACATTAATTCATCTGATTTTAATGCATATCTTTTATTTGATTTTAATGTTTAATATAATTATTTGATTGAATAATTATGAGACATATTATTGCGAGTCAACGATTCGTACCGAGCCTAATTAGTATAGGGGTTAAGACGGTCGTATGTTAAACATAATTTGTACCCATAATTATTCACTTGAGTAATTATTAAATTAATTGATAAGATTATTGTCAGGCATGTTATTGCTAGTCAACGAGTTGTGCCGAGTCCACTAGTTTAGGGATTAAGATGATTTGTGTGATAAACATAACTTGTGCCCAAAATTATCCTTTTCAATTAATAAAAACTATGTCTATGTGGTTTGAAGGCAAACATTATAATTAATCCGTAACTTGATCATATCATTATATCTGGAGCCGGGAGGGATTGCTTTTTACTCAACTGTTTACACTCTTGCTTTTATTTGCTTATTTAATTTTTATTTGTTTATTTACTTTTTATTACTTATTTGCTTTCTAGTTAATCAGTAGTTTTATTATTAAGTATTAAACAAACCAAAACTTTTATTGATCAGTGATCACCCCAAAACTTAAATTAAAACCACATACTCCTCGTGGATACGATACCCACTTGCCCTATCTAGTATAAGGTAATTAGGTTTATTTTTTATCGGTACAACGACACTCGGTCACCCTTGCAATTGGTGTATTCAAACTTGCATAAGCTTCATAATAAGCTTTTTCAATTTCAGCATCTGATTTTCCTTTAAAATAACTTGTCTTCCAAAGAGCTTGATTCTTTAAATAACTCTTCATAAAGCTGATTTGCTCCTTCTTGGTAGGCATCTTTGTTTTGAAATCAAACTTTTGTCTTTCTCTGATTTTCTCCATGAGATCATTCCATGCTACTTCTCTGTTCTTTGATAAGATAAAACTTGTAAGCTTTTCTGTCTTCTCTTCTTCACTTAAGTTCTTATCTTTCAAAATAAGTGCTGCTTGAGCTCTCACAATTAAATATGAATCTAACAAATATTGTAACTGCTCATTGAATACTTCTTGATCAACCTCAGCATTAGCAGCAATCTTTTCTAACCTTGTTCTTTCCATAAACTCAGCTATATTCCTTACATCATCTGCAACCATCTTCCTTGCTAATTCTGCATCAAGATTTATCTGAGCTTGTTCATCTGCTTGATCTTTGTCTAGAAGTTTCCTTGCAACTTCTGCATCATAATCAATCTGAGCTTGAGTTTTTGGTTTTACTTTCTTGAGTCTTTCAGCTTCTTGTTCAGCTTCTTCAGGTGTCATTGGTTTCTTTCCCTTTGCTGACCTCTTTCTTTCATATTTTTCATCAGCAGTACCTGAAAGTGAACTAGCAGTTTGTACTTCTTCATGTTCTGTTTCAACAGTTTGAACTGCTTCAGCCGTATGACCTGCTTGTGCTTCTTTCTCACCAGTTTGAACTGTTTCTTGATTCTCAGCAGTTTCTTGAGTTTCTTGAGCCTGTTCTTCTACATCCATATCAGCTGCATCACCAGTATCCATATCAATCTTTTCACTAGTTCCTTCATCATGCCTCCTCTGAGTTTCTGATCCATCCCCTTTGCCTTTATCTAATTTCCTCCCCTGTTTGGGAGAATCACCATCATCATCATTATCTGAATCATCTGAATAAGCACCATCAGAAGAATCTTCATCTAATACTGCTCTTGCCCTTTTTCTCTTGAGATGATCTTCCAAATTCTTTACTCTACGAGTTAGCTTTGAATAGACTTTGGCAAAATTATCTTTATGTGACTTGAGCTCCTCCTCCAAAGATTCTACTTTAGCTTTCAACTTGGTACAAAGAGCCATCAATTTAGTTTGTGAAGAACGACCCTTATCACTTCTAGCTGTGTGACCTGCTAGGAGAGGTGAATCATGGGCAAGGATCCAGTTGCTACTCTAGTTAAACTAGGTGTGGTCCTTCTCCTATATGTGGTGATAATTGGGGGTGTTTGGGTATTTTCAGGATTTTGAATGGGTGTGTGATGGGGATCAGTTGGGTTGACTGACCCCTCACCCAATTCAACTTGAAGCATTTTAGGAAACAAAGGTATTTCTACCCCTTTGAAAAGTCTACTAGCCATAGCCATATTTTTAAAAACCTTTGATTGTAGGCTAGGAGTAGGAAAAGTTTATGTTGGTTTCGTAAGCAAATTCTTCTTTTTATTCAAAAGAGTTTGAACAAATCTTGGATACATAAGAAACTTTGTTTTGCTGTTAACATTTGATGCCATACTCCCAAAAATAAACTTTGAAAAATTAAAAACCTTATTTGTTGACAAGTAAATGAGAGCAATAGCAATATTGCTACTGAATTGCTCCCATGCTGTCTGTTCATATAAATAATGCCTAAAAACATTATCAATACTTATTCATATCTCTATGTTTTGATGATCACAAAATGTAAACTCATCAAACATAAACTTATTAAGTAAACAAGTATTTAGTTGGAAATATTCATTTCTACAACTTAAGTCATCTTAAGGTATGAATGAACAAATGCTTATGCATTATATGACAAGGAACATTTTCTTTATAATAGATTTGTTATAAAATGACCAAAACATTTTATATCTTTTAGAAAATCATTTTTGGTATTAAATAAAAATGTTTAATCTTTTATAAAATTATGAATTCAAATTTTCAACCAAAAATGGTAAAAATGTTCCAGAAAAACCTTCCCCACAAAAAGACAAATCTGGGCAACGGTCAGATGGGCGGCCCCCTTAAATATACAAGGCGGCCCCCTTAATTTTAAGGGGACCGCCCCGCTCCTCCAGCTGTCCAGATTTGCCTATAAATACTGGACTTTCCCTGGACTTTTTCCTCACCTTTTGCACCCCAAACCTTCTGTTCTAAATCTTCTCTAATCCTTGTAAATCCTTTCTAAAATCCTTTGATCATATTCTCTTAAGCATTGGTTTCCAAGTGATCTAAGCTTCCATCATCCAAGTGCAAAAGAAGAATACTTCTATCAAACAAGACTAGAAGTATTACAACTTAGTATCATCTTGTTACTTAAGTTGTTAGTTTAGTAAACTTTGTAAATCATTCATTCATTTGTACAAGTTGTGTATATTTGTTAGATAGGTGTGAGCATAGTTGGTTAGGCTAGATTAGTGTGTAAGTAGTGAAGTTGTGAAGAAGTTAAGGTGTGTAAGTAGTGAAGGCGTGAAGAAGTAGAAGAATATATAAGTAGTGCTAGGTTGTGAAGAAGTTGTGAAGCCGTAGTGAAGTTGTGAAGAAGTTAAGGTGTGTAAGTAGTGAAGGCGTGAAGAAGTCGTGAAGAAGGTGTGAAGCCGTCGTGAAGAAGTTGTGAAGCCGTTGTGAAGAAGTTGTGTAGAAGTTGTGAGATTGGTTCTAGCTACGATTAGAACTCGACATTTAGCTTTGTGTCGTTAAACCAGTGTAAGCGAAAGTTGTGTAAGGTTTTCTCCGCCATAAGGGAGCTTGTTGACATAGTGAAGAAAACTCTCGAGTTAGGTGCTCGGGGAGTGGAGTAGGGCAAGGAAGGTGTCCTTGTAGCCGAACCACTATAAATCCTTTGTCTCGCGGTTAGATCCTTCCATCTTTATCTTTCATTTCATTTCATTACTTTACTTGCATTGCTAATTTAGATTTACTTATATTTGTTCATATTGTTCAAGAGTTGAGTTCACATAAATTCGAATCTAAGTTTTTAAAAGTAAACAAAGTTTTCATAATAAAATTAAAAAGACGTAAAACTATTCAACCCCCCTTCTAGTTTTCCACAATTGGTATCAAGAGCCACGTCAAACAAGATTTTTAAAATAAACTGTATTTTAAAACTTGAATCGATCTATGGAATCGGAAAAATATTTAGAAGGGCAATCTATGCAAAGACCACCGCTATTTGAAAGTGATGGTTTTCTTTATTGGAAAAATAGATTCGAAACTTATGTGAAATCAAAAGATCTTGATCTTTGGCATGTTATTACCTATGGTGATTTTTCCCCTATTCAAAATAATCCTTTAACTAAAAGAGATGAAATTGTACCTTTTGAAAAACAAAATGATGATTTGAAAAAGAAACTAGCTAAAAATAATGAGGCAAAAATGGTTATTTATAATGCGTTACCACGTAAAGAATACGAAAGGATCTTTATGTGTGAAACCGCAAAAGAAATTTGGAACTCCTTAATAATAACTCACCAAGGTAATAGTCAAGTCAAAGATAATAAAATAGATCTTCTTGTTCAACAATATGAACAATTTACGATTCCGGAAGAGGTATCAATAGATAATGCTTTTGCTAAATTTCACACTATTATCACAAGTTTAAAAGCACTTGATGAGACTTTTTCTAGCAAAAATTGTGTAAGGAAATTTCTTAGGGCATTACATCCAAAATGGCGCGCGAAGGTCACGGCTATTGAAGAATCGAAGAACTTGATGACGCTATCGCTTGATGAACTTATCGGCAACTTAAAGGTCCACGAAGAAATTATAAAGAGAGACTCGGAAACGGTCAAGAGCAAGAAAGATCAAATAAAATCTTTTGCGCTAAAAGCCAAAAAGGAACTTAGTAATGATGACGATTCAAGTGACGATAGTGAAGATGGAGAATATGCAATGGCCGTAAGAGATTTCAAGAAATTTTTCAAGAGACGAGGAAGATTCACAAGACAACCACGAGATGAAAGAAGATCGCTTCAAAGAAATAGGAATGATAACTACGGGAAAAGAAAGTGTTTTAGATGTGGAAGCCAAAACCATCTCATTGGCGAATGTCCAAAGCCATCGGGTTATGATTACCAAAGCGCCTTTGTTAGCGGAGCATGGAGTGATAGCGACAAAGACAAAGCGGACAAAGCAAACGACGAAAAATGTCTTATGGCAAAGACATCAAATGAGGTACTTTCCAAAACCGAATACTTTAGTGACAAAAATCAATCATTAGACGAAAAAGACCTAGATAATGAATATAATAGGTTATGCAAATTAGGTCAAAAAGTCATAGACAAAAATAAATCACTAAAACATATTAATAATCGATTAGAAAATGAAGTACTTGAATTAAAAATTAAACTACAACATTTAGAAAAAGGAAAAGAAGTTTTTATAGAATGTAAAACATGTCTAGAGGTCAAAAATGAAAACGAAAAACTTAAAGATGAAATTTCCAAACTTGACAAGTTTAAAAATAGTAGTAACTCACTTAAGAAAATAATAAGTTTTCAAGGAACTTCAGGAGATAAAACCGGTCTAGGATTCAACTCAAATAATGTTTCAACTAGTGAAAATAAAAATGTAAAGTTTGAATGTCAATCTAGTAAACAAAAACCATTAGAGTCGAAACCTAAGTATATACTTATAAAAGATAGAAAAATACCTATTGCGAGTGATGAGGAAGTAAAAAGTTTTTATAAACCATCATTGAAAGCCAAAACCGGATTTTCTAAAATGAAATTAAGATCTAAAACTCCACCTCCAATTAGACCAAATAATCCTCATCCTCGGTCTAAAACCCCTCAACCTAGAAGAAATCAAAGTAGACAAAACTTTCCTAATAATAATAATCACCCAATGTGGAATTATTCACTTCAACCAAGTTTCAACACTTGGGGAATACTTTCACCATACATGCAAATGCAAACCATGTTTGGTTCAAATAATTTTGGACAAATGGGACAATGGGGACCAAGTGGCTAAATCGTTACTCATTGAATAATTCGGAAACTCATCTATGGTTGGCTTCCATAAGTCAATATGACACCTTGAAGCGTTTGAAGAAAAATCTACTGAAGACTAAAAGGTACGCTTTCCTTTTAAGTTTATTGCTATAATATATGCTTAGATTAATGACTAGTTATTTCATGCCTATTTAGCTCATAATGCCTAGTTATATATATATATATATACACATAATAGCTTATATGAATCTACTTAGAACCTAGAATTACTTGTTCTTTTCCCTTTGGCCCTCTTAAGCTATAATGTTTAAAATGTAAATCTTCTATGTCCACTATTAGAAAACTCATGGTGATGAAGTGAAATGAGTTAAGTGGATTAATCATTAACATAGAAGTAAGATTAGATTTCTCGTGTTAGAAAACTATGGATGAAACAAGCTCTCGTAGACTATGGCATCAAGTTAGATAAGTGTGCGACAACAAAGGAGCTATAGATGTTAGGTTATACCCCATTCAACACTCTCGCATCAAACATATAGAAGTTCGTCATCACTTCCTTATGACCATAGGATTTGTAGAAAAGGGTAGCATGTGACAATAGCCTTAACCAATTCCTTTGAGCATGAGTTTTTTTTAAACAACCATTTTTTTTTATCTAGGATTAATGGTATTTGTTGTCAAAAATCGAGTATCTTTAAAAATATACAAAAACTTTACATTTTGGAAAAATGATTTTTTTTGGACTATTTCACTTTTCTATTAACATGTTTTACTATCTCACCTTTCTTCTTAATCTATGTCCATAATTCTGTTTCGATCAAAGTCAAAGATTGGGAATTTTTTTTCTTACCCATTCTTCATAAACACATTTTTTTTGAAATAAAACCCAATCTATTTTATTCAAATAACTTTCACATCTACATAAAAACTCACTTTCAAACATTGTTGAATAATGCTAAAAACATTTCTTTAAATCATGCATGGTGATCTCATATTTGTCATCTATACTTATGTACATGACATTTATAAGTGAACTAAGTCAAATCAAGCGGACCATGGTTTGTCTATTAAGATTTTGTTTGTAACAAGTCTAGAAGTCCATGCTATCTTAAGTTCCCATTTATTGCACATAGGCACACATTAGGATCCCTCAAATAGTTCATTAATCTTCCCACTTACATATAATTTAGAAAATACTTGGTGTAGTTTATTGTTTCCTAGTCCATATAAATTACTTGCTTGATGAGTATGTTTACATGCTAGATGAAATTACTTGTTTGCTTAATCTCTTTAATTAACATGTTTTGCATAGATATCTATTACATGCTTAATTGCCTCAAAGAGTTGGACTTGCTTGAAACTAAACCCAAAAACACAACCCTTTCTACAATTTTCTGCCAAAAACCCATTTCCAGTAATATGGAAACCACCAGATGGGCGGCCCCCTTAATGTTTAAGGGGACCGGACCCTTAATTAAGGGGACCGGCCATCTGATGGTCGAAGGTGCTGTTCCCTTTTTCTTTTTTTTTGCCCATTTCATCCTACACTTCCCAAAATTCACAAACATATCTTATTCCAATCCATCCAACAAATTCTATTCATTCCTTAATACCATCAATCCCACACTATAAACACTCCCATTCTTCATAATCTTCCATCATCTCATAAACACTCCCATTCCTCATAAACAAACAACACCTCCACCCACATTTGTTCCCAACTATACTCCCAATCCTCAAGCTCATTCCAATGAACCCTTTCACAAACCTCATCATAATAACCAATCACCCATCTTTACTCCCAAAAATACCCATTCATCTCTTCCATATGATTCATATGAAGAGCATGATCAATCCCTAAACAATTATTCCAATCTCATTCACAACACCTCACATCTTATTCAACCTACCAATGTACCATCCAAAACACTCACCACTCTTAGAATATCCCCTTCTTTCATATCTCCATCCTCATCCACTCATAATTACCCAAGCTCACAAATGTCTCCACCACCAAGAGTATCACCACCACCTCCTACCAACTCACATGTTACTCCTATGTTACATGTTCAAACATCCATCCTAGATAACAACCATACTCAACCATCATCACCTTTCTAAACCACCCTCCAAAATTTACCTTCCTAAACCACGCCATTCTTACACTATAAATAGCCCTTTTCCATCATTAGTGTTCATTCATCCATCATAACAACCACACTCCACCATAATCACCTTCTTCCAAACACTTGAAGTTCATTGAAGAACTTAAAGAAGCCCATGAGCTTTGTGCTCTTCTTGCCTTACACCTTGCTCAATTGGATCAACTCCCTTCTAGTCCTCCTTCATCACAAAATAACCTCAACCTCCACCTTCGTTCCAAACTACACATCTCAACCTTAAACCAACTTCATTGAAACCTTTCAAAACCCTCATCATATTGGTCAAACATACAACTTTACTTCCAACTACACACCCCAATTTCTTCCACTTCCACCAAATGACCAAATCCACATTCCCAACCAAATCCATGACCGTAGTGATCTCCTTGCTATGCACCTTGCAACAAGGGCCAACCTCCATCCTCCATCCTCACCCTACTCAAATTGCTCACCTCACCCTCACAATTTGAATCAAGTTGATAATTATGTCAACTATTGTCCTTGTTGTGTCCTTCTCCAAAAATAAATTATTGCCTTAAATAAACATTTCACTTGTATTGAGTATCTTCTTACTAGATCTCATCCAACATCTCCACTTGAGTGAAGATATTTCTTGGATCAAATATCTACTCACTCGCCCTCATCCTATTCCTTCTCTAAACCGATATAACATTGTTAGATCCACTCCATCCGCTCCATTTCCCTCACCATCAAATAACTAAATACTATTCACATGCTTTCCGCTCCAAACTCTCCACCTCCAAAAATATACCTCTATTAATCTAACATCCTTACCCTCACTCAACCAATTCCATTCCAAACACTCTACCATCAACCATCTAAGCATAACTGTATGCTTATTTTCCAAGCTTTCGTGTCGCAAGCAAGTCCGAAAGCTCTCTTTGGCAATTTAGGACCTTTTTCTTGTTATATGTTTCAAGCATACTAATTAATGTCTTGCTATATGTTCTTAATATTTGTTTGTCATGATTGTTGTCTGCCATGATTCTTGTTTTTATATTCCATATTTTGCTATGTATGCTTGTGCTTCTAATATTTTTCTTGCAAGTATTCCATATCTCGATTCCTTGGTGCCCTCAAACGAGGGGGAGCACACATCAGGGGTGAGTTTTCGCCCCGACAAATTTCGTATCTGAAATTTGTCGGCATAACCTTTTTGATTCTACAAAAAGGGGGAGAAGTGAATATAAACTCACTAAATACTTGTCCAAAAATAATGTTTTGGATTTATTGAGTTTAAGTTTTGTAATCATCAAAAAAGGGGAGATTGTTGATATAAATAATGCCTAAAAACATTATCAATACTTATTCATATCTCTATGTTTTGATGATCACAAAATGTAAACTCATCAAACATAAACTTATTAAGTAAACAAGTATTTAGTTGGAAATATTCATTTCTACAACTTAATCACTTAAGGTATGAATGAACAAATGCTTAATGCATTATATGATCAAAGGAACATTTTCTTTATCACTAGATTTTTTATAAAATGACCCAAAACATTTTATATCTTTTAGAAAATCATTTTTGGTATTAAATAAAAATGTTTAATCTTTTATAAAATTATGAATTCAAATTTTCAACCAAAAATGGTAAAAATGTTCCAGAAAAACCTTCCCCACAAAAAGACAAATCTGGGCAACGGTCAGATGGGCGGCCCCCTTAAATATACAAGGCGGCCCCCTTAATTTTAAGGGGACCGCCCCCTATTTAAGGGGACCGCCCCGCTCCTCCAGTTGTCCAGATTTGCCTATAAATACTGGACTTTCCCTGGACTTTTTCCTCACCTTTTGCACCCCAAACCTTCTGTTCTAAATCTTCTCTAATCCTTGTAAATCCTTTCTAAAATCCTTTGATCATATTCTCTTAAGCATTGGTTTCCAAGTGATCCAAGCTTCCATCATCCAAGTGCAAAAGAAGAATACTTCTATCAAACAAGACTAGAAGTATTACAACTTAGTATCATCTTGTTACTTAAGTTGTTAGTTTAGTAAACTTTGTAAATCATTCATTCATTTATACAAGTTGTGTATATTTGTTAGATAGGTGTGAGCATAGTTGGTTAGGCTAGATTAGTGTGTAAGTAGTGAAGTTGTGAAGAAGTTAAGGTGTGTAAGTAGTGAAGGCGTGAAGAAGTAGAAGAGTATATAAGTAGTTCTAGGTTGTGAAGAAGTTGTGAAGCCGTAGTGAAGTTGTGAAAAAGTTAAGGTGTGTAAGTAGTGAAGGCGTGAAGAAGTCGTGAAGAAGGTGTGAAGCCATCGTGAAGAAGTTGTGAAGCCGGTGTGAAGAAGTTGTGAAGAAGTTGTGTAGAAGTTGTGAGATTGGTTCTAGCTACGATTAGAACTCGACATTTAGCTTTGTGTCGTTAAACCGATGTAAGCGAAAGTTGTGTAAGGTTTTCTCCGCCATAAGGGAGCTTGTTGACATAGTGAAGAAAACTCTCGAGTTAGGTGCTCGGGGAGTGGAGTAGGGCAAGGAAGGTGTCCTTGTAGCCGAACCACTATAAATCCTTTGTCTCGCGGTTAGATCCTTCCATCTTTATCTTTCATTTCATTTCATTACTTTACTTGCATTGCTAATTTAGATTTACTTATATTTGTTCATATTGTTCAAAAGTTGAGTTCACATAAATTCGAATCTAAGTTTTTAAAAGTAAACAAAGTTTTCATAATAAAATTAAAAAGACGTAAAACTATTCAACCCCCCTTTCTAGTTTTCCACACTGTCTTTTTGGGACTTAAGCAATGTAAGAGAGTATGTATCAAAAATCTCCATTGTGGGGAGAAACATCCCTTTTGAAAAGTCAGTTTTTGGTTGGATGTGTCATACCCCATTCTGGCAAGTTCTTGCCAAATCTCAGTGTTTAGGATATTGATGATACCATCTGAATCTTGCATCTTAAGTTGTCTCCTAAGTGCAGACTCGGTAACAACAAAAAGTATGTCATCTACTTTAGAATGGATTTCTAAGTCTCCATCTTTACTAGTCAAGACAGTTGCATTCTGCCAGAACTGTGTGATGTGCGAGACATAAAGAGTAGGAGAAACGGTTAAAGCATACCTTATGTGAGAATGGTTTAGGAAATCCACAATCTCATAAAATTTCGGTCGGTCTCCTTCCTCTGTTTTCTCTAGAAAAGCGACTTGGTTGTGCGTCTTGACAAAATCCAAATTGGCCATGATATTCTAAGTAAAGTTTGATTTTAACTGTGGTGAATAATGAAGATTTAGGTTAGAAAGTAGAAGATGAAAGTTAGATGAGATATTATTGAGAGAATTAGGATTTTTAATTTGACCGACTTAAAGAATATGGTAACTTTTATTTTAGAATAAGAATATAATAGAATAAAAGTTAAAATATCTTGAAGAGGATCCCTCGAAAATCGTAATTCAATCAGTAAAAATCGCAACAAACCACCAACGGCTAGTTTTTAATCGAACATTAATTACTGACACATCAGTTATAACGGCTAGTTCAACAGTACTAAGTTTACACTAGCAATATAAACTTTGCACTAGCAGCACAAACCTTTATCAAAATTTTCAAAGAATAGTATGAACTTATATTGATTTCAAAGACATTATTGCACATATATAGTTTTTAGCAAACTATCAGCTATCAACGGATTTGATATGTCTTTACCAATAGCCGTTTGCTTTGGACTAGCCAACTCTTCACTGTTAGATATGGTGAGTTGATAACCATACAATTTTTGGTAAATTGTCAACCATTAACGGATTTGATTAGTCTTTACCAGAAACCGTTTGCTCTGGACTAGTTGGTTCTTATGTGGGTTAGACATGGTGAACCAATAACCATTTATTGTGTGCACAGATAACACACTGAGCTCCAAATCACCATTTAGTCCAAAACATAAAGCACTTGTAATTCCTTGGTGCTTATCATCCATTCCTGCAATTGTTAGTCCACAAACAAGGAAACAAAGTGCAAAGCACTTGTCTCACAACATAACAAGCATATGACTAACAATGCACATAAAAAGAAAAATTAATTTCCTTGTGGCACCCAAGCCATAACAGACTTAGGCTTGCCCCTTGCATCAACATAATTAAACCTTTTTAAAACAGTTGGAGTACCATTGGATTGAAGTGGTCTCCAAACCCATGTTGCAGATGCATTAATACCATTTCCCAAATTTCCCTTAGCAGTGTTTTCAAAACTGCCTGTATTAACTGCTTTCCTAACAGTATTAACTGCTGGGTTTGCAGTTGCAACCTTAGGTTTCCAAACTTGTTTGTTTACAACTGCTATGTTTTGAAATGGTCTTCTCACAGTTGTTGGTGCTGATTTAGAAAGAGTTTTTGCACCTTGAACTGTTTGTCTTGGGTAAAGAGGTCTATTTGGTCTAACAGTATGAACTGCTGGGATAGTAGTGTTAACTGTTTGTCCAAGAGTATGAACTGTTCTTGTTCCAGACCTTAACAGAACTGATCTAGGTATCATTCTACCATTTTTAGGGTAAGTGGGAGGTCTTACTGAGTTCACCCTAGGGGTTGAATACCTAGTTACCCTATTTTTGCAATAAAATGCAAGATGATCAAAGCTACCACATGTGAAACAAGCTTTCCTATAACAGACAAAGTCATAACCTAGTTGGTGAGACTTGAGGTTGTTCCAATTCCTTTGGTTACCTCTTGGCTTGTTTGTGGTGCTATACATTTCTGCATACCTAACTGTTGGTCTAAAAGGTTTTGCATTAGCTCTAGGTCTAACAGTCTCAGGTTTGACCACTTTGGGAACTTTTGGTTCCTCCACTTTAACACTAATAGGCTTAACCACAGCCTGATCATCCTCATCATCAGAAGTCCATTCCTCTATGGTTGGAGCATCTGAGTCCTTAGCTGAGGACACCTTATCCTCAGAAAGTGAGGCATCACTTGCACTCTCATGCACAGTTTTATCAACTACATTCTCTTTAGGTTGAGGACCATATTTAAGCTCAGGTAGTTGAAATTCAGGTAGTCCTGTGTGTTCTAGGTCAATGCCTGGAGGTGTTGGAATTCCCCTATACGGAGGTGGAACTGATTTGTATCCTAGGCCTGACTTAGCTTTATTGAGGATTTGATACTCAATTATCTTACTAACACCCTTAGATGCAAACTCTAATGTGTCTACACTCATCTGAATGTTTTCCTTTGCCTGTTTTATCTTTTCCATTTCATTTTTCAACACACTAACTTCAGCATCCCTAAACATTATATCTCTCTTAAGTATAGCTACATTATCACTAAAAGTAGACTCATTTTCCTTATAGTAAACTATCTGTTCTTCTAATACAGCCAAACCTCTCTTATGATTTGCTAAATTAAAAGCAATCTGGTTTAGTTCTATTCTCTGATTATCATACTGTTTTCTAAGTGTTTCTAATTCTTTTAATGCATCACATGATTTAGAACATTTAGAAATTTGTACCTCAGAGTCTGAGAAAGCCATAAGTGTCATCTCTGTAGGTGCTTCTGCTTCCTCCTCTGCAATGTAGCTCCTGTAAAACCCTAAGCCATCAATGGCAACCATAGCCTTTGAGCTTGAATCTGACACTTCCACAACCCTTGATTTGCTTCCAAATCCTCTGCTCTTGCCATCTGGTTGTCTTGGCATTCTGCACTCCCTTGAATAATGACCTTTCTTGTGGCAGTTATAACATTCAATCTTTGACTTGTCATACCCAGCAACATCATTGTTGTTTATGATTATCTTCTTGCCAGTCTTCTTCAAGAATCTTCTAGCTCTCAAGCTGAGAAAAGAGAGTTGCCACTTGATATCCATCTCTTCAATATCATCTTCATCAATCTCTTGAAGATCTGCATGAGTCAGCATACTTCCATTGTGCTGAGTAGTCAAGAAAGCACAATAAGTATTATCATCCAAAAGTCCATTAGTACTGCTTGAGGTACTAGCAGTACCAATATTAGAACTAGCAGTTCCCACTGCTCCAGCAACTTGAACTTCTTCTTCTGGATTAGAGGTACTGGGAGTTGACACAAAGGCCAAATTTCCAGAACTTGAGCTTGAACTTGATCCAGCAGACTTCTTCACTTCATGTTCTACTATCTTGAAGTTGCTATAGAGATCCATCAGACTCATAGAATCAATGTCTGGTTTATTCTTCCAGACAACTACATGCATAGCCCATTCTGATGGTAGACTCCTTAGGAATTTTGAGTTGAGATCTTCCTGAGGCATCTCAATTCCTAGAATAGCAAGTTGACTCACTAGCTTTTGAAGCCTATTAAACATATGATCGAGTGACTCATTGCTTGTTGCTGTGAAATTCTCAAACTGTTGCTTGAGAAGTGTCTTCTGGGTTTTCTTAGTGGCTTCATTCCCACTATACCTTGCAACAATAGCTTCAAAAAGAGTTTTGGCACACTTGTATTTGCTGAAGTTCAGTAATTGATCATTGGGGATTGTCATCAGCAGCATGCTCCTTGCTTTAACATCATTCTTGTGCTGAGCCTTCTCATCAGTAGTCAATGGCTTGGTCTGCACAGTTGTTTCAGTCTTGCCCTCAACAACAGTTGTAGTGGTTGTAGGTTTAAAAGAGTTCCCATCTTCTATAATCTCCCAAAGTGCATAATCCTGCACTTGAAAGAATTGTTCAACTTTTAGTCTCCACATATCGAACTCATTAGGTTTAAGCATTTGTAACTTAGCAGCAATGTTGGTTTGGGTTGTTGTCTCCATGTCCATATTCTTCTTAATTAAAATTGTTTGGATCTTCTAAATCAAAGTATCAGAAACCTGTCTCTGATACCACTTGACCGGATCTACACACACTCCTTGTGTTAGATAGATACTTTGAATTATGTTAGTCTAGCACGCGGAATTTACTAGCCAACACTCAGAAGATTTATTTGATGTAGTTTTAGTATGAACGAATGTAACAGTGAATGAACAAGAGACAATTTACTTTAACAAAAACGATTCAATATTATTAAAACAATAATACGAGTGATCTCCTATCACTAGGGTTTACAACCTTGAATCTTAACAATCTAGATACGTACAATGCATATTCTATTCATTAACCTAGGCAATCCTTTTATAGACTAAGGATTCCTTTACAAGATAACTATCATCACACAAAATCCTTTCTATACTTATCTTCTAATCGTTTACAAAAATTATAAGCAGTACTAACTATAATGTGTGAGCAGTACTAACTGACTTAGTACTGTCAGCCTTGTCTTCAATTTCTTCAGCCATACTAACTTATACATTAACAGTTTCAACTGTTAACCTTAATTCCTAACAGGATTCTTCGTTGGGTATGCATCAGATCGCAAGGGATACCGAATCTACAACAAACGAACCCGACAAATTATGGAAACCATTCACATGACATTCGATGAGCTGACTGAGCAAACGGCTCCTAGACACACAAGTTCTGGACCCGCACCTAATCTTTTGTCTCCTGGACCAATTAGTTCAGGTCTTGAACAACATCCCACTCCTGCAGTTCCTTATGTAACCCCTACGAGTGATGAGTTGAAGAATTTGTTTGATCTGATGTTTGATGAAAACTTTGAGCCACCAACTGTTGATACTACATATGAAGCTCCACCTTTACCTCCAGTTGCTGATGCTCCAATTCCACACAACTCAGATGGTCCATCTGTATCTGTCTCAATTAGTCAAGACGCACCATCTGCCAGTCACTCACCATCATCATCGAATATTCAATCTCCTTCGGTACAACAAAGCTCTGCAGTTGATAATTCTTTAGATGTGAATCCTTTTGCTCCTGCTGATGATGCTCCGTTCGTGAACATATTTGCTCCTGAATCATCTACTGATGCATCTCCTTCAGGGGATCCTAACACGGCTACATCAGTTCCCTATCCTCAACCACATGAACATCTCAGAAAATGGACAAATGATCATCCGATTGACAACATTATTGGGAATCCTTCTCGTCCGGTATCCACACGAAAACAACTTGCCACTGATGCCTTGTGGTGCTTTTATAATTCGGTACTATCAAAAGTCGAACCTAAAGACTTCAAGAGTGCAATCTCGAAAGATTGTTGGTTCAATGCTATGCAAGAAGAAATTCACGAGTTCGATCGATTGAAAGTATGGGAATTAGTACCACCTCCAGACTATGCTATGATTATAGCTCTTAAGTGGATCTTCAAAGTGAAACTTGATGAGCATGGTGACGTTCTGAAAAACAAGGCACGGCTAGTTGCAAAAGGAAATCGTCAAGAAGAGGGCATAGACTTTGAGGAATCATTCGCACCTGTTGCTCGAATTGAAGCTATCAGAATCTTCCTCGCTAATGCTGCTAGCAAGAACATGACAGTCTACCAAATGGATGTGAAGACTGCATTCTTAAATGGCGAGCTAAATGAAGTTGTCTATGTCAGTCAACCAGAAGGTTTTGTGGACCCTGATCATCCTAACTATGTCTACCGTCTGAAAAAGGCTCTCTATGGCCTTAAGCAGGCGCCTAGGGCATGGTACGATACACTGTCAAAGTTCCTTCTGGCAAACAAATTCTCCAAATGCGTTGTTGAACCCACATTGTTCACTCGGAAAACAGGCAAACATTTACTTCATGTTCAAATCTATGTTGATGATATTATTTTTGCCTCGACCGACCCATTGGAATGTGATCGTTTTTCAAAAGAGATGAGCTCGAAATTTCAAATGTCAATGATGGGACAAATGTCTTTCTTCTTAGGTTTACAAATTTCTCAAAGTCCCGGAGGCATTTTCATAAATCAATCTAAATATGCTAATGAAATATTAAAGAAATTTGGATTTGATTTATGTGACCCTGTTGACACTCCCATGGTGGAGAGAAAAAAATTGGATGAGGACCTCTCTGGGATCCCGGTTGATCAAACTAAATACCGTAGTATGATTGGATCCTTGATGTATCTCACTGCCAGTAGGCCAGATCTTCTATTCGCTGTATGCATGTGTGCTCGGTATCAGGCTAAGCGTACCAAAAAGCACCTTGAAGCGGTAAAGTGGGTCTTTCGGTATCTCCAAGGAACCATTCACATGGGTCTCTGGTATCCGAAGGACACTGCCATGGAACTAACAGCCTATGCAGATGCTGACCATGCAGGGTGTTAAGATACTCGTCGAAGTACGTCGGGAGGTGCTCAATTTCTTGGAGAAAAGTTGGTGAGCTCGTCATCTAAAAAGAAAATGAGTACTTCCATGTCTTCCACAGAGGCTGAATACATCGCCATGTCTTCATGTTGTGCTCAAATCCTATGGATGAAATCCCAACTTTCAGACTATGGCTTTTAATACAACAAGATTCCTCTTTATTGTGACAACAAAAGTGCCATTGCTCTCTGCTGCAACAATGTCCAACACTCTAGATCAAAGCACATCGATATCCGACATCACTTCATTAGGGAACAGGTTGAAAAGGGTGTGGTTGAACTATACTTCGTGAGGACTGAGTACCAGCTGGCAGATATCTTTACTAAAGCACTTCCGAGAGAACGGTTCCAGTTTATTCTCCCGCGCCTTGGTATGAAGAGTCTGAAGCTAGAAACACTCAAAAGCCTTCAGGAAGAGACTGAGGAGTAATGGATTTGCCTCGTGTATCCTTTGTATATATTTTATACCAAAAAATAAAATGCAAAAATATAAAACCAAGAAAAACCATAAAAATCAGAAAAATAGAAAATTCCAAAAATAGTTTTTCAAGGCATGTCTTATGGTATCGATAACATTTATGGTCCTAGAAATGTCATTCAACAAGGACACGGGTCTTTAAATGAAGTTCGAGCAGAAGTTCAAATTGTTTCTCAAAACATGCCTAGATGGCTTGCTATTATTTCAGATACGCAACCCGTTTTTCAAAATGAGGAAAGCACGTCACCAAAAAGACGGTTGTTCCTAACAACGGGTGATTAAGTTCTCCCGGGCATGGATTAATTTACATCCGTGCACCCTCGATCTAGTGTACGCTTCAGTGCATTATTTCCTGATTCAGAAGAGAAGTCTTCTTTTACCAAAACAATTTTTTTTTCCATCTATGATTCTTCAGAAAAATAATTTGTATCTAAAATGGTGGTTTAAAACAGTATTTGAAAATCAATCGAACTTAAATTTTTTTTCTTCATAAAATTTACCACTCAATCTATGACAAAAGGTTTAATTTTTCATAAAATTTTAAATTGATAACGGGTCATAGATTGAGGGGGAGAGTGATTTCAAATTTTATTTTAAATCATCAAATGGTATCTTTGTATGGTTCAAGTAATGAATAAACATGTGTTGTTATGTGTCATAATATGAATCTTTTCATGAGTTTCTCGCTAAACTCCAAATCATTTATAAACTCATCATTTCTGACACTAACATTCTCCCTCATTGATTGAGGGGGAGCATAGTAATGTTCCATTATCAATATATTGAATCAGACCAAATTTTCTCCCATAATTTCTAACATACTTAAATCAATTGAGATCCCTAATCTCAAAAGGTTTGAAATTTTTGATCGGGGGAGAGAATGTGATTTAAATATGAAAACTGATAAAATGTGATCTTTTGGACTCAAGTGTAGGCTCTCTCATATGTGCTAAACTCATTCGTATATCGATGCACATATTGAGGGGGAGCGAATGATTTATGATGGCAATTGTGGAAGAATACCAAAGACCGACCATTTTATTTAATGTACTGGAGTTATAAGGATGGTAAGGTTAGGTATCAGTTCCTATGATCCAGCCAGAACCGGAGGGATCTTCCCAGGGACAATCCTCTAGTTAGAATAGAAGTCCTTAGGAACAATGAAAAAAGGAGAAAAGTGAGAATAAGGGAAGAGTGCCGACTGAGATGGAACTGGTACTGGAACAAACCCAACAAGGTGCTAGTGATGAAGTCTCTGTAAGCGCTGAAGGGGTTGAAGAATGAAAAAGAAATGTAAAGATAAAGGGTGAAAAGAAATAGCCCTCCAAATATTCAACCTTAGGGCAGAAACCGGGTTCAATTCATATGCTACTGGTTGTTACTAAGGTAACGCCGGTATTGAAGACAAGACGTCATGGACCCAGTGACGCACTGCACTAAACCTTCTAGCCACTCAAGTTCTCTTAAAAGGACTTGTTTCATTCTCACGGGGAACCCTGCATTATCTATCGACCGCTCATTACGAGTCATGTTGATATTGAATCAGGAGATACCACTCCAGCCTCCAACTACTAAATCAAAACGCACTATTGAGTCTAGAGCCAAGAGATCATCCATAAATCTCGCTAGGACACTAATAATTTATTCACTTGGGTTTCACACACTGTGGAAACAAGTAAGATCTTAAGAGTCCTACGCATTATCCTCGTGGTATTGCCAGAACATCCGAGTGATACGTAAGTATTCACAATGAAGATGGAAATCCTTCTAGAGCAAACATCAAACAAGCTCTTGGTAGGTGACATGTGAGATCCTTCATGGATCAAACTAGTGACAACTGGAAAGAAACGATGGGGCGATTCGCATTTGAATCAAACTTGTTCCAGGAGATAAATTGACGGATACTTTTGGAAAAACCTTTCGATGTGCTCAACAACTGTTTTCGAGCACATTAACTGCGCATAAATTTTCAAACAAAAGTATTAGTGATTGAAACATGATTTGTTTCACAAAACTTTCGTCGTATTATAAAACTCTTTATTCAGTAATACGAGAATGTTTTTCAAATCAATTTCTCATTAATCAGTGAATCCTAATTCGCTGATTCACTCACTTCGTGCTTTGTCTACATTGAGACGCTCCGGTTTGAGAACGGCTAGTATAGCTGCGAAACCCTGTCAAGGAGATTCTTCGGAATTATACCTGATCACAGGCAGTATTTATACTTATCAACGGGGAACCGTGGTTCTTGCAACCCTAGTCATGGTAGTGATACGATTAGGTTTACGATAGTTGATACTCTAAGTTTTCTCTTTCTTCTTCACAAGCTAACAGGGTATTCAAAATGAAGCACTGAGGTGAACAAAATCACAATTCATCATCCCCTCCAATTTCTTAAATTCGATAGCATCATGGTCCGTCAACTGGGATTGGTTCAAATTTTCATTCTACTCCTCAACCGGAAAGGGAATCCAAGAGTGCCATCATAGGACACCAGGAAATTTGCACAATAAACTCCCAAGGCCAAAGTTTTCTAAGAGTGGATACTAGGTGTCAGGAGGCAATCAACAATCAAATGAAATCGAGATAGAAGTTTCCATAGTAGGTTAGGCTTAACAGATTTGAGCGGTTAAAAGGTTATCATAATGAAAGTGGGATGAAAAATATTACTAAAGGTCATAAATCAGATATGGTTGGCAGCGTATGAGGGCCAGTCAATCCATAACTTTAAGACCTCAAAATCGAGTATGTCAAAGTAAACGGATTCGTAGGATGAGTACGGTCGCCAAGCCAGACGGATAGTTCATATATCAAGGTCAAGTACATGGTTCATCAAATAGATAAGCGAACAATTCAAGGTGTTGGATTCTTGTTTGGCTAAATAGCATAAGTAGCAGGTAGGTTGTGAGTCATCGGAAATATAAAACATCGTATAACTGTCAAGAGTGAGGCATATAGAATATCAGTAATCAGCATCATCATGCTCGGCTAACAATTTCACATCGAGACAAAATTATCGTCATATCCATGACTAAAATCGCCAGAGTTCTCATAGGAGTAGTAATGGATTTGCAAGACAGAGTAGTATCAGATGATACATTTTCATCCAGCACGGGTAATGAATTTATAGAATGTGTCAAACACATTAGGGTTAAATGACCTTCGGGATGGTCAGAAAAGTTTCAAATTGTTTATCAAACAGGTCGGAAGTGAAAATCAAAGTCAGGTAGTGATGGCAAAAGTTTAACAATCGGAAATCATGGTAGGGAGTTCAAATGGTCTCAAACACCGAAGGTGAAACATAGGAGGGTAGTCGTCAATGATCAATCAACCTATCCTTTATCAGAATACAAATCAAAGCTAACTATTCAATGAAAACATATCGGCAACGCAAGTCTTATCGTTCAAAAGTGAGAGGAAAGCATTCTTATACTCATGGGAATAGAGATGTTTAAGACGAACTCAGATAGGGTCAGAAGATTCATAGACTATCAAAAGCATATAACAGAATGCATCAAGTAAGAGATTCTCAGAATACCCGAAAAGACATCAGAATGATTAACAAAAGAATCAGAGGTCGAAGTCGGAATCTTAGGTGGTGCAAAGCGTGAGCTTAACAAGCAGGGCATAAATCAGAGTGATGCGGAATCAATGCTACTTAAACAAAAGCCTTATAGTCTACCCATTCCTCACTTGGTCAAAACTTAAGTTCCTATAGGGAAATCCTAAAGCAATTCTTAAAGGTTATCTTATGAGCGCATACAGTGGAAACTTAGTGGTCTAACTTACACAGGTCAAGGGTAAATGTATTACGAGTCGCAGCCTGTCACTCTGATACCATAAATTGTAACACCCCAACCCGGCAAGGGTAGAAGTGTCACGCAAATGGTGACATATCAAAGGCAAGCATAACATACGACTTACATAATACAAACGGTTTACAATATCACAAAGGAAAATATACCAAATCTACGTAGTCATACATAAATGAATACTAAAACTAAGGTATCGTCTTCATAAGCTAATCTCTCATCCCAAAGCAAACCCAAGCTCCTGGCTTCCTACTAAAACCTGCCGCAGGAAAAGAAATGCGGCTGAGCTACTAGAGCCCAGTGAACAGATATAACGTAACAAGCAGTAGCATAATGAATAATACATGAGTAAATGAGAATGGAAGCATGAATACATGGTAAGAATACATGGTATCATAAGGGAAAGGAAAAAGGTGCATGGTAAAGAAAGGTCAGTAATCCACTACGAGCCCATAACATGAAATCATAAGCATAAACATAATCATAAACATGTAGAGGGGAGACCTCTTAGTATCCTGTAAATATGAGGGGTGTCCTCATCATGGGTTGGAGTAGCTAGCTCCCGGAGTGTGAAAGACGTGTATCGCACACACCATCAGTCACCATGAATAACATAACATAACATGAACATGAACAAATCTAGGATGCATCCATACACCCCAGGTGGCCATAATCTGCCTCTACATAAACATGAATCATAAACATAACATGCAGGGATGGGATAGGTCATCACTCTCCTACCCTAGAGTCATGCCATCGGTGCATCGACTGACATGGACATGAAACCCTCATGCCTAGTGAGTGGCTCGTAGTATCAAACTGAGGGTAAAGGTCAAGTATCATGAATCATGTTTTTAGTTTACTTGAATAGGTCAATATCTTGTTTCATAAGTTCATAATCATAGGTTCATAATCATGGTTCATAAGCAAGGTTCATAAGCAAAGTTCATAAGTAAAGGTTCATGAATGAAAGGTTTATAATCACAAAAGGTTCAATATGATGGTTCAATAATCGGAGTTCATGAATGAAGGGAAACATAGCAATGGTATAGGGAACCCTAATATGAATCATAATAAGAGAATGAAGGCCTCTTATTTAAGAAGCAGAATATCTGTACCTTATTGCTTGACAAAGGAAATCACAAAATAAGATGATAATGAGCACAGGTCACTCCCTCTTCACACCTAGAGGAGTAAAGACATGATTACTAAAGATCCCATTTCCATATTAAGTAACTTTCTATTTTTAGCAGGTTTCCATTTTTGGAAAGTTTCCTTATTTAGTAAGTTTCCAAAATTAACAGATTTCTATAATGAGTAAGATTTAAGTATTATAATTTAGTTAAGTCATTAATTTAGTATCATTATGGAATTAGGATTGACTTTAGCAAGTTATAAAAGTTTAGGGTTAAATATGACAAGTTTACATAGTTTAGGGTTTTAATTGTAAATATATCATGTTAAGGGTCTAAAATGAAAATATCATAAGTTATTCATGTAAATACATCCATTTATTCAGAATTACCTCTTTAGTCCATTTAGTTCCATATTTTACACTTTAAACCCTTTATTTATAAAAGTTACAAAATAAACCTTAAAGTTACATAGTTTACAATTTAAGCATATAATATCCTTAATTACACCATTAACCCTTAGATTTAATTATTTACAGGATCTACCTTCTAATTTCATGTATGGTACGATTTATCCCTTTAGTTTCACATAATTACACATCTAGTCCCTATAGTTATAAAACTTATATATTAAACAATGATTTCATAACAATTACATATTAGCCCCCATAATTATCCAAAATTACACCGAACCCTCTTAATATTATTATTTACTCAAAATGACTTCAAGTTTCCAGTATTTACATTTTTAGTCCCTTGATTTAATTAAATTGCAAACCGAATTAATAAATATATATATTTACCCATTTAACCTTTTAAATACAAAATTTACATATGGACCCTTCATTTAATATTTTATACGAATTATACCTGGTTCAAATAACTTACAAAAATTATCCCTTGAGTTTTAAGAATTACGAAACACCCCCTTATATTTTATTCTTTCAATCGGTAATTCACAAAATCAAACAAAACCCTAATGTCCAATCCAAATCATTACCCCATGATTACCAAAAACCTTAAACACTCATTAATGATCAGATTCCATGTCATGAACCCTAGCCCTAATCGATTGCATTAGGGTTTCTTTTTATTTTCTTTCTTTTCTTTTATTTTCCATAAACCCGATTTGAACAATAATTTACCACGAAATTTTTAGGCTTCTAAAACTCGAACCAATATTTTTTCCCAGATTATATGGATCGTATAGAGCTCAGGAAAAATAAGCCTCACACCCAGAAAATTCGTTTATCATATATTAGAATTTACACCCTTTTTAATACTGTAAATTCACAAAGACTAACCTAGGCTTCTACAATTCGAAACACCATTTTTCCTAGCTTATTTGATGACGAAGGAACTCATAAAAATTAATATCATAGCCCAGAAAAATCGTATAACATGATTTACATAATTAACCCATTTTACCCATTTTTAATTCAACCGACCCATTAAACCTTGCATGATTCGAATCCCATATTTTTCACAGATCATATATGATTTAATAAGTATAAGAAAAATGCCATACCAATTATTTAAAGTGTGGAAGGAATTTTTAGCAATTATACCTTACGTACGGAATAAAATAGAGAAAATTCGCCACCACTTGATCTAGGCTTCTACAAATCGAATGGCTATTTTTCTAGTCTTCCTTGGATGTTGCAAAACACCAGAAAAATACTCTCCAAGCTCCAGAAATTCGTATGAAGGCTCTAGGGGTTTTTGGGTGTGTTTTGTTATTCGGTTTTAGTTAATTAGAGTTTTTAGGGATTTCTATGAAACAAATAGGGAAATGCCGTGTATAAGGAGGGGGGAGGTGCATAATTTCGGTCCTAAATCAAGACCAAATCAATGGGCTTTAATTGCATTGATTTTCCAATATTTTGTAAGTTAATTATGGTTTAATGTAAATTAATGTGATTTATTTGAAATAAAATTGTATTAAAGTGTTTGTACATATAATTTGGTGAGACAAAGACTTTTGGGCATGTAAAAATTATTTCATTTCATATATGGCTTATTACTTAAATTTTTGAGATCAATATGGTACTTTCAATATCCGTAAATAAATTTTTAAACTTGTAGGGGCATTTTGGTCTTTTTACATGTTTCAGATTTTAGGGTTTTACAATCAATCACAAGAACATTGCTTGAAGAACAAAGATCATGACTTTGAAGAATCAAAGACTACGAGCTAGGAACTTAGATTCATATAATTGAATGCTAGAATTCAAATTGTAATTTCCTGGGTGACCTCCCTTAGGGGGAGATTGTTAGGAATATAAATATTCACATGAAAGACTCGGTCACCCCGAGTATCTATTTAGCATTTAAGTAGCTCGTAGGCTTATTAGTTTTAGTTTAGTTATCGTATCATCATGGAGTCGGGTTGGGTCTTTACCCACTGTAAGCCCGTTCCATAGCCCGCGTAGAGACGGTTTAGAGTTTGTATATATACCCTTTTCCCACCAAGGTAAGGGGTTGGACCTTTCATTACTTTCAATCTAATACTTATCATTCTCTCTCTCTAAAAGGCTCCCACTTTCTCTCTCTAGAATTTAACCTTAAACATCAAATTTCTCTTGTGTTATGATTATGATAACTCTACATGGGGTAATCCCACTGTTGGCATCGAATCAATTCTAAAATCATTTGTTTGGTATAGTACTTTTGAAATAGTGTGCATGATTGGAATATTAAAACCCATATCGGTATATTTTGGTGGGTATTCTGACATATCTAGTGGGATTCCTGACACAAAAAACATCTCAGCCAATCAATTTTTATTTTTTGATAAACTCAGCCACCCAACTTTGACTTTATCTCGTTTACTATTTTGTTTTTTATTTTTATTTTATTCTAAATAATATTTAAAAACAAATGAGTAAACTTCATAAATCGTCCCTGTGGTTTACCGGATCCAACGAAAATGGTCCCTGAACTTTAAAATCCCCGGATCCAGTCCCTGTGGTTTACAACCCATACGGGTTTGGTCCCTTGACCGGGTTATCCGTCAGTTGACCGTTAAATCCGTTAAGTAGAGTAATATATTGGGGGTATTATGGGTAATTCATGTTTTGGCGCCACAAACTCAGTGCATATAACCCTAAATATCAGACTTCATCCCTAAACTAAATCTCCCACCCACCCACTCTGTAAATCTGCGAATTGAGCATCAAATCGAAAATGGCGTGTGAATGGAAAGTGCGTAAAAAGGGTTCAGCATGTAATTCGTATCATGATTATCGTAAGTACAATTCTTACCACCAAACTCTTCATTTTAGTTTATTCAGTTGGGTACTAATTTTCAGTATTTTGTATGAACAGGTGAGTGTCCATTCTTTTTTTCTCTAAAGATTAACCATGGAGGTGCATTCACCAGTCATCCCAACATACGTTACAAAGGTGGCAAGGTCAATTGGATATACGCAATTGATTCATATGTGTTCTCTGGTCATGAGGTTGCCTCTATGATGAAAGAGTTAGGGTATGAAAATGTAGACATGCAGTTTAATTATAAGGTACCTAACTCTGATTTACATAATGGTCGTAAAAAACTAGAAACTGATAAAGATGTGATGGAATTGTTGAAGTACGTAGCTAAGTATAAGGTTATTGATGTATATGTTGATCACTCTGTTTCTAAGAAACCTGATAATACTGATGATGTACTAGAAAATGTGGATACTGTTGTACTTGATGATGTAAGTGAGGATGAGTGGTTGAAGGATTGTTTAAAGAAGGTTGGAAGGGTGAATAAGAATGTAGGCCAGTCTAGTAGGAATGAAAGCCCAAATGTAGATAGTGAACATGGTTCAGATAGTGACAATGAATCAGATAGTGACAATGAATCAGACAGTGATGATAGTGACTTCATAGTTGATGAAGACCAGATGATGAATAATGTAGAGGTTGATATGGCTGAATTTAGGAGTAACATAGATACAAATGTAGAATGAGTTGGATGTGCAGAGACTGTAGAAGAAGTGACTGAGGTGGTTGATGAGGAGGAAGTTGATTATGAGGATTTTGTTAGTGGGAGTGATTCAGATGATGAAGGTCAGAGGAGAAAAGCATTAAGGAAGGTGGCTAGGATGAATAAGGCTCATGCTGGTAGTGAGGGTACAATATGGAAAGAAAATTTCTTTGTTGGTCAGCAATTTGGTAATAGCCAACTCATAAAAGAGATGGTGACAAGGGTAGCAGTTGAACAAAGAAGAGAGTTGTGGTTAAAGAAGAATGACAAGCTTAGGGTGAGGGCAGTTTGTAGAGGAAAGATACCAAATTTTTCATCAAGTAAGGAACTTGTGGTTCATACTGGGCTAGCTGATGGGTTGAGTGGAATGGGGGTGAATTGTATCAAGTAAATGGTCCTTGGGGTGATCAGTGTGTAGTAAACATGAGGGATAGAGAGTGTAGTTGTAGAAGGTGGGAGTTGAGTGGGATACCCTGCAAACATGCAGTTGCATCCATATGGAATATGGCTAGCAATGGGATTGAAACTCACATACCAGAGTCATATTGTCATCCATGTCATTGGCTTTCAACATGGGAAGAGATGTATAGGTCTAAGATTAATCCCACTAGATCACCAGAGTTTTGGGAAAAGACAAATGTTCCAAATACAATCATCCCACCAGATCATCACACACAAATTGGAAGGCCAAGGAAAAAGAGGAGAAAGACTGCTTCTGAACTTGTAGATATAATGGTTAAAGGATCCAAATTAAGCAGGGCAGGAAAGTGTCTTACTTGCAAACTGTGTAAGCAAGTTGGTCACAACCAAAGAACTTGTAAGGGTCAAACTGGTATGGGTTCACAGAGTGCTGGTGGTTCAAAGAAAGGTAGTGGTGATTCAAAGAAAGCTGGAGGTGGTTCAAAGAAAGCTAGAGGTGGTTCAAAGATTGGTATGGGTTCACAATCAACACAGCAAACTGCACAGACTGATGGTGTTGGAACACAGCAATCACAGTCTATATGGGTGAGACCACTCCCTTCACTCCTACAGGAATCATCATCAAAGATGACAAAGACAACTGCAAGTAGGCTCAATTGAATTATGTGATGCTATGGTCTTTTGTTCTTATGTATGGATTAAGTTGTTATGTATTTAGAAAGATAATATGTATGAATCATGTTATGGTCTTGTGTCCTTTTGGTACTAATGAATGGTTTATGTTAACTAAAACTTTTTTATTGTCTTTACTACTTATGGTCTTTTGCTCTTTAGAAGTCAAAGTCAAATGGCAGTTTCTTTTGTTCTAAATGCAGATAGTCTTTTGCTCTTTAGAAGTCAAAGTTAAATGGCAGTCACATACCAATTTCTTTTGTTCTAAATGCAGTAAGTTACCTGGCAGTCACATACCAACCAAGCCTTTAATGGCATTTACTTTTACATTGAACTATGTGATCTTCTTAACTTTAAATGGCCATTACCTAAACACAACATCACACACAACATTACACCATCAAAAACCTGTGAAACAATAAACCTAATCCATAATGACTTCCAAGCCAAATGTTATTGAAATATCCTCTGATTCATCATAACTAATGTCTCCAAAACCTTATTGGAATTTCCCCTACCCTCCTACAGGTAGCTTTCAAAAGAGAATACCACCTAAGGGAAAGGTTGTTCACTCAAGCTCTGATTTTAG
Organism: Artemisia tridentata subsp. tridentata; assembly: GCA_021014915.2. Lineage (NCBI taxonomy): Eukaryota > Viridiplantae > Streptophyta > Magnoliopsida > Asterales > Asteraceae > Artemisia > Artemisia tridentata. The sequence goes on from CP139503.1 coordinate 315,864,313, forward strand.
CTCCTTTAACAGTAGCTTTTTCAATGATAGCTGGGTTTCTAGCTATCATTCAACATCTGAAGATGAAGTTGTGTCAAAGAAAGCCACAATCTCCAAAAAACCTGCTCAAGTTCACACTCTTTCAATCCCAAAAAAAAGGGAACAAGTTCTAGGCCTAACAAATCAGGAAACTTGGGAAGAAATCCAAGCAAAGAAGAGAAAGGGAAAAGGCCCAGTTGAACTCACTAAGGGTAAAGGGAAAAGGACCATTGGCTAGCTGTCTATGTCTTGATGTTATGATGCTACTGTAACAAGTACTATGTTTTCTCCTACTATGTAATCAACTATGCAATCAACAATGCATCTATGTATGCAGAATTTTGTTATGTAATAACAGTTGGTTTTCAAGTTGAAGATTCTATTTTTCATTCATGTTAGACCCAAAATACAACTTGAAAAAACTAGTATCTCTTGCTAACATTCATAACCTACTGATAACCAAAATACAACCTGCTAACATTCATAATCTACTGATTCAATACATGAACCATATCACTTTAAAACTAAATAAACTAAAAAAAACAACTAACTGATAACCAAGAACTTCTTCATTCTTTTAGTTTCAACACATTTTTCTTCTACTTCTCCTTGTAATCGATTCATTGAATTTAATAGACCAGGAATGATTTGCACAACCTTATCACACATAGGAGGATCATACCAATCTATTATCCCATAATTTGATACCTATTAAAATTGAGAAAAATTAATTAGGTTAAATTATCCCAAATTGGGGGTTTTTTAAAAACTACGAAATTGAACACTTACTCTTTTACCACAACAATAAAATCGTCTGCCTGGGTTATGTTGTGTCCATGAAGTTTTGTTCAAGGCTTGTGATCCGCAGTGCTTTCATCTCACCATCAAGATCAGTGCGTGTTTGTGAGTGTGTTTTTCGTGTGTTTAGAAGCAGGAAAAAATAAAGCATAACATATAAAACTATTACTAATTAAGAGAATGACTAAAGTACCCCCCCCCCCCCCCCCCCAAATATTAGCCACGTCACCTTTATTAGTGGTCAATTGACGGATGACCCGGTCAAGGGACCAAACCCGTATGGGTTGTAAACCACAAAGACTGGATCCGGGGATTTTAAAGTTCAGGGACCATTTTCGTTGGATCCGATAAACCAGAAGGACGATTTATGAAGTTTACTTAAATTTTTTATAACATTATAAATCAAACTTTTTATATATAATAATATTTATTCTCTCTCCTAATCTTTTCTCAAATCCATTCAAAATCTTTCAAACTTTTCTCAAATCCTAATACCTCTTATAAACCAAACGGGCCCTAATATGGACCGAGCAATCAGCCTGATTGCAATTGGCCCACGACCAAGGGCCCAAATAAGGTCTTAAGCGATTACACTACAACAGTAAACGCCTTTTATACTATATATAAAATAGGAGGGACCAATATGCAATAACACGAATATCCAAGTACCAAAAGTATAAAAATCCACTCATCTTCAATCCCGTTAAACCCTAACCCTCAACAACAAAAAAAACAATAAACCCCAACCTCGTACGACAGCAACAAATGGCGGCATTTGAGTATGTAAGCAACGTATATGACACAGCATTAAAACCAAGGCTGTTACGTTCATTAATAAAAGAACACATCCCTGATGAAAAACAACAGCTGCGAAACTCATTACAGCTGTCACACCTTGTATCTGCTGTTAAAACACATGACTTGTTGTCTGAAAGACACTCGAATGATGATAAAAAGATGGCTGAGAAATGGAAATCTGCTGTTGATTTGTGGGTTGATCGTGTTCTTATGCTTCTTTCTAGTAACATGGTATATTTTATTTAGTTTATGATTAATGAAAATGATATAAGTTTAGCTTATTAGCTTTGCGGGGATTGCTTATTTGTGGGTTTATGAGCTTATTTGATTTCGGTTTATATTTCATAAGCCCTAATTTTCTGGCTTATTTTGAGACTTATGGGCTTATGTAAGTTTATTATGATATGATAAACTTGTGTAAGCCCACAAGTCTCAAAATAAGCCCCAAAATTGGGGCTTAGGAAATATAAGTTGAAAAACGAATAAGCTCATAAGCCACACACAAGCTTATTTGTTTCATCAAACACCCCCTTATTTGCTCTACTTTTCTGTTTATCTGCTTTTTTTTTAAGCTCATAAGCCACACACAAGCTTATTTGTTTCATCTAAACTGCTTTTGCTTTTCTTAGGCTTATGTTTAGGTGAAATTAGTGACGGACTAATGGGGTTCACCTGAATGGAAATTTTGCATAAATTCTTTGGTATTTTAAAAATGCACCTTGTTAAAAAGTTTAGGTGCAAGTTTATGTATAGTTAGCGCATTTATGACTGAGTAAACGTTTTGTGCACGTTCCGATAGTAAGTTCTGGGTCTGCTCTTGGGTGAAATAAGCTGTTTCATATAAGCATGGAAAAAGCTGCTTATTTGAAATGAAATTAAAATACCCTTTTTCTTTTACTAATATGGATTTGGTTCAAAATTTATAAGTATATAAATAAGCAAATCCAAACATTTCTTTCTGAAATGAATAGTTTTAAGGCGCTTATAAGTAGTTATTTGTAAGTAGAAGCATAAGCAGAAAAGAAAAAGCGATCCCAAATACAATCTTAGTAAGAGATTAGGAGAGTTTTTCTTTTATCGGTTACTATTTAGGTTTAGAGGATGTAAGCGGCTAAAATGTGAAGTACAGTTTGTTGCTGTTGATGATAACATGGGATGATGGTAGCGTGATTGTTATTATGTAATTTTTATGCCTTTTTTAGAAGTGACGATCTGAGTTTACTTTTAATGTGTGTGGTGTAGCCAGATAAATGCTGGGCTGGAATATGTTTATTAGGGGTGACTTGTGAAGGATGCAGTCCTGAGCGGTTTCTTGCATCTTACTCTGTTTGGTTTCAGAAGTTGCTTTCACATCTTCAGGTATTTAGTCTCTGTTCTGCTTTTATAGTTTGAGAAGTCGTTGTGTTAATGGATATTTGTAATGCCAATGGAGGGAATTAGACAAGATATCTAGCTTACTAGCTATCTTGCGGTGTCAAGATTATCAATTTTGCGTGATGATTTTAAGATGTTACTAATTTAGTTTTAGCAACTCTGAAAATGTAGTTAACAAAAATGGGAAATCTGATACCGGATTTGACAATGTAGTTATATGCACAGAAAAATGATAACTAAAGGGAGGGAGAGAATCTGATATTCTGATTTCAATGTATAAGAGTGGCAGATAATTTGTATATTCTTTTAAATATTATCATTTTATATATTTTATATACTGGTGACCGTGTTTGGCATGACCACTAATGAGACATGACTACTTGGACAAACTATATATCAAAAAGGATGCACCCATTAAACCATTTCATAAATAGGTGCGCTTGTTTGACATAACCTTATGGTGTGAGATCTCTGTCAATCTTCATTTATCTTGCATTGTAATGAGTCTATCTTTCCTGTAAGCATGATGGTAATAGGGTGAGCGCTTATGAATCTCTTCAACTATCTATTGTTTATCCCCTTTCAACTTATTGCAAATGATGCCATATGCTATGCGCTTTTGTTATATCTGGAAATATATTTTCAATCATGAGTATACAACATAGTGACACACGACCTTATTACTTTGAATCCTGTTTAAAAGTTTGATAACAATATAACACACACTTTCTGTAAGTCAGTATTTAGGCTTTATACTTTAGCTGGTTCTGTTAAATCTAATAAATACATGTTTAGCTAAAGTTAATATTTTTTAGTTGCTGTGTTTCGAGATTGTTATATGTTGGTGTGCTACATTTTTGAATCTAACATAAGTCTGCATTGTGCACTCTAAATCAGCCTCCTGCAGAGTCTCACTTTGTGAAGGCTACTTGTTGTGTCTCATTATCAAATCTTCTTACAAGGTACTATATATTTAATTTCGCATTTGCAGACATAAAATTTTGATACTGTTATGATATCGTAGGTGTACCTAAATAACTTTTGTTAATCAGTAAATGTATCGCATCGTTTTTTACATGTTTGTTTCAAGTAGCAGAAGATTGTATAAACTACATAAAAATAACTTTGACATGGTCCAAAATGAAACATATTTAGCAACTAGCAGACATAGTTTATCATGACGTAACTAAACACATGGAAGTAGATTGATATTTTATTTAGGAGAAAGTAGATGGGAATATCAAAAACATTGATTATGTTCTAACGTAAAACATCATAGCAACTAGCAGAGCTACTCACAAAACGGTTTTGTGAGAAACTCATGGGGTTCTTTTAGGCAAGCTTGGTCTCACCACTTCACCAGTATCTACAACCAAGCTTGAGGGGAGTGTGGACTGTGGACCAGTTTGTTGGGTATTTCTGGATCAATGGTTTGGGAATGGGATATAGTTGATAAAATGTGTTTGGTTTGAGGATGCGAATTTTGAAGTTATGAATGAAACCCTTAAAGATAGGCTTTCTTAGGTCCTTTACTACATATTTTGTGGGGGCATTCATTCTTTATTATCTGCTATTATAATATGTACACACTTACTCAAATCTAATTTCCTTTTCATTTTCATCAAACAAAAAGATCTAAACTTTTTCCATTTGAACTAGGTTGAGTGGTCTTCAAAATACGAAGAGAGATGGGACTACACATGCTGCAAAACTTGTTCAACCAGTTTTAAATCTGATGCACGAGGATAGCTCAGATGCTGTATGTATTTGTATTACCAAGTTCAGGGCCATTTATCTTTCATTTTTTATGGTGTAGCTGCTAATACCAACTGCCTGCCCTCAAATTGGATACTCATTCTTTTCATCCCAAAGACCTAAAGATTTTATGTACTTCAAAATTTCTCATCCAACACTTTTCGGATTCACATAAACTTCTATTCCCCCCCCTAAGCTTTGGGCTTATCCCCCCCCCCCCCCCCCCCCCCCCCCCCCCCAACAAAAAAATTTCCCCCCCTAAGCTTTGGGCTTATCAGCAGCTTTCTGCATGCTATGCGTATATAAAAGCAATTTTAATCTGGACATCTAAGTAATGTAGTGTATGTTAAATCTATATTATCTGTTATATAAGACATTTTATAATCAGAAGGTGATGGCTTTTAGTCTAATATTGTACTTTTTTGCAGGAAGGAGCTGCTAGTTTGTTATGCACCATTTTGACTTTATTTCCATCTTCTCTCCAGAAGACCTGTGATTCTGTAAGTTATCTGGCTCTTTTGTAAAGTGTGTAGAAATATCATCTTGTTTATTAAAGCACACAGGCACTTCTCCACTAATTGTCTCTTGGGGAATAAGGAATCAGGAAATATTAAGTTCTTTAGTTGTACCAGTTGCATAATTTTTGGTTTTGGCAATATTATCTCGTGCAACTTGCAATGTTACTTATTAGAAGAAATGTGCAACTGAAGACATTTATGCAGTAATCTCTCACTCACTTACACCTGATCACTATCTAACATTGTTATGTTCTATAAGGGAAGTTGTGACTTGTGATAACTTTTACTACATAATAGATATGCTAAGTCGTCAGTAGTCATTATCTGACACTTTGCTAATTTTGGCAAAAACGGTTCTTCTTAATGAAATTACATTTTTTGCTGACTGAACATATATTCTGTGGTAAATTGTGATAAACGATGGCCCTTGGTTGATTTTCTGAAAATTGTGACAGGTTGAAGCTGCTATTGTTACAAAGATTATGTCTGGGAAATGCACCACTGATATGTTGAAGGTGAGACCATTCTCTATCCTTTTGACTGTTGGGATTTTTAATGGTGACAGAATTTCACACGTATTTTCTTCTGTGGCCAGAAACTTGCTCGTTGCTTATCATTACTTCCCAAATCAAAAGGGGATGAAGACAGTTGGTCTTTGATGATTTACAAGGTCTTAGTTGCTATTAATGTTATTCTAAATGATTCATTCCAAGGTTTAGAAGAAGGTAAGTTTTCTGGAGAGTAATTTGGTGTTTGAATGTTTGATTATGTATTTATGTCAGCAGTACTTACTCGGTTATGCACATACATTGCAGAAACTAGGTCTAGTGAAATCATGCGGGCATTAGTCCCACCGAAAAAAGATCCACCTGCCCCTCTTGGAACAACAACAACAACGATTTCCAGTCCACCTGCCCCTCTCGGAGGCCTTCCAATATTCGACATTTCTAACAAGGCAACACTGCAGGAACGAGTCTCGATGCCTAGTATATCTGCACTGATGCTATGCTGCTCTACAATGCTTACAACTTCTTATCCTGCCAAGGTAGCTTCAATCTTTATATTTTCTAATCATCTTCAATATAGCTGAAGGAGTAACATAATTTAAAAGCTACATTTGTTTTGATTGTAGGCTAGACTTCCTGTTCGGCTATTGTTAATGCTTGTTGAAAGAGTTCTGACGGTGGATGGTTCTTTGCCACACACCTTGTACCCCACTATCACTGCAATGCAACAGGAATATGTATGTCTAGAACTTCCAGTTCAGCATTCATATAGTTTGGATATCCTATGTGGTATTGTCAAGGGAGCGCACAGGTGATCTAAAATATTTATCCTTCTTTTATTACTGTTTGTGATGAAGCATATGATTTCATTTCACTTGAAAGAAAAACGAGATAAGATACTCGAGTAAAATATGTTGATCTGCGACCTTGAGTCATATGAAAATTGCCAAATATGCTTTTCTAGAAAAGGTGCTATTGTGTCTGATTTCACTTTATATGCTGGATTTATGGTAGGCATCCTTTTAATGGAATTTCAGGCCCTAGTCAACTTTATTCTAAAACATAAAATTATCTTCTTGTTCATCAATTGGTTGATAGAAAACTAAGTCATTATTTAGCTTCTTGATGAATGGCTTGACTTGTAAGTTGCAACTATGAAATATATTAAATTGATCCTTAAGCTGTTAAATGTGATCACTCTATATAAGATATTGCAGATCGTTAGTACTTTTAGCTTTGATTTCATATGTAAACTGATAAACCTGTATATCCCGCTCATCTATTTGTAGTCTTGTCAACATGTTTAATTGTTCTAAATGCCATATAAATTGCTTCAGGATATCACTTTTTGATGTGTGGTTTCTCACATTATGTGAATGGTTCTTATTGCAGTCAACTGCTACCACATGCTGCACATATGATTCGAATTGTAACAGAATATCTCAGAAGGTGTGAACAACCTGAACTTAGGATAAAACTCTATGCCCTCATAAAGTTAATGCTGCTGTCCATGGGGGTTGGTATGCTTTTAACTTTTATTTATCTTTGTTCCCATTTTTTAACGTATTATAACAGTTTCAATTTTTGACCTTTTATAGTCTTTAAGAATATATATATCTAGGTTAGTATTTTAAGTGTACTTGACGGGCAATTTAATGATTACTTTTTTGCTGTGCAATTGAGCAGGGCTGACAATCTACCTAGCTGAAGATGTGGTAAGCAATGCTTCCATTGATCTGGATTCAGTAGGTGATCGTGGTGGTGAAGCATGCTCTAATTCAGAACCTGTGCAAAAGAAAAGGAAGCATGAAATGGCAGTTACATCTCATGAAAATCAATCTGAGACAATATACATGCGCAAAAACCGTGTACCAGTTTCTCTCAAGATTGCGGCTCTTGAAGCATTAGAAACACTTCTCACCGTGGTATGTTTTTTTGTTTAGCTTAATTAGAGATTTAGAGTATTCAATTCATGTTTAGACATATATATTTTGTATGCATGCATAACAGCATAGACGTGTTTAGGCATGAGTAGATGTCTAAATTATAGAGGAAAAGTGGTGTGGGTCAACATGACACAACTCGTTTTGGGCAGTACAAAATTGCCCATCTTGACCCATTGCCCAAGCCTCTCACTTTGCCGTTGTGTGTTTTCTTGTTAACTCGATTAGAGTACCCGATTCATCTCTTAGACATTCTTCTTGTACATTTGTATGGATATGCTGTTCGAAGAAACCTGACTAAGTTTCTTTGTTTTTATGTTCCTGTAAATTGTAATTTTAGCTTTCATCTAAACTATGGTACTGATTTTGGCAGGGTGGTGGACTGAGATCTGAGGGATGGCGATCAAATGTAGACTTACTTATTAAAACTGTAGCTACAGATGCTTGTAATGGTGGATGGACAAAACCAACAAATGATTCTAACAATACTCACAGCAATAGTTCTAGCTGGGCTGATTTTCAGCTTGCTTCTTTACGTGCTCTTTTGGCATCCCTTCTTTCGCCTGGTCGTGTACGTCCTCCATATCTGGCTCACGGTCTTGAGCTTTTCCGTAAAGGTATCTTTGTATGTCATGATTTCAGTATGCTGATCCTTTTTCTATGCTTAGTCTATGTATAATGTTCATCTTTTGGTACTCATTGTCAGGTAAGCAAGGAGTAGGAAGTAAACTTGCAGAGTTCTGTGCACACGCTTTGATGACTTTAGAGGTCCTAATACATCCCCGGGCCATTCCACTCATAGATTTTGGATCCTCCATCGAGTACTCTCCTAATGATGGCAAAAACAGGTTTATGGATAACAACTTATACTTCGGTTCTCAGAAACACAACCCAATTTCAGCTGGCACATCAAAAAACGGTTTTGAAAACCCTGAGTCAGAAGAGGATGATCTGTATGAAAAATGGGTGAAAGATAATGATGCAGACGAACCACTTGTAACTGAGCAACCAAATAACACAACCACCAATGAAGTAACACCGCCATTATCAGAAAAACTTGTTTCTATTGAAGCCCCTTCTAGCGCAAAAGTAACGCATGAAGATAAAGGGAAGGGGATTATGGTAGAGACGCAGTCACTTGAAATAATTAGTAAGCAGACTGAAGTTCTCAGTCAAACTGTGGACCTTCGAGCATTTGACAAAATGGAAACCGGTGATATGGGGTCAAAAGGTAATACACTGGTATCGGATTTCATGTCTAGTTTAGGTGATAATGACGATCCAATGGATGAGATTCCTGATATTGTTGATGTGGAACCTGATTCTTCGGATGATGAATAGGATTATGATCTAGAAATTTTGATAGGGAATCCAGAGAGGTAATTTGTTGATTAATTGATGTATGCTTTTGCAAATGCAAATTTTTGATACGGCGAATTTTGTTTTCTATTTATGCATTCAGTTTATTGTTTATTTTTTAATGTATTATGTGTATGTCAAATGAAGGTTCGGATGATAATTTATCCTCATACAGTACGTTAAAGTTTTGCTCGACTGCAGACAAATACAAGGCTAAACTGTTGGTCATATTCTGTCATTTGTTTGCAATAGTATCTACAAATGTGTGAACGTTTAATACTATAGCAAAAGTACTTGTACTCAACACGGATGTGCACGGTTTGGTTTAACTAGTTTAGATTGGTTTGATAATTTATCAGACATAACCTCCAATAGAGAGGCCATGCAATGTAGGAAAGAACTTTTGGTAGAAAATGATGTAGTTTGATACTACGCAGTAAAAAGTACACATTAAGAAGATTTAATTGGAGAAGAGATATAATGAGCGTTTAAGAGATGTTTTAAGTTTGATTTGGATTTTGCTTGTAGATTATCAATACTTGGGATTGTTTCCTTTATAATACCATTATCTCACGACATGTATAATGTGACTTTTTAGTTTGTCTGTTTTTAATTCCATCATCTTTAACATTAGGTAAGTTTGTACCTGAACTTAATATGTTCAATACCTACTCCTCACTGGTTTATACTCAAAGCCTCTTCCTTTAATTCTTTTTTTTTTGAACATTACCATTTATATGGATGCATTGTTGCTTACCGATAGGGGTTGCAAAAATTGATAAATCAAAAGAGTTAAAAAGTATTTGAAACGAGGAAAAAACGTTCCCGCCGCATTGCGGCGGGGGTATCTGTTAGATTACGGTAAACGACGTTGTCTTTCTTCAACATAACAAATATATAAGTACCTAAAAAAAATCTGGAATAGAGATTACTGATGTTTTTTTCTTTTTTCTCTTCTGCAGCTTTCTCTTCATGAAAAGCGGCAGCTGCTGATTTCTTTAAGACGACTTATATCGGCTGATGCGAATTCTCTACTGCCTTTCATATCGGCTGACATTTCTCGCCATATTTAAGCTCTGCATGCTGATTTTTGGCGTTTATCTTGCAGCAGCATTAGCAATATGAAGAAGCCAGTAAGGGTAACAAACATGTGCAACTTCCAGATGCAGAAGTTGTCTGGTTCGAGGAAGAACCAATGAATATGGATGACTACAGCTACATTGGCAAACGGCTTGCTACTGCAATGAAACCTCTTGATCGAGGTACTATAGATGACATGAAATATATGGGTCGTGTTCCTGCTGCTGGAACTCCAACTGGTTTCTACACCGTTCACATAAGAGAACAGACGGAACTGGTGCAGAAAGCCTTAACCTCCTGCAATCCACCTTTAAGCGACGGCTCATACACGTCCTGTATATCCCTCTCGGTTACCTGAACACATACAAACTAATAAACGCCAAACACGTTTCTAGAATTTTTCTAATCAAGAAACAGGTAGCGTCTACGTAACTTCATATTCAACTGAGACAACAGAACAATTTTATTACGCATGACATCCATGTCTATGAAATTACATTTTACAAATTAATCGGTTCGCTGAGACACGGCAGTAAAGCATATGTATGGCGGATACCTGCTGTTGTGCGTATGTCACAATCACCATGTCATTACCGATGTCAGCGTACTAAAAGTGACGGAAGTTGTGAATGGCTAAAGATATAATACCTGAATCGAAATTTGTATGTGTCTGCGTGTTGCTGCAAGGAGTATGAGCAGAATCCGGAACGCCAATGACTGGCATCAGAATGCAAATGTTAAAAGGCTGGACAGACGACTGCCGAGACAGTATACTAATATGGATAGATGAAATATCTTACCTTCTGGGAGTAGTCGTTGCTGTATTATTGCTTGTTCTTCTGTATGTCCGCCACTGCAATTAGTGACATTCAAATTTGTCACGTTTCTCGTGCAAACATGACTGCGAATCCCAGGCTGCCTGTAGGTTACCCAAATTCAAATTACCTAATAAGTGCACAAAATAAGCTTAAACAAACTACGACACACAAAGTAACATTTTGCACAAACGATTCGACTTCGCAACGAAAGGCAAAATCATAAATATTATACCTCAAGATGGTATTGCGACCGACACTCGTCTTCAGGTTTGTGAAGTACCTGTAAAACATAAACCAAAAACATTAGCTAACGAAACCACTATATACCTGATTGGATATCCTTTCTTATATTCCAAAGATTAATACAAAGCTGAAGTTAGGGTAGAACCAAGTTTGCAAACATTATCAATATTCATGAGTGTAAATCGTCAGTGTTGCTATATGGCAGGCAAGCTCACAAAATTATTATATATCATATATATAGGAACTACCTTAAAAAATTGAAGCTTTAGATTGTGTGATCGTTCGTGACTGCGGAAGCAGTTCGGCTCTCCAAACGAAGCAGTGCATCAATCCCGACATCATAACACCATACAACTTTTCTACAATAAAAACATAAACATAGCATACCATTATATTCAACAAAAGAAAACTTTAGGAATGAAATAAGATTTTCTCATCTCATTCAGGCATTTCATCAAACAATTTGATTTGCATCAGTTACATAAGTTGCTCAAATATACAAATTAACAAATACTTGGCGGGCTGATTGACTAACCTTCATATGGAGTCAAGGTTGATTTCAAAACCGAATCCAATAATAAAAATCCATAAATACATACAAAATCAATACTTAATTCATTCAAAATCCACACATCCAGTAACCTAATTTTGTTTCAATCCTAAAAAAAAGCAAAAATAAAAATTACCTTCAACTGAAAATGGCTGATTTGTACCAAACCACCCGAAATCACACATGCTTCTTTCTTGTTATAACCTGATACTTCTGAAAACAAAACATACTATTAATTAAACAAAAAGATTATGCAAAACAAAGAAGTTGGATTAGGGAACGTGGTGCACCTACGTCGGCGTCACATCCCGCGAAACCGGAGCCGACCTGCATCTTTCATTCTTGATCTTGTGTGGGAGTCGGTTTGATGATAATGATGGTTAGCTTCTCCACACGTAAGGATAAGGATGGTATATAAAAAAAAGGAAATAAGCGTCTGCATTGGGGCTCACATGGGTGAACGGAAGTAGCGAGTTTAATATTCACATGGGGTCACATGGGCTCACATGAATGTAGTGAGTTTAATAATATTTTAATCAAAGTATAATCTTTAACGGGGCTTGGAACCGGACTGCATTTGTTATAGTTTAATATTCATTCGGGTCGCGGGTTTAATAATTTTTAATGTTTCACGTTACTGTTCGGTGAATATAAATTCCCACCTACCTTCAGGAATTAGTATATATATAGAATAGATAGACGGAATATTATTATTTTATAGAGGAAAGTATATATATATTCCTCACCGACGATGAGGAATTATATATATAGATTTGAAATTATTTGAATTAAACTAATATGATTTGAATATACAATGATTATTAGTAGTTATCAACAACACTAGCTTTTTACAATGTAGTTTTTATCGTGGTGTTACGAGATTTATGTTTCTCATTTAGGCCAGACCAGTCGGGCACATAACGTTAACAATGTGCCAAATCGTGTAACTTATATATGTATCAATAATATATTAGCAATTTGATCCCAATAAACTAAGGTTGCGTTTGTTTTGAGGGTGTAGAGGCTGGATTTGGAAATAATGGTTAAATCTCATGTTTTGTTTGAATAAAGGCATCTACAAAACCTGAGTGCACCCTTAGCATTGGACGGAATACCCTGACATAGTGACCCACGTCCCTACCACTTAGGATATACATGAAATTATGCCCTTATGTATATCTCGTCCTTTTTTCTTTTAATATTATTTCTTTTAAAACATAAATAATGTTTTTTTAAGACAAAGATACACCGTTGGTCCCTAAACTTTCCCAAAAGCATCGTCTGGGCCTCAAATTTGGGAAAATCGTCGCCATGAGTCCAAAAGTTGGGTTTTTGAATCCGATTGCGTCCCTTGACCCGTAATGGTGAGGTCAACGCACTTTTTGTGTTATATTTTCAAGGGCATAATAGTCCAACCACATTTGTAACTATAATCTAACCCAAGCCAAACCCGACACTCAACTTGAGGGACCAACTATGAAATAATATAATTTTTAACTATGCAACTTGACCGTATCTTCTTGGATACACCTATTAATGTTTGCGCAGGAACCAATAAACCCACAACCAACCGTTGACACTTGAGTAAGACCCAATCATCTATCACACACATTGTCACATACAACCTCTACTGAAAACAACCCTCAACAAGCTACCCATATTTGTCCCAAAACAAAAACCAAAAAAACTCTAGCAATGGCAGACAAGGACCTTAGTATGATAGCAGTGGCGGATAAGATGGTAGAGTATGTGAAGGTCAAATATGGTGATACCTGGTTACAAAGAGATGAAATGTCTGATGAGATTTTTGAAGATTTATGCAGATTTGCCAAAGAAGCCGAAGTGATGAAAGGTTAGTTCGTTTATATGTATTTGTGTGATTGACATATTAAGCTTAACAGTCAATTGTGTCCCTAAATAACCCTATTTTATTTGCAAGAAATACAAGCAATGGTAGATTCTACAAAAAAAATAAAAAATAAAATAAAATAAAATAAAAGATTTAAGCAAACTAAAAGTCTGAAGATATGATTAACTATGTCATGTCTACTTACGGGAATAAGTGAGATATAGAAGATGAAATTGCTGATTTGATACTTGAAGACTTGTGGAAAAAAATATGGGAATAAGGAGGTTGCGGAAGGTTAGACTTAATGATTGAAAAGTAGGAAGTAGGATAATAGTAATGGCTAAACTCTGATGTCTTTCTGTTTTTGCTATCTTTCTAGATACCAACTCTAAAGGAAAAGAGGTTGATGTTATTATTATTTCAGACACATCTGATGATGATTTTGGGTTGTTGTATTCAAAGAATACTACTTCCACATCAATGGTTAGAAAGGGAAAGTCTTCCACTTTGAAAGGTTTCATTCCCCAAGCTTCCAAGGCTTCCACTCCAAATGCTTTCAATGCACAACCTGTTAGCACCCTTGTTCATAAAAGTCCAAAACCAAGGGAAATGGTTACAAATGTTGTACTTGGTCTTGTGGCGGCTGTGGGAAGCTCCAGCAGAAAGAGGAAAGAGGAAAGAGTGGTATGTGCCTCCCCCTAAGGAGCTCAAGTCTCCCATCAAAAAGTTCACCTGTTATTTTTAATTGTTTAATTAAGATGTTAATTTTTTTGGATGATGATGGATACTCAAAACGATGGTTATTAAGATGTATATTTTGTTGTATATGTTATAACTAGTTGCTGATCTATGTACATTTTGGTTTTGCTGTTTCCATTTTATCAGTTTGCATTTGCATATGTAGTTTAGTGGGCTGTTTGGAATAAAAAAAATTTGACTTATAAAGTCAACATATACAAAAAAATTAGAAAAAATTACACGGATGGACCTTGTGGTTTACACAGATTTCAAGTTTGGGAGCTATTTCATTTTATTTACGCCAGACATACCTAATTTGGCAAACGTTGCACGAGTTTGGTCCCTAAGTTGGATGGGCGTTATCTTTCTCCGTTAAATGTTTGCATCGTTAGTCCCTCCGTTAGTTTTGTTTGTATCGTTAGTCCCTCCGTTAGTATTTTCGTCTGACTTTTAACTTTTCCGTCCGATTCTTTACGTTTTCGTCTGAATTTTTACGTTTTCGTTCGATTCTTTACGTTTTCGTCCAAATTTTTACGTTTTCGTTCGATTCTTTACGTTTTCGTCCAAATTTTTACGTTTTCGTTCGATTCTTTACGTTTTCGTCCAAATTTTTACGTTTTCATCCAAATTTTTACGTTTTCGTCCGAATTTTTACGTTTTCGTTCGAATTTTTACGTTTTAGTCCGATTCTTAACGTTTTCGTCCGAATTTTTACGTTTTCATCCGAATGTTTACGTTTTCGTCCGATTCTTTACGTTTTCGTCCAAATTTTTACGTTTTCATCTGAATTTTTACGTTTTCGTCCGAATTTTTATGTTTTCGTTCGAATTTTTACGTTTTCGTCCGATTCTTTACGTTTTCGTCTCAATTTTTACATTTTCAACCGAATTTTTACGTTTTCGTCCGAATCTTTACGTTTTCGTTCAAATTTTTACGTTTTCGTCCGATTCTTTACGTTTTTGTCCAAATTTTTACGTTTTCGTCCGATTCTTTACGTTTTCGTCCGAATTTTTACGTTTTCTTCCGATTTTTTATGTTTTCGTCCGAATTTTTACGTTTTCGTCCGATTCTTTATGTTTTCGTCTGAATTTTTACGTTTTCGTCCGAATTTTTACGTTTTTGTCCGATTCTTTACGTTTTCATCCAAATCTTTATGTTTTCGTCAAAAAAAAAAAGTAATTTTTCTAAAAAAATTAATTTCAAAAAAAAAATTAATTTTTGTAAAATTTTTTCGAAATTAATTTTTTTTTTGAAATTAATTTTTTTAGAAAAATTTCTTAATTTATTTTTTAGAAAAATTGATTTTTTTTCGAAATTAATTATGTTTTTCGAAATTTCTTAAATTCGGACGAAAACGTTAAGAATCGGACGAAAACGTAAAAATTCGAACGAAAACGTAAAAATTCGGACGAAAACGTAAAAATTTGGATGAAAACGTAAAGAAATCGGACGAAAACGTAAAGAATTGGACGAAAACGTAAAAAATTCAAACGAAAACGTAAAAATTCGGAAAAAAAAACGTAAAAATTCAGATGAAAACGTAAAAATTTGGACGAAAACGTAAAGAATCGGACGAAAACGTAAAAATTCGGATGAAAACGTAAAAATTCGGAGAAAACGTAAAGAATCGGACGAGAACGTAAAAATTTGGACGAAAACGTAAAGAATCGGACGAAAACGTAAAAATTCGGATGAAAACGTAAAAATTCGGATGAAAACGTAAAGAATCGGACGAGAACGTAAAAATTTGGACGAAAATGTAAAGAATCGGACGAAAACGTAAAAATTCGGATGAAAACGTAAAAATTCGGATGAAAACGTAAAGAATCGGACGAGAACGTAAAAATTTGGACGAAAACGTAAAGAATCGGACGAAAACGTAAAAATTTGAACAAAAACGTAAAAATTAGGACGAAAAAGTAAAAATTCAGATGAAAACGTAAAAATTTGGATGAAAACGTAAAGAATCGGACGAAAACGTAAAGAATCGGACGAAAACGTAAAAATTTGGACGAAAACATAAAGAATCGGACGAAAACGTAAAAATTCGAACAAAAACGTAAAAATTCGGATGAAAACGTAAAAATTCAGATGAAAACGTAAAAATTTGGACGAAAACATAAAAATTCGAACGAAAACGTAAAAATTCGGACGAAAACGTAAAAATTCAGATGAAAACGTAAAAATTTGGACGAAAACGTAAAGAGCCGGACGAAAACGTAAAAATTCGGATGAAAACGTAAAAATTCGGACGAAAACGTAAAGAATCGGACGAAAACCTAAAAATTTGGACGAAAACGTAAAGAATCGGACGAAAACGTAAAAATTCAGATGAAAACGTAAAAATTTGGATGAAAACGTAAAGAATCGGACGAAAACGTAAAAATTCGGATGAAAACGTAAAAATTCGGACGAAAACGTAAAGAATCGGACGAAAACGTTAAAATTCGGATGAAAACGTAAAAATTCGGACGAAAACGTAAAGAATCGGACGAAAACGTAAAAATTCGAACGAAAACGTAAAAAATTCGGACGAAAACGTAAAAATTCGGATGAAAACGTAAAAATTCGAACGAAAACGTAAAAATTTGGACGAAAACGTAAAGAATCGGACGAAAACGTAAAAATTCGGATGAAAACGTAAAAATTCGAACGAAAATGTAAAAATTCGGACGAAAACGTAAAGAATCGGACGAAAACGTAAAAATTCAGACGAAAACGTAAAGAATCAGACGAAAAAGTTAAAAGTCAGACGAAAATACTAACGGAGGGACTAACGATGCAAACAAAACTAACGGAGGGACTAACAATGCAAACAAAACTAATGGAGGGACTAACGATGCAAACATTTAACGGAGAAAGATAACGCTCATCTAACTTAGGGACCAAACTCGTGCACCATTTGCCAAATTAGGTATGTCTGGTGTAAATAAAATGAAATAGCTCCCAAACTTGAAATCTGTGTAAACCACAAGGACCATCCGTGTAATTTTTTCAAAAAATTATAAACCAAAGTGTATTGTTATAATCTTTTAAAACATCCTTTGTTTGCATTTGTAGTTTTGCTTTTGCTGTTTACATTTTTTAGTTTGCAATTGCATATGCAGTATAGTGGGCTGTTTGGAATAATCGAATTTGACTTATAAAGTCAACATATACAAAAATAAAGTAGTAACCAAACTGCATTGTTATAACATATGAATTACAACATATCAGTTAAGTTACATTTACACTGAAAGACAACATAGCATTTCTTGCAGGTAATTCACTTGCTTAATTGACTAGCAGGTGAATCACTTGGTTTTTGACTTGCAGGTTCTTCACTTGGTGTTTGACTTGCAGGTTCTTCACTTGGTGCTTGACTTGGGCATACTCCACTTGGTGTTTGAGTTGCAGTTGGTTCAGTTTCTTCATCACCACTGCCCAAGTAAGCACCAACTCTTGTAGATGCAATAATATGTAAGCCAACTACATATCCACTACTATCTGTTGTAGTTGTGTTTTCCCTTGTAACACCACCTCTACCAGTATAAGATGTGTTTCCCCTTCTTTCAAGGCACACTGGACAAACATACCACAGTCAATGCATACCATTTGACAACCATTTTGTGCATCCATGGTGAAAAGCAATTGATATGATAAAGAGTTGATGATAAGTAGGGTATTATAGAATGCAGGAAAAAAAGGATATAATATGGTACAATGTGGTTGTTGAACAACTAGATGGGATTAAAGACAACATAAATGCTTACAATGGAGCCAAAACATTGAGATTTTGAAATTTTTGACTATTGCATCCTAGGACCATTTAGGACAACCATTTTTTTTGCAAGAACTAACTCCATTTAGGACAACCATTTTTTGTCAAGAAACATTGTGTAATCTACATCCAGTCCATAGTCTTTCCAAAAATTTGCCTCTTCCCTTGCTTCCATTTCTGCTTCTTTTCTTGCTTTTTCATGTTAAAGTTTTTTGAACATTCTCTCCTCTTCCAAAAACTGTTGGAATGCTTCTTCATCTGTCTTTGTCTGCTCTTCTTCTTGATCCAACCTTCTATGTTCTTCTTCTTGAAAAAAAAAAAGAGATTCAAGAAACTCTTGTTCCATAGTCTGCCTTATCTCGTCTTCATCCATACACTGCAAAAAAGTAATATATGCATACATCAACTCCAATGTAAACACACAAGATCCTCAGTCATTCATATGATAAATATATGCATACCTGCTGCCTTCTGCCATCACAATGCCTTTTTCTTCCTCGTATGTTACTTTCCTTTGGTGCTTTTGGAACTTGTTCCTTGTGACACTTACTCTTATTATGTCCAATGGTATGACAATTAGAGCATTTGATCTGTTTACGAGATCTAGATTTGCCCTTTATTAAGCAATTTCAGTGAAAAAAGACTTTAGTGTTTTTGAATTTGAATTTGGGGATAATAGTGGTAAAAAACACTCGTACTTATAAATGCATTCATACACTTTACGGTAACTTAACCAAGTGATATGGGACGAAAACAATAACCTTGCAAGTATACACTGTTTCACCAAGGACCAAACATCTAAGAACAATGAATACAATCAAGACAAGCAAAAAACCAAAAACAAAGGCGGAATAATTAAAAGAGATCTTCATTTATTCCTTAAAATATTACTATACATGATGATAGATGATTTAGCAAAATACAATTTCATAAGCCCCAAAAGACAACAAACATTAAACACTTCATGTGCTTCCATTACTCCTTAACAACAAAATCAGGTAGTCCTAAGAATATCAAGGAAGTTATTCCTGTCCAACACCTGAACATGGGTTTCAGAAATCAACTTCCTAATCTCCAACACCTTGAGAACATTTTTCCTTTGAACCTTGTGAAGATCCTGTAGAACCTTGTAGGTCATAACAGAAGGATGATATTCTTCAAGTTCAGTTATGAACTCTTGTGTTTCTTTTACAATACCAACCAAATCAACATATGACTTTTGGAGCCCCTTTACAAAATGTACATCCTTGTCGTTCTCCCTTTGATAGTAAAGAGCAATGGAATCAAACATGGAGTAAGAATCTGCAGCGGCGGCTAGTTCTTGTAGATGTGGGAAATTGGACATTTTGTTGTTTTTTGTTTAGGGTTGGGAACTCTCTTAAATGTGTCTTGGGTATGCATATAACACCCTGAAACCGGGCCTAAGTATTTTATTACAAGAATGCCATTTGAATAGTTGACTATGACTTTTATAAGTTTTAAGGACTTACGGGATTGGTTAGTCAAACCCGATAGTCAAAGTAATAGTCAAGGTATTTCGTAATGTGGTTATAGGAAAGTATTATGTGTCACAACTATAATGAAAATGGACCTAAGGGACTAAATTGGTAAAGTATTATATAAGTTATAAAAGTGTTATTAAGTGTTTGTGGCC
Organism: Artemisia tridentata subsp. tridentata; assembly: GCA_021014915.2. Lineage (NCBI taxonomy): Eukaryota > Viridiplantae > Streptophyta > Magnoliopsida > Asterales > Asteraceae > Artemisia > Artemisia tridentata. The sequence continues at coordinate 315,884,074 of CP139503.1, forward strand.
AAATGGAATGAAAAGGGACTTGAGGGACCTATTTTGCCAATTAGGCAAACTCACCTCCTACAATAATCTTGATACTTCCACTAGTATCATAAGATTTCCAGAAGATGTGTGTGTGAGTTAGGTGTGTCAAACCAGGAGGAAAAGAAGAGAAGACCATCATGTCTTGATGGTCAAATTGAAGAAGGATTAATGGTCTAATACTAGTAATGTGCCCCTAGTGATAATCCTTATGCAAGTAAGTAACTTCAATCATGTTGAAGTAATGATTTATGAATAGGGTTCATGTACCCTAATTAAGGGAAATTGGGTAAAGATGTTTATAAGCTAAATTAAGAAGTTATGATGAATATGGGTTAAGTATTATTGAAGTTAAGTTAATAAGTTAATGGGATTAATTATCATATAATCATCATATGATTATGTGATAATTAGTAATGGTTAGAAAGGAGTTATGGTTATTGTGGCCATGACATAATTGATTAATTATGTGTTTATGCCTATACTGGTGTTGGCTTAGATGACAAGAATGGAGATGATGATACCCTTGGTTTCATTAGCTTGGGATCGAGGTTAGTAAACCGGCTATAATGTAAACTTATAATGAATTCTATGCATTATGTGTTATGTGGTTTGATGTGTTAAGGTTAATGAATAGCTTGTAGAATTGTGTTTATGTGAAAATGAGTGTAAGGCTAGTTATGTGTTAGACGAGAATGGAATAAGGAAAAAGGAACGTTGTGGCTTTAAGTAGTTAAGGTATGTGTTTATGGTTAATGTTGTATGAGATTAATAGTTGTTATAATGTGCAATGCGTGAATAACGACCTAAAAATCTGAAAATAACTTTTAACAATCGATGCGACTTAACTTAACATCGAATACGATACGTTATTATTTAAATTTGAAAGCATGGAATTCTAAACTATACTTAATGAGAAAATCGACTTAACAAATGTATTATGAAATATATCACACGTTAACATGTTGTTTTGGACTGATTTCCTAGCTTTGTTAAAAATGGTACACGATTTGAACTACCTAAATAATACCGAAAATAAGATTTGAAGTATGGAAAGAATGAGTCTTCCCTTATCCACCCAAAGACTCGGCATTCTTCATTCATATTTTTTTTTATTCGGCCCTTATTTTTTTTAACCGTATATCTCATTCTCACCACCATAAATAAATCCTAAAAATATTCTTAGATCGGCTCTCCTTTTCTCCCAAGAATCAAGGAGATACGGAGCAGAAAGGAAGGTGGAAATCGGTTCCTTTTGATGTACAAGACTTGGTGTGATCGTTGGGTTCTTCATCTTGTGTGGTCGTGTGTTTGGTGTTCGAGGGGTTTGTGTTTTTGGTGCCTAATCCGTTTGTAATCCAATCAGAGGTAACCTTATAATCATCTTTGTATTCTTCTTGATTTGAGTTATAAGTTATGTATACGTAAAAGATATGAAGGCCTAATCTAATGAGCTCATAAATACAATCATACGAATGAAAAACAAGCCACATAAAATCATAAACTTATACGCCTTGTGAATAGTTTTGTGTCACGGTTTTGGGGGTTGTTTGGTGCCCTTATTTCCAGCCTATATTGAATTGTAACATACATGAACCAAACCCTAATATCAGTATTGAATGGCCATTAATGTGGTGTTAAAAGATAAGAAAACCCTAGGCGTAATATGTGGTTAACGAGGGATGCTTGGTTATGATTTCATGTGTTTTTGTGATGGTTTGTACTCATCAATCCTTATGGTGTTTTGTGTATATTTTATGTGTCGAATTAAGGATCTAATATGAGGTTAATATGATAATTAAAACATGTTTCGTGAATTGTCAGGTCTCGTGTGAGTTTTGTATGATTAAAACATGTGTTATAATGGTCTAAAATGAATCCTGAAATGGGACAGCTTGGTGGGACAGCTTGGTAGGTCAAATATGTGTGCATTATAACTCGAGTTTTATAAGTGGTTAATATTGTATTTTTACTTGTAAACCTAGTTTAATGTCTTAATTAAGTTTTCCAATTGGTTTAGAGTGAATTGGAATTGTATTGGTCATATTTTTGAATTTTATGGTATTAGGTGTCGAATCTGAATTTTAAGAGTCTGAAATCAGTTGACTTGCATGATTTTTCATTTCTAAACTATACGTAATTAAGCCATGGGATTCTACAGGAAGTAACTTCTATATGTTTAGTAATTTCATGAATTTTTGTGGATTTTTCCTAAGTGTTTTGATATGTCTTTTAAATGCATACTTCCTGGGTACACCAGCATGTCCATATTCTGGGTAGTCTGTCTTTGTGAATTTTTAAGACATGGTTATACTATTTGATAAATTCTGGAAAAATTCATGTGTTTGTGTGCGTGATAATTGGATGGTAAAAAGGTGTTATGAACTTGTTATAATCTGAATAATATGCTAAGAATCATGGTTTGGGGGTTTGGTTAAACGTATGGTCGTTTTGGTGTTGTTTTGTGTCTCGTGAAATCTGTGCAGAATTTGGGTTGGATTGACGAGTGTCCAAACTAAAGATGCCAACGTGTATTTTAGTGATTTTTGAGTCTAAACATAAGTACTCCTTGTCTACTTTCTGGAAATATAAGATTCATAGCAATTACAGGTCGGTAAGTAAGCTTTTCGATTTTTAGAACATAAGTTGTCAAAGTTGTGATTCTGAGTCGGATAATCAGTTGATGTTTTTTATTTTTAATTTTCAAACCATAAGGAGTTAAGATCTCTCCTTTTACAGGGGTGATATTTAAGTTATGTGTGACTTCCTAGAATTGTTGTGGATTTTTCTGAAGTGTCAAAATGGGTTAATTAAAGGAAAACTTTCTGTATGTATGTGTAGTTAAACTTTCTGGGTAGGTCAAGAAAGATGATTTTTGAAATAGTACTTTTAATTGGTAATAAAATCTATAAAAATTTGAAAAGATACTAAACTAATATGGGAATCACTGGTAATTATTTCAAAATTTTTGGAGCTTAATTAGCAGGCCTTAAAAATCATAAGAATGTGATCCAGATTCACTAATATATCCTAATTAAGTGATGTATGATTTGGAAGTACCTATAAACCCTAAGTTTGTTTAATTAAGTTACTATTTTTGGAAAGTTACTAAATTTGGAAGGTTACTAAATATGGAAAGTTGCTATAAATAGCAGGAAACCCTGAATACGTCAATTTGAATAACAATAAGTACTGAATCAGTAATAATTTATGAAATGGTTCTTAAATGATAAGACGATCATTAATTCGTGTAGATTCGCTGAAGAAGGAGTAACTTCCGACCCTTGTGTTTTCTGATATGGTTTCATTTGTGGTTTGAGGTACATATATTCTACCCTTTCTCAGTAAGGGTTTTGGTTCTCATGATTTCTCGATCCTTGACTTTGATTCATTTGCTTTGCTATGATTCCGTTTGATATGATTCGTTGATATGATCCGTTTGATATTATCATTTGATGATTATGTTTGCTATCCATTCTGTTATGATGATCTGTATATTATCTCATTGATATGAGATTCTGTTATGTTGATATGCTCTGATTAGATATGATATGATGACTTGATATGATATGTTCTGTTCTGTTCTGTTGCCCGAGCTATCTGTATTCCTAGCCATGGAGGTACCATGGCCATGTCATTGAGGCACCAATGACATGACACTTTCTGTGGAGGTGTGATTGATCCACAGCGTCCCCTTCTGTTCTGTTATGATATTTGTGCACATTGGCCATTATGATATATGTATATACATGTCATGAGCAGGTGTATATGTGACAATTCGTAATTTCAGGCCATTTTTCCGAACCTCGACAATTTACTATTCACGAGTTACTATTCATTTTCACTATTCATTTCAAAAATTTTTATTTCATATTCTCGTAAGTTAAACTATTTTAATGATAACCCGAGATTTTGGCACTCGTCGGATAATTTCTGCAAGAATCACGAAACCGTGTCCGAGACTTACTTTAAGGTTTAAACGTCATTTAGGCATCCCGATATGTCCAAACAACATTACCAACAAGAGAAATATATGTTTTCTACCTTCCGTGACATTTTCATGAATTTAGGAATTTTAGGATACCCGGTTTTAAGTTTTGTGACTTTACGACTTACAGTTAGCAATTAGCGGGACCAAAACTCACTCCGTAAGTCAAGATAAGTATCCAGCCTAAAATAACTAGATATTTTCTGAAAAATATCTAGATATTTCAAAGACCTAGTGAAATTACCATTTTACCCTTCCATCAAAATTACCAAAATGCCATTGGACTATATAAAGCATAAACTAGCATTTTTTTTATCAAAAATCACACACTCCCTCCCTCCTTTCTCTCTAGCTCACGGCACACCACAAGAACCAAGGAGATCCCGTAATTTTTCCAAGATCGAGTGTTATACAAGTTCCTTATACCTTCCTTGTTAGAGTTTTGCGATAAAAACTCCAAGGTTGTGATCTTTTTCATCCAAACTCATCAAATCTTCAAGTAAGCTTCAAGTGAACTTTTTCATCATCTCATACTTTCATTTGATCATTAACATCATGTATTTTCAAGTTATATTGGTTAAACATGCTCATATACTTATGTTATTATACCACTTTACAAGTTTTCATGGTTTTTATGAATATATATTAATCCTATGATCATCCCCTTGAATCCTACAATATTTTGTGAAGTCTAGGACCCCATGACACCCTAAGAAGGTGTATGGTAGATCAAGAGATGTTTGGTTGTTGATTGGAAGGTTTTTGTACAAGTTAGTAACTAGGAAACCAAGTTTTGAACAATATATATACCTACTGTCCTTAAATGCAAAACGTGGGAAACTCAGTGGGTTTTGGGTAACTTTGGACCAAAGATTTAGAAAATACATTCCGAGACGAAACTATGGCCGAAAACGGGGATAAAAACGAGTTAATAACGAAGGAGATATGGTTTTCCGAAGTTTAACGACGAAAAGTATTTTAGGAAAATATTGTTGCTGTCCATTTTTGCCAAACGTGGAAACTTCAGGGGTTTCTGGGAAATTTTGGGTTAGATATTCAGAAAATACTTTCAAAAACGAAACCGTAGCCGTTGGAATCACTAAAAGAGCCTTTACGACGTGAAAGTTATGCCAAATACGAGTTAGCGAGGAAAACTATATTTTCAGAAAAACTCACTGCTGTCACAATTTTCAAGGGCTGTTTTGAGGCGTTAGCCGTCACCTAGCCGTCCCGACTTATCAAAAATATGTTAATAGGTTGTCCCACGATTCCGGGGATATAAAGAACATAGAAAACGAGCTTATAACGAAAAAGATACAAGTGTTTGAAACCCGACGAAAAATATATAATTCCATCAGCTTTTACTAATATAAATTTGCCGCAAAACTGTCTTTGCGAGACACCATTTTCACGACTGTTTTTATCCATGATTGGTATGGTTTGAGTCCGAGCCGTCTTCATATGAAATCAAGATCTCCCAGCAAGCTTTCTAAATCAATTGGCCGTTCGTCGAATAGACTTATAACGAATAAACTACGACCTCATCTTTTTACCCAAAAATCCTTTCAAAGTTATCATTTTGACAACCTCACTATAATTCAAATATTTTCTAAGTGTAAACAGTTTTTGCGAGGCACCGTCTTGCGAGTCATTTTCCCGTTGATCGAGTAGGTTTGGGCCATAAACTCCTTCAGGTGAAACAAAGTATTCCCGGCCTATTTTCCAAATCAATCGACCGCTTGTTGATTGAACTAATAATGAGTAAGTTATGATTTTCCTAGAATCGCCAAAAACAACTATTATAAGAAAATATTTCTAAGTATAGAAATTGTTTTGCAAGACACCATATTCAAAGCCGATTTTCTTTATGATCGAGACGTGTATGACCAAAACTCAAATGAGACGGCTGTGAGATCATGTTACAAGGTTTTCAAAAACGTCAAGTTCTATTTCTAACTCTTAACGTACAATATTTTACAGCTAGTTTTGCGAGGCCGTTTGGTCACATTTTCACAAGTTATAAAGAGAGTTATTTTGCGACGAAACTATTATATTTGACGATAGAACACCAAACGAGGATCATAGAGTATCATTTCAATATATTTACACGAAAAGTAGTTTATGACTTGCCGAGACGTCAAAAATGTATTTTTCGACGACAAACATTATTTTCCAAAATCATCGAGTGGTATCGATAACATACGTATTTGCATGTGTAGCATCATTTCATTGCTTACAATAGATCATATCATTCATGTTAGGTCGCGGTTAGAGACCGAGCCTCATTTCAGCATATTCATATCTGTCTTTGTTGCTATCGCATCAGGTGAGTTCCATAGCCCCTATTTTATACGTTTTGGATTACGTTTTGGGGGAGGTACATGCTCAATTATTTTTCACAAGCACTTTAATCTCCTAATGATTAAAGTGAGTTTTCATAGCCCCGATTTTCAAGTTATTACATCATTTCAAATCTCTCGGGGGAGAATGCACTGTACCATTTTTCATGCGGACCAAAGTATATAAATTCATTACATTGCTTAAGTTACCACATTTGCCAAGATTAAAGTCCCCTATTATCATGAACCGTTAATTGTGAGCAAGCGAGGGTGTGTGAATAGATCTATTAAGGGTGACACCTTCGTTCGGGTTGGTCGCACCAACTTGTCATACGAACGCATTACATTTGATCCATTTCAGGGTGTTTGGCAAAGCACTCAGTTGGGGCAATTCATTCAGTCTAGCTTCGGGGTCATGAGCTTAAGAGCTAATGTATCATTTTCATGTGGCAGTTTATTTTACACTTTATACTTGTGGTTTCCGTGTAACATTTTAGTAACATAAACCAATTCATAGTTGGCAATGGGTTGTAAACACACAGGTTGCAAGTCTTGTTATGGGCGGGACTTGGAACTGGGTGGATTTACAATGCCTTTGCTGGGAAAATCTTCAGTCAAAGGCATTACATTTTACAATAAACTCTATGAACTCACCAACCTTGTGTTGACACTTGTTAGCATGTATTTTCAGGTATAAAGCAATAGCACGCTACTGGAGGCTCTTGGCAGGGCATGGCATGGTCATAGAAGACTCTGACAAACATTTGGGACCGTTCTACCTATTTTATAGGGCCTATTTCCGCACTACTTTTAACAATGTAAATTCAACATTTTTGTTAAACAAGGTTGTTCTAAATAATTGAAATGAAAACCGTTCTTTGCACTTGTGTTGTGATACCAATTGAGTTGCACCCCAGCGATGTGAAAGCTTCTGCTGAACCCGATTTTGGGGGTGTGACAGATTGGTATCAGAGCCAGGTTATAGAGAACTGGGTGATTTTAAAACCTAGACTATAGCTACATTTACAAAAACTTAACCCTATGACCGCCGCGTGCCTGCCTGCCAAGCTGATGCCTCAATTGTGGTTTGTTGCTGACATATTTAATAAGATTTGTGTCTTATTATCAAATCATTCATACCCACTTATTATAGTTGATTACTATAGTTGTCTTTCATATAAGCATGCATACATATCGTATACGTTTCAGCGTTACGCCTTTTCTTACATAGTTTCATCATTCGACCACGAGTTTGGTCCTTTGCCTTAGCCTATCAGAACATCTCTTCAAATGTGAAGGACCTAGTATTACTATAACTGAGCTGAGTATTTTAAAATTCATTGAACCTCGGTGGAATATAGACTCGTCATCTATATTCAACCCGGGACAGTTGGACATAGGCTGACTACCTATGCCCCGCTCAGAGATGAATTTTGCAATACTGAGAACAGTTATAATAAAATTTTGTCCGGTTTGCATTCCTACTCGATTTCTAAAAGTTTCAAAACTTCTTGTGTGTGTACACAATCGTTGCAAGAACATCCACACCTGCATCACCTTATGAACCGCCGTCTAGAAACACATCAGCTAACCATAACCCAACTTCAAGCCGTTGAGAGTCAGATCATTGGGAATGACAATCATTTCACCTTTACCATCACGAATTCTCGAGACTCAAGTTGAGGCACTCAAGGAAGGAAACCGACAGAATGATAAAACCTTATGGTATGCCAAAGAATGCAAATAGGTTAGTAAAGAGGTCAGACAGAGTATTGTGCTTCAAGGATAGAAACTGGATACCTCCCTATGGTGTAATACGAGAGTTGATTAGGCACGAGTCGCACAAGTCGAAGTACTTCATTTGTTCAAGTTCGGATAAGATGTATCAGGATCTCAAGAAACTTTATTGGTAGCCGAATGTGAAAGCAGACATAGCTTTGTACGTTAGCAAATGCTTTACTTGCGCTAAAGTAAAAGCCGAGTACCAGAAACCATTAGGATTACTTCAGCAACTAGAAATTCCTTAGTGGAAATGAGAACGCATTACAATAGATATTTTCATTAAACTTCCCAAGACATCAGGCAGTTTAGGAGCTATTTGGGTGATCATCGATCGTCCCACCAAATCATTCCATTCCATTCCAATCGGAGAGACTTATACTATGGAACAGCTTACCAGACTTTACGTCAAGGGAATAGTTTCAAGGCACGGTGAACCAATTTCCATCATTTCCGACAGAGATAGTCGCTTTACTTCAAACTTCTAACAATCCCTTTAAGCTATTCTTACCCAATCAGATGTATGCACGACCTACCATCCTCGAACCAACAAACATTAAGGAAACTATCCAATCCCTATAGGACGTGCTCAACACTATAGAGATAACTCAAAACCTTCTACCTTCATTACAGGGTATGGATTTACCTGCATTACTGGGTATGGATGTACCTACAATGGGTATGTTTGATCATTTGCTTAAGGTTGTAAATTCATTTATTCAGGGAAGGTTTATGAACAAAACACAATCTCAAATCAAACTTTGAAAAATCAATCACTATATTACATCACTTATACACTTAGGAATTCCTGATTTAATGACATAGAGTTTGGGGAAAAATCTTAGTAATAGAGACTAAGCATCGTAAGTTGAGAAAGACTCAATTCATGACATCCTGCGGAGGATCACAACCTTATCCTAATCTACGATTGTCAATAACACCCTTTGGCGGATCTAACCTTGAAATTTTTTCCACAAGATTCATGATATCCATTTCAATTATCCCTAATAGAGGAATTTAATTCACCTCAAACTCCTAGCGATTACATTAAGATTCCTTTGGAACTACACCAGCTATCATCGGCAGAACAATGGTCAGAATTAGAGAACGATTCAAACCTAGGGAGACCTTCAATTCATAGGTATGTGTGATGACCTACAATTCATAGGTATGTGTGATGACCTACAATTCATAGGTATGTGTGATGACCTACAATTCATAGATGCAACCGTAGTTATCGCGCGAGCGTAGAGACTACACCATTTGATGCACTCCATGGTCGAAGTGCCAACATCCATTGACGGATTGAAATTTGGAAAAGCCTAACTCACTAGTCCAGTAAGCATTCATGAAATAACCAGGAATTTTCTACAAATCAAGAATCAGTTACAAGCAACAAGAGAACAATAGAAAAGTTAGGACAACTCAGGATGCAAAATCATTGGGATTAGGTACCCCTAAGCAGCAAATCATTAGAATTCTAACTGTGGAACGAGCTACGTTGAAAGCCTTGCCTTGGAAAGGCATGACACAATTTCAGAAACATTGGAAAAGCATGATACAATTGTGGGAACACGGGAAAGTGAACCCTAAGTACCTTGAACCATTAAAGACTGTAACTGTAATCGGCCGACTGGCATACAGACTGGAGCTTCTGTAAGAGCTCAACAGCATACATAACACGTTTCATGTCTCAAACCTCAAGAAATGTTTTTCAAACGAAACGCTCGAAATTCCATTGGAAGAAATTCAGCTCGACAATAAGCACAAATATGTGAAGGAAACAACAGAAATCATAGACCATGAGGTCAAACAGTTGAAGCAGAGTCAAATTACTATCGTTAAGGTTCGCTAGAATTCTCGCAGAGGTCCTAAGTTTACATGGGAGCGGGAAGACCAGATGCGGCTCAAATATCTACACCTTTCACCGGATCCACCCCGGAGACCAACACTAACTGAATTCAGGGACTGAATTCCCGTAACGGGTGGAGACTGTGACAATTCGTAATTTCAGGCCATTTTTCCAAACCTCGACAATTTACTATTCACGAGTTACTATTCATTTTCACTATTCATTTCAAAAATTTTTATTTCATATTCTCGTAAGTTAAACTATTTTAATGATAACCCGAGATTTTGGCACTCGTCGGATAATTTCTGCAAGAATCACGAAACCGTGTCCGAGACTTACTTTAAGGTTTAAACGTCATTTAGGCATCCCGATATGTCCAAACAACATTACCAACAAGAGAAATATATGTTTTCTACCTTCCGTGACATTTTCATGAATTTAGGAATTTTAGGATACCCGGTTTTAAGTTTTGTGACTTTACGACTTACAGTTAGCAATTAGCGGGACCAAAACTCACTCCGTAAGTCAAGATAAGTATCCAGCCTAAAATAACTAGATATTTTCTGAAAAATATCTAGATATTTCAAAGACCTAGTGAAATTACCATTTTACCCTTCCATCAAAATTACCAAAATGCCATTGGACTATATAAAGCATAAACTAGCATTTTTTTTATCAAAAATCACACACTCCCTCCCTCTTTTCTCTCTAGCTCACGGCACACCACAAGAACCAAGGAGATCCCGTAATTTTTCCAAGATCGAGTGTTATACAAGTTCCTTATACCTTCCTTGTTAGAGTTTTGCGATAAAAACTCCAAGGTTGTGATCTTTTTCATCCAAACTCATCAAATCTTCAAGTAAGCTTCAAGTGAACTTTTTCATCATCTCATACTTTCATTTGATCATTAACATCATGTATTTTCAAGTTATATTGGTTAAACATGCTCATATACTTATGTTATTATACCACTTTACAAGTTTTCATGGTTTTTATGAATATATATTAATCCTATGATCATCCCCTTGAATCCTACAATATTTTGTGAAGTCTAGGACCCCATGACACCCTAAGAAGGTGTATGGTAGATCAAGAGATGTTTGGTTGTTGATTGGAAGGTTTTTGTACAAGTTAGTAACTAGGAAACCAAGTTTTGAACAATATATATACCTACTGTCCTTAAATGCAAAACGTGGGAAACTCAGTGGGTTTTGGGTAACTTTGGACCAAAGATTTAGAAAATACATTCCGAGACGAAACTATGGCCGAAAACGGGGATAAAAACGAGTTAATAACGAAGGAGATATGGTTTTCCGAAGTTTAACGACGAAAAGTATTTTAGGAAAATATTGTTGCTGTCCATTTTTGCCAAACGTGGAAACTTCAGGGGTTTCTAGGAAATTTTGGGTTAGATATTCAGAAAATACTTTCAAAAACGAAACCGTAGCCGTTGGAATCACTAAAAGAGCCTTTACGACGTGAAAGTTATGCCAAATACGAGTTAGCGAGGAAAACTATATTTTCAGAAAAACTCACTGCTGTCACAATTTTCAAGGGCTGTTTTGAGGCGTTAGCCGTCACCTAGCCGTCCCGACTTATCAAAAATATGTTAATAGGTTGTCCCACGATTCCGGGGATATAAAGAACATAGAAAACGAGCTTATAACGAAAAAGATACAAGTGTTTGAAACCCGACGAAAAATATATAATTCCATCAGCTTTTACTAATATAAATTTGCCGCAAAACTGTCTTTGCGAGACACCATTTTCACGACTGTTTTTATCCATGATTGGTATGGTTTGAGTCCGAGCCGTCTTCATATGAAATCAATATCTCCCAGCAAGCTTTCTAAATCAATTGGCCGTTCGTCGAATAGACTTATAACGAATAAACTACGACCTCATCTTTTTACCCAAAAATCCTTTTAAAGTTATCATTTTGACAACCTCACTATAATTCAAATATTTTCCAAGTGTAAACAGTTTTTGCGAGGCACCGTCTTGCGAGTCATTTTCCCGTTGATCGAGTCGGTTTGGGCCATAAACTCCTTCAGGTGAAACAAAGTATTCCCGGCCTATTTTCCAAATCAATCGACCGCTTGTTGATTGAACTAATAATGAGTAAGTTATGATTTTCCTAGAATCGCCAAAAACAACTATTATAAGAAAATATTTCTAAGTGTAGAAATTGTTTTGCAAGACACCATATTCAAAGCCGATTTTCTTCATGATCGAGACGTGTATGACCAAAACTCAAATGAGACGGCTGTGAGATCATGTTACAAGGTTTTCAAAAACGTCAAGTTCTATTTCTAACTCTTAACGTACAATATTTTACGGCTAGTTTTGCGAGGCCGTTTGGTCACATTTTCACAAGTTATAAAGAGAGTTATTTTGCGACGAAACTATTATATTTGACGATAGAACACCAAACGAGGATCATAGAGTATCATTTCAACATATTTACACGAAAAGTAGTTTATGACTTGCCGAGACGTCAAAAATGTATTTTTCGACGATAAACATTATTTTCCAAAATCATCGAGTGGTATCGATAACATACGTATTTGCATGTGTAGCATCATTTCATTGCTTACAATAGATCATATCATTCATGTTAGGTCGCGGTTAGAGACCGAGCCTCATTTCAGCATATTCATATCTGTCTTTGTTGCTATCGCATCAGGTGAGTTCCATAGCCCCTATTTTATACGTTTTGGATTACGTTTTGGGGGAGAGTACATGCTCAATTATTTTTCACAAGCACTTTAATCTCCTAAGGATTAAAGTGAGTTTTCATAGCCCCGGTTTTCAAGTTATTACATCATTTCAAATCTCTCGGGGGAGAATGCACTGTACCATTTTTCATGCGGACCAAAGTATATAAATTCATTACATTGCTTAAGTTACCACATTTGCCAAGATTAAAGTCCCCTATTATCATGAACCGTTAATTGTGAGCAAGCGAGGGTGTGTGAATAGATCTATTGAGGGTGACACCTCCGTTCGGGTTGGTCGCACCAACTTGTCATACGAACGCATTACATTTGATCCATTTCAGGGTGTTTGGCAAAGCACTCAGTTGGGGCAATTCATTCAGTCTAGCTTCGGGGTCATGAGCTTAAGAGCTAATGTATCATTTTCATGTGGCAGTTTATTTTACACTTTATACTTGTGGTTTCCGTGTAACATTTCAGTAACATAAACCAATTCATAGTTGGCAATGGGTTGTAAACACACAGGTTGCAAGTCTTGTTATGGGCGGGACTTGGAACTGGGTGGATTTACAATGCCTTTGCTGGGAAAATCTTCAGTCAAAGGCATTACATTTTACAATAAACTCTATGAACTCACCAACCTTGTGTTGACACTTGTTAGCATGTATTTTCAGGTATAAAGCAATAGCACGCTACTGGAGGCTCTTGGCAGGGCATGGCATGGTCATAGAAGACTCTGACAAACATTTGGGACCGTTCTACCTATTTTAAAGGGCCTATTTCCGCACTACTTTTAACAATGTAAATTCAACATTTTTGTTAAACAAGGTTGTTCTAAATAATTGGAATGAAAACCGTTCTTTGCACTTGTGTTGTGATACCAATTGAGTTGCACCCCAGCGATGTGAAAGCTTCCGCTGAACCCGATTTTGGGGGTGTGACAGTATATATATGATTTGTTTTGCAGGGGGCGTATGGATGCATCCTAAATTCTGTTCTGTTCTGTTCTGGATATGATTAGTGATTCCATTTCACTTCTGGGAGCTAGCTACTCCATTTGGTACTTGAGAGGTCTCCCCTCCTTGTACAACTTATGATTTGACGGATATATGGATATGATATGATATTATTATGTGACTAAGCATGTGGCATGCTTTCTGAGCTCGATGGGCATTTCTGTTCTGTTATATGCTTATTATTCTCTGTTTGATTCATTTGACTTCATTATGACCTCCTTATGTTTCACTATGATTTGCTTCTTATGATATATGACATTTTGTTTAGTTGATCCTTGATCTCTTATTCGTTTGACAGATAATATTCGTTCAGCAGGAGTTTATGTTCCTTTTCCTTATACTTATATATGTTCGATTATTCGTTTGTTATATATATCTGTTCACTGGGCTTTTTAAGCTAAGCCGCATTTCTTTTCCTGTGGCAGGTTTTAGGTTGGAAGCTGGGATTGAGTGAAGAGTGCATAGAAGCTCTTAGTGGACCACCTTGATGATAGATACCCATTTGCTTTTGGATTAGACTTGGATTTACCTTCAGTTAGATTTGAGCTTGGATTTGTATTTCAGTTTTGGAACTCATTATGTATAGAGTTAGTATTTCGTTACTATCATTAGAATACCTTTGTAACCATTATGTTTATAAGTCTTCCGCTTGCGTTTGTATGTTCTGATTGACACCGTAATGTGACATTTTGACCCTTGTCAGGTTGGGGTGTTACATGTAATGCGTGAATGAATTATGATGTTAAGTTATACCCGCTTTACTTACTAAGAATTCATGCTTACGGTTTAAGTGTTTAATGTTTTGTAGGTTTATGTTTGATGAAGGTATGCTTGGATTATTGAATAAGGATTGGTTCTACGAATGTGAAGGAATTGGGTAAGAATGTAGGAGCTTAGGTAGATACCAAGCTCGTTTCAATGGTGTACCCCCGTTGGTCCTACAATGGTTTGTAAAGTATGGTCAAATGTCAATTGTATGACAAGATTGTTATAGTATGGTTAAGGTGTTTATGGTTAAGTTAAAGGGGTGTTTGGATTAGTGTATGATTATACCTATTTGTGGTTTAAACGGGTCAATTATCGTTTAATATGTTAAAGTGTGTTTTGGTTATGCTTTTGGCTCATAAATAAGTAAAATGGGTCAAGTTATAGTGTTGATTATGTGTCAAACGGTTTGGGGGTTTAAGTTTAGTATTTTGGTGTCAAAATGTGCAGATTTTGGCTTCAGATAGTCTGTGTAAAGGTTACGGCGTAACTGATTTATCAGTTACGGCGTAACTGTTCATGTACTCAGATTTGGCTATCTTCGAAAAATCATATCTTTTAAACCGTAAGTCGTCACGGGTCGTGCCACCCGGCGTTTCGAAGGTAATTAAGTCTAGTTTCATTTAAAAATGGTTTCAAGGTCTGACACATTATGATTTTTGTCAATGGCTAAAAGAGTAACGAATAGTCTGTTAAAGTGAAGTCGTTTTCGCGTTAAAGTTTTAATTTTTGGTCTAAGCGGGCACGGGGTGTAACAATGCAAATGACTTATGGTATGGTCCCTTAAATAGCAAAGGCGAAGATGACCATACAAATTCGGGGACCAAATGTGACTTAAGTCGATCATAAAGAGTAAAGTTATTAAATGAAGGGAAATTTAAGTATAAAAACGGCAAGATTGGAAAGGTTGGGGACCAACTATGAAATTATGAAAACTTCCCCAATACGCTTAACTTTTTTATTTTGGGCGCGACCTAATAAACCCGACCCACTAAACCCTCAAAAGATCATAATACCCGATTCAGAGGAAACAAACGTCATTCCACATTGTGAGTTACACACACACCAACTCATAGCACAACTCATTCGCAAAATGGAAAGGAGCATATTTGTGACAACGTTTAAGGATATAGAACCCGAAAGAAGGAGAAGTGTTGTTCCGGATTCACACAAACGGGATATTTCAATATACCCCACTCAGGTATGAAGGAGGATCTCTTATTAATGTTAGTGCTTTTAGCTGTGATAGGGATATCTTTATTTCAACCCTTGATAATCTATTATCAGAGATTAATGAACCAAAATGGGCGCTGTTTTTCTGTGATCCAAAAAAATCCCTAGAAAATGGTTTGCAATTGATTAATAGGGATGAGGATGTTCTTAAGCTGTATGAGTTGGCGGAAACACATGAGTCAGTTGATATCTTTGTTGCTCATAAGCCCCAAATGTTAGCAGTATTTTACTTGAAAAACATTGGTTTTGAGGTTGTGGGTTGGGTAGAGGAAGATGCTAACTTTAGAATGTCAAGTGGAAGACCTTTTAGGACTCGACGTAAATGGAAGGGGATAGATAAGAACAAAATGCAGGCGAGTGTAACCAAAATGCAAACAGGGCAAGGTGGTGTTGTTATCAAAGAGGAAAAAGGTGTTTTTCATGACAAAAGGGAAAAAATAAGGGAAAAGGTAAGCTGCTTCAGGAAGAGGATGTTTTGCAACAGGAAAAGGGCGAGGAAGTTGTAAAAACTTATAAGCGAGGTTTTGATGGGAAGGGGAAGGCTATAATGGTTGAGTATCCTGGTTTTGATGGTGAAAACATGGCTGCTGGTGGTCTTGTGCCTAGTGGTGTTAAAAAACCTTTTAGAAGCAGTGAAAGGATTACCAACTGCGTACTTGCCCTTTTTGCCAACAAGCAATCCTAGGTAAGGTTTCAATGTTGAATTGCATGGCTTGTGTTTTATATTTTGTTACTTCAATTATACCTTATCTAACTTGAATATTTGGTGTTTGGATACTTGTTTTTCCAGGCACATTTGCAGTTTGATCATCAGTGTAAGGTTCAATGTTTTGTTTGTTGATCATCCAGTTCCAGTATGTACATCGTTAGAAGGTTCATCAGGTGAAGGTTGTTCAGTGGAAGCTGCATTATCTTTTCCATTTTTGTTAATTATTAGTAGAACCTTGTATCAGACAATGAATCTATATTTTAAGTAATTTTCATGTTGTATCAGACAATGTTTTCCCAGTTGACTACTATAAGTCAACTTGCTAATGGTTGGTTATGTTACAATATGTGTTTGTTTGTCGTATAGGTTATATTCTGTGTGTACATATTAGTTTGTCAGTTGACCTTTATAAAGTCAAACTAACCAAATGCTAAATGTCATGGTATAATCACCACAAACGAATACACCTTTGTATCAGCAAAACCAAACACAGTGGGCACTTAACATCTGATGCATGTAACATATGTTCAAACCATACCCAGTAATTGTAAACGTTACATGTGTTCAAAATGCAAATGCTTTAGATTTTTTTACATCTAATTCCAAATTGCAAATGCTAATCCAAACACACACTATATTCCAAAAGGCAAATCGTTTAGTGACTTACACATCTGATAGTCAAACTGCCAAATTGACTTGTAAAAGTCAAAGTAACCAATTACCAACAACAAGCAAACTTTTGATTGCCACACACTATCAGTTATTAAAAACCCAAAATTTTATTGATCGGTTTCATGTTGACAACCATTACAAATTTCCTATCATCTAAAAATACGATTAGCTAGAACCACAACTTTCAGTGTCATCCCGTTCCTTCCTTTCCTTCTATGGAATTTGAGTAAATAAATAACAGTTTCATTAATAATGATAACAATTGTTACAAGATTACTCAAAATAACAATTGACTACATGATAACTTCTTCAAGGGGATAATTCCGGTAAACCATCCCCTTTGGGTGACAAATAAACTCTCATTGATCCAAGCTATGCTTGAGATTCAATGAGAGGATGATCCTATCAACTAATACATTTTGTATTCTTTTGTTTGTTTAGGACATATACTATCTCTATTACAAAGCATACAATATATACAGGTAAATAAAATAAAGACATGTGGGTTGGTGTGAGTTGTCATCCACTAAGTGGTCCCTCTTCATCTTCCTCTTTTGGAAAAACACCAACATCCCTTTTGAAATAGTCATAATAAATATTCCAACTCTTATGGCAATTTCTTGTACTTTGTCTGACTTCCTTTTTGGAAGTTCCCGCCCATATTTTTTAGTCTGCTTGTAGAGATAGCGTCTTCAGGGTCACTGAGACATTTGTCAAATCTCAGTGACACTGGAGTTGTTTGTAGCTCGTATACTTTACTCACTGACACCGTATCAGTAAGTAAAGTGTTTCTTCAACAACGAGCTTTATACAACACTCACTGATTTCTTTATCAGTGAGTAACCCACTATTTTATTAAGTGAGTTAGGCTATTTTATGTTCAAATCCTTGTCAGGGTAATTGGGTCAAATTTTGACCCAACAATCTCCCCCTATTTGAATATACAAATAGCCCAGGTGAATGAGGTTGTGGGTTTTTGGTTACTGAGGGTTTAGGGGTTCAGTAACTGAGGGTTCAGGGGTTCAGGATCTGATGGTTCAGGGACCTGATGGTTCAGGGGTTCAGTCACTGAGGTTCAGTGAGTAGGGTTCAGGTTAAGGGGTTCAGTTTGGGAATTCAGTGAGTGGAGTGACCAGATTCAGTGACCGGATTTATGGTCAGTGACCAGGTTCAAAGGTTTCATTGACCTGGGGGGGTTCACAAGCTCAGTGAGCGGGTTGAGTTTTGTTTCAGTATCCTGAAACCATACCCCTTCTTTTTCTTTCAGCTTCACATTCCACTTAAACAAATTCACTGATTCCGTTTTTAATCAGTACCCACTTTTCCATATCAACCTTATTTTTATCACACCCTGATTTATAACCATCCTTGGTTCATAAGTATGACAAAATTCTTTTTGGTTTTGTCACTTCCTGATAAGCATCACACTCTTATCTATATATTGCTAACATTCTGATGTTGCAATACAAACTCAGCACCCCTGGTTCTTATCACTTAAATCAGCTTCAATCAGGCAAGAATGAGATTAACACATCCTGAGTCTTTGACTCAGTGACCCATACCAGTATTTGTTTCAGCTACTTCCTGATTTTTAGGCACTATTTTCACTGTTACTTTGGGTTTAGGGACAGATTATGGTCTCACCGCGCATCTGCTGTGCACCCACTGACTTGCATTCATTCCCTAATTCACATTCACCCCTATCAGACTTAAGTCTGAAAAAAAAATACCAACCTCTGGTATGTGAGGTTCAGGATAATAACCCATCCTGAGGACCCATCATCAGTCTTACTCCCACTTATTTCTCAGGCACCCATAACACCAATTAATCAACACCTACTCACCAACCACAAATCCGAGTCGAAAGCTATTTTATTTCATAACCACCGTAATCCCTTTTAACACTTATACTCCCGAGCACCAAAGATCCTATTTCGAAACTCCTTTCCATCTCAGCTTGTACCAGTAGCAATCTTACTTTTTTTTTTTTTTTTTTTTTTTGCTTTTACAAATAGATTTCGTTGTTGATGGAATAAAATATATCGGTTTATATCTTTACAGAATCGAATTTTTTGGGATCTGGGATTTGGTCGAGTGATATGGGTTTTTGATTGTCGGTTTATCTCAGATCTGTAATGATCTTTAGATGCATTTGGTTGATGTTTTGTATGTGATTTGACTTGGGTTTGAATCTGTGATTCATGATCTTTTGTAGATCGATTGGGTTTCCCTTTTTTTATTAAGAGTTTTTGGTGATAGATCGACTGATTGGTGATGAGTGTATCTGGGTTTTTTGTTTTGGAATGAAGCTGAGTTAACTGTTTTTTTTTTTTTTTTTTTTTTTTTTTTTTTTTATGTAGGATTGGCAGTGTATCATCTTTTTGATGATTTCTTTTTGAGTGGGTGAGGATAAGGTTTTTTTTGTGTGGTGGAGGTGTGTTATTTTTGGGGTTCAAGGAAGGATATGTGTTTTCAGTCACCCATAAATGTGTTTCTCCCCCTCAAAAATTGCTACAACAGTAGCAGTTTTTGAAGATTCACATTTATTTTTTTGACATTAAAGAATGTTATCAGCAGTCATAAATGGATCTGGCTCATAAGAATGAACCTCTGGCTCTGGTACCACTTGTTGGTCCATGGAATTTGAGTAAATAAATAACAGTTTCATTAATAATGATAACAATTGTTACAAGATTACTCAAAATACAATTGACTACATGATAACATCTTCAGCTTCTTCAAGGGATAATTCCGGTAAACCATCCCCTTTGGGTGACAAATAAACTCTCATTGATCCAAGCTATGCTTGAGATTCAATGAGAGGATGATCCTATCAACTAATACATTTTGTATTCTTTTGTTTGTTTAGGACACATACTATCTCTATTACAAAGCATACAATATATACAGGTAAATAAAACAAAAACATGTGGGTTGGTG
Organism: Artemisia tridentata subsp. tridentata; assembly: GCA_021014915.2. NCBI lineage: Eukaryota > Viridiplantae > Streptophyta > Magnoliopsida > Asterales > Asteraceae > Artemisia > Artemisia tridentata. The sequence goes on from CP139503.1 coordinate 315,904,102, forward strand.
TGAGTTGTCATCCACTAAGTGGTCCCTCTTCATCTTCCTCTTTTGGAAAAGCACCAACATCCCTTTTGAAATAGTCATAATGAATATTCCAACTCTTATGGCAATTTCTTGTACTTTGTTTGACTTCCTTTTTGGAAGTTCCCGCCCATATTTTTCAGTCTGCTTGTAGAGATAGCGTCTTCAGGGTCACTGAGACATTTGTCAAATCTCAGTGACACTGGAGTTGTTTGTAGCTCGTATACTTTACTCACTGACACCGTATCAGTAAGTAAAGTGTTTCTTCAACAACGAACTTTATACAACACTCACTGATTTCTTTATCAGTGAGTAACCCACTATTTTATTTAGTGAGTTAGGCTATTTTATATTCAAATCCTTGTCAGGGTAATTGGGTCAAATTCTTGACCCAACACCTTCCTTCCTTCCTTTGCTTTAGAACTTTATACACAGCTTCAAGATTCTTAATCCTTGTTTCCAAATCATAAACCTTTAATAACCCGATGTCGGCAACCACTTCCTTCTCCTTCTTAACACCCAAACGGTCTTCATTGGAGCAATCATCTTTCCTCAACCCACTGTACAAAGCCTTCCCCTTATCGTTTTGTGCCATTGTTAGTGCTTTTGGTTGAATGTGTGTTACTGGTAATGTAGGGTTTTATAGAATTTAAGCAAGAGGGAAATAATACTACGGTACAACTTTGGTTGGACTATTATGCCCTTGAAAATATAACACAAAACGTGCGTTGACCTCACCATTACGAGTCAAGGGACGCAATCGGCCTCAAAAACCCAACTTTTGGACTCACGGCGACGATTTTCCCAAGTTTGGGGCCCAGGCGATGCTTTTAGGAAATTTTAGGGACCAACGGTGTATTTTTTTTCATTTTTTAATTACCTCCACTTACTTTAAGTTTTTTCTCTTTCTATATCAAATCAAAATCCTAAACCTATCTACAAACCAGACGGGCCCTAATAACATTAACATAATCATGCCATATAAAAAAAATAAACAAGATGTAAATGTATAACCTGTGATATAGGGGTGGCTCAGTACTCACTAGTCACCATACTAGCTCCGCCACATCCATCTCGGCACCATATCAGTTTTTCAACACACTAACTTAATACTACTTGTTGGTACAAATCTTGGGCGTGCCTCCAAACCTAGGTTAGACTAGCTCTTGGCGGGTACAGATCATGCACTAAGTACTTCGTTGAGCTGCTAAGAAAAGCAACACCGTTAGTCATTGGCCTCCAATATGAGAGTAAGTATATTATTTGTTGGGAATTAAATATTCAAGAAGTTTAATATCGGATTCTATTCAAAGAAAAACGTTAAGTGTGATTCTGCTGCTAGTGCATTTGGTTCCTGCTGCTAATGTTTGTTCCTGCTGCTAGAACATTTGATTCTGCTGCTAGCGATAAATGATTCTGCTGCTAGGCTTAACACTCTGCTGCTGAAGGATTCTGCTGCTAGTGTTCTCATTGCTGCTGCTAATGAACATTCTGCTGCTAAGTGGATAAGTATGAAAAGATATTATTTGTATTTTGGTCAACAATATATGGTAGATAATATCTTACCCCATGTGCTTAGTTAACAAGTTGTGTACACAGATACATGTTGTATCTTATGTACTGACACACTCAAGATAAGTTAACAAGTAGGTCGGCTAGACTTTAAGCAATATTGTAAAGATCTTCTTGGACTATAAAAGAAGATCTTAGTTAAGTGATATGTGTGTCCAAGTGTGTTATTATTAGAACTCATAACTGTTAAGACATAGAACAAACACAAGAATATCACAAGTTAGAAAAACTTAAGATTCAAGGTTGTAACCCTAGTGATATTTCAAGATCACTCGTATTATTTTGAATAATATTGAATCGTTTTGGTGAAAAGCTTTCATTGTTCATTGTCATAGAACAAACATAACCTTTCCATTTCCCTAACACAAATAACCTTCTAAGTGTGGTTAAGTAAATTCCGCGTACTTAATCATATTAACTCAATATATCATACACACAAAGTCACAAGGTTTAACCACCTTAACCGTGTGTCCAATCCTATCAAGTGGTATCAGAGCAAGGCTGATATAGTTGATTTAGAAGCTAAAATAGAAATGGATGTACAAGATGCTCAAGTTTCAAATGTTGCTGCAAAGTTGCCCATGATCAAACAAAATGAGTTTGAGTTATGGAGGATGAGAATTGAGCAATATTTTATGGTTCAAGATTATACTCTTTGGGATATCATTATGTATGGTGATTCTTTTTCACCAAGCTATTCAGATGTTGTCCTTGAAGGCAAAACACTTAGGAAAAGAAATACTGGACCAGTTTCCAATGATGAAAAGATACAGAAGAGAAATGATCAAAAAGCAAGAAATTTGTTGCTTATGACCATTCCTGGTGAGCAGATGCTATCATTCAACAAGTATCTTGATGCAAAAACTCTTTTTGAAGAGATTTGTGCATGGTTTGGTGGTAATGAAACTACCAAAAAGACACAGAAGACATTGCTGAAACAACAATTTGAAAACTTTACTGCTTTTATCAATGAAACTCTTGATAAGCTGTTCTCAAGGTTGCACAAGCTTGTCAGTCAGTTAGCTGTGTTGGGTGTTGAGATAGAGAAGGAAGATCTCAACATGAAGTTTTTGAGAAGTCTACCTGATGAGTTCCATACTTATGTTATTGTCTAGATGAACAAGCCAGACATTGAAACCTTGAAACTCAATGATTTGCACAACAACTTCAAAATTGTTGAACAAAGTCTAAAGAAGTTTGGAAACTATGGTACTAGTTCTGGGAATGCTGCACTCTTATCATTTCCTAGTACTAGTAAGTCTGAAGAGGTAGATGAAGTTGAAAGTGTTTCTAATGCTACTTATGGTGGTCCTTCTACTAGTTTACAAAAGGATGTTGCTGGACTTGGAGATCCAACATTTTATGCCTTTATAACCAGTCAATCTAGTGGTTCTCCTCTAAATCATAAAGACCTTGAGCAGGTAGATGGTGATGATTTGGAAGAGATGGATATTAAGTGGCAGGTTGCTTTACTTAGCATGAGGGCTAAGAAGTTTTGGCAAAAAACTGGGAAGCAAATTACCATAAATGGTAATGAAACTGCTGGGTTTGATAAGAAAAAAGTGGAGTGTTTCAACTATCATAGGTTAGGACACTTTGCTAAAGAATGTAGAAGCCCAAGGAAGCAGGATAATAGGAACACATGGTATAACCAAGATAAGAGAAAGGAAGTAATAGTTGAAGAGCCAAAGGCTATGTTGGCTATTGATGGTGTTGGATATGATTGGAGCTCTATGGCTAATGAAGAGGATGCACCACCAAATGCTGCTCTTGTTGCCAATGAGGTTGCTCTAATGGCCTTTTCTGATTCAGAGGTAAATTTTATCATAAATTGTACTGAATCATGCTCTAATCTTAAAGCTTATGAAGACCTTAGTAAGAGATTTGAGGCTCATCGAGAAGAGCTACTTAATGCTCTTTTTAATTTAGCTAATCACAAAAGAGGTCTAGGTGTTTTAGAAAAACAAGTCTTACATTTTAAGAATAATGAATCTAGTTTTGTTAATGACATTAATATACTTAAAAATGACATAAGGATCAAAGATGAGTGTATTGTTGAGCTGAATGATTCATTAGCTAGACACAAAAAGGAAAAAGGAAATGTTAAGATAACTGTAGATGCTTTAGCTCATGCCTCAGAGGGAGTTAATAAGCTTTTTGAAGCTCAAGTAACCAATAAAGCTAATTCTGGAGTAGGTTATAACACTGTTCCACCACCATATAGAGATATTCATTCACCTCCAGGTATTGACCTAGCACATACAGGTTTAGCTGAGTTTCAAGAACCAATCATGGAATATGGTTCTAAGGCTAGCAAGAGCCTTAAGGTAGAAAAGATAAGTAAAAGTTTAGATAAAACTTTACTTTATCAGGACAAGGTGTCCTTTGTTAATAAAGGAGATGCTATAGTTGTTGAAGATTGTACAACTGATAGTGATGATGATGAAGAACATGTTATGTCTAAACCTGAAGTGGTTAAGAAAGTAGGAACAAGTGTTCCTAAGATAGTCAAACACAATATTGATAGGCCTAAATCAAACATTAAGCATGTTAGGCAACCAGTTAGATATTGTGAGCAATATAGAACCACCAACAAGCCCAGAGGTAACCAAAGGAATTGGAACAACCTCAAGTCTAACCAATTAGGTGATGACTTTGCTTTTTATAATAAAGCTTGTTACACATGTGGTAGTTTTGACCATCTTGCAGCTTTCTGCAACCAATGGGTATCTGGATATGAAAATAATAGAGTGAACTACAAAAGGCAAACTCCTAAGTCTCACTCTCACTCTAGTTCTAAGAGAACAAACCCCAGAGTAGTCAAAAACAAGTCTGGCTCAAACTCAGATCCTGCTGCTAGACTAATGGTTCCTGCTGCTAGACAAATTGTTCCTGCTGTTCGACCATTTATGACTATTAACCCAAAATCAACAGCTAAGGGTGCAAAAATATTTTTCAAACATGCATCAACAACTGTTCTAAGGCCCATTCAAACAAAAGAAGTGGTCCAAAAACAAGTTTGGAAACCAAAGGGAAGAACTAAAAAGTTAGCAGTTCCTGCTGCTAAGAAATCAGTTCCTGCTGCTAAGGGAAATAGGGAAAATGTTGTTAAGGCCTCAGCATGTTGGATTCTTAAATCCAATGTTGCATCAACTATCCTTAAAAGATTAAATTACATTGATGCAAGAGGCATATCCAAGTCAGTAATGGCTTGGGTCCCCAAAAGAAACTAACTCTCTTATTTGTGTACAGGAACATTCAACTGATAAACAAGAAGATCAATGATTCTCAGATAGTGGATGTTCAAGGCACATGACAGGCAACATGTCTTATCTTTCAGATTTTCAATCATTCAATGGAGGATATGTTACCTTTGGAGTGGGTGTTTGGTATGTGCTTATTCACATACCTTTTCTTGACCAAATTAAGACCAAAACGACCAAAAACTAACCTAAATGCCAATGATATTTGTGTTTTTGTGTTTGTTTTTATGCAGATACGGATATTTTGAAAAATGGACAAAATCAAGCAAAAACCGGGAAAACGAGCACGAGATATGGAAAAGATATTTGCAGCCAATACCGGGAAGTTTTATGTCAATCAAGTCCTCAAAGAATAATCATTTGTCAAGAATCACCCTTAGATCAACTTTTGAATATTGGCAAGATCAGTCCTTTGAAAAATCAAAAATTACATAAATGGTCCCTAGAACTTTACACCTTAAATCCCTTTAATCCTTAAATCCGGATCCCACCATTTAAACTTAATCCAACTAATAAACTACCCAACCCATTTCTTAAAATCTATAACCCAATCCACTCCCACACTTTACCCAGCCCAGTCCAAGAACTCAACCCGACCCACTTTTAAATCCCCAACCCGGTCAAAAGAATAAATAAACTCAGTCAAAACCAAAACACACGCGCGCCCTTTTTCTCCCCCAATTACCCAGAAGTTTTACTATTCACCATAAACCCTAGATCATTTACCGTACATTTTCACTGAGATTAAGGGCAATTATGTCCAATCATTGGATGTCAGAGTGTCAGAGAAGCACAAGGAACGCACGCATGGACACATGGCACGCTCTTATTGGACCAGACACCTCACGATTTGATCCTACGGCTTGGATTTGAAGATTGGAGGGCAAGGAATTGATCTAAGGGTGATAGAGGGATCATGAGCACACGGATTGCCAGCATGGCTGATGCTAGAAGGTTCTCCCCGAGTCTATAAATAGAGGAGCAAATCATGTGTTGGAGGTAGTTTTTTAGTGTAAGGTTAGGCTGCTAAATTGTTTTCTTAGTTGTAATTTCCAAGTTTTCAGTTGTAATTTCAAAGTTTGGTTAATGAAATACTAGTTTACATTATTCTCATTTCGTGTCTCTTTTGATCCTTAATTAGTTTTACTGCTTATCTAGCTTATTTTCACTCATTTTTATCATCTCAGTTCTCTTAGATTTACATTTTTCATTTATAGTTCATCTCATTTGCAAAAATCCAAAAATATTGAAAGAAAAAAAAATATAAAATAAAAAAAAAATCCAAAAATAATTATAAAGTCCAGCTTCAATAAGCTGTTTTATCCATATTATAAGCTCATTTAAGCTGTTTAGTTTATTGTGAGCTTTTGTTGTGTTCAATTCTGAATTTATCTCAAAAATCACAAAAAGTCAACCAAAGTCAACTGATGGTCAAATAAGCACTTCTGGAGGTGATAAGCTGTTCTAGTGGAAGTATTTGGCCTATCTAAAGATAGGCTTTGTTGAAGAATTGCCCTCTGTTCAGCTGAGGGGAATTTTGTAAGTTTTTCATTTTTTGCTTATTTTATGAAATTGCTTATTAGTGCTTATTGCTTATTGAATCTAGCTTATTAGTTAATTAGTACCTTAGTTAGTCAGAGTTAAGTTGGTATTGTGTTTAAATTCAGTTAGCTATAGTGTAGGAACATGCATCAGTTGGTTATAAGGTTTTTCGGAAATTTGGTCTGTTGAGGCATTAAGCTATAGTACTGTTCATTGGTAACTTTTGAAGATTGGATTGAGCAATATTAAGGACTGAGAAGTTGTTGTTGTTAGATTATTAAGGAGTTGTAGTGTTTTTGGAAATTAGAGGTGATTAGTGCAAAAAAAATTAAGCTAAACTGCCCTCAATAAGCACAGCATAAGCTGAGCTTATTGAGACCATTTCTTTGGCATTTCTGAGTAATATTTAGGTGTTAAAACAAGTTCCACAGGCTGGTTTAGAGTTAGTCAGGTTTGCATATTGTTTGCGCCATTTTTCTTATCCTGCTGTCACAGTATACAATTGTAGACTTGCAATTTTTTTTACCTGCTGATCTAGGGGATATTATAGCTTATTTAGTTAAAATCAGACCTTGATTTTTGGCATTTAGATAGGTTAGTTAGTAGTCTTGTAGGGAAATATCTGGGATTTAGAATTTGTGCTTTATAGAACTGCTTATTCAGGTCTGCAAATCTGCACTTAATCTGCTAATCTGCTGCATCAGCAGACCAGTCCTTAAGACCATCTGTTCTAGTGTTCTAAAAAGCTAGTAGTCAGCCATAACTTTTGGGGATTTCCAGATTTTAAGGAGTTTGACATAGCAGCTTCTAGCCTATGATCTGGGATTCACCTTAGGAGCTTATTTGATAGCTTAATTGGAGTCTGAAAAGGTGCTGATCACCCATATTTGTCCTGTCCTAGTCTTAATCTGTTGAGCTTTTATTTTGCTTATTCTGTGTGCTTATTTCATCATTTTTAGTTCCTTTAAGCTCCCAGTAGTTAGATAAACTAGTCCTGAGCTTTTGAGAATTTTTGGCTTTTGTTTGCTTATTTTTAGCTTATTTCCAAGTGCTTATTTCGACTGTTCAGCTTATTTAAGCTGAACTGAGTGCTGATTTAATTTTTCTTATATTTCTTATTAAAAATTAAAATCTCTAAAAAATTTTCATATTTTTCCAATTAGTTTTACTAGTTTTAAAGCTTTTAATTAGTTTAATTTAGTTTTTAATTCATAAAAAATTATTAAAAAGTCAAATATATATATATATATATATATATATATATATATATATATATATATATATATATATATATATATATATATATATATATATATATATTTATTTATTTTTTTCTTTTTCCAAAAATTATCTTTTAATATTTAGAGTTTAGGAAAATTATTTTCATAAATTTAGGATTTAGAATTTAAAAATTCACTTTTAAATTACGTTTTTAAATTACGTCGCGTTCGTTTTTAAAATTTAATTTTCGTTTAAATGTTTAGTTTAATTGTTCTATTAGCTTAGTTTAATTTTTAATCTTGATTGTTATTTTAATATTAGTAGTGTAATCCAAAATCAATCACTCTTATTCACATTCACTACACGAATCACAAATCCCGAATCACTAAATTCCATTCAATCTTCATCGGGACTACGACTCGGGTCTTGCATATTTCCTTTGCAATTCCTTGGACTATAATTTGACACATATCAATTTTTGGCGCCGCTGCCGGGGAAGGTTGACGAGAATTTGTGATTTTGTTTTTCAATTCGTGTTTTGAAGACCCTTCCTCGGAAGTTATCGTTTTTTATAAAAAAAAAAAATACAAAAAGAAAATAAAACACTTTTCCTAAAGTGTTTTCAAAAATACAAAAATAAAATAAATCCTCACTTTTCTTCAAAAGTGTTGTAAACCATTCCGAATAACAACAAAAGAGATCGTGAAGTTAAACGTTTCTCGGATTATTTCTTTACTACAACCTATACACGGGGTTTAAGGATGGTCTTGACATTAAATTGCAGACCGAAAGAGGCGGGTTTTTAATCAGCTTACGAGCGGACCTTTGCTTCTCCGCCACGCTGCGCGTAGTTTTGAAAGAAACGAGTTCGGTTGATCAACGATCACAAAAAATATAATAATTCTAATTTTTCCTATATAAAAATCCAAAAAGATTTTCTTTTCAAATTTGGTTTTCCTTTTTATTTTTGTTTTTGGTTTATGCACACCCGTTCTTCTTCTTCTAAGCCTCTTCTTTCACCACTTTCAAATCCCGAGAGGATTATCCGTCAAAACAACCGTGTTCATTTCTCAACCGTTGAGGAAATGGCCAACAACCCAAACGATCAACACCCTCCGGTGGGTGTTAATGACATTCAGGCTCCCGATCTCCATCCAATGGAGGAACGTCTCCAAACACCTTTCAATGGTGTTAGACGAGCCATCGTGATACCCAATATTCAAGCAAATCACTTTGAAATCAATCACGGGTTACTCAATCTTATCACGGGTATCTCATTTCACGGACTTGATCATGAAGACCCTTATGTTCATATCTGAAATTTCACCGATATTGCTGAAACAATTAAGATTAACCAAGTTGATTACGATGTCATCAAAATGAAATTGTTTCCCTTTTCTTTGAAAGGAGCGGCTCGAACTTGGCTAGAGAAAGAACCCCCTAATTCCATTTTAACTTGGGGAGATCTAGCTACAAAGTTCATCAATCATTTCTACCCTCCTTCCAAAACTTCTAGTCTCCGAACTCAAATCTTTCGATTTCAACAAGCTTTCGATGAATCGTTCAGCGAAGCTTGGGATAGATTTAAGGAGTTATTAGAAAAGTGTCCTAATCATGGCTTCTCTGACTTGCACCAAATTGACACGTTTTACAATGGGTTGAGTCTGGCCGATCAAGACTCCCTAAATTCTGCTGCGGGTGGAAACTTGTTAACGAGAAATAGTCAAGATGCTTTCACGATCATTGAGAATAAAGCAAAAGTGAGGAGTTCGAGAAACAAGATTCCCACTTCGAATGCAAATAACAAAGCTAATGATGAAGTTTTAGGGGCTATTGCAATACTTGCTAAACAAGTTGAATCATTAACCAAAGCAGAATCCTCTTCTCATCAAGTTAATGTTGTTAATCAGAGTTGTGAAATATGTGGTGGTCCTCACCAATATTTTGAGTGCCCAGCCTCCGGTGGCTACACTCAAGAGAATGTGTATGCTGCTTCTGGAAATTTCAATCAAGGTGGTAATGGTTACCAACCTCAAGGAGACCGTATTCTCCTCAGCTACCGTTCAAATAATTCTCTCGGACCACCCGGTTTCACCCAGAATCAAAATCAGCAAGTGCAAAACCGCACCAACCAAAACCGTTTTCATCAAACCAACCAAGGTTACAATCAAAACCAAAGCTACAATCAAAATCATGGAAACAATTATCAAGCTCCACCGCAACAAGTTTATCAACAACCTCTTCCTCCGCAAGTTCAAACTTCACCGGAAGTCTTGAACTATATGAAGACAAGCGATGTTGCCATACGAGCCATGCAGAATCAGATCAATAACATGAAAGTTGAGTTTAAGAAGGAGATCGATACGACGATCTCTCAACAAACAAACGAGCTTAAGAAAATGATGAGTGGATTTTTCCAAATGAATCAACCATCAACCTCGGGTTCATCTTCTCTTCCTAGCAACACATTCGCTAACCCGAGGGGCGATGCTAAGGCGATCACTACAAGGAGCGGTGTTTCATATAATGGACCCACGGCTCCGTCTACCTCTTCTTCTCTACCTCCCAAGGTAGTCGACCGTGAACCCGAGGTGACCAAGGACATGGAACCTCCTACTAACAACGGAGGAACCAAGGACGTCCAACCTACGGTTGTCCATCCATCTGAACCAAAGAACGTTGAGCCAAAAGAAATTCCCATCAAAGCAAAACTTCCATATCCTTCGCGATTAAATGATCAAAAGCTCCGCGAAAAAGCTTCAAATCAAATGGAAAAATTCTACCAAATCTTCCAAGATTTGCATTTTGATATAAGCTTCGCGGATGCTTTGCTTTTGATGCCAAAGTTTGCTTCCACAATCAAGAGTTTATTGAGCAATAAAGAAAAATTATTTGAGCTCGCAAAAACCCCTCTGAACGAAAACTGCTCAGCGGTACTCCTTAAAAAGCTTTCGGAAAAGCTTGGAGACCCGGGAAGATTCCTCATTCCATGTGACTTCCCGGGGTTGGTTGAATGTCATGCCTTGGCCGATCTAGGTGCGAGCATCAACCTAATGCCGTTATCCGTTTGGCAAAAACTTTCATTGCCCGAACTTACCCCAACTTGTATGACCCTCGAGCTTGCAGACCGGAATACGACTGTTCCGCTTGGCATAGCCGAAGATGTCTTTGTCAAAGTGGGGAAGTTCCATTTCCTAGCCGATTTTGTGGTTGTTAACTTTGATGCTGACCCCCGGGTTCCTCTAATTCTCGGAAGATCATTCTTGAGGACCGGGCGGGCTTTGATTGATGTTTACGGTGAAGAAATTACGTTGAGGGTGGATAATGAGGCCGTGACCTTTAACCTCGACCGAACTTTCAAATACTCCTCCAGTCACGATTCCGTCTCGGTTAATCGAATCGATGTGATTGATGTTGCCTCGGAGGAGTATTCTCAAGAAGTTCTTGGATTTTTCGATAAATCCTCGAGTGGCAATCCCACTCCTTCTTCTCAACCCATTCTTTCCGACCCTTCCCCGTCCCTCACTCCGTTTGAGGGAGGTGATTTCTTCTTGGAAGAGGTCGATGACTTTCTTGCTATAGAAACACCAACTTCACCGGAAGTTGATGATTCTTATCTTGATCCGGAGGGAGATATTCTTTTGCTAGAAAGATTATTGAATGAAGACCCGTCACCTTCTCTCCCTCTGACAAAAGAAATTCAAAAAGAAGAAATTAAAGAAATCAAGCCGTCTACTGAGAATCCTCCGGAGCTCGAGCTCAAGGATTTACCTCCTCATCTTGAGTATGCTTTCTTGGGAGATTCCGATACATTTCCCGTTATCATTTCGAAACTCTCAAAGATGAGGAGAAGACAAAACTCTTAGACGTGCTTAAAAAGCATAAGAGTGCCATTGCTTGGCAAATCTCTGATATAAAGGGTATTGACCCTAAATTCTGTACCCATAAGATCTTGATGGAGGATGACTTCAAACCCGCGGTTCAACATCAGAGACGGGTAAACCCGAAAATTCATGAGGTGATCAAAAAGGAAGTTATTAAACTCCTTGACGCCGGAATGATTTACCCGATCTCTGATAGCCCGTGGGTTAGTCCCGTCCATTGTGTGCCCAAAAAGGGTGGAATGACCGTTGTAACAAACGAAGAAAATGAGTTAATCCCCACACGTCTCGTCACCGGATGGAGAGTGTGTATCGATTACCGAAAACTCAATGATGCTACCCGTAAAGACCATTTCCCTCTACCGTTTATGGACCAAATGCTTGAGCGTTTGGCGGGAAATGAGTTCTATTGTTTTCTCGATGGCTTTTCCGGGTATTTTCAAATACCAATTGATCCCCAAGATCAGGAAAAGACCACCTTCACGTGTCCTTATGGAACATTTGCCTACCGACGCATGCCTTTTGGCTTGTGCAACGCTCCGGGCACGTTTCAGAGGTGCATGATGGCCATATTTCACGATATGATCGAGAAGACGATGGAGGTCTTTATGGATGATTTCTCCGTCTATGGAAATTCTTTCTCATCTTGCCTCTCCCATTTAGACAAAATGCTTGAACGGTGTGAAAACACCAATCTCGTTCTAAATTGGGAGAAGTGCCATTTTATGGTCAAAGAGGGCATTGTCCTCGGCCATAAGATTTCTAATGCCGGGATTGAGGTAGATCGTGCCAAAGTCGATGTGATCGCAAAACTACCTCATCCCACCACCGTCAAAGGAATCCGAAGTTTCCTTGGTCATGCCGGTTTCTACAGACGATTTATTCAAGATTTCTCTAAAATCGCCCGGCCTCTGACCCATCTTCTTGAAAAAGATGCTCCGTTCTTCTTCTCTCCCGAATGCATCGAAGCATTCGAGGTTCTCAAAAAGAAGTTAACCGAAGCACCAATATTGGTTGCCCCCGACTGGGACTTGCCCTTTGAGCTAATGTGTGATGCAAGCGATTATGCTATCGGTGCAGTCCTGGGGCAACGCAAAACAAAATATTTCCAACCGATACACTATGCTAGCAAGACGATGACCGACGCTCAATCTCACTACACTACTACCGAGAAAGAGTTGTTGGCCGTTGTCTACGCTTTTGAGAAATTTAGACCATATCTTGTTCTATCAAAAAGTATAGTGTATACGGACCATTCTGCTCTAAAGTATCTCTTAGCAAAACAAGATGCTAAACCGAGATTACTTCGGTGGATTCTTCTGCTCCAGGAATTTGATATTATCATTCGTGATAAAAAAGGAGCAGAGAATCTAGCCGCTGATCATTTGTCCAGACTTGAAAATCCCCATCAAAGTGATCTCGAGAAAAAGGAAATCACCGAGACATTTCCTCTTGAGACACTTGGGAAGATATCTTTAAAGAATGATCCGAGTACCCCATGGTTTTCCGACTATGCAAATTACCATGCGGGGAATTTTGTGGTGAAAGGGATGTCGTCCCAGCAGAAAAAGAAGTTTTTAAAAGATGTTAAACATTATTTCTGGGACGATCCCTACTTATTCCGGATATGTGCCGATCAAGTGATAAGACGGTGTGTGCATGGCCAAGAAGCCGTTGACATCCTCACGGCTTGCCATAATGGACCCACGGGGGGACATCATGGTGCTAGCTACAACGCCAAAAAAGTATTTGATTCCGGTTTTTATTGGCCGACTATTTATCGCGATGCCCACGACTTGGTGAAATCATGTGACTCTTGCCAACGTCAAGGAAAAATCTCGCAAAAAGACGAAATGCCTCAAAATGCAATTCAAGTCTGTGAGATTTTTGACGTGTGGGGCATCGATTTTATGGGGCCATTCCCGTCTTCACGAGGGAATAAGTATATACTCGTGGCCGTCGACTACTTGTCAAAATGGGTTGAAGCAAAAGCGCTCCCCACTAATGACGCCCGAGTTGTGGTTAAGTTCTTAAAAAATCTCTTCTCCCGATTCGGAGCCCCTCGTGCTATAATCAGTGATCGTGGTACTCACTTCTGCAATGATCAATTTGCAAAAGTTATGCTCAAGTACGGTGTCACCCACCGACTCTCTACCGCGTATCACCCGCAAACAAGCGGACAAGTCGAGGTTTCGAATCGTGGATTGAAACGTATCCTTGAAAGAACCGTTGGTGAAAATCGAGCCTCATGGGCCGACAAGTTGGATGATGCATTATGGGCTTTCCGAACCACTTTCAAGACACCCATCGGGTGTACTCCTTACAAGCTGGTTTACGGAAAGGCCTGCCATCTGCCCATCGAGCTCGAACATAAGGCATATTGGGCCTTGAAACATGCCAATTTTGACCTTAAGACCGCGGGTGATCACCGTAAGCTCCAAATTAATGAATTAAATGAGCTTCGGGATCAAGCCTACGAGAACTCTTTGATCTACAAAGAGAAAACAAAGAGGATTCATGACTCTAAGATTAAAAACCGCATTTTCAATGTTGGTGATCGAGTCCTCCTCTTCAATTCTCGGCTAAAGATTTTCTCGGGCAAACTCAAAACCCGCTGGTCTGGGCCATTCACCATTACTCAAGTTTTTCCATATGGAACCGTCGAGTTAGCTCAAAATGACGGTCCAAACTTTAAGGTGAATGGTCATAGGTTGAAGCACTATTTTGGAGGGGACATACCATCCATGGTTGTCCAGGATCTCCAAACTTTCCCCATGGACAAATAAATTCGGGGATCGAGTCAAGCTAAGTGACTCGGTTATAAAAAACAAAGCGCTTCGTGGGAGGCACCCCATGCTTATCCATCTATCTTCTTTCTATTTTCTTAATAAAGAGGAGGGGCTTCTCTTCCATATCTTGTGTTTCGTGTTTTTTTTTTGTGTATGTCCAGGATTGCCCGATGATGAAGACTCTCGTACTCGTGGTTTACTTCTCTCCACTCGAGTTTCATCATCCGTTGCTCATCCGATATCCTAAATCTTATCGTTTTACGTTTATCTTTGGCATAATTAATAAACGGCCTTAGATTTATGTAGGAGAACCCTTACCTTTAAGACATTGAGGACAATGTCTCGTTTTAGTCTGGGGGGGGGGGGTAATCTTTCGATTTGATTTGTGCCTTGCATTTTTTGCCGTTTACTCATGCAACCCCGTTTTTTCCTCAAAAATTAAAAAATCCAAAAAAATGAGAAAAAATTAAAATTTTGTGCAAAAATATAATAAATTTTGACATTTTTGTTGACTTTCCGCTGGTGAGAGTAGGAATAAAATTCTGACTTGATCGGGCGTGTTGAGCCCTAGCTTGTTCCTTTAACCATTTATAATCTATAAGCTCGTGCTAGTCTTTTACACAAGGAGCTATAAAACGCGAATTCTTTTCAAGAGTTTGCAAGTTCCCGTATCGACTTTATATATGCATGGCTTGATTATAAGGCTAAGCATTCGCGGATCTTATTATTTAAGATTTTAAATTTGCGAAGAACGAGAAATGATAGAGTTGTTTATAAGTTAGATTGCTAAACGTGGAGTAGTTGGATCTCTTTAGAGCTCATCAAAGTTACTTGTGGCTTTTTGTTCCCATAAGCTTGTTTCATCCAATAATAGTAATTGATGAGGCGAAAAGTGTACCGCTTTTAAGGGGTCATTTAAGCCCGAAATCGTATTTATTTGATCAAATATTGCCCTAAATCGTTCCTTTTGTCATTTTAGGTACTTTTGAGGAGAAATCTGGAAAAGGAGGCATTTTGGACGTTTTTGGAGCATTAAAGTGAAGAAAACGGCAAAGTCTCAAGAATCGGCTGAAAGTTACTCTTGACGGCGTCACAATTAACATGGGACGGCGTCATGCCTTGGCAAGAAAAGTTGGATGTGAAATTTACTCATGACGGGCCAGTGAGTTAGCATGAGAATTCTGACGGCGTCACGCTTTAACTAAATCAAGGGCGTCACGGCTTAAATCATAAGGGGACGGCGTCACGTTCATGATCCGACGGCGTCAAGCCTTGATAGGCCAGAATGGATTTTTGAAGAGCTAAAGAGGGACGGCGTCAAGAAGGTCACCCGGGAACCCTAAAAGCGGCGAGGTGACGGCGTCACAATGCATAAGGTGACGCCGTCAGATCCAAAAATCTATATATAGTTTTCTAATTTTTTGTCATTAAGGGAGAGCTTAGTGTGTGGAATTTTGGGATAAAACCCTAAGACGATTTTAGCTACTTTTTCAGGGCTTTTTGCCTTGAGATCTTCCATGTTTCATTGAAAGATAAGTTATCAATTAATCATTCAATATGTCTATGTGTTGTTTGATTCTATCTTATGCTTGTCTTTTGTTTAACATGTTAGGCTAATTTTATCTTGTGTTTGCTTAGATCTAATGAAACCTAGCTATTGATTATTGGTTGTTAGTGTGTTGTTAGTTGTATTGGATGATTGTTTATCTATGTTAGGCTTAAGAAAACTGGCTAACTTCCTATTCGGTAACTTGCTTGAACGTCTTAAGAAACATGAACCAAACGCGTACTAAAGGTTTTTATGGTTGTATTTAATGCACAAGCGAATTCTAGTGATCCCATGTTAGGAGCTTCCTAGCCGGCTCGACATAGGAGTGAAGTAGGAGCTTGTAGAGTTGGGGAAGTAAGTACGCCACCCCACGAATGGTATTAAGGAATACACCCGTCATCCACGCAACTAATACACACTAATTAACCGGTAAAAGATAGTTAGGGAGTAAGGAAATCTAAGTAAACACATTTCTCTACACATAAGTTTCTCACCACTTTTCATTTTTGTTATTTTATTTTATTTGCATTCGTAGTCATTTGGGTTAGTTGACTAGCAACTAATTCCGCCCACTCCTTCAAACCCGAGATTTTACTTGCTTTCATAAAATTATAAAAACATAAAAAGAATCTTCCTCAACCCTTAGACCTAATTAGAGTAGCCTTTCACACCTAACGAACACTATTCCCTGTGGAGAACGATCAATCCCCCGTACTTACCACTACACTATACTACATCGGTCAGGTACACTGCCTGGTGGGGTTGTAAGCCTCTTGAGATCCCTCGAGAGGTAAAACCTGTTGTAAGGTTACAAAACCACGCAATCAGTAATCTAGGAATAATTAAAGGTATTTTAGTTTTGGCGATAATTAGTTTTTATTTCTTCCTTAGAGAATTCTTGCTTATGAAAGTTGGGTACACATCAAGGTACTGTCAGTGTTACGGTGTAATAGACTATTCCATCTTGTCGGCTCGCAACCGATGTTGGGATTGTTATAAAAGCCGTAGGACTTGGGGTTTGGCAACACAAATAATTAATTAATATGATAATGTATAATAATAATAATCCAAAGCCATAAAAAGTTTTCTACATCTTGCCGGTTCGCAGCCGATGTTGTAGACTTCTAATAAAGGCAGAGGAAAAATTCCAAGGTCATAATAGACTATCACATCTTGCCGGCTCGCAACCGATGTTGTGATTGTTATAAAGGGCCAAGGATTAAATACGTTAATGTGCTTGAATATGTAGATAAAGTATTATAATGCCAAACTTCGACTCCGGGGGTATCCTAATAAAAGCTTCTGTCTCTGGACTCGTAGATGAGTTGTTTCGGTCGTATATAAAAGGGATATCCTCAAAATCATGTTAAATCAGAGACCTTGATGTGGACCTCATTTTTGTATGCAACGGTTTTCGAGGGAAGGATTGGAAACTACTTAGCGTCTAAACTAGGTATCTTTATCGGAATAAGAAATTATCGAAATGAGAATTTGAAGAAATTCATTTCTCACCAAAAATAAAATAAATAGAGGAAAATAGGAGTTTGGGAACGAGGAGTCCACAATTAGCTTCCATGGGTAGTGTCGGCAATCTAACTTGTAAATAACAATGATTTCGTTTTTAAGCTTAGTTTGGGGACTCGTGAAAAATCAGGAACGACGAATTTTATCCGTATGGTCACTTCTTTATGAGTCGTGTTTCCTGCTCGATGACCCTAAAAATTATCGTTAGATAATGATTGTCAACAAAACCGTCACATGAATAATGAGAAAAATACAAAAATAGAATAAAAAGGAAAATCGGGGAGTTTTTAGAACTTAAGATTTCTTAATCTCTTTTGAAAATTTTGCTACTTCTCAAAGTTAGTAAAAAGAGATTGGAAATTTTTGGTTTCAAAAACGTGTTTTATAACATTGCATGAGGACACTGCAATAGCTTAGTCTGGGGGATTTTGGTATGTGCTTATTCACATACCTTTTATTTACCAAATTAAGACCAAAACGACCAAAAACTAACCTAAATGCCAAAGATATTTGTGTTTTTGTGTTTGTTTATATGCAGGTACGGATATTTTGAAAAATGGACAAAATCAAGCAAAAACCGGGAAAACGAGCACGAGATATGGAAAAGATATTTGCAGCCAATGCCGGGAAGTTTTATGTCAATCAAGTCCTCAAAGAATCATCATTTGTCAAGAATCACCCTTAGATCAACTTTTGAATATTGGCAAGATCAGTCCTTTGAGAAATCAGAAATTACATAAATGGTCCCTAGAACTTTACACCTTAAATCCCTTTAATCCTTAAATCCGGATCCCACCATTTAAACTTAATCCAACTAATAAACTACCCAACCCATTTCTTAAAATCTATAACCCAATCCACTCCCACACTTTACCCAGCCCAGTCCAAGAACTCAACCCGACCCACTTTTAAATCCCCAACCCGGTCAAAAGAATAAATAAACTCAGTCAAAACCAAAACACACGTGCGCCCTTTTTCTCCCCCAATTACCTAGAAGTTTTACTATTCACCATAAACCCTAGATCATTTACCGTACATTTTCACTGAGATTAAGGGCAATTATGTCCAATCATTGGATGTCAGAGTGTCAGAGAAGCACAAGGAACGCACGCATGGACACATGGCACGCTCTTATTGGACCAGACACCTCACGATTTGATCCTACGGCTTGGATTTGAAGATTGGAGGGCAAGGAATTGATCTAAGGGTGATAGAGGGATCATGAGCACACGGATTGCCAGCATGGCTGATGCTAGAAGGTTCTCCCCGAGTCTATAAATAGAGGAGCAAATCATGTGTTGGAGGTAGTTTTTTAGTGTAAGGTTAGGCTGCTAAATTGTTTTCTTAGTTGTAATTTCCAAGTTTTCAGTTGTAATTTCAAAGTTTGGTTAATGAAATACTAGTTTACATTATTCTCATTTCGTGTCTCTTTTGATCCTTAATTAGTTTTACTGCTTATCTAGCTTATTTTCACTCATTTTTATCATCTCAGTTCTCTTAGATTTACATTTTTCATTTATAGTTCATCTCATTTGCAAAAATCCAAAAATATTGAAAGAAAAAAAAATATAAAATAAAAAAAAAAATCCAAAAATAATTATAAAGTCCAGCTTCAATAAGCTGTTTTATCCATATTATAAGCTCATTTAAGCTGTTTAGTTTATTGTGAGCTTTTGTTGTGTTCAATTCTGAATTTATCTCAAAAATCACAAAAAGTCAACCAAAGTCAACTGATGGTCAAATAAGCACTTCTGGAGGTGATAAGCTGTTCTAGTGGAAGTATTTGGCCTATCTAAAGATAGGCTTTGTTGAAGAATTGCCCTCTGTTCAGCTGAGGGGAATTTTCTAAGTTTTTCATTTTTTGCTTATTTTATGAAATTGCTTATTAGTGCTTATTGCTTATTGAATCTAGCTTATTAGTTAATTAGTACCTTAGTTAGTCAGAGTTAAGTTGGTATTGTGTTTAAATTCAGTTAGCTATAGTGTAGGAACATGCATCAGTTAGTTATAAGGTTTTTCGGAAATTTGGTCTGTTGAGGCATTAAGCTATAGTACTGTTCATTGGTAACTTTTGAAGATTGGATTGAGCAATATTAAGGACTGAGATGTTGTTGTTGATAGATTATTAAGGATTTGTAGTGTTTTTGGAAATTAGAGGTGATTAGTGCAAAAAAAAATTAAGCTAAACTGCCCTCAATAAGCACAGCATAAGCTGAGCTTATTGAGACCATTTCTTTGGCATTTCTGAGTAATATTTAGGTGTTAAAACAAGTTCCACAGGCTGGTTTAGAGTTAGTCAGGTTTGCATATTGTTTGCGCCATTTTTCTTATCCTGTTGTCACAGAATACAATTGCAGACTTGCAATTTTTTTTACCTGCTGATCTAGGGGATATTATAGCTTATTTAGTTAAAATCAGACCTTGATTTTTGGCATTTAGATAGGTTAGTTAGTAGTCTTGTAGGGAAATATCTGGGATTTAGAATTTGTGCTTTATAGAACTGCTTATTCAGGTCTGCAAATCTGCACTTAATCTGCTAATCTGCTGCATCAGCAGACCAGTCCTTAAGACCATCTGTTCTAGTGTTCTAATAAGCTAGTAGTCAGCCATAACTTTTGGGGATTTCCAAATTTTAAGCAGTTTGACATAGCAGCTTCTAGCCTATGATCTGGGATTCACCTTAGGAGCTTATTTGATAGCTTAATTGGAGTCTGAAAAGGTGCTGATCACCCATATTTGTCCTGTCCTAGTCTTAATCTGTTGAGCTTTTATTTTGCTTATTCTGTGTGCTTATTTCATCATTTTTAGTTCCTTTAAGCTCCCAGTAGTTAGATAAACTAGTCCTGAGCTTTTGAGAATTTTTGGCTTTTGTTTGCTTATTTTTAGCTTATTTCCAAGTGCTTATTTCGACTGTTCAGCTTATTTAAGCTGAACTGAGTGCTGATTTTATTTTTCTTATATTTCTTATTAAAAATTAAAATCACTCAAAAATTTTCATATTTTTCCAATTAGTTTTACTATTTTTAAAGCTTTTAATTAGTTTAAATTAGTTTTTAATTCATAAAAAATTATTAAAAAGTCAAAAAAAGAAAATAATAATAAAATAAAATATATATTTTTCTTTTTCCAAAAATTATCTTTTAATATTTAGAGTTTAGGAAAATTATTTTCATAAATTTAGGATTTAGAATTTAAAAATTCACTTTTAAATTACGTTTTTAAATTACGTCGCGTTCGTTTTTAAAATTCAATTTTCGTTTAAATGTTTAGTTTAATTGTTCTATTAGCTTAGTTTAATTGTTAATCTTGATTGTTATTTTAATATTAGTAGTGTAATCCAAAATCAATCACTCTTATTCACATTCACTACACGAATCACAAATCCCGAATCACTAAATTCCATTCAATCTACATCGGGACTACGACTCGGGTCTTGCATATTTCCTTTGCAATTCCATGGACTATAATTTGACACATATCAGCGTTCGTGGCAAAATTTCTGGTAAAGGTACAATCAAAACCGGAAATTTAGATTTTGATGATGTGTTCTATGTAAAAGAGCTAAATTATAATCTTTTTAGTGTCTCACAAATGTGTGACAAAAAGAACTATGTTCTTTTCTGTGAGACTGAATGTCTTGTACTTTCTCCTGATTTTAAGATGCCTGATGAAAGTCAAGTACTTCTTAGAATTCCTAGAAAGGGCAATATGTACAGTGTAGACATGAAGAACATTGTTCCTAAAAAGAATTTAACTTGTCTTGTTGCAAAGGCCACATTGGATAAAAAATGAAATGGCATAGAAGGCTTGGTCATATTAATTTCAAAACCATAAATAAGATTGTCAAAAATGGTTTGGTAAGAGGTTTACCTCAGAAAAGATTTGAAAATGATCAAACATGCATTGCTTGTCTAAAAGGCAAACAACACAAAGCCACTTGTAAGCCCAAGATTTTTAACTTTATCAATCAATCATTGTTTATGCTGCATATGGACTTATTTGGACCTGTTTCAGTAATGAGTATAATGCATAAGAGATATTGTCTTGTTATAATTGATGACTATACCAGATTTACATGGGTTTTCTTTTTAGCTACTAAGGATGAGACATCAAGCATCCTTAAGGATTTCATTACACAGATAGAAAACCAAGTAAGCAAGAAAGTAAAAGTCATTAGATGTGATAATGGGACAGAGTTTAAGAATAGAGTTATGGATGATTTCTGCAAAGAAAAAGGTATTAGGAGAGAATTTAGTGTTGCTAGAACTCCACAACATAATGGAATAGTTGAGAGAAAGAATAGAACACTAATAGAAGCTGCTAGAACAATGTTAGCTGATTCTAAGCTACCTATAACTTTTTGGGCTGAAGCAGTCAACACTGCTTGCTATGTTCAAAATAGAGTTTTAGTTGTGCAGCCTCACAATAAGACATCATATGAACTTTTTAATGGTAGAACTCCTGCTATAGGATTTCTTAGACCTTTTGGATGTCATGTGACTATTCTCAATACCTTAGACCATTTAGGAAAATTTGATGGTAAAGCAGATGAAGGATTCTTTGTTGGATATTCTTTTAATAGCAAAGCATTTAGAGTTTACAACACAAGAACAGAAATAGTAGAGGAAAACCTACATGTGGAGTTTTTAGAAAATAAATCCAATGTAGAAGGTCAAGGACCAAAATGGCTATTTGATCTAGAGTATCTAACCAATTCAATGAATTATGTGCCTTTTGTTGCAGAAACTAATGATTTTGCAGGTTTGTGGAAAACTAGAAGGGGGGTTGAATAGTTTTATGTCTTTTTAATTTATTATAAAAACTTTGTTTTCTTTTAAAAGCTTTGATTCAAGTTTGTTAAAACTTAAATCTTATTGTTAGTTATATATGTATTCTTTTAAATTGATTGTAAATGTTTTGGTTTCTTGAATGGATTTTCAAATTGATCTTTATGTGAAGTCGATCTCTAATAAATACTAGCAGTTATATAATCCTATGTGTATGAATGTAATGACGATATAAATAAAGAAGTAAATAAGGTATGGAAAGATCTAACCGAGACACGAGAGATTTATAGTGGTTCGGCTACAAGGACACCTTCCTTGCCCTACTCCACTCCCCGAGCACCGAGCTCGAGAGTTTTCTTCACAACTTCAATAAGCTCCCTTATGGCGGAGAAAACCTTACACGACTTTGGCTTACACCGGCTTAACGACACAAAGCTAAATGTCGAGTTCTAATTGTAGCTAGAACCAATCTCACGACTTCACAACACAACTTCTTCACGACTAATTCATGACTATTTCACAACGGCTTCACGACTGCTTCACGACTTCAACACGACCGCTACACAACCTCTATGCTACGGCTTTACGACTTCAACACTATGTCTTCACGACTAAGACTTCACGACTTCAACACGACCGCTACACAACCTCTATGCTACGGCTTCACGACTTCAACACTAGGACTTCACGACTAAGACTTCAATGCTTCAACACGACCGCTACACAACCTTTATGCTACGGCTTCACAACTTCAACGCTATGGCTTCACAACTTCAACACTAGGACTTCACGACTTCAAAGCTACGGCTTCACGACTTCTACTCCACGGCTTCACAACTTCTACACTATGTCTTCACAACTTCTATACCACAACTACTTATACAATTTCTTCACTACTTACATACAACACAAATCTACTATACACACCTTACACAAATGAATGAATGATTTACAAACTTTGTTAAACTAACAACTTAAGTAACAAGAAGATACTAAGTTGTAATACTTCTAATCTTGATTGATAGAAGTATTCTTCCTTTGCACTTGAATGAGGGAAGCTTGGATCACTTGGAAACCAAAGCTTAAGATTATATGATCAAAGGATTGTTAGAAAGTATTTACAAGATTTAGATCAGAAAGTTTGGGGTGCAAAAGGTGAGTGAAAGTCCAGGAGAAGACTGGTATTTATAGGAGAAAAATTAGACAGCTGGAGGTCTACTGGAGCGGGGGGGGGTCCCCTTAAATAGGGGGCGGTCCCCTTAATAATTAAGGGGGCCGCCTAGTAAAATTAAGGGGGCCGCCCCTTCTGTCCGTTGGCCAATTTTGTCCTTTTGTGGGGAAGGTTTTTCTGGAACATTTTAACTGATTTTGGTTAAGAATTTGAATTCATATTTTTATAAAAGATTAAACATTTTTATTTAATGCCAAAAATGTTTTTCAAAAATATATAAAATGTTTTTGATGTTTTATAAAAAATCTAGTTATTAAGAAAATGTTCCTTTGATCATATAATGCATTAAGCATTAGTTCATTCATACCTTAAGTGATTTGAGTTGTAGAAATAGATATTTACAACTAAATACTTGTTTACGTCATAATTTTCCGATTAATGATTTTACATTTTGTGATTATCAAAACGTAGAGATATCGAAAAATATTAATAAAGTGTTTAGGCATTATTTATATCAACAAGGTTCTAATACAACAAATGAGGCAGATTTAGAGAAAGATCAAAATGATGTGATAATGCCAATAGGGTCAAGTACAATTGTGGAATCAACTTCAACAACTGATGAATCTTCTTCTAGGAAAGCTAAAGAAGGTGTTGAAGATGAAAGCAAAGAAGATGGAACTCAGGAACAACAAAATGTTTTTGCTGGTAGCATTTCTGTTGCTGCTGGTAGTGTATCTGTTTCTGCTGGTGATTCTGCTGCTAAGCTTACTGATTCTGCTGTTCGGCCAAATGATTCTGCTGCTGGCCCTTCAGAAACGAAAGATGCAGAATTCTCAGATAATGAGGTGGATTTCAACAATCTTCCATCAAATTATCAAGTTCCTTCTACACCACACACAATAATTCACAAAGTCCACTCCCTGGAACATGTGATTGGAGATGTACAATCTGGTGTGAAGACAAGACATCAATTGATGACTTCAGACCAACAAGGGCTTCTTGATGCCCTTTATGCTTCAAAACAACATGAGCTTTCAAACTCTTGCTTGTTTGTATATTTTCTCTCACAGGATGAACCAAAGAACATTCTTAAAACCTTAGATGATTCAAGCTGGGTAGAAGCTATGTAAGAAGAGCTTCTTCAGTTCAAG
This sequence comes from Artemisia tridentata subsp. tridentata, assembly GCA_021014915.2. Taxonomy (NCBI): domain Eukaryota; kingdom Viridiplantae; phylum Streptophyta; class Magnoliopsida; order Asterales; family Asteraceae; genus Artemisia; species Artemisia tridentata. The sequence goes on from CP139503.1 coordinate 315,928,570, forward strand.
ATTCAGAAGGTATGGGTGCTAGTTGATTTACCTAGGAATGCAAAGGTAATTGGCACTAGATGGGTTTTTAAGAAAAAAAGGGATGAAAGGGGAATAGTGATTAAGAATAAGGCTAGATTAGTAGCCCAAGGGTACATACAAGAAGAAGGGATAAACTATGAAGAGGTTTATGCTCCTGTAGCAAGGATTGAGGCAATTAGGCTTTTCTTAGCTTATGCTTCATTTTTAGGCTTCACAGTATACCAAATGGATGTCAAGAGTGCATTTTTATATGGAACAATTGAAGAAGAGGTATATGTTTCACAACCTCCAGGCTTCATTGACCCTGACCATCCAAACAAAGTGTACAGAGTAGTGAAAGCTCTATATGGCCTTCATCAGGCACCAAGAGCTTGGTATGCAACACTAGCTTCCTACTTATTAGAAAATGGATTTCAAAGAGGAAAGATTGATCAAACACTTTTCATCAAACAACACAAGAAGGATCTTCTATTAGTGCAGGTGTATGTGGATGACAATATCCTTGGATCTACAAGGAAAGAGATGTGTTTAGAATTTGAGAAGCTTATGAAAGATAAGTTTCAGATGAGTTCCATGGGGGAACTTACATTATTTTTGGGTTTGCAAGTTAAGCAATCATCTGAAGGCATATTTATTAGTCAAGACAAATATGTTGCAGAGATACTTAGAAAATTTCAATTTGCTGATTCAAAAATAGCAAGCACACCAATGGACTCTGAGAAGCACCTTCTGAAAGATGAATATGGAGAGAGTGTGGATGTACACACTTACAGATCTATGATAGGCTCTTTGATGTACCTTACATCATCTAGACCTGATATCATGTTCCCTGTTTGTGTTTGTGCAAGATTTCAAGTTACTCTAAAGGTTTCTCATTTAACTGCAGTCAAGAGAATTTTTAGATATCTCAAAGGTCAACCAAGGTTGGGTATATGGTATTCTAGGGAATCTCCTTTTGACTTGGTAGCATATTCGGATATTGATTATGCTGGTGCTAGCTTGGACAGAAAGTCAACAACTGGAGGATGTTAATTCCTTGGGTGTAGACTTGTCTCATGGCAGTGCAAGAAGCAACCAAGTGTGGAAAATTCAACAACTGAAGCTTAATATATAGCTGCTGCAAGTTGCTCTAGTTAAGTTCTATGGCTTCAAAACCAACTTCTTGATTATGGGTACAATTTCTTAAACACTGTTATTCATATTGATAATAGTAGTTCAATTTGTATTATTAAAAATCCAATGCAACATTCTAAAACAAAACACATTGAAATTAGACATCACTTTATAAGAGACTACAATGAGAAAAAGTTAATTCAAGTTCTTAAAGTTGCTTTAGAACACAACTTTGCAGATCTGCTAACAAAAGCCTTTGATGTTTCAAGGTTTCAGTACTTGGTAGCAAGTATTGGAATGCTTAATCTTTGAATTTTCAATCTAATGTGTTTATGTAAATAAATTTTTGTTTCTGCTGTTGGCTTTATATAATACTGCTGCTATTACAAAAAGTTTGTGCTGCTAGTACAAATTTAAAATCCAAAGTTTGGGGCCCAATCGGCCTAAAAAACCCAACTTTTGGACTCACGGCGACGATTTTCCCAAGTTTGGGGCCCAGGCGATGCTTTTGGGAAAGTTTAGGGACCAACGGTGTATTTTTTTCATTTTTTAATTACTTCCACTTACTTTAAGTTTTTTCTCTTTCTATATCAAATCAAAATCAAAATCCTAAACCTATTTACAAACCAAACGGGCCCTAATAACATTAACATAATCATGCCATATAAAAAAAATAAACAAGATGTAAATGTATAACCTGTGATATAGGGGTGGCTCAGTACTCACTAGTCACCATACTAGCTCCGCCACATCCATCTCGGCACCATATCAGTTTTTCAACACACTAACTTAATACTACTTGTTGGTACAAATCTTGGGCGTGCCTCCAAACCTAGGTTAGACTAGCTCTTGGCAGGTACAGATCATGCACTAAGTACTTCGTTGAGCTGCTAAGAAAAGCAACACCGTTAGTCATTGGCCTCCAATGTGAGAGTAAGTATATTATTTGTTGGGAATTAAATATTCAAGAAGTTTAATATCGGATTCTATTCAAAGAAAAACATTAAGTGTGATTCTGCTGCTAGTGCCACTAGAACAAAAAGTGGAATTGGTTACACCAAATATGTGTGACGATATACATATAGTCACACATGGTTTTTTTTCGTGTGTGTGACTAAAGGTGGTGTGACCATAGGGTACCTACGGCCACATGTTTTGGTTCTTTTTAGTCTCACTTACAAAAGAGTAACCAAAACGTTAAAATGTGTGACTAAATAGGTACAATTTTAGTTGGATTAATCAGCTTTGTGTGACCAAAAACTCTTATAGTCACACGAAGCATTTTCTTTTTGTATATTTAGTCACATACAATTAACCATAAAGTGGCCAAAAGTGTTAATAAGTGTGACCATATGGTGTTGAAAGTGAAGAAATGTATGGTTTGTGTGACTATAGATCATCCAATTGCCACATAAATTTGGTTTTTGTGTGGCCTTTTGTACCATTTAGTTACACAAATCATGTTTCTTTTGGGTATTTAGTCACATACAATTAATCATAAAGTGGCCAAAAATGTGAATAAGTGTGACTATATGTTCTTTAAAGTGAAAAAATGTGTGGTTTGTGTGACTATTGATCATCCAATGGCCACATGAATTGTATGTTTGTGTGGCCTTTTGTTACATTTAGTCACACAAAGCATTTTTCTTTTGGGTATTTAGTCACATACAATAAATCATAAAGTGGCCAAAAGTGTGAATAAGTGTGACCATATGGTGTTTAAAGTGAAGAAATGTGTGTTTTGTGTGACTATTGATCATCCAATGGCCACATGAATTTTATTTTTGTGTGGCCTTTTGTAACATTTAGTCACACAACAAATTAAGCAAACAGTGACCAAAAGTGTTAATAAGTGTGACTATATGCATCTTTTAGTCACATTTAAAAAATCAATATATATATATAAAAAATAAAATATATATCAAAACAAATTCAAATACAATAAAATTAGAATGTATATAACTAAACCAAATATAAAATTGGACCTCCTTTTATACACTAAAGAGTACTAGTCGGCTTTACAATGCTTTCCTATGTATCTATAATCTTTTCCATAAACAACTAATACATATCATAAAAAGGAGTACTAACTATATGAACCAACAATACTAACTTATAACTAACAGTATTAGCACTCTGTATGAGTAGTAGCACCCGGCACAAAGACAAAGCCCGTGCTTCCAAAGTAAGATCCCACATTAGCAGTATTATCACTCGACTCCATTCTCAACCCACGCGCCTTCTTCCGAGGTCCAACACGTTCATTCCTCGGCTGATCATCATCACCCACACCCAATTCTCCATTCACACTACCATTCTCATATTTGAGTTTCGCGTCACTAGACGACCTACTACCTTGATCCTCACTATTCTCATTAGCTTCTCCATGACCCACATTCGGCAAAACTACAAATGATATCTGACACTACTAAAACTGTCAAAAACAACATACAGACTAGACCAGTAAAAAATGTAATCAAAATTGTATGAGCTTTTGACAAACCTTTCGGAGGTGAGTGTGGGAAGTCACGAGCCAGAATCAATTTCATCTGAAATACACCATTTTTGTATGGAGTACCAGCTACATACCAGAGATACTTGGTCAGAAGTCAGAACAGTAAGTTCATATGCATACATATATAGATAGAGAGAAGGGGGCTAATGAGAACCTGGACCATCTATATCAGCATATATTGTTGAAAAATCATCATCGTTATCAGGAATGGAAATGCTTATAGGACGGCCATTGGCACCAAACTTCCAATAGGGGGTTCGATTTCTGGAAAAGCTGCACTTTGATCAGGGATAGTGCGTATTTCATTTTTGCAAATTGAATCATAGAGCTCACACAAGAAGTCTCTTTACATTCTACATTACCTCTGGCTTACAACATTAAGCTAAAAAGTAAAATGTTTTAAGAGGTTTTTATCATATTACCTCTGGCTTTCTTGCTGATGTCGCAGTTTTAGCCTTTTAAGGTGGGCTTGAAGTTGTTCAGAAGTAGTATCACCGCATCCTCCTAAAGCTACAATCTCACTCTCAGGACATATAATCGAAGCCTTGTCATAATTTACCTGCAGGTCCAAAAATTACTTCAATACAAATAGACATGTATAAAGAGTATGTAATGATAATTATAAGCAACAGGTACCCACCTTTCGCTCATTTTCAAAACCGTGAAGACGTTCTTTTGCAGATTCAATTCCCATATGAACCCTCTCTTGCATAGTTGTTTCGTAATGACGCTTTTCCTACACAAGAAAATGGATAGTAAATTTAGTAGTTACAAATAATAAATGATGAGGAACTAGAGAAAACATCACAACAAACTAATATGTGATAAGCAGAAGAGAGGAATTACAGCATCTGCAGAGCTTAGATCCTCCTCAATCTGTGTCAACTCATGTGTTGCTTTTTCCAAAGCATTGAAGTCTCCTTTAGCCAGTTCTGTGTGTGTAAAGGGTAGAAAGAAAAGACAGCGGCAATAAATATGTATTCGGTAGAGTCTGTACACATCCAAGATGATACATATTATGGATAAAGTAAACTTACCACATAGCTCTGCAAACATGGCTTTATATTCGTTTAGTTTAGCCTCAGCTTCATTGAATTGCTCCTGGATCTTCTCACGCAAAATCTCACTTTCATTTATATCGCTTCGTAATTTCTGGATATATAACAAATGAGTTCATTTAAAGGACAAACATAATACGATTAACTATATAGGCAAAATGGGTAAGCTGAGTAATGGGTCGAATTGGGGTCAAGTTAAGACTGGTTGTGCTGTTTGACCAGTTCCACATTTACTAGATAACTTGATTTACAACTGACCCGTTTGAGAGAGGGGAAAAAAAAGAGCACAGCCCGAATCCACCCATTCAAAAGTAAATGAGTTGAAAACACAACCTCCGTCGAAGGCAAAGAGAAAAAACAAATTCATAAGAAGTATATAAAACAAACTGAAATTTCGTGTTAAAGATCATCAACATTAGACTCAGATGAAGCCACGGCTTCTGCTGCTCGAGAATTCTTTAAGTCTTTAAGCTTAAGATTCTTGGACATTGCTTGCTTCTCTACAGCCAAGCGTTGTTTCTAAATAAACAAAAAGAAAAGTAAGAAATTGGATCTTAAAAAAAAAAAAAAAAAAAACAGATACTAATAATAAAAATATATCAACTGGAATGTTATACTAAGCTGTAATTATATAAACACCTACTGAATTCAAGAATTGAAGATTCAGTTCAAAATTACCTTTTCCTTTTGTAGTTCATCATTAAGACCCTAAACCTGTTCTTCAAAACTCCTTTTCTTTCCCCGAATTTCTCGGGCTTGTTCTTGAAATTGTAGTGTCTCTCTTTCATAAAATTTTACAACTGCTCGTTTTTTTTTTTTTTTTTTTTTTTTTTTTTTTTTTTTTTTTAAATTTAGTGCTACTCCTGCTTGGGGGTATTACAAGATATGAGCAAAACTTTCTGGTGTTGAATAGAAGATTTGATAATATGCAGAGGCAACTGCAGCAGTTTGTTCCTCGCATGTTTTTTAAGTTCGGAAGAAAATAGTCCATACATTAGCCATTTCATACAAAAAAAAGTAAATGAATGACAGAACCTCAACAAGAATCCACCAACGCTGTGCAGCACCATGCCAGCGATCTTTCCACATGAATTCTGGAGTTATGACCAGATCTACCTGAAATTTGGAGCTGGGTATTAAAACACTGCAATTTTCTAGGTTTGTAAATACTTGTATCATTATCCAAAATTACCTTTAAAACAGTTCTTGTAATTGGACTTACTGTAGCAGACAACAAGATTGAGGGGAAAAAATCCCAAATATTGCTTCACTACCTTCAAAATAAAAAGCAGCCAAAAATCTTGAAAGTGAAATTCAGAATGCTATACAAAAATCAAAACAACAATAATAGAGTTTACCCTTCCTCCAGGAATCATATATCCAGTCTCCTTCTCCATCATATCTTGAATATGATTCAAATCAATCTCTTGTTCTTCTAGCTTCCGAAGTATCTGAAACAAGATGGAGATAAATAACAAAGATTCGGCAGAAGCTGGGCAACATAGCAACCCACGTTGGCAAAGTCAGCCCATTTATGAATCCATTTATATAATCAAATCATTACGATCCTTACCATTATGAACGAAGGTTTATTGCTGCATGATTCAGCTTTAAAGAAGCCTAACTGCTCCCACCATTCATCACAGAGATTGTGGAAGCAGCGGCGGTAGTTTTTTTATTAGAAGAATGATAGAGAGAACTGTTGACTTTTTTATGTTAGGGTTTTGTTCAATTGAAACTCAAAAGAGGTGAAAAGTGAAAAGTATCTCCCGCTAAGGAATCTCAAAATTTTGGGGAGAACATATTACGTAAGATCTGAGAAAAAAGATAAAAGATGGGTGAGAGGCAATTTGATTTTGGGGAAAATTTTAGGCGGGGCTAGCGAAAAGTTGAGAGGGAAATTTTATTTTGAGAAAACTTAAGTGCGGGACATGTACTATTAAGCATAAAGTGACCAAAAGTGTGAATAAGTGTGACCATATGATGTTTAAAGCATGCTTTTGTGGTGTATTTAGTCACATACAATTAAGCATAAAGTGACCAAAAGTGTGAATAAGTGTGACCATATGATGTTTAAAGTGAAGAAATGTGTATCTTGTGTGACTATTGATCATCCAATGGCCACATGAATTTTGTTTTTGTGTGGCCTTTGGTAGCATTTAGTCACACAAAGCATGCTTTTGGCTACACTTAAATAATGTGTGACAAACTGTTTAGTGTGACTATATGTACTGGATTTTGGCTACACTTAAATAATGTGTGACAAACTGTTTTGTGTGACTGTATATGGCATTTGGTCACACTATTAGAAGCAAATGTGACTATAAGTTTAGTGTGACCATATATGGCATCAAGGTTACTTGTATTTGTCACACGTTCCAAATGCATATGTGACTAAATGATCTGGAACAAAATCACCAGTTACGTTTAGTCACATAAGGGTCGATTGTGTGGCAATAGAGTTCTTATGGTCACACATTCGAAATGCTCATGTGTGACTAATTCGTAAATGCTATCAATTTACCTACCTTCAGCCACACAAATATTTGAATGTGTGGCTGTTCCAAATCGACCATGTGTGACCATAGGTCATTTTTGTACTAGTGTGCATTTGGTTCCTGCTGCTAATGTTTGTTCCTGCTGCTAGAACATTTGATTCTGCTGCTAGCGATAAATGATTCTGCTGCTAGGCTTAACACTCTGCTGCTGAAGGATTCTGCTGCTAGTGTTCTCATTGCTGCTGCTAATGAACATTCTGCTGCTAAGTGGATAAGTATGAAAAGATATTATTTGTATTTTGGTCAACAATATATGGTAGATAATATCTTACCCCATGTGCTTAGTTAACAAGTTGTGTACACAGATACATGTTGTATCTTATGTACTGACACACTCAAGATAAGTTAACAAGTAGGTCGGCTAGACTTTAAGCAATATTGTAAAGATCTTCTTGGACTATAAAAGAAGATCTTAGTTAAGTGATATGTGTGTCCATGTGTGTTATTATTAGAACTCATAACTGTTAAGACATAGAACAAACACAAGAATATCACAAGTTAGAAAAACTTAAGATTCAAGGTTGTAACCCTAGTGATATTTCAAGATCACTCGTATTATTTTGAATAATATTGAATCGTTTTGGTGAAAAGCTTTCATTGTTCATTGTCATAGAACAAACATAACCTTTCCATTTCCCTAACACAAATAACCTTCTAAGTGTGGTTAAGTAAATTCCGCGTACTTAATCATATTAACTCAATATATCATACACACAAAGTCACAAGGTTTAACCACCTTAACCGTGTGTCCAATCCTATCATTATTTGAGAGATAAGGGGTAAGTGCGGACTAGGTGAAAGTAGTTGCAGTTAGGTAGAGTAATAAATGAGATGGGGGTATTTATACTACCCATATACTTACTGTAGCCGCCTCGTGAATGAGCGGGCTGACACACACCTTACCGAGTAGGTAGATGTCAGAGCGGAAGTCAACTTACGCCTTACCTTAGTTGGTAAGTGTCAGATCAAGTGTGAGACACAATCCCACAAGATCTGGCTTTCGGTGGAATGACCGCGGCTGAGTATGTGAGCTGTCCCGGACTTGAGAGACCGGGGTATGTCCTAGTCTTAGTTTGGCATGACTGGAATCTATAATATATATTATCTCTGCCGCGGTACGAGCTATGAGCATGCCCGGCCCAGTATGCTGGGTCCGGGGATACTATACACGATCAAGTCCCCCAGTCTAGTATACTGGTTTTGTTGAAGAGCAAGTGTTCTAGACTTATTTAGGCATTACGTTGCTTTAAGAGGCCGCGCCTTGTTGGAGAATTCTGTAGCCTCCGCGGTTGATATTGCTACGTGTCCTATGTTGCTGACTAGACATTCCACTTTCCACGTGGTTGGTGATGATAGCCTGTCATGGGTAATCGTGCGACGTTTTTCACCCACGCATTTACTGACAGATGTGACGTCTTTGACGGCCCAACCGTGCATTTTCTGCGACAATCGTGGCGGTCCATCTGGGTAGATCTTTAACCGTTCAATAAGTATCCTGGGATGTGGCCATTTTGTGGCCGTCCGATAGAAGCGATAGCACGTGCGTGTGTGATTATAAATACCAAGATTTACACCACTGTTAATCTTTTTTTCACACATAGTAATAAATTTTCCTTCTCTCTAAAAAGCAAGAACATCTTCCGCCTTCGTTCCCTTTGCTTCTTTTATTCCCGGACCTAGGTTTTCAGGTTAGGTTTCTTCTCCATTCCTTATTTGATTATTTAGAATGGCACCCGATCATATAAGTACTGTGACTTCTACGTTATCTCAGGCGGATGTAGATAGTTTTTGTGAGAAATATAAAATTCCTGGCCATCTTCAACCTCAAGCGCCCGGACCGTTAGATAGTATTAGGGATGCCCCGGAAGGGAAGATAGGTGTATATACTAGGTTTTTTGAGTTAGGGAACTTTAGGATTCCCCTCTCATTGTTCTTGCTTCGTGTTCTACAGTATTTCCAGATCCATTTATCAAAACTGTCGGTTTTAGCGGCCTGTAGGATTAGCCATTTTGAAATTCTTTGCCGCGTCCACGGTGGTGTCCCTACCGTTAACTTATTTAGGAAGTTCTATTATTCCAGCATTAACCATGGTTGGTTGACCCTTGAGAAGAGGAAAGGTCTCAAATCTTTAGTTGTCCCCGTCTGTTACACTGCCGCCTTAGATTCGGTCAAGAACTGGAAGGACCATTTCTTTTTTGTAAAGAAAACCATCTTTCCTTTGGACATTACATGGTATGAGAAGGCGTCCGTGGACCGCGACCCTCCTCCTTTTGACGAGGGTTTGGATTTAGAGTTGTTGCGGCTCCTTGATACCAATAGGGCCCCTTTCAAAAAATATCCGGAGGTCTTTCTGAATGTCATAGGTTTAAGCCAAACCTGGGATGACGATAGTTGCCGCCCGACCTTTTTACGACCGGATGATTCGGGTGGGTATTAGACTTGTATCCCTGCTTTCTATTTGTTTACTTCCGCGTCTAAATTTATTTTATGGTTTTTGCAGAGATAGGTTTGTTTTCTTATATTTCCCAACCGAACGTCTTCAAGGTGAAGACCGGGGAACGCACCTTAGAGAAGGATGAGCAAACGTTGAGGGCGAAAATGGTTGGGCGTGTTGTTGAGCCGCGCGAGGGTGTGTTTGAATGTGGTGGAGCACACTGTTGCAGATGAAATAGAAGCGGCTAAGGCTGAGAAGAAAGCCGGAAAAAAGAGAGTTCTAATCAGTGAGCCGGAGAAGACTGAGAAGGAGCCGGAGAAGGCTAAGAAGAAGAAGAAGCTAACTCGCAAAGAGACCGCGGTTGGGTCAGGTACGATTTGCTTACTTCCTTCCTTGACTTCTTTTTTTTTTTTTTTTTTTTTTTTTTTTTTTTTTTTGTTCCTAACATACGTTTTGTTATTTTTTAAGTGAGATTCCCAAGGAAGACCCTCCAATATTTGAACTTCATGATGAGTCGGGATCTGACTTGGTGCGTTCCGGGCCTCATACGGACGCTGGTATTATGAAGAATACAACCATCCTTACTTCGTCTTCCACTACCCTTTCTGGTCATGAACATTCTGGGGTTAAGGGTTTTGAGGGACTGGACACGGACCAGACTGAGTCCGTACACTTAGGATCTCTGGTTCCGGAGGTTGAGATGCCGGAGTCAGGTCATCAGGAGGGTACCTCCGGGCATTCTGAGGCCGGGGAAGAGCGATTGAGTGACTCCGAGGATTTCTATCGGTCTGTCTCGGTCGACACTGTTGAAACTTCTTCCACGTACGTCCCTATATGGTTACCCACTAATGGGTTTAAGATGGACGACCCTTGGGTCTGCCGCAGCATTGTTGACAATGTGGCCACCCCGAGGTATGCATCTGTGATGAGAGGGATGCCTGATGAAGACCTAATGAATGAACACAATCTGCTTACCGCCCATCAAGTGTGCGTGAATTCTTAGGTCCGCTTACGGTTGGAGAACGAGTTGTACCAGAATTCTAAGTTGGTTAAGCGGTTGGAGGGGAAGGGGAAGCTGATTGCAGATCTGAGAGCTAAGCTGGCTAAGTTGGAAAGTGAGTGTGCTGGGACTTCTGATATCCGCGGCCAAGTATCTGATCTGCAATTGGCCGTGGAAGCTAAGGATGAGGAGCTAGGTAAGCTCCGGGATGAAGTTAAGAAATTGTCTCTGGCGGTGACCATGGTTGGGTCACTGGGTCAGAAGAATGCGGAGCTGGCTTCCGAAATTCTGGGGCTCCGTGGCAAAAATGAGGCGTTGGGTCAAAAAGTGGCTGGTTTGGAGATTATCTGCGGTACCCAGGAGAAGCAGATTCAAGAGCAGATGGATAAAATGTTTGGTGAGTGCCAGACCTTCTATGGGGTGCGGTTGTCTGAGCTGGAGAAGAGGTTGATTGAGATCAACGAAGAATTTGATACAGAGCTTTTCCCTCAAGTATTGAAAGCTGTTGAAGGGCGTCGTTGGGTTATTGGTCACGGATTCAGGTATGCTTTTCTCAAATTTAAAGAATCCGAGGAACTGAAGATCAAGCTGGGGGAGTGCATTTCCGCAGCAATAGCGGAGGGGATCTGTAAAGGGTTGAAGGCCGGGATCGTTCATGGGGCCAAGGGTGTTAAACTTGAACAAGTGGAAGCTTACGACCCTTTGGCGAAAAAAAACTTTGATGAGTCAGTGGAGAGGTTAGCGAATGTGTCATTTCCCCTGCTGAACTCTCTTGAGGCGTGTAAGGATGCCCCCCTTGAATATCTAATGGCGCAGCTGGTTTTAGAGGAGGATCGCCGACCTGGGACTACGGAGTTCACTTTTAAACCCCTGGTTGCGGAAGAGCGTATTCTTCCGGAGGCCATAGTCAGGCTGGTCACCCGCCGTCCTAGGGCCTTTCAAGCTTATAAGGAGTATAAGAACAGTAGGTATGGGAAGGAATTTAATTATAGCGAAAAGGGTCTTGCCGCTGTTCTTCCTGTTTCTACCAAGTCCGGACCTTCGTTCAGTTCTGACCTTAAGGTTGCTGAGACTGCGGCTGTTGAGCCTTTGAATATTGTTGCCCCGTCTGGACCAGTGGCTGATTCGACCGGAGACGGTGGTATTAAACATGATGACATGTTTGATGCTTCTGTTCTTGAGTCCCAGAATCTTGAGAGTTAGTTTCCTGCGGCTGTTGTTTGGGAGATATTTTGACTATATCTTCCCTGCCGCAAATCTTGTGAAGCTTTTAATCCCTTAGTCTTTGGAATTGTACTCCGGATGAATGCATCCGTGTATTTTGTAATCTTTGGAAGTGTACTCCGGATGAATGCGTACGTGTATTTTGTAATCTACAGTGAATATAACTTAACCTTTTTTATGTGTATTAACACTTGGTTTTTTATGTTATATATTTGTTTTTGCCGGGGCTTATGTTGCCGGACTTAATATACTATCTCTGTGTGTCCGTACTTAGGATTTCCGGGGATAGCTTGGTAGGTCAATGGGTTTGCAATACCACTTATATGCCTTTTATAATTGGAGGTGCAATGTCCTCATGCCGGGCTTGCAATGCCTCTTACGCATTTTTTGAACTGCGGAGTTGTTTTCCGGCTTACGTATGTTTATGACATAAGAAATAATAAAACATGACAAGTAAACGTTTAGAAAATTTGTGGAGTTGATCGGACTCTACATATCATTAAATATGAAATTATATAAATACAAGATGACCAGTGGTAAAATGAATTCCCGCTGCCGGATTGAACCGCGGTCAGCCACAAGAGGTGGGAATACTTACATTAAATCACAAGTAACATTTTTTGAGATTCCGGATATTCCATGTCCGGGGTAGATCTTGTCCATCTTGGTTCCGGAGTTTGTATGCTCCTTTTCCCAATGCTTCCACAACTTCGTATGGACCCTCCCACTTGGGGCCTAGCTTTTCGGTGCTCTCAACCAGGCTAGCATCGTTGTTGCGGTAAACAAAGTCTCACAGCTTAAAGGTTTAGCCGCGGACCTTGGCGTTGAAATATTTTTCCATTCTAGACTTGCTTCTTGCTTTTTCAATAGCCGCGACTTCTCGCCTTTCTTCCAGGAGGTCTAGGTTCATCTGCAAGGCTTCGTCGTTCGCTATTGGGTCAAATAGAGCACATCTGAGAGATGGCATTCCAATTTCCACGGGAATCACGGCCTCCGTCCCATAGGTTAGTGAGAATGGCGTGTCCCCGTTGCTAGATTTGATCATTGTTCTGTACGCCCAGAGCACATGTGGCAGCTCTTCTAGCCAATCCCGGCTTCCTTGGTCAATTCTTGCTTTGATCCCTTCTCCCAAGCTTCTGTTAGCTCTTTCAACTAACTCGTTCGCCTGCGGATGTCTTACTGATGCGAACCGCTGTTTGATGTTAAGCTTTTCACACCAGTCTTTGAAGGGGTTATCCCTGAACTGCTTGGCGTTGTCCGCGACTATTTCCCCCGGCAAACCGAATCTGCACACGATATTATCCCATACGAACTTTTTGACCTGATTGCCGGTGATGGTTGCGAGAGCTTTGGCTTCTATCCATTTTGTGAAGTAGTCTATTGCTACTATCAGATATTTGATTCTTCCTGGAGCTTCTGGGAATGGGCCGCAGATGTCTATGCCCCATTTGTAAAACGGCCAAGGAGAGGTGATAGGAGTCAGGTTATGCTGGGGGTTCTTGGGAACCGGCCGGTGCACTTGACAGTCTTGGCACTTGTCTATTACCTCTCTTGCATCCCTGTGCATTGTGGGCCAATAATATCCGGACCTTAACGCTTTTGCTACGATAGCCCGTGGTCCGGAGTGCATGCTGCATGAACCCTCATGAATTTCTCTGATTACGTAGTTTGCCTGTGTCGGACCCACACATCGTAACCACGGCTTCAGAAATGATTTGCGGAACAGAACTCCGCTGACGATGGAGTATTGTCTTGCTTTGATCTTTAGCTTTCTTGCTTGTTTCTGATCCGCGGGAAGTACTCCATCTTTCAAATATTCGAAGAGCGGGGTCATCCAAGTGTCCCCTTCTTCTTCTACTACGGCCATCACTTCTCTTTCCTCTATTGATTTGTCTTTTAAGACTTAAACCAGAACTTGCTTTGTTAGGTGGGCGAAGCTGGTGGAGGCTATTTTGCTTAGTGCGTCCGCCTGCTTATTCTGACTTCGTGAAATTTGTTTTATGGAGAATGTGCAGAAGTTCTCAATCAAGGCTTTGGCTTTTGCAAGGTATCGCGCCATGCTTTCTTCTTTAGCCTCGTATGCACCGTTTATCTGATTCGCGACTGATTGTACAAATAATTGTATGACCAGGCCTTCGATGATGATCAAAGGATTTAGGGGGTGTTGGGATTGCGCCAAGCTTGCTCTTAACCTGAAAATAAGAAATACCAAGACACTACGTTAAGTGATTGCGGAGGGGTTGGACCCTGCGAACCACCTCCGGCGTGCAAGTAAGTATGTATGATGATAAGTAGGTTTTGATTAGCGAGAGTGAAGTTAACTTACATTGTTTTGGCACGACTAAGCTATTTATAGGAGAGAAATAGGACTTAGTGGGCGGTTGCACTTTGTTCGGAGATCATGGGGGCGTCCCATGATTTTGTGGTAACCGCTAGGGCTTTGTAGCCCACGATCTCTATTTTGGCGGGAAGGCCTAAAGGAAGAGGAGACGTGGGTATGACCAGGTTAAGAGGGTTCTCCGTTGTAGTCCCTTCGAGAGGGATACCCCGAAGGGCTTAAGGCTTCGATTGGCGGGTTCCCACATGGTAACCATTTCGTAGACGAATGGTTTTACGCCAATGAAACGTGTTAGGATATTAACCTGGGCCTTCGAAGAGAGGGCTTTCTACAGGCTCGAAGGGGAGTCCTTCGACCCGTTCGGAGGGTACATCATCAAGCCCCCCAGTCGAAAGTGATATATACGTACAAGTATAAATTGCATTCGACTCAAAAAACCTGCTACACTCTATCCCATTCGTCACAAATTTGAACGTAATGAAGATAAGTGCTTAAACAAACTTTGCGCAATAAATGCGGCTAATAAATCCTCAACTACCACTCTATACTACAGCAGCGAAGATATCGGTAAACATCTTTTCAAAAATTAAAAAATTTGGCTCCATGTATATCTCGGATTATAACTACACGTGGATAGCTAGGATGAAACTACAAAGGATATTCATAAACCCTTCATACTTCCAAACCTAGATCATATTTTCTTTTGCGCCTAAAATACACGTACACGACCCTGTGCTTTGTGCTTCAGTTGAGCTTAAAGGTAAGTTTTCCTCTCCGATCTTTGTCCTTTTGCGCTCATAGTCTCTAGTTCAAGATGAGTATGGCGGCGAAAAGAACTATTAGGGAGCAAAAATGTACTCTATCAGAGCAGGCTCTAATAGAATTTCTTAAAATATATCCCATACCGAAAGAGTTTAAAGTTATGCTTCCCAATCAAAACCAAAATGTTTTTGATGCTCCAATGGGTTATGTGAGGCTTTACGTGCATGCATTTACAGAATCTAACTTTAGGATTCCGATCCACCCCTTAATCCTGGAGTTTCTACAATATTATCAAGTACATATATCCAGGCTGAACCCTTTTAGCTTAGCCAAGTTGACTACTTACATTGTTGTATGTAAAGCTTATGGGTATGAGCCAACACTGAATGTACTTAGAGGCTTTATAAACCTTTGTCCTGGTGGTGATTGGTTAACATTGGCCAAAAGAAGTTAGCCCGATGTCCCTTGCTTAATAACTAAACCTTTTGCTAACATAAGAAAATGGAAAGGTCTATTTTTCTATGTGCAAGATACAATCATACCTCCCAATTATACAGCGTTGCTAGATAAAGACAATCATTTTGACGAGAAACGCTTTGATGATCCTTTGCCACACTTCGTAAGAAGCTATCCCCTCTACCAACATCTTGAACGTCACCCCTTTGATGTGCAAACGTTTCCTGAGCCAATACTATTTCTGGCGGGCATTATAGATCATTGGGAAGGCTCTCCCTTGGAACCTGAGATAATCTGCAATGGGAAAAGTATGTATGTACCTATTCAAATAAAGTAAATGACTTATCTGATGGTATTTATCGCATTTATTTTTTCTGTAGGGATGGCATTCAGGAACTTCGTTGTAGCCCGTGGTACTAGAGAGCTTAGTTTTGTCCCCAAAGAGCCAAATAATGTGAACCATGAAGTAGGTTCTCCATCAACATCAATTAATAATGACGAGACTCCGCATTTTGTGGAGACTGTAGCAGATTCCGATGATCCCCTTATCAAGGAATTTCAAACAAGGCTCATAAGGTCCTCCGGTCTTTCAGATAAGAAGAAAAGTAAGAAAGCAAAAGCTGCTATGTCTGTAAAGACTCCTCCGAAGAGGAAATTATCCCTTCCTACTCCTCCGACAAGAATAGTGAAGCCCAAAGGCTCTCATTCTAAAACCTTTATACCTATTCCTCTGACGATTCTTGAAGATGATACTCCTAGTAAGTTGTATTGCATACGTAATAAATGTCGTTCCTCATATAACTTGTGCTTCTGTCTTCCGCAGGTCTTCCCGATGTTAATGAACTACCTAATTCGACTGCGTGTCGCCACTTGGTTGAAAAAATGACACCTGCTAAATGGAGGGGAATCTTGGATAACATGTCTATGGAAGAGCTTTGCAACTTTCATTCCAAAAGTTATGCTAGGCAGGCTGTTTTAGATAATCATCTTAATTCTAGGACAAGGGAATTGGTGCAAACGGTGTTGAATGTGAGAGTGAAAATGGATGCTATCTTAGCTAAAGAAAAAGCTAGGGATCATGAATATGATAAATTGGAGGCTAAGTGCAAAGAAGTGTTGGAGAACTTTGAGAAGAATCCTTTTGTACAAGATATGCGAGCCAAGATTGACAGACTCGAGGGGCAATTGAAGGAATCCCAAGCAACGTACGATAGGTTGAAGGTTGAGGAGTCTAAGGTGTCCATTTATAGAGCCCAAATTGAAATGCTCGAATCCAAATGTACAAGTCTGGAAGCCGAAAGGTCTAGGCTGATTGAGCAGGAGGTCAAGCTTTGCGAGGAAATCGATAGTCTGAAATTCCAGTGTCGAGACTTGAAGAAAGACCGAGCTGAGGTAGTTTCGAAGGTTGTTCCTCATGTGGCAATGGAATTGTATCGTAGCGATGAGGTGGGGGAAGTTATTAGGAAACTAGTGAACGCAGCCATCTTTTATGGTACCTGTACCGCTTTGGAAGAAATTGCCCAGACAAAGAAGCCTGTGGTTTTGTCGGAGGTACCATACTATCGCTCTGATTCTGAGCAAGAATTTAATGAGGCTGGCGATGCGTTTACGTCAACAGAGTACCCTTTCCTAGTCGAGGTAACCAAAGATCTGTTGGCTCCAATAGAAGAACTTTTGGCGAAGAAGCCGATGAAGGTCCAGCCTCCGTCTTCAACAAAGAAATCTGCTTCTGTTCTGCCTTGAAAGGATCTCTATGCATAATGCCCCAACGTGTTTAATGTTTATTTGTTTAAGACAATTTATCTTTGTTGCTGTATGGGCTTCGACCCATGCGTTAGACAATTGTTTAAACTGTTTTTGCTTTGACCATTGGTGGTCTTATCAATGTTAAGTAGGGATAATAATCCGTTATGAATGTCATGCTTTTCTTCTCGTACGCTTATTATAAGCATACATATACAACCTAAGGTTATAACCTTATTGTGTGTATTTTGAACCAAGATTTTCCGCAATCGTATAATTTGACTGCGACAGAGGGTCGCGACCCACTCCGTCTTTATCCTTAAGATACGAAGGGCTTAGAATACCCTAAGACTTTATAGGAAAAGTTAATGTGAATTGCAATGGATGTTATCTGTATACAAGACATGTGTCTTGCTTCATCCTTCGACATTGAAACTTGTAAAGTACTTGGCTGAGCAAATCTTTGTTGTAAATAACGAAACAAGAGATTTTGAGGGAAATACTTTATATCATTAAGTGGGTAGGGAGGATTACATCATTTTAAGAAATGAACACTAAGACGCCTACCATTAATGCTTTTTTCCCAAATGAGAAGAATGCGTTACATGAAATTGAAAAACAAACTGGTTGTTTTAAAGGTAGTAAGTTTTATATGTAAAACTTACGAAGATTGGTACCATTCCAAGTTCTATCCATGGCCTCCCCTTTAAGCGTTGCGAGCTTGTACGCACCATTGCCGTAGGCTTCCAGTATAACGTAGGGTCCTTCCCATGTTGGCCCTAGTTTTCCTTCGTATTCAGCCTTGCTTGCGCTGTTTAAACGAAGGACATATTCACCTGGCTTGAACGTGGAGGGTCGAACTCGGTTGTTATAGTACTTTTTAAACTTCTGTTTATAGATAGCCTCTCTAATTGAAGCTACTTCTCTTCTCTCTTCGAGAAGATCAAGATTTTCCTGAAGCCTTTCTTCATTTGCATTTTCTTCAAAGTTCACAATACGTTCCGTTTTGATGCTTATTTCGGAGGGTATAACAACCTCCGTTCCATAAGTAAGGCTAAAAGGAGTCTCCCCATGGCTTGACTTGGGGTGCGTCCTATGTGCCCACAGAACTTGGGGTAGTTCGTCTACCTACCCATGATGACTTCGTCCTAACCTTTTCTCAATTCCACTAATAATATCCCTGTTTGTGACTTCCACTTGTCCATTACCTTGGGGATGATAAACGGAAGTGAATGACTGTTTGATCTTTAGGCCTTCGCAGAAGGTTGCGAACACCCCTTCAGCGAACTGCTTTCCATTGTCGGAGATGATAATGTGAGGGACACCAAAATGACAGATTATGTGTTCCCACACGAATTTTTCCATATGCCTTCCTGTCACTGACGCCAAGGGCTTTGCTTCGACCCACTTGGTGAAGTAATCTATGGCTACGACCAAGAACTTTACCCCTCCCGGAGCTACTGGTAGGGGTCCGACTATATCGATTCCCCATTGACAGAAGGGCCATGCTGAGGTGACAGATGTCATGTCTTACTTAGGCATTCTTGGAACTTTGGAGTGGATCTGACAAGCTTCGCATTTTTGTATTATCTCTATTGCGTCTCTATGCATAGATGGCCAATAATACCCTAGCTTCATTACTTTTGAAACAACGGAGCGAGGGCCTGCATGCAACCCGCAAGATCCTTCATGAACCTCATAGATGATGTTCGAAGCTTGTTTTGGTCCCACACAACGAAGCCATGGAGATAGGAAGGATCTCCTATATAGGTTATCCCCAATGAGCCTATATTGGGGAGCTTTGATCCTCACCTTTCGAGCAAGCTTAGGATCTTCCGGCAGAATACCACTGATCAAATACTCCCTAATCGGAGTCATCCAATTGGTGCCTTCCTCGAGTATGATGTCAGAAACTTCGCCTCGTTTAATTGACCTATCAGTCAATACTTCTACCAAAACTTCCTTCGTTAAATGAGCAAATGCCATTGAAGCCAACTTGCTTAAGGCATCTGCTTTCTTGTTTTGATTTCTGCGAACATGTGCTATATCATATGTTTCGAAGCCTTGAAGGAGTTCTTTAGCTTTTTCCAAATATTGCTTGATGGTGGGCTGCCTTGCTTCGTAGGAGCCTTTAATTTGGTTGGCGACTAACTGCGAGTCTACAAAAATGGAGAGGTTACGAACCTCCATGTCCTTTGCAAGTCGAAGACCGGCTAACAAAGCTTCATACTCGGCTTCATTGTTGGTAGCTTCGAACTCAAAACGCAATGCGTAAGTGTATTCCTTTCCTTCCGAACTAACTAGCATTAAACCTGCTCCTGAACCATCAGAACTTGAGGCTCCGTCTGTGTACAATTTCCACCCCTCCTTCGTCTTTTGGGGCTTCTCCTTAGGAATTTCTTTATCTTGGCTAGGTCCGGAGGGTGTTTCAGCGAGAAAGTCTGCAAGTATCTGACCTTTGACGGAGTTTCGACCCTTGTACTCTATCTCATGTTCTCCCAATTCGATAGCCCATTTAGCTACCCTTCCTGATTTCTCAGGCTTCGACAGTATCTGCCTAATAGGCTTGTCGGTCAATACCGTGATGGGATGAGCTTGAAAGTATCTTCGAAGGCGTCTTGCAGCATAAACCAAGGCTAGGATTAGCTTTTCCAACTCCGGATAGTTTAATTCAGCTCCTTGCAGAACCCTGCTAACGAAGTATATAGGGACTTGTTTCTTCTCCCTTTCGGCTAGGAGCACCGCACTGATGCTTTCGAATGATGCCGCAATGTACATGAACAACACTTCGCCTTTGATTGGGGTTGTAAGTGTTGGTAAGATTTCCATAAATTCCTTTAGCTTTTCGAAGGCTGCTTCCACCTCACAACTCCATTGGAAAGTCTTTTTATCTGTACACCCCTTGAGTGTTTTGAAGAATGGTAGAGACCGATCTTCCCCTTTCGACAGGAACCTGCTAAGTGCCGCAAGCTTCCCATTGAGGCTTTGAACTTCTTTTAGTGACTTCGGAGCTTGAAGGTCAGTGATGGCTTTTACCTTTGAAGGGTTGGCTTTAATCCCTTGTTTAGTGATCAGGTGCCCCAAGAATTGTCCTTCCTCCATGCCAAAGGAACACTTCTTAGGGTTAAGCTTCATATTGATTGCCCGTAATTGATCAAAGGTCTCTTGGATGTTGGAGAGGAGGTCCTCTTCGGTTCTGCTTTTTATTACCATGTCATCAACGTAGGCTTCCAAGTTCCTCCCGATTTGCTTGTGGAAGGCTTTATCTACTAACTGTTGGTAAGTTGCCCCTGCGTTCTTCAGACCGAAGGGCATTTTCTTGTAGCAATAGACACCCTTTCCTGTGTAGAAGGCTGTCTTTTCTTCATCTTCCTCCGCCATTTGTATTTGGTGATACCCTTTTTAGGCATCCAAAAAACATTTCAGACGGAACCCTGAGAGAGATTCGACCATCCAATCGATTTCTGGTAGAGGGTAGCAGTCCTTCGGAAAAGCTTTATTGATGTCGGTGAAGTCAACGCACATACGCCATCCTCCGTCACTTTTCTTTACCATGACTGGGTTAGCAACCCAAGTTTGGTATTTCACTTCCTGAGAATTCCTGCTCGCACAAGCTCATCCACCTCTTTGCAAGCAGCTGCATTTCTTTCTGGTGCCATGCTTCGTTGCTTCTGCTTAATTGGTTCAATGTGCTTGAACTCGTTAAGCTTGTGTTCTGTGCCGAAGGGCTTGCCATCGATCATAAGAGTCCTGGGGACTCCTACCATGTCTGAATATGTCCATGCGAACACATCTTTGTTGGCTTTGAGTAGCTTCTCTAGGTCTGCTTTGAAGTTAGCAGGGAGTTGCTTTCCGATTACCACCGTTTGCTCTCGATAGAGCTCATTGGCATGTGCTTAAACACATACCTTTTCTTAACCAAAATCAGACCAAAACGACCAAAAACTAACCAAAATGCCAAAGATATTTGTGTTTTTGTGTTTGTTTATATGCAGGTACGGATATTTAGAAATATAGACAAAATTAAGCAAATAACCGGGAAAACGAGCACGAGATATGGAAAAGATATTTACAGCCGATGCCGGGAAGTTTTATGTCAATCAAGTCCTTGTAGAATCATCAATTGTCAAATTAAGCCCTTGGATCAAAATTGGGAGAATGGCTGAATTAGTCCCTGGGATTTCTGAAATTACAATTTTGGTCCTTATTCACCTAAATCTATAATTTCTAAACCCTACACTAACCATATCCGGATCCATTCCAAAGCCACAAACCTATTAAATAATCCAAACCCACCAAGCCCAAAAACACTTAACATTAACCCAACTAGCCCATCTCCCCTTATGATAAAACCACGACCCACTTTACTTCTAAACCCAAGACCCGGATCACCCAACCCGTTACTAAACCCGGTCAACAAATAATTTATTAACAGTCAAAATCTCTTTTACCCGCTACCCATGTTCTTCCCCAAATTACCCAGATAAAACCCTAAATTACCCGTTCCATTAAATTACCACAAGTAAGGGTATAATCGTACTTGCACGCGTATCTAGGAGGTTCCTGACATGTCAGGAATGACATGTCAGCGAATTGGAGCATTCTCATTGGTGGGTGATTCGTGGCCATTTAATCCAAGGGCTAAGGTTGCAAGTTTGTTGATCAAGGGATGATCCAAAGGACGAAAACGTTTCAAAGAAGCACATATTCACACGGATCAGTGACATGGCAGCTTTTGGGATGGCTATAAAAAGAGCTCCTCATTCACGGATTAAGGAGTTAGATTTTTAGGTTTAGGAGTAGGTTAATTTAGGTAGTTTTTATGTAGTAGCAGCTTATGTTTCAGATTATTTGCATAACTTCTTTTCAGAATTTCAATATTGTACTCAAAAATTTCAGTTTAATGTAAGTCAACTTTGGTCAAAATTACTGTTACTCTGCTTATTAGCTTAATTCTGGTACTATTCTTCTTATTCAGCTTATTTTATCTTGTTATGTTCCATTAATGATAGTTCACTTGTTGATTTTAGCTTATTCACTTTTTAGATTTTTAATCCCATTAAAATCAAAAAGCTAGTCAAAACTGCTTAACAGTTTTTTTAGTACTTAATCTCAGATGCCTTTCATTTTTAATACTTAAATATAGTTTGTTGATGGTTGACTATCAAAAGCTCATCTTAATTTGGTCTCATTAGTTAAAATGCAAAATCAGCTTAGTCATTAGGGGTGTTTGGTTTTAGATGTACTGTGCAAAATTAGAGATTGTAACTGTTCATTTGCCATTAGCTAAGTTTTGATTAAGCTTATTATAGGATAGATAAGCTTCTTGTGTTAGTAGTTCAGCTGTTTTGAGGCCTTTTAAGGTCTTTAGTTTGTTAGTGCAATTTTTGAACTCAACCTGCCTTAAAAAGCTTTTAATAAGCTGAAGCTATTTTGATCCACATTTTTGACATATTTTTGTTCTTTTGAGTAGTTTAAGTGAGAATCCTGCTTTTGGTACTGTTTCATTGAAGTTTGGATAGACTAAAGGTCCAAAACCCACTCTGCTGCATATCAGTTCTTGTTGCAGACCTGCAGCTTAGTCTGCTTAACTCAGCTTTTCACTTGGTCTGAATCTGCTTAATCTATTGTTCTCTTTGCCTCATTTTTAGTTTATAGATAGCTTGTAGTATCATCTTTTTATTTATGAGCTTAGTTTTCATTTTATAGCTTATTTCATTAGCTTAACTCAGTCTGCAAATAAGCCTATTGGACTGATCTCAGGCCTGCACTATTTTACTTCCCATGATCATCTGTTCTTAGGCACTTTTGAAGTAGTTATTGATGTTAGAATTTGGGCATTTTCAGTTTTCTAGTTCCCTCTAGTATAAGCTACCAGAATATGCATTTGTTTTCCCCTTAGGAGCTTTTGGCCAGCTTATAGAACAGCTTAAAGTTAGCTGTTGGGCCATTTGAGTCTGTCCTATATTTACATCTGCACAAGTGCTTTTTGGATTATTTTGTGAGCTTATTTAGTCTTTTTAAGTTGTTTCATGCTTCTATTAGTGAGTTAATCTGTTCCTGAGCATTTGATAATTTTTGGGACTGTTTAGCTTATTTTTGAGCTTATTTGCTACTGCTTTTTAGCCCATTCCGCTTATCTAGGTTGAACAAAGTTCTTATTTTATTTTTCCTAGATTCATAGTTTAATTTTAGATTTACCTGCAAATTTTCATATTTTTCCATAATCATTTTCTATTTTTAAATCATTTAATTAGTTTCTTTTAGTTTTAAATTCATAAAAAATAAAATAAAATTCAAAA
The DNA here is from genome assembly GCA_021014915.2 of Artemisia tridentata subsp. tridentata. Lineage (NCBI taxonomy): Eukaryota > Viridiplantae > Streptophyta > Magnoliopsida > Asterales > Asteraceae > Artemisia > Artemisia tridentata. The sequence goes on from CP139503.1 coordinate 315,952,094, forward strand.
AAATATTTTTCTTTTTCCCAAAATTTTCTTTTTATATTTAGAATTTAAGAAAAATGATTTTACATTTTTAGGACTTAGAATTTAGAAATTCACTTTTTAAATTACGTTTTTTTTTTTAAATTCGTCGCGTACGTTTTTAAATTCAATTTTCGTTGTTAGGATTATATGCTTAATTTACTTGTTCCTTTAGCTTAAGTAGTTGTTTTACTTTATATTTCATTTTTCGTAGTGTAAAAACCCAAATATATCTCTCTTTCACTCACATTCACGGCACAAATTCGACACCGATACGAAAACTCGAATTCAACCTTCGTTGGGACTACGACCCGGGGAAATACATCCGTTGTGTTTCCTTTGGAAAATAAATACACATAAAACAAAAAACCAAAAAATGGCGCCGCTGCCGGGGAAGGCTTGAGAAGAGTTTGAATTTCGTTCGTTGAATCGTGTTTTGAAGACCCTTCCTCGGAAGTTATTTGTTTTTTTATAAAAAGAAAAATACAAAAAAAAATAATAAAAAAAAATAAATAAATAAAAAAACACTTTTCCTAAAGTGTTTTCAAAAATACAAAAATAATATAACCTCACTTTATTGAAAGTGTTGTAAACCATTCCGAAATAAACAACAAAACAATCGTGAAATCATTTGATTTTCGGATTATCTTTCGATTACAACCTATACAAGTGGTTTAAGGATGGTCTTGACATTAAATTGCAGACCGAAAGAGGCGGGTTTTTAATCAGCTTTCGAGCGGACCTTTGCTTCTCCGCCACTCTGCGCGTAGTCGTAAGAGAAACGATATCGATTGAGGGATCGGTACCAAAAAAAAAAATGTGATTAATTTTTCTTTAATATAAAAAAAAAATCCAAAAAGATTTTCTTTTCAAAATTATTTTCCCTTTTCTTTTGTGTTTTTCAAAGTTTTTAAATTATAAAATTCCAAAAATAATCTTCGTATCCTCTTATATGTTTAATTCTTATCTCTTTACCCTCTCATACCGTTTAATTCTTATCTTCTTATCCTCTTAACCATTTAATTCTTATCTTCTTATCCCTCATATTGTTTAATTCTCCACAATGATCGATTTATCACCACACCATCCCCATGATCCTCGGACCATGGAGGATTTCTATCGTCCAACATTGATCGGTAGAGGAGGACCGATCACTCCTACATCAGTTTCGAGAACCGATTTCAAATTGAAAAATCATATGGTTCGACTGATCCGGCAAATTTGCCAATTTCACGGATTTCGAGATGAGGATGCAAACGAGCACCTAAACAAGTTCATATCTATCACTCAATCCATAAAGCAAAATGGAATTTCCCAAGATTGCATTCGTTTGAATCTCTTTCCATTCTCTTTATCCCACAACGCTGAATCTTGGTTTTATACTCTTAAAACTCATTCAATTCATACTTGGGAAGAGATGTTCCTCAAGTTTCTTTCAAAATACTTTCCATATTCTAAAACGGTGCAACTAAGGAAAGACATTCGAAATTTCCTGCAATTGCCCAAGGAATCAGTATTTGAAGCTTGGGAGAGATTCAAATCGTAATTGCGGAAATGTCCAAACCATAAAATTTTTCTTCTTGATCAAATCCTAACCTTTTATCATGGTATAACTCAGATTGATCAAGACAAAATTATGTTGGCAGCCGGTGGAAATCTCATGCGGAAAACTCCTCAAGAAGCATATGATTTGATTGAGAATATGACACATCATCATTATCAGTGGGACGCTGAAATTCAGTATGACTCTATCCCTGTGATGAGTGATCATTATTCCAAGAAAATTTCCGCTATGAGTGCACGAGTCGAGGTCCTTGACAGTAACACTATTCAAAATTGTCAATATCAACAAGGACCGGGTCATCCTCACACCTTTTACAATTCATACTCTGACGAGAGTGATGAGGATGAACCTTCAGAAGTATTAAAAGTTCAGACGTCGATTCTTCCTCCAAGTGGCAATCCCACTCTGTCTCCAGAATCCGTCATTTCCGACTCTTCCCATCCTTCTCCTCCACTTGAGGGAAGTGATATATCTACGGAAGAGCTCGAGGTTTTCCCGAAGGAAGTTGTTAAGGAAGTTATTTTTGAAGATAAGCTGCCAGATCCTCCGGAGCTCGAGCTCGAGGATGTTTTGCCCGAATACGAGAGTTTTATCTTTGATGCCGAAGACGAGAGTAATGGCAGTCCCACTTCTCATCCCGATCTTTCTCTACCGGCTTTTGAAGCCTTTTGCTTTGATATCGATCATTCGGAGGAGACGAGTGGTGGCAGTACCACTTCTCATGCTTATATCTCTCCTCCCGAGTATGATTCATTTCTCTTTGATATGAATGATCTTTATCATGAGGAGTTCTCCGGTGAACTCTCTCTCTTTATATCTCCTCCGGAATACGATCATTTCCATTTTGATCTTGAGGACGATTCTAGTCTGGGGGGAGGTGTTCTTGATCAGAAGAAATTGCTTATTGAAAATTTCATCCCGACCCTCCCGCCCGAGACTTTTGTTGCTGTTGCCATTAAGACCTTAAATGACAAATCTCCTTTAGATGATGAAGAGTTTTATACGATAATCATACAAATCTTTCTCCCCTTCATCACATATGATGTGATTTCTCCTCTCCTTCACTCCGTTGGGAGTGAGGATACCATCTTTGACCCCGGTATTACCATTTATGGTTCTTCTTTCTTAAAACCGTGGGTATCTCATCGGAGTGGAACTTTCATATGCTTCAATGTTTATCCAAACCTCTTGAACGAAAGTCCGATGGAGATTATCTTTTCCACATGCTCCCCAAGAACAAATGAATTCGGGGCGAGTCTAAGCTATACGACTCGATACTAAACACAGCGCTTCGTGGGAGGCACCCCATGCTTATCCATCTATCTTCTTTCTATTTTCTTAATAAAAGTGAGGAGGGCTACCTCTTCCATTTCTCGTGTTTCGTGGTTTTTTGTGATGTGTCCAGGATTTGCCCGATGATTGAAGACTCTCGTGCTCGTGGTCTGCTGTTCTCCACTCAAGTTTCATCATTTGTTGCTTATCCGATATCCTAAAATCTTATCGTTTTACATCTATCTTTTGGCATAATTAATAAACAGCCTTAGATTTTTGTAGGAGAATCCTTACCTTTAAGACATTTAATGTCTCGTTTTAGTCGGGGGGGGGGGGGGGGGGGGTGATATTTCGATTTGATTTTTGCCGTGCATTTTTGCCGTTTACTCACGCAACCCCGTTTTTCCTCAAAAATTGAAAAAATCCAAAAAAATGAAAAAATTTAAAAATTTTTGTGCAAAAATTTAATAAGTTTTGACATTTTGTTGATTTTCCACTGGTGAGAGTAGGAATAAAATTTTGACTTGATCGGGCGTGTTGAGCCCTAGCTTGTCTCCTTAACTTACATAATCTATAAGCTTGTGCTAGTCTCTTATACAATGAGCTATAAAACGTGAATTCTTTTTAAGAGTTTGCAAGTTCCCATAATTGACTTTATATATGCATGGCATGATTACTTGGCTAAGCATTCGCGGATCTTATTATTTAAGATTTTAAATTTGCGAAGAACGAGAAATGATAGAGTTGTTTATAAGTTAGATTGCTAAATGTGGAGTAGTTGGATCTCTTTAGAGCTCATCAAAGTTACTTGTGGCTTCTTGTTCCCATAAGCTTGTTTCACCCAAAAAATAGAAATCTAGGAATAATTAAAGCTATTTTAGTTTTGGCGATAATTAGTTTTTATTTCTTCCTTAGAGAATCCTTGCTTATGAAAGTTGGGTACACATCAAGGTACTGCCAGTGTTACGGTGTAATAGGCAACTGATTCCTGATAGTACGTGCTATTGTCTCTATTGCTATAAAAGCCGTAGGACTCGGGATTTGGCAAAATATATAATGAATAATGAATAATAATAATAATCCAAAGCCGATAAAAGTTTTCTGTTTCCTGACGGTTCGCTCCCGTTGACTCAGACTTCAAAAAGGCAGAGGAAAAATATCCAAGGTCAAAATAAGACTCCCGATTCTTGACGGTTCGCTGCCGTTGTCTAGGTTGTTTAAAAGGCCGAGGAATAATAATATGTGCTTAATAATGTTAAAAATGCCAAATTTCGACTCCGGGGGTATCCTAATAAAAGCTTCTGTCTCTGGACTCGTAGATGAGTTGTTTCGGTCGTATATAAAAGGGATATCCTCAAAATCGCATTAAATCAGAGACCTTGATGTGGACCTCATTTTTGTATGCAACGGTTTTCGAGGGAAGGTTTGGAAACTACTTAGCGTCTAAACTAGGTATCTTTATCGGACTAAAAATTATCGAAATGAGAATTTGAAGAAATTCATTTCTCACCAAAAATAAAATAAATAGAGGAAAATAGGAATTTGGGAACGAGAAGTAATACACAATTAACTTTTATGGGTAGTGATAGCAATCTAACTTGTAAACAACAATGATTTTGTTTTTAAGCTTGGCTTGGGGACTCGTGAAAAATCAGGGACGATAAATTTTATCCGTATGGTCACTTCCTTTGAGTCGTGTTTCCTACTCGAAGACCCTAAAAGTTATTGATAGATAATGATTGTCAACAAAGCCGTCACATGAATAATAAGAAAAATACAAAAATAGAATAAAAAGGAAAATCGGAGAGTTTTTAGAACTTAAGATTTATTAATCTCTTTTGAAAATTTTGCTACTTCTCAAAGTTAGTAAAAAGAGGTTAAAAAATTTTTGGTTTCAAAAACGTGTTTTTATAACATTGCGTGAGGACACCGCAATGACTTAGTCTGGGGGATTTTGGTATGTGCTTAAACACATACCTTTTCTTAACCAAAATTAGACCAAAATGACAAAAAACTAACCAAAATGCCAAAAATATTTGTGTTTTTGTGTTTGTTTATATGCAGGTACGGATATTTAGAAATATAGATAAAATAAAGCAAATAACCGGGAAAACGAGCACGAGATATGAAAAAGATATTTACAGCCGATGCCGAGAAGTTTTATGTCAATCAAGTCCTTGTAGAATCATCAATTGTCAAATTTAGCCCTTGGATCAAAATTGGGAGAATGGCTGAATTAGTCCCTGGGATTTCTGAAATTACAAGTTTGGTCCTGATTTACCTAAATCTATAATTTCTAAATCCTACACTAACCATATCCGGATCCATTCCAAAGCCACAAACCTATTAAATAATCCAAACCCACCAAGCCCAAAAACACTTAACATTAACCCAACTAGCCCATCTCCCCTTATGATAAAACCACGACCCACTTTACTTCTAAACCCAAGACCCGGATCACCCAACCCGTTACTAAACCCGGTCAACAAATAATTTATTAACAGTCAAAATCTCTTTTACCCGCTACCCATGTTCTTCCCCAAATTACCCAGATAAAACCCTAAATTACCCGTTCCATTAAATTACCACAAGTAAGGGTATAAACGTACTTGCACGCGTATCTAGGAGGTTCCTGACATGTCAGGAATGACATGTCAGCGAATTGGAGCATTCTCATTAGTGGGTGATTCGTGGCCATTTAATCCAAGGGCTAAGGTTGCAAGTTTGTTGATTAAGGGATGATCCAAAGGACGAAAACGTTTCAAAGAAGCACATATTCACACGGATCAGTGACATGGCAGCTTTTGGGTTGGCTATAAAAGGAGCTCCTCATTCACGGATTAAGGAGTTAGATTTTTAGGTTTAGGAGTAGGTTAATTTAGGTAGTTTTTATGTAGTAGCAGCTTATGTTTCAGATTATTTGCATAACTTCTTTTCAGAATTTCAATATTGTACTCAAAAATTTCAGTTTAATGTAAGTCAACTTTGGTCAAAATTACTGTTACTCTGCTTATTAGCTTAATTCTGGTACTATTCTTCTTTTTCAGCTTATTTTATCTTATTATGTTCCATTAATGATAGTTCACTAGTTGATTTTAGCTTATTCACTTTTTAGATTTTTAATCCCATTAAAATAAAAAAGCTAGTCAAAACTGCTTAACAGTTTTTTTAGTACTTAATCTCAGATGCCTTTCATTTTTAATACTTAAATATAGTTAGTTGATGGTTGACTATCAAAAGCTCAGCTTAATTTGGTCTCATTAGTTAAAATGCAAAATCAGCTTAGTCATTAGGGGTGTTTGGTTTTAGATGTACTGTGCAAAATTAGAGATTGTAACTGTTCATTTGCCATTATCTAAGTTTTGATTAAGCTTATTATAGGATAGATAAGCTTCTTGTGTTAGTAGTTCAGCTGTTTTGAGGCCTTTTAAGGTCTTTAGTTTGTTAGTGCAATTTTTGAACTCAACCTGCCTTAAAAAGCTTTTAATAAGCTGAAGCTATTTTGATCCACATTTTTGACATATTTTTGTTCTTTTGAGTAGTTTAAGTGAGAATCCTGCTTTTGGTACTGTTTCATTGAAGTTTGGATAGACTAAAGGTCCAAAACCCACTCTGCTGCATATCAGTTCTTGTTGCAGACCTGCAGCTTAGTCTGCTTAACTCAGCTTTTCACTTGGTCTGAATCTGCTTAATCTATTGTTCTCTTTGCCTCATTTTTAGTTTATAGATAGCTTGTAGTATCATCTTTTTATTTATGAGCTTAGTTTTCATTTTATAGCTTATTTCATTAGCTTAACTCAGTCTGCAAATAAGCCCATCAGACTGATCTCAGGCCTGCACTATTTTACTTCCCATGATCATCTGTTCTTAGGCACTTTTGAAGTAGTTATTGATGTTAGAATTTGGGCATTTTCAGTTTTCTAGTTCCCTCTAGTATAAGCTACCAGAATATGCATTTGTTTTCCCCTTAGGAGCTTTTGGCCAGCTTATAGAACAGCTTAAAGTTAGCTGTTGGGCCATTTGAGTCTGTCCTATATTTACATCTGCACAAGTGATTTTTGGATTATTTTGTGAGCTTATTTAGTCTTTTTAAGTTGTTTCATGCTTCTATTAGTGAGTTAATCTGTTCCTGAGCATTTGATAATTTTCGGGACTGTTTAGCTTATTTTTGAGCTTATTTGCTACTGCTTTTTAGCCCATTCCGCTTATCTAGGTTGAACAAAGTTCTTATTTCATTTTTCCTAGATTCATAGTTTAATTTTAGATTTACCTGCAAATTTTCATATTTTTCCATAGTCATTTTCTATTTTTAAACCATTTAATTAGTTTCTTTTAGTTTTAAATTCATAAAAAATAAAATAAAAGTCAAAAAAATATTTTTCTTTTTCCCAAAATTTTCTTTTTATATTTAGAATTCAAGAAAAATGATTTTACATTTTTAGGACTTAGAATTTAGAAATCCACTTTTTAAATTACGTTTTTTTTTTAAAAAAATTCGTCGCGTACGTTTTTAAATTCAATTTTCGTTGTTAGGATTATATGCTTAATTTACTTGTTCCTTTAGCTTAAGTAGTTGTTTTACTTTATATTTCATTGTTCGTAGTGTAAAAACCCAAATTTATCCCTCTTTCACTCACATTCACGGCACAAATTCGACACCGATACGAAAACTCGAATTCAACCTTCGTTGGGACTACGACCCGGGGAAATACATCCGTTGTGTTTCCTTTGGAAAATAAATACACATAAAACAAAAAACCACTCATTTATCACAATACGTTCTTCGGCATCCGTACAACTTAGGATAGCCTTCGGAGGCTCCTCCGGACTTTCTCTAATCTTTTTGCCACTATCTCCCACTTGCCCTTGACTGTAACTGAAGAACACGGTTCCTATCCCATAAGGTGTATGGAACTTTACCCCTGTATGTATAGTGGAAACTACGATACCCATCTTTTGCATGGCGGTCCTTCCTATCAGCAAGTTGTAAGGAGAGTTGGACCTTACGATAGCTAACATGAGGGTTTCTGTCCTTGCGAGCTTGCCTTCTCCAATTGTTATTTCTAATGGAACTTCTCCCAGAGGCCACGAATGCTCACCAGAAAATCTTACCAAAGGTATCTTCGAATCAACCCGCTGCAACCTGAACGAAGGCTTGAGCTTAAGAAAACAATGCTCATAAATGATTTCGCAGGAGCTTCCACAGTCCATATAGGCTCTATTCACTTCTCGGTTGGAAATGAGGACTTTGATGACTACTGGATCATTTGAAGGGACTTGGCCCGTAAGAGGAGGAAAAGTTACTTCCCCTATTGCATTACCCTCCTGCTTCGTTACCTTTCTTTTCAAGCTGGCTTCGCCCCAACGAACCATGAGTATTGGGGCTTCGAGAGGAGTAGTATCTTTAGCCAATTGAGTGTCGGTCATCTTTTCCTTTCCCTTCTTTATACCCTTCACCAAGTGTGCCAATTGCCCGGACTTCACAGCTTCTTCTATCTGTTTCTTTAGCTCTCTACAACTGTTCGTATCATGACCATAATCTTCGTGAAAGTGACAATACTTGCTGGTATCCCTATTTTTGCCCTTACTTGTCATACGAGGGGGTGCTTCGAAGGCCCTAGCAGCCCTCTCCGTAGCAAGTATTTCCTTTGGAGACTTGGTTAGACTGCTTAACAAACCGTGGTTGGGGCCTTTGTTGTACGGAGAAAACCTGTCTCTGTTCTTGTTCTTGTTCTTTGACCCTTCCCACGAAGAATGCTTCGAAAACTTGTTGTTGCTGTCTCTGTCTATCGGAGCCCCATTAATGGATACCTCTTTCGCTTCGATCCAAGTATACGTCTTTTCCATTAACCCTTTGTAAGTTGTCGGAAGGTCAGTGGACAAGAATTCCACCAAACTCTGATTTCGAAGACCATGTACGAAACCCGAAATGCGTTGATCTTCATGAAGACCCAAAATCTGCAAAGTCTCATCGGTGTACCTAGTAACGAAGGCCCTTTTTCTTTCGTTTTCCTTTTGTTTGATGTTGTGCACCGTTAAATGAGTCCTTGTGAACTTCTTTTGCTGACTGAAGTGTGACCGGAACTTAGCCTTAAGATCATCAAGATTGACGATGCTACCGGGCTTTTGCCCATTCCACCAAATACGAGCAGAATCCCGTAGGGTGTATGTAAACATATGACAGGCCACCGGCATAACCCATTTTTGCATTTTGATAGCCCCTTCGAACAAGTGTAAGAAATTGTCCGGATCCCCCTTTCCATCATAAGTCCCAATGTGCGAAGGCATTTTCAACCCATCAGGCAATGGGTAATCTTCTATCCACCTAACGAAGGGTGTAGCTGAACCTAAGGGTCTGAGTATAGACAATTGTAAAGGGGTGCATACATGGGAACAGGATTATAGGGATTGTTGCTTTGGGGCATTCCCATAGGAGTTTGACTTGGGTAGGACTGATAAGGTGCATTCATAGAAAACGGGTAACCGTTTCCCATGGCATACGGAGGGTACGCCATGGGATTTTCGAAGGGTATGCTCCCAAAATTTTGAGGGAGGCTTGGGTTATTAGGCTGTCCATTTACTGGAGGATATAAATTTTGAGGATAAGACTGAGTTTGGAACGAGGGGTACATACCATTGGGAGGAAGATTTCCTCCCATATTAATTGTAGGCGGATTGCCTTCTACGCCTGATGCGTGAGAAGGCTGCAACGGAACCCCAGCTTCAGTCCTTCCAAGATGAGCTGCTAGCAATGGAGGCAAAGTCACCCCCACTTCTTCCCTTCGTTGGCTCCTACCGTTAGAGCCTTCGGTAACCGCCCCTTCTCTCCTAGTCGGAGCCCTCTCGGGGACTCCTTCGAAACCAACGGACCTTCTTCTTAGCCTTCGACTGACTGGAGACCCAATCCTTAAGGCCGATAGAGTTGCTCCTTGGGTCGGAGGCCTAGGTTCCATCTCCATTTCTTCATCATACTCATCACTTGAGTATTCCAACTCCCTTCGCATCTCAGCATTCCTGACTTGCCTCTTACAAGCCCTTAGGAGGGATTCCAACACTTCGTGGTTGGCTTCGACAAAGGTTGGGCTAATAATGGGCTCCGGATTGGCTGATGTCGAAGCATGAGGGTTGGGTGTTGTTTCGGGGTGAGAACGTGTTGTGAATATGGAGGCGGTTATTGGGGGAAGGTTGTTAGAGTCATTGACTGGTATTGGCGCCAAGGTCGAGAAACCCGGTGGGGGAGTATCTTCTCTCCCTTGATCCATGCCGGAATAATAGTGAAAGTAGTTGGTTGGTTATAAGCTTGGAAATAACGAGACCAATTGTAGCGGTCCCACGGATGGCGCCACTGATTGTACAAATAATTGCACGACCAGGCCTTCGATGATGATCAAAGGATTTATGGGGTGTTGGGATTGCGCCAAGCTTGTTCTTAACCTGAAATAAGAAATACCAAGACACTACGTTAAGTGATTGCGCAGGGGTTGGACCCTGCGAACCACCTCCGGCGTGCGAGTAAGTATGTGTGATATGATAAGTAGGTTGTAAATTGCGAGAGTGAAGTTAACTTACATTGTTTTGGCCCGACTAAGCTATTTATAGGAGAGAAATAGGACTTAGTGGGCGGTTTCACATTGTTCGGAGATCATGGCCCACGATCTCTATTTTGGCGGGAAGGCCTAAAGGAAGAGGAGACGTGGGTATGACCAGGTCAAGAGGGTTCTCCGTTGTAGTCCCTTCGAGAGGGATACCCCGAAGGGCTTAGGGCTTCGATTGGCGGGTTCCCACATGGTAACCATTTCGTAGACGAATGGTTTTACGCCAATGAAACGTGTTAGGAGATTAACCTGGGCCTCCGAAGGGAGGGCTTTCTACAGGCTCGAAGGGGAGTCCTTCGACCCGTTCGGAGGGTACATCATCAGCGACCAACCTTGAATCCACATTTGCAGATAGGTCCTTAACTCCTATCTGTTCTTCTATCCTTAAGCCCGCCAAAAATGCTTCGTACTCTGCTTCATTATTGGATGCATTAAATTCAAATCTTAAAGCATAAGTGAATTATGTACCTTCAGGGTTTGTAAGAATTAGGCCTGCCCCGGATCCTTCTTGACAAGATGACCCATCAGTGTATAAGTTCCATGGCTCAACATACGGCAAATCTTCCGCGGTTGCTTCTGTTGCCGGGGTTTCTTCTTCTGGAACCTCTGCTATGAAATCAGCTAACACTTGTCCCCTTATGGCTGTCCGGGGTCTGAAACTGATGTCATGTCCGTTTAGTTCTATAGCCCACTTAGCCATTCGGCCAGTATTTTCTGTCTTCGCCAGCATCTGTTTGATTGGTTGGTCCGTGATGACCACTATTGGGTGTGCTTGGAAGTATCTCTTGAGTCTTCTGGCCGCGTGAACCAGTGATAGAACCAATTTCTCCAATGGGCTGTAGTTTATCTTCGGACTTTGCAATGTGCGGCTGATGAAGTAGATGGGCTCCTGACGCGGTCCTCTTTCTGCTAAAAGGACTGCGCTGATAGCCTCTTTAGCCGCGGACAAATACATGATCAATTCTTCTCTTGGTTGGGGAGCCGTTAAGGTGGGAAGATTAGCGATGTGTTGCTTCATCTCTTTGAATGCTTGCTCCGCTTCAGGTACCCAGTGAAAGTCGCTTTTCTTGATGCACTTCTTCAATGTTTTGAAAAATGGTAAGGACTTTTCCACGGACTTTGACAGGAAACGGTTTAGACTTGCCAATTTTCCGTTTAAGCTTTGCACTTCTTTAAGAGTCCGCGGTGAGGGTAGTCGGGCAACGACCTCGGATTTCTCCGGGCAAGCCCTGATTCCCTTCTTGCTGATTACGTGGCCCAAGAATACTCCTTCTTCTGCTCCGAAGGTGCATTTCTTTGGGTTTAGCTTCATGTTTATCTTCCGGAGTGTCACAAATGTTTCTTCCACGTCTCTTAGCATTTCCGCCTCTGAATGGCTCTTAATTACCAGGTCGTCAACATACACTTCAAGGTTCCTTCCGATCTGTCTTTTGAACGCTTTGTCCACTAGCCGCTGGTATGTGGCCCCTGCATTTTTCAATCCAAAGGGCATTTTCTTATAGCAAAAAATACCTTGGTTTGTGTGGAAGGCGGTTTTTTCCTCATCTTTCGCGGCCATCTGAATCTGGTGGTATCCTTTGTATGCGTCCAAGAAGCACTTGAAGGTGTATCCGCAGATCGACTCAACTTTCCAGTCAATCTCCGGAAGGGGGTAACAATCTTTTGGACATGCTTTGTTTAGATCTTTGAAATCTACACACATTCTCCAGCTTCCGTCACTCTTTTTCACCAAGACCGGATTTGACAGCCAGTCATGGTAGTGTACTTCTCTCATTATGCCGGCTTCAACTAGTTTTGCAACATCCTCGTTAATTGCTTTGTTCCGCTCCAGGGCTTGCCCGCGTTTCTTTTGCCTCACCGGGGCATACCCTTCCCGGATGTTGAGTTTATGTTCTGCTACACTCCGCGGTACTCCGGTCATGTCGGATGGTTGCCAGGCAAAGATATCCAGATTTCACTTTAGTAATTCACACAGATCCTTCTTCCCTGGGTCCATCAAGCTTCCTCCAATGGTGACTGTCTGATCCGGAAATTCTGGGTGTATTGCTACTTGAATCCCATCTTTTGCCGGGGTTTCCTCAGGATCTTATTGTGGTTGGGGTTCCGCAACCATTTGGCATTCTACCGGAATGATTTTGTCACTATACAACGTAACCACTCCACCCTGGGTGGGGAATTTGATCATTCTGTGGGCCGTGGAAGGGATCATTTTAAGCTGTCTTATCCCCGGCTGACCGATTATACCATTGTATTGAGAGGATGATCTAACCACCATGAAATTCATCTAAGTGATGGCTGAGTTGTCTCCATCACTTAAGGTAACTTCTAACAGAATTTGCCCCAAGGGCCATGATAGTTCGCCACTGAAAGCGAGGAGAGGGGCAGTAGCGGGGATCATTCTTTTCTTGATTTTCGGACTCAGTCGGTTGAAGCAGTGTTCGTAAAGGACTTCGGAGGCGCTTCCGTTGTCCACGTACATCCGGTGTACGTGGTGTCCACCCACTCCGGCCTTTATCACCAACGGATGGTCTTCCCAGTCATCCTCCTTTATTGGAGGGAAGGATATTTCCAAATTAGGCTCAGTACTAGAGGATACCTTCTGTTTCACGGTTCGTTTCCAGGTTTGTATCATGAATATGGCTGGGGCTTTGTCCTTAGCTGTAACACCCCCTAAATTATTTTGTGGCAGCGGAAAGATTTTTAGGGTGTTACGGTGAGGATCGAGTCATAATTACAGGAAACGGCTCGAAAGAGGCATTTTGAAAGTTATATGTCATTCAAAATAATACTTTTAATGCGAAGGTGAAATATTTGATTTGGAAATTCCATGAAAAGATGTAATAATTTGGAAAGAATGACATATTTGATTTTACACCACTTAGGTTACATCCATCATACCTAAGGCAAAGTACATAGGGAAATACAACTTAGAAAATCTTAAACTAGGGTTTATTTTTATTACAGCAGGAATTTATTCTTCTGCTTAAACATAGGTGTCATTTCTCGACACTATTGGGGTCTTTTAACGAGTCTTCATTCTCTTGCATCAACCTTGGCCTTCCAACTGACATTGTAGTTTGGGCAATGTCTCTTGTAATGCCCCATTCCACCACATCCGTGGCATTTTATGGACGATGGTTGTTCCCTTCCGTTCATAGCTTTGCAATCTCTGGTCTTGTGGCCTGTCTTTCTGCATTTCCCGCACTTAGCAGTGCAAAGCCCGGTGTGATGCAACTTACATCTTGGGCACAGAGGTTGCTTTCCATGGTATTTGTTTTCGTTACTAGGGTTGGTGATGCAGTTTCTTCTAGCTCCTTTTCTTAATCTTTGCTGGCAGTGGTAGTCAATGTGGTCTTGTAGGTGATTGCGGGTACTGATGTTGTTGTGAAACTCGCATTCGTTGAGTATAAAGGTTCTTTTCACCTCAAGCTTTCGCTTTTGGTTATTTTTCTTAAGTGCAATACCTTGCCTAATTCTTTGGGCACATGTGCGGATAGGTTTAGTCATTTTTCTTGAATCCTTTAGGCGAACTGGACTACGTCCCATGAAACTTTCATGGTTATGTCTACAAGGTATAGCCATCCTTCTTTCTTTCCTGGCTATGTCGTTGTCTCTCGGATGAACTATTGTAGTTACTTCGTGTACCACTGTAACGATATTGTTTTCCAATTCCTCGATGGTTTTAGGAGTCATGGTTGTGGTAAGTGCTGAGGGGGTATGGGTGTTGCTCATGTTGGCCATCTTCAATGACTATTACAAGAAACACTGATTTAGTACTCACTTTATCATTAGAATAATTTCAAATAATAAAGTATTTGCATATTATTGCTAACAATGTGGTCTCAATACAAAATCAAAACCAACTGAGGATCATAAAATTACGATATGTCTAGGTAATATCGTAGATGAATAATCACTCTTGGTATGGGATTTCTAAGGAATAGATTGATTCATCTTCAAAGGTTGAAGTTCAACAACTTTCTCTTCATTCATCAAAGCTCTCTTCCGAAATTTGTCCTTGGAAATTTCTATGGTTTATAGTCTAGTTGTGGTATGCTTAAGATGTAACCATGGATAATATCATGGTAGGTGTGGAAAACTAGAAGGGGGGTTGAATAGTTTTTACCGTTTTTAAAGTTTTATTTGCTTTGTTACTTTATGTTAATTCAAAGGAAACAATCACAAATAAATAATCACACAATGTAAACAAAAGATAAAGAGAGGAAAGATCAAACCACATGACACAGTTGTTTATAGTGGTTCGGCTACAAGAACTCTATTCCTTGCCCTACTTCACTCCCCGAGTTTCCTACTCGAGAGTTTATCTTTCACTAAGAAACAAACTCCTTTCCTAGGCGGAGAAAACCTTTACACGTCGCTTACTTCCTTTTCCGGTACTAAGCTAAACACCGGGTTCTTTTCACAAGGTAGAACCAACCTGACGTCGCCTAATTACTTTACCGACACTAAGCTAGATGTCGAGTTCTTTACAAGGGTACAACCACTCCCTACACTCTTTGTAATTTAAGGACTAAAGTACTAACCACACTCACTGATTACAAATGATAGATATGATGTGTGAAACAAACTACAAGATCACACAGTAATGCAACTAAAGGATTACGGTTCTGTAGATCCTTGAATGCTTGATCTCCTTTCTACAAAATGGAAGATCAAAGTGAAATGCAACTATGAATGATGTTAGTAAGATATGTACTGAATGAATATATGTGTTTAAGCTATATGAGTGATGAGAGAGCCAAATGATCAGCTTCCTATTTATAGGCAAGCTGATCTTCAGCTCACGGATCCGGCGGATCCCTCAAAAGGGATCCGTCATTTATAGGACTTGGATCCGTGGGATGTGACAGCTATGTAATAGTTGTCTCTTACCATATCTTAGTTGTATCTTACCATATCATCCAAGATCTTCAAATGTCAACTATGTTGCTTGCATATCTAACCAAGATATATCAAAGATATTGTATGTGATGCATACAATGATGTCATGGAATGGTTTATGAATTAAAGTTTCCTTTTAAGGAAACAAGTTACTAAACTTGTAATTCTTAGTTAATATGTGAAGTGTAAAGTGTGTACTTAAGAGACTAAGCTAGTATTTATTATTTGCTAAAAGATATTCCTTATATTTGTCATTAACAAAACTAATGAAAGATCAAAGAATATAAATAACGTTTTTGGGACGCTATTTGTATTAACAATCTCCCCCTTTTTGTTGATGACAAAACATAAGATATATTTTTGAGCAAGAGAATAAATATAGCATGAGTTCTTAAAAATATATATTAAGTTTGTTTATTAAAGAAAAGTTTTGTAAAAAATGTATGTACTGTGATGGTTCACAGTTGATGCAAACTTAGTCCTTTCTCCCCCTTTTTGTCGAAACAAAAAGAGTAGCGAAGCGGAATGCGATTTTGAGAACTTTAAGAGCTCCCCCTTGTTTTATACTCCCCCTAAATGGAGTAATCAAGTAAATGATGCATGAATCTACAAAACAAACGGTTAGTATATGAGATGCTTATGAGATGCTCCCCCTCGATGTATACTCCTCACTTCTCGAGTACCAACGTATACTATTGAAGGGTATGATATGCTGCAAATGAAGTGTTAGTTATGAAATGACTTCAATGAAGAAGTAGAATGCTTGTTAAGTGTTCTTCCAAACAAGCCTTTCAATATGTTTGACATTAAAAAGTCAAACTAAGTGTCTGATGTTAATTTGTACCTAAAGCAATCATATGCAAGATATAATGTATGCAATATAGGAATGTTAGTTCATAATGATAATGATAATATGCAATATGTTGATCACTCATACGCATAAAACATCACATTCATATAGATTGAAAATTTTGTGACAAAAGTCACAATAGTGAAATGATGTTACAAATAAGAAGACATCCAAAAAAAAATAAAAAGGTCCTAAACAAACAACTAAAACAAAAATAAAAATCTAAACAACTAATCTAAAGAGCTCCTATTGAGAAGGATGAGAGATTGCGTTTAAACGTTCAAGAACATGGTTCAAGATGAACCTCATCTCGTTTTGAAGCTCATGGACCAAGATGTTGGTCCTTTGGGCCAAGTGAGCCGTTCTCTCACAATGTGCGCAATCATGAGTTGAGAAGCCGGGCGGAAGACTAGGGTCCAAGTTGTGTGGTGGTGGTGGTGATGGTGGTTGGGTGTTGTTGTTGTTGGATGGTTGTTGTGGTGTTTGGAGGGAGTTCATAAGAATGGTTTGGATGTCCATTGCTTCATGAAGGCGATGGTCAACCATACCCGAGAGAGTGTAGAGACGATTGAGCTCTTCACTAATCTCTTCTTGGGTTTGAGGCATATTCATCCACATTGCCTCGTCAATGGCAACTAGAGTGGATGTGGATGATAGAGGTTTTTGTTGAGGTTGGGATGATTGTGCATCATGGTATAAAGGGCCACGGATATCCGGGTAAACCGGGTGAAAAAGCATGGGTTGTTGACCTTCAAAAGTCATGGGTGGAAGATTGGGTAATTTTGGTGAAAGTTCTTCTAAGTCATCAAGATGTGGTGATGTAGGAGGAGTCCTAAATAATTCCAAGGGTTGGAGTTTAGGTGATTTTGGTGGTGATGGTGATCTAACAGTCTGTGATGGAGCCGGTGGTGGAGTAGTGGCTATTGGAGTAAGGGTTGGTGGTGGTGTTTGTATAACAACATGTGATGGTGTTGGGGTGGAGAGTGTAAGGAAATTTTCACTAGCAATGGGTGATGATATATTGAGAGGAGAATTTTCCTCAGATGAAGAGTTTGCTAAGTTGATAAAACAACAGGGTTTAACACTAATGCGGGCTGTTCTTCTTGAAGTTCTAGATGTGGAAGAGTTGTGTGACTTGGTCATGGTGAAGTATGATATCTAAAGTGTATAGGAGAGGAAGTGTTTGTTGTGTGAAGAGATGATCCTAAAGTGCTAATTTATAGACAGAAGGTTTGTGAGTCTGTGTGTTTGGATTTGATGTAAATCCAATAGAGAATGTTGGTTACTAATGATTTGGAACAAAAATTTGTACAGGTCATATCAAGGAAGTCAAGCCATTGAGCTTTGGTTGAGTAATATGTTTTGGATATGCAGTTAATACAAGAGGATAGTGGAAAATCTGATGATTTGATATTTCCACGGATTTGACGGATCCCTAAAAAGGGTTCCTTCTTTGTATCAGTTTGGTAACTTACACCTAAAATTCAAAAATTTAAATTTTGGTGGGAAATTTTGTTCCTAAGTTTCTAAGAGTTCCTAAATGATTCTAAGATGAATTATGATCAGTGAATAGATCCTAAATGATACTAAACACTAAGATTTAAGAATCGGGATAAGTCGAAAAAGTTTTATAATTTTACTGGGAATCCTGCGGATCCAAATGGTTGCAAATGCGGAACCTTATTTTGCAATCCGCCAAATCCGCAGGATGGCGTTTGGCGGATCCAACGATAAGCCTTGGCGGATCCTTATTTTGGGATCCGCGGGATCCGTAGGCCTAAAACTAAGAAAGTAAACAGAACATATGTCATATTTCGTGTTTTTCGACGAAAACCCGAAAATTCATCTAGACCTTACTTAACATCTAATATGTATAGCAAAACAACTAAATATGATAATATTAACACATGATTGCACATAGTTTAATCCATACTTAGAAACTTACCGTTTTAGGTGTTATGCCAAACATAGGCAATAACCCGGAAAATTGATAACCGTGATGGTTATCTACCTGCAAGTGTTAGTTATTACACATACACAATAAGTATTATCAGATAAATTTAAGACACATAGAAGTTTAACAACACAATATCCAACATTGTTTAAAACTAAACACTCCATCAACTCAGCTTTTTCTTCAACTTCTTCATCCCCTTGTGTAATTTCATCATCCAACGCCCCAGATTCTTCACCATTCCTTTGATGTTTCGATACTCAGCGGATTCATGTGGAATTGGAGGAAGATGGCTCAAGTATTCGGGTGGAGGAATCCTAGAATTTGGCATACCATCATCTTCACTCATGGAAGATGATGAGGATGATGTTGGAACACGAGGACGTTTGCCCTTATCAACACTAACCCTAAAATCACTCAAAGGAACGAAGGTGTGTTCAATTTCATTGTAATCCGGAACAAAGCCTAGATGGTTTGGACGAGCGGGTGCAAAGGCTCTATAAAGTCGGGTTAAGAGCATACCATAAGGCATTGCAATCTTGCTTTGAACCGGAATGTCACACATTCGTTTGGCAACATAATAAGCAAGATTGAAGGGTTGACGAGTAGAGATGTTGTACATCATGTGGCATAAACAAGCATTGATATGATCACGGTTTCCTATGGTGCACATCACATTTGCTCTTAATACATCCTCCATCTTCTTGAATTCGGGTCTTAGTTCATTAAGTTCCATTGCAAATGGATCTCTAGCAACTTCACGACCACGATACATTCTTGTGGGGTTGTTCTTAGGAATGAAGAGATGTTCCCTAATCACTTCTTTTGATTGGAGAGGAGTGGCATATGGTGCCGTCCTATCGAGATTGGAGTCTAAGATTGTTAAGGACCATTTGTCCGAGTAAATACATGTACCTTGACTTGGAATTCCTAAGACCTCACCAAATTGATCAAGAGGGATGTTGACAAGATTTCCATTTAGAGTGAAATGAAGACTTAAGTAACCTTCATCACTCTAGCTAAGACCTACACTAGCATAGAACTCAAGTATGAACCTAGGAATGATTGGTTCATCTATGTCTAAAAGAGAATCAAATTGAATTGCGGCTAATTGTTCCCTAAGTTGAGTGCCTTCATAAAATGATGCATCTACGGCTCTACCCTCATGAACATACTTTTTCTCTAAGACTTTGAAAATTTCGATTTGGGCATCGGTTAGACCCTTGGTTTTGTGGACTTTGGGTAAGTAGTCAACGGTTTTCTTGTGATCGTAGTTGGTTGCGGGAGGCATGATTTTCCTAAGTACAAAAGTTACATGGTTTTAGTTAAAATGATCGAAGGAAGTGTAAGATTCCTAGTGTGTGCCTACATGGGGACAATGTGGAGGTGCGGTTATCTCGACTCCTTTTGATGCAAGAAAAATTAGTTTATGCAAGTTTTGTTTACAAACGAGAGATAACCCAAACACTCCTATTTCAATGTAGCTACGGTTGAATGTACCCGAAAATACATATTAGTTATGTATTCCCTTTAGCATTCAAGAGACATTATGCAAGTGAAGTCTAAAAGATAACGTTTTTGCATTTGTATGAACAATGTAAGAAAAAATCATTTTACCTAGTCGTTAGAAGATTTTAGTGAAAATTTTTTATGGGGTTTTTGTTAAATTAAGACAATGTGCTATGAGATGCAATTCCTAACTAACAAAAACATGTTTTTAAGTACAATGCAATAAATATGCTTCATGATTTTTCAAGAATTATGCATATACCCCAAGTTTTGGTTTTGTGCATGAAATGGAAATCCTAGATGCAGATCAGGAGTATAAATATGATAAGAATACTTACAGTGATGTTAGAAGCACAAATTTGTGGAAGAAAATGGTCTAAAATGTGATGGAGATTAAGTGTGTGTCGAGTATAGTAAGGTGATATGTTTTGGAGTGAGGAGTGAATAGTACTTGTTCTTGTTTATTAAATAATAAACTGGACTTAGCATGCGGCGGATCCGGCGGATCCCAAACAAAGGATCCGTCTTTGTTGTCGATTGGATCCGCGGATTCAGAACACATGTTTTGGTTTAGTGTCGTGTGTGGCTAAACTAATGTTTATACTAATGTTTCTCCTAATCACTAGGTTCCATTAATCCTAATCCAAGTCTAAGATAGTTGAAAGGTTCACATTTAAGTGGTTTAGTGAGGATATCAGCAATGTTGTCCTCTGAGGAAACTTTCTCAATTGAGATGATTCCCTTTTGTACATTGTCGCGAAGGAAGTGATGGCGTATTTCAATATGTTTGGTTCTAGCGTGTTGAACTGGATTTTTGCTTAAATCGATAGCACCTTTGTTGTCGCAAAGAATGGGAATGTTGTTGAGTTCAATTCCATAGTCGACGAGAGCTTGTTTCATCCACAGTGCTTGTTGACACGCCTTTCCTGCAGACACATACTCTGCTTCTGTTGTTGAGATTGCGAGGGCAGTTTGTTTCTTAGCGAACCATGATGTGAGACAATATCCTACAAAAGTACAAATACCACTAGTACTTTTCCTATCAACATAGTCACCTGCATAATCTGAGTCGGTATACACTATGGTTTCTACACCCGTTCCTTTGGGATACCATAATCCTAAGTGTGTAGTACCTTTGATGTACTTAAATATTCTTTTAACGGCTTCAAGATGGGACGTTTTTGGATCTTCTTGAAAACGTGCACATAGACAAACACTAAACATAATGTCAGGCCTACTAGCCGTAAGATAGAGTAAACTACCAATCATTCCTCTATATTTAGTGCTATCTACGGATTCATTTTCTTCATCCCTAGTGAGTTTGGTTTTGGAGGACATGGGTGTTCTCATGGGTTTTGAGTCTTCAAGACCAAACTTCTTAAGCATATCTTTGATATACTTTGATTGGTTGAAGAATATCCCATCTTCTAATTGTTTAATTTGGAGACCTAAGAAAAAGTTTAGTTCCCCCATCATACTCATTTCAAACTCGTCATGCATGATTTTTGAGAAATCGTCGCATAACTCTTGACAAGTTGAACCGAATATAATGTCATCCACATATATCTGGACTATGATAATATGTGATCCCTTTTTCTTGGTGAAGAGAGTATTATCTACTAGGCCCATGGTATACTTATGGTCAACTAGGAAAGTCTTAAGTCGATCATACCAAGCTTTTGGTGCTTGCTTAAGTCCGTATAAAGCTTTCTTAAGTTTGAAAACATAATTTGGTTTTTCAAAGTAGGCAAAGCCGGGAGGTTGTGCAACATATACTTCTTCATTTATAAACCCATTTAAGAAAGCACTTTTGACATCCATTTGAAATAACTTAAAATCATGTGCACATGCATATGCAAGTAATATCCTAATAGACTCAAGTCTAGCTACGGGTGCAAAAGTTTCATCGTAATCTATACCTTCTTGTTGATTGTAGCCTTGAGCTACTAGCCTAGCTTTATTTCTAGATACAATACCATTTTCATCCATTTTATTTCTAAAGACCCATTTAGTGCCAATTATGGTTTGGTTTTTAGGTGGAGGGACCAACGTCCAAACATCATTTCTAATAAATTGATTTAGTTCTTCTTGCATAGCAATTACCCAAGATTCATCTTTTATTGCCTCGTCTATGTTTTTGGGTTCAACCGTTGAAATAAAACAAAAATAATTACTTTCATTTTGAGCTTTGGATCTTAATGTTCTTTCATTAAGTTTTCCTATGACGTTTTCTAATGGATGACTTTTAGTTTCTTTAATATTAATAATTTCTCCTTTTATGGGTTCATTGCCATTTTCAATGTTTTCTATATCATTAACCATTTGACTTTCAACTAAGTCATCATCTACCAAAGGTGATGTCTTAGAGGGAGGCGGACTTTCGTTGAATGTTACGTTCAACGATTCCTCGACTCTTGATGTTTCCTTGTTTAATACAATGTATGCTTTACTGTTTTGCGAGTACCCAAGGAATACACCTTCATACGACTTTGGGTCGAACTTAGTGAGATAGTCCTTTGTGTTTAAAATGAAGCACTTGCTTCCAAAAACTCTAAAATATCCTAATGTAGGCTTTTTGCCTCGATAAATTTCATAAGGAGTTTTATTTAAAAATTGTCTAATTAAAACTCTATTAAGGATATATGTAGAAGTATCTACAGCGTGACACCAAAACTTTTGTGGTATGTTTTGTTCATTTAACATAGTTCTACTCATTTCTTGAATTGTTCTATTTTTACGTTCTACTACACCATTAGATTGAGGTGTACGAGGAGCCGAGAAATTATGAGTTATTCCATTTTTATCACAAAAATTTTCAAATTGAATTTCATTGTCAAATTCTCGACCATGGTCAGTTCTAATAGATACTATATTACTTCCTATTTGATTTTGAATTTTCTTGCTTAGAATTTCAAATTTATCAAATGCCTCATTTTTAGTTTTCAAAAACTTTGTCCATGTATATCTAGAGTAATCATCTACTATGACTAAAGTGTAAAAATTTCCTCCATAACTTTGTATAGCCGACGGGCCAAACAAATCCATATGTAATAATTCTAGGCATCTAGATGTAGATACCATGTTTTTAGCCTTATGGCTATTATGTACTTGTTTCCCAATTTTGCAAGCATCACAAAAGTGTTGGTCATATTTCAACTTGGGTAGGTTCCTAACGAGTTCTTTGGAAGACAAGGATTGAATAAGCCTCATATTAGCATGACCTAAGCATCGATGCCATAGAGTTGAGTTTTCGTCCTAGGAGGTAAGACATAACTTATCTTTAGGTGTTTTATCTAATTTCATAACATAGACATTATTCTTTAAAACACCTTTTCCTACGGTTATGCCATCTTTAAGTATTTTACTTCCATTTTCACTGAAAAGGACGTTATACTTTTTGCGGCATAATTGACTTATACTAAGTAGATTAAATCCTAAATTATCTACATGAGCAACATCATCAATAGATAGAGAGTCATGAGAGATTGTACCTTTTCCGATGATTTTACTTTTAAGCTTGCTACCGAATGTGACATTACCTCCGTCATACACTTGGTAGGTTGAGAAAAGATTTTTGTTTCCCGTCATGTGTCTTGAGCACCCACTATCTTTGATCCACTCATCAGGTTCAAGATCAACTTTCAAGCATACCTAAGTTCATAAAAGACTCAAGCATTTGGTCCCCAATATCTCATGAGTCCGTTTGGGTTAAACATGACATTATCATGGTTTATGTACTGAAAAGGTGGACAATTGTTCCACGGCATATAATTAGGACCATGAAAGTTTCTAGACATGTTTTGGTTCCAATTATTTTGATAAGTGTGTTGTGAATTAACTATACTTTTTGGAAAGGGGTGTTTGGGAAAACTCATCTGAGGTCTTTGTTGATCCGTTTTAACTCTATATTCATTTCTAGCTTGACCTCTTCCTAAAGATACTGCTGGTTTGTGTTTATTATTGGTTATGCTACTGTTGGGTTTCTTAGTAACTTTAACAAACTCGGAACGGTCGACTTTGTGAACCTTCTGTTCAACTTCTGTACCCGCGGATCCTTTGGATATACCTGGCGGATCCAAATTTTTGGATCCGTCGGATCCGTGGGTGTCTAACTCTGTTGAATCAGTTTTAATCACAGTCTGTTCCTTATAATCACTTAAGGTTCCTAGTTTCATAAAGCCTAGACCTGTTTTATCATGAGGTAGCTTTTGCATTTTCATTATTTCATCTGCACAACTTATGTTTTTATCAAACCTTTTAAACTTTGAATTTTGTTTGATTAAGTCTTCCTGTGTGGTTCTTAAGGTTTCTAGTTCAAGTTTTAGTTCTTGACAAGACACACATGTTTCTTTACTAACTTTACCTTTTTCAATTCGTATTGCTTTTTCTTTAAGCCAATATATTTCATTTTCTAAAAGTGTTGTCTTTGTTTTCAAAAACTTGTTTTTGTTTATGATTTTTAAAGTGACATCACACAGTTTGTTATATTCTACTTCTAAGGTTTCATCATCTATAAAGGAGTATGAATCAGAATGTACCTCTTCTGTGTCATTAGCCATAAGTGCAATTTCGTTGTTCTTAGGCTCATCATCATCATCTCCTTCACTATTGCTCCAAGCTCCACTAACGAAGGCTCTTTGAGACTTGGTCTTCGGAGGCTTTGGACATTCTCCTATTAAGTGACTGGAGTCACCACACCTATAGCATTTCCTATCATCCTTACCTTTCTTATCGTCACGATCTTTCCGAGAGGATTTCTTTTCATCACGAGGTGGTTTTACAAACTTTCCTCGTCTCCTGAAGAATTTCTTGAAATCCCTCACGGCCATGGCATATTCTTTATCATCACTGTTTGAACAAGACTCATCATCACTTGACTCGACTTTGGCTTTCAAGGCAATAGACTTAATCTTCTCCTTTTTGCCTTTGACAATTTCCGAGTCTTTTTCCATAATCATTTCGTGAACTTTTAGGTTTCCTATGAGCTCATCCAGTGTCATGCTTGAGAGATCCTTAGATTCTTCAATAGCTGTCACCTTTGCTCTCCATTTCGGATGGAGTGCTCTTAGAAATTTCCTGACAAAATTCTTGCTAGAAAAAGATTCGTCAAGTGCTTTAAGTGATGTAATAATAGTATTGAACTTAGCAAACGCACTATCAATGGTCTCATCTTCAGAGATAACAAATTGTTCGTATTGTTGGACAAGAAGATCAATTTTGTTATCTTTTACTTGTGAGTTCCCTTGATGTGTGATGATAAGAGATTGCCAAATATCCTTAGCCGTTTTACACATAAAAACTCTTTCATATTATTTCTTAGGTAAGGCATTATAAAGCATCATTTTGGCTTCGTTATTTTTGGCAATTAGTTTCTTTTGCTCATCACTGTGACGAGTAAGAGAAGCTCCTTCATCCCGACCACCCGAAATATTATTACTAATAGGCTTGTAATCACCATCAACTATAATATACCATAGATCTATATCCTTTGACTTTACATAAGTCTCAAAGCGATTTTTCCAATAAATAAAACAATTTGGTTCAAATAGAGGTGGTCTCTGCATAGATTGCCCTTCTTTAAAGTTTTCAAAATCCATGGATCGTTTTAAGTTTTAAAATACAATATATTTTAAAGATCTTAAGTAACGTAGCTCTTGATGCCAATTGTGGAAAACTAGAAGGGGGGTTGAATAGTTTTTACCGTTTTTAAAGTTTTATTTGCTTTGTTACTTTATGTTAATTCAAAGGAAACAATCACAAATAAATAATCACACAATGTAAACAAAAGATAAAGAGAGGAAAGATCAAACCACACGACACAGTTGTTTATAGTGGTTCGGCTACAAGAACTCTATTCCTTGCCCTACTCCACTCCCCGAGTTTCCTACTCGAGAGTTTATCTTTCACTAAGAAACAAACTCCTTTCCTAGGCGGAGAAAACCTTTACACGTCGCTTACTTCCTTTTCCGGTACTAAGCTAAACACCGGGTTCTTTTCACAAGGTAGAACCAACCTGACGTCGCCTAATTACTTTACCGACACTAAGCTAGATGTCGAGTTCTTTACAAGGGTACAACCACTCCCTACACTCTTTGTACTTTAAGGACTAAAGTACTAACCACACTCACTGATTACAAATGATAGATATGATGTGTGAAACAAACTACAAGATCACACAGTAATGCAACTAAAGGATTACGGTTCTGTAGATCCTTGAATGCTTGATCTCCTTTCTACAAAATGGAAGATCAAAGTGAAATGCAACTATGAATGATGTTAGTAAGATATGTACTGAATGAATATATGTGTTTAAGCTATATGAGTGATGAGAGAGCCAAATGATCAGCTTCCTATTTATAGGCAAGCTGATCTTCAGCTCACGGATCCGGCGGATCCCTCAAAAGGGATCCGTCATTTATAGGACTTGGATCCGTGGGATGTGACAGCTATGTAATAGTTGTCTCTTACCATATCTTAGTTGTATCTTACCATATCATCCAAGATCTTCAAATGTCAACTATGTTGCTTGCATATCTAACCAAGATATATCAAAGATATTGTATGTGATGCATACAATGATGTCATGGAATGGTTTATGAATTAAAGTTTCCTTTTAAGGAAACAAGTTACTAAACTTGTAATTCTTAGTTAATATGTGAAGTGTAAAGTGTGTACTTAAGAGACTAAGCTAGTATTTATTATTTGCTAAAAGATATTCCTTATATTTGTCATTAACAAAACTAATGAAAGATCAAAGAATATAAATAACGTTTTTGGGACGCTATTTGTATTAACAGTAGGTTTAGATGCATCTATCAAAATTGACATAACTTTAATAACTTGATTGATCGATCTTTGTAAAACAACCTGTAACACCCCAACCCGGCAAGGGTAAAGATGTCACGTTAATGGTTTCATATCAGATCAAACAAAGCATACTTCAATAGTAATACAATAAATTTCAAAGGTTACAATTGAAATACTAACATTACAAGGTTAAGAATGAAACAAAACTAATTACTAAGTCTGCAAAAGCAATCCTTCTAATGACTTCTACTTCTGAATAACTATCAAGGTCTTCTAAGTCCAAAAGTCTCTTCACTCATACCCAAACCCGTCGTCCTGCTTATAACCTGCCGCACACGAAAAGAAAACGTGCGGCTGAGCTTAAAAAGCTCAGTGAACAGATACATATACAAGGCAATGATAATGAAACAGAAATAAGGTACGGTACACTGGGAAAATATCATAAGGTATAAACAATGTAAAGTTATAAGGAGTAGAGTAAGGGATAGTAATCCACCACGAGCCCAGAAACAGATCATATCATATCGTAACCATAAATCTTCATAATCATATAGAGGGGAGACCTCTCAGATAATCAGATAATATGAGGGGTGTCCTCATTCTTCAAATGGAGTAGCTAGCTCCCAGACATATGTGAAAGGCATGTATTGCACACAGTACCAGTCACCAGAACAGAAATCATATCATATATAGTTAAATCCACTAAACAGAACAGATCTAGGATGCATCCATACGCCCCTACCCAATCATATGCAGACCAAATCAAAGGGACGGTGTAACCAAATCACTAGGGCTACACACTAGTCATGCCAGTGGTGCATCACAGACACGGCCATGTTACCTTCATGGCTAGGGTCACAAATTTTGGCTCGGGTATCAAACTAAGAGTCAGATATCATATCAGATCAGAGGGTCATATCACAAGTTTCAATATCAGAAGTCAATATCAGAAGGTCAACATCAGAAGGCCAATATCAGAAGGTCAAAATCAAAGTTCCATGGTAACAGTTCATTTAAAAAGGTTTCTAATTAAGAGTCCATTTAAAACTATCTTTTAGATGACGGTTTTCATAAAAATGATCCTTCAGAGTAGTTTTCATAAAATGATACTTCAAAAGGTTTTTCGTAAAGATAGTCTTTTAAACTAGTTTTTATAAGGGTTAATAAAATCCCAATTAAAAGAGTATTGTATCACAATTTTCAGACATCATTTTAAAATAGCTTTTCCTCAAATCATTTCCAGGTCAGAATTAAAAAGGTTTCACAGTTTAGGTTCATATCATAGGTCATAACGAAGTGAATCATAGCAAAGGTATCCAATCAGAGGCTAAACAGATCAGAACTTGAAAGAGATCAAAGGAAACCTTACAGAGAAGGTCAGAATATCTGTACCTTAAAAGCAGTTCAACGCGTACCCAAAAACACAAGTTACTTCTTCTTTGGTTTATCTACAAGAATTTGAATACCAGTTATTAATTATCGGTAGACTCGCTATTATTTCATAATGGCTTACTATATACATCTTAGTACTTATTTACTTGCATCATTACGTATACGTAGTACTTTGTATACAAAATATGATATTTGTATTTGAGAAATTTTCCATGCCTATGACCATTAAACAAAACACACTTCGGTATAAATTTAATTCAGCGAGCAAAGTACATCAAACAAAATACTACTCTCGGTGTAGACTTAACGAGAAAAGCTAGGCAAAACTAGCATGGCGAGGCAAATAAAAGGGTGTGTGAGGGGTGGGTTTAACGAGCAGCCAACAACAATGAACCAACACCCCTAACACGATAAGCAACATGCGAAAACCAGGTTCTATACTCACGACACAAAACAGTTTACATGGGCGTATATGGCTGTGATTTTATGTGCGATATAACAAGGCATAACAACAAGTAGATTAGCATGTTTTTAAGTGTCAACAAGAGGCTGGAAAAAGTGGCGCAAAACAGTTCACAATACGCAATATAAAACAGTTTACAAGGCGTATAGTTTTCATGATTTGGGATTAAATGTTTCATTCTTATATTGATAGGTTTGTTACCAGGTTCTTAAAGTTTCGAAAAAAAATGACGGCATGATGTCGCCTAAGGCTGTTAAACAATGGTGATATCGACAAGAGAAGGGGTCTATACATGATTCGACAAGAGACACACACCTCGCGAGACATGATCGAATACCGTTTTAGTCATGCGAACACGACACGCATCTCACCTTTCTAATTCAGATCCGAACCATGCTTTGGACACCATCGACACACATGAAATACCAAAACCCCATACCCCTTCTCGCTAACATGCATATTAGGTTTCTTGTTTGAGTAGCTTGTCATTAACGTGTAACTAGTGTGTAGTTAATGTCTCATATTAGGGTTTTAATCGCTAAGTATTATTGTTGGAATACGGTTAGGAAACATAAATAAAACATGGTTCGATACAACAGATTGGCGAGGCTTCATTAGCGATTCATGTGGCGTTAACTTCATATACACACTTGTTATATACATTCTAACGAGACAACAAGGGAACAAGACATTTAAACAAGAGAATGACATGAACAAGAATATGTTAATTATAGTTTAGGTCATGTGACTAAGAGTGTGGCCAAAGGAAGATACTTGTGTACCTGGCTGTTAACAAGACAGCACCAAAGGAGAACAGGAACGAAATTCACACCAAAACGATTATATCCACACTGAATCAACAGCGACACAGAAACATGTCTTCGAACCTCTTGAACTTGAGAGAAAAATAAGACACCAGGAACTCTTGCGTGTTTTAGATTTGATATGAGAGGGTGAAAGTGAACCGTATATGTGATATAGGATATGGGGAGAAAACGCGTTATGATTTCAGGAACAAGATAATTTCGTATTGTAAGTTTATGAATTCTCATGATAATTGAGAGATTATGACTAATATTATATAGATGTTTTACAAACCATTGTACAAGGAAACAATTAAATACAATAAATACAATTTAATGGAAGAGATATTATAGGAGAAGAATATGCAGCAATAATGTGATGTTATCTTTTACGTATCAATTTTTTTTTTTTTTAGAGTGTGCCGTGTATGAAGGAATAGGTAGGCAATCATATCATTAATTTGGTTTAGGATATACATGAAGAATAAATTTTGTTCTTATCTCTAGTTATGACTTAGAGAATATTTTAGAGGTAGGATGGCAAGAAACGTGTAAAAGAGTTGTGCAAAGTAAAGATAAGTCATGCGATAGGCAAATGATTAGTTTAGGAATGTAGCAATTACATTTAGTTAACTTATAAATTTAATTCATATAATGTATACATAACGTATGGTTTTAATTATTTCTTGATCATAATATAACTTAGGTTAAATTTAAAATGATAATTAAAAAAAATATATAAATGTAGGTCCAAAATTTTAGGGTTTTACACAACCAATACAAGGTCTTTTATTAATGCCTCATTGATTTACGTTGGATCATTTGTCTACCTAAGAGTATAACAAATGGTGAGGTTCTGCATAAGGATACGAGGAGTCATTACATGCATGCATAGCATTGTAATATAGAGTATGTCAGGAGAACTTGTTCACAGCAGAAAAATATAACATAAAAGAAACCATTACACATTAAAAGTTGGTTACAAGTTCGGAAAGTTAAAGAATTATTGGAAAATACATGAAACACTTAACCAAAAACTTTTCGGTTTAGTGGGTACAACAATGATACATGTAAGCTTAGGATCAGTTACGTCTCATGACTGATGAAGAAAAACCAATCATTACCAACTTGTTGATGAAGCTGAATAAACCAATCTTGTGTCCTATATCTTGTACTAAAACTGACTTTGAACTTATACTAACACCATATAAGTAGATCGAAATCTCTTGATAAAATCCTCATCTTCAATGAGACACTGGGCACTACAAAGTAACTCCTTTAAGTGATAGTTAACTAGGTCTTCGTCCATCCTCCCCTTGACCTATGAAAACTAGATTTAACAAGTCTCTGTCATAACTTCTTGAAGTACAAACAAGTTATCTTCTCAACAAAAGATATGATAAAACACAATTTTGAAAAATTTAACCTCAACTTCAAATAAGCAACTAATGACCTTTTTCACCAATAATAAATTGATAAACAAGCCTTTTTATCTTTTAAGAACCAACTCTCTTCTGTGTGTGATTCTTCCCCTATGTGTGTGAACTTTGAAAGAAAACCAAAAATTCGACAATACCTCAATTGTTTCTGTAGCAGTATTCAATGATGCATATCTTGCAACCTAAGGCTCAGATTGAAGATCCCTCCGGTCAGAATCTACCTTGATATACCAAGAACCTTCAACAAAAATTTCAGCCCAATCCAACGGTTAACGAAGGAGTTATAGCCTTTGCAAAACTGCTCTGCAGAAAGTTGCGAAAAATTAAGCAAAAACGAATTTTTCTTCTTTCTTAAGCTAAAACCTTTTCTTTTCCTAAATCCAGAGCCCCCCGCTCTGATACCAACTGTGGAAACTCGTTTTAGACCGCATGTCTAACTTAACTAACAACGAGTTTACTTGATCGTTTATGAGCTCAAGGCTGTTAAGCCTTTGATATAGGATTTTGTCTATTACTAGCATGATGATAATATTAGCGGAATATTCAAACAAAGAATACAATACTATCACAACAAGGTTTTGTGGAATTCACTGTTTGTTATTTCATTAGCCCCAATACTACTTGATCATTGGTAGTACGATTACACTCTAATCAGGGATCAAAGATCCTTGAGGCTAAACAAACCTAACAACATTAGACCCCATGTCCAATGTTCATCAGACCCCTCGTCTGATGTTCCCACACACACTCTTTAAGTGCTCTTACATTTTAACACAACTTTATGTTGTTGTAATTTGAGAGTACGAAGCACTTTGGTGTTGATTGTTTCAATCACAACCAAGACACACTTTTATCTAAGGGGTATGATCTTCCTTTTATAACATAAGGAGATCATTACAAACTTGATAAGTCTTTAGTCATCCACTTGCTTTTACATGTGTCAAGTCAATAAGATACAACTTGTATCTTGAGTGTTCAACTTGATGACTTGATAAAATATCTAGATATTATATTTTGTATAAACATGACTCATACAAAATAAATATCTTCTTCGTTCTTATCTTTGTAGCAGCAGAGTGACTCATTGATTCAGCAGCACCTTCGTTTGAACTAGCAGCAGGTTGTTACACTAGCAGCAGTCTCATTTTGTACTAGCAGTACCTTGTTGTACTAGCAGTACCTTTGTGTTGAACTAGCAGTACCTTTGAGTTTGCACTGGCAGTACCTTGCTTGTGAATCAGCAGTACCTTGTTGGTCTAGCAGTACCTTGCTCTTGGACCAGCAGTACCATAAAATACACTAATAGTACCTTTCTTGAACTGACAGTACCATGTATTTTGCTTATCATTCAGTATTCTATATGTTTCATTCTTCTTGTTTTTGTATCATCAAATCTATGAAAATATAATTCCCAACAATCTTCCCCTATTTGATGATTACAAAACAAAAACATTCTTGTACGAATTTCCCTAGACGAAGTAGAGAAATTGAGATAACTAAATCTCACCATGAATGAAAACTATACTGACTTCCCCTTAATCTATGCTATCTACCACGTCTCTTCCCCTTTTTGTTATCAACAAATAGGAAATTTACAAATATGATCTTTACAACTACTAATTAATATTACAAATCCAATCTATCCTTCTAATATCTCAAATTACCCTCCATTAAGCTTTCCGCACTAAAAATGAACTTGAGACATTAAAATTATAAACCATCATTAGCAATACTAATCAACAATAATAAGAATCAATAACTTTCCCTTGTGATGATGCATAAGTATAAATGGTTAAACACTTGAACATTTAAGCTTCCCCTGAAACCCATATGTTAACCATTTGAATCTTCCATTCTGTAGGCTTTTATGACTGATGAAGAAAAACCAATCATTACCAACTTGTTGATGAAGCTGAATAAACCAATCTTGTGTCCTATATCTTGTACTAAAACTGACTTTGAACTTATACTAACACCATATAAGTAGATCGAAATCTCTTGATAAAATCCTCATCTTCAATGAGACACTGAGCACTACAAAGTAACTCCTTTAAGTGATAGTTAACTAGGTCTTCGTCCATCCTCCCCTTGACCTATGAAAACTAGATTTAACAAGTCTCTGTCATAACTTCTTGAAGCACAAACAAGTTATCTTCTCAACAAAAGATATGATAAAACACAATTTTGAAAAATTTAACCTCAACTTCAAATAAGCAACTAATGACCTTTTTCACCAATAATAAATTGATAAACAAGCCTTTTTATCTTTTAAGAACCAACTCTCTTCTGTGTGTGATTCTTCCCCTATGTGTGTGAACTTTGAAAGAAAACCAAAAATTCGACAATACCTCAATTGTTTCTGTAGCAGTATTCAATGATGCATATCTTGCAACCTAAGGCTCAGATTGAAGATCCCTCCGGTCAGAATCTACCTTGATATACCAAGAACCTTCAACAAAAATTTCAGCCCAATCCAACGGTTAACGAAGGAGTTATAGCCTTTGCAAAACTGCTCTGCAGAAAGTTGCGAAAAATTAAGCAAAAACGAATTTTTCTTCTTTCTTAAGCTAAAACCTTTTCTTTTCCTAAATCCAGAGCCCCCCGCTCTGATACCAACTGTGGAAAGCTCGTTTTAGACCGCATGTCTAACTTAACTAACAACGAGTTTACTTGATCGTTTATGGGCTCAAGGCTGTTAAGCCTTTGATATAGGATTTTGTCTATTACTAGCATGATGATAATATTGGCGGAATATTCAAACAAAGAATACAATACTATCACAACAAGGTTTTGTGGAATTCACCGTTTGTTATTTCATTAGCCCCAATACTACTTGATCATTGGTAGTACGATTACACTCTAATCAGGGATCAAAGATCCTTGAGGCTAAACAAACCTAACAACATTAGACCCCATGTCCAATGTTCATCAGACCCCTCGTCTGATGTTCCCACACACACTCTTTAAGTGCTCTTACATTTTAACACAACTTTGTGTTGTTGTAATTTGAGAGTACGAAGCACTTTGGTGTTGATTGTTTCAATCACAACCAAGACACACTTTTATCTAAGGGGTATGATCTTTCTTTTATAACATAAGGAGATCATTACAAACTTGATAAGTATTTAGTCATCCACTTGCTTTTACATGTGTCAAGTCAATAAGATACAACTTGTATCTTGAGTGTTCAACTTGATGACTTGATAAAATATCTAGATATTATATTTTGTATAAACATGACTCATACAAAATAAATATCTTCTTCGTTCTTATCTTTGTAGCAGCAGAGTGACTCATTGATTCAGCAGCACCTTCGTTTGAACTAGCAGCAGGTTGTTACACTAGCAGCAGTCTCATTTTGTACTAGCAGTACCTTGTTGTACTAGCAGTACCTTTGTGTTGAACTAGCAGTACCTTTGAGTTTGCACTGGCAGTACCTTGCTTGTGAATCAGCAGTACCTTGTTGGTCTAGCAGTACCTTGCTCTTGGACCAGCAGTACCATAAAATACACTAATAGTACCTTTCTTGAACTGACAGTACCATGTATTTTGCTTATCATTCAGTATTCTATATGTTTCATTCTTCTTGTTTTTGTATCATCAAATCTATGAAAATATAATTCCCAACACGGGTGTCTATATTGTAGTCAGGAGAGTTAGGTAAGGATACATTGTCTGGGATATCTGGCATGGAGAAATCTGAGGTGTTAGGTAAGGGAGAATTTAGCTCAATATTCTTCCAAGTCATTTCTTGGTGTGAACTCTGTCGCCAATCAAATCTTCATCTGAATAGGATTCGGTCGCTCTTCTAAGTTTCTGACGTGGAGGTGAGTGAGTAGGTGATGATGGGGGTGACCTTTGAGTGAGTTCTATGTCGGGCTGGGGTTGTGACATTTGTACATAAGGATCTTCAGTATCTGGTGCAATTTGGTAGGTAGGTGACGCATGGGTAGTACGAGGGACAGTCTTGGTGATATCAACTAGTTTGAAAGACATGGTACTGTAGCAATCGAAAATAGTAATTATGAATATTCATACGTTTAAGGTGTAACAGTGAGTGTGAAATAATACGGTGTGTAATGTGTGAAGGGTAAACATCAAGCATGTAAAGATTAGTGCAAAACAATCTTAATAGGTAATGTATTGAGCACGGCAGTCTGCAGACACGGAAGGCATAAGATGATATGGTGTAAAATCATTTATTTTGAAAATATAGTTATAGTTCAATGTTTTAAAACATTTGATTCTCTATAACCTGTGGCTCTGATGCCAATCTGTAACACCCCCTAAATTATTTTGTGGCAGCGGAAAGATTTTTAGGGTGTTACGGTGAGGATCGAGTCATAATTACAGGAAACGGCTCGAAAGAGGCGTTTTGAAAGTTATATGTCATTCAAAATAATACTTTTAATGCGAAGGTGAAATATTTGATTTGGAAATTCCATGAAAAGATGTAATAATTTGGAAAGAATGACATATTTGATTTTACACCACTTAATTTATCAGAGTATATAAAATGCCCGCTCCGTGTCTTGTCCTGCTCCGTTAATTACCTGAGATACACATGCTTAAAAGTGTCAACACAAAGGTTGGTGAGTTCGTAGAGTTTAATGGGAAAACAATTTATTTCAATAAATTCAAGTGTATACATTGATAGTTGAGATAAGTATGAGTACGAGTAATAATCAGTTTTCCAGTAACTTTGAATGTGATTTAACTCTTAAAGTAAATGTCATTAACGATATAACAAGTAATGAGTTTTTCTTAGTCACAACTAAGTCACATATGATAACAGTTAAGTTCCAAGTACAGGGTCCATAATCCTATCACAAAGTGAAAACAATGGTGTAGTGTCTGAAATTTATCAGTGTGGAGTGGTGGTTTACTAAATACAGCTGTATCCAAATATATATGAAACATTCATATAATTATATTGCCCTAAGCCTCATGACACGCAAAACGTTAACAATGTACCGTAAAACGGCGGTGTCCACATCAGGTTACTGATGGGTGTTAGCCCTCATGTAATAGGTGGTTTGCCAATTCGACTAAATATAGTGCATCGCGACTAAATACGACTAACCACATAGGCATTCCGTCAAAGTATTTAGTGGGATAGGTCGTCAGCCTCTAACAGGTTTCGAAGCTGTTCACTATATTCGCGCTCACCGCAGTGATTAATGGCTCATGATCGAGGGACTTTATGGCAATATAGTAAACTTAGGCAATATAGGTTTCAGAGGTTCATAGAATATGCGTACTTCAGTTTTGGCAATTAATTCCTAGTGAAATGGTAGAATTATCATAGTAAAGTTAGCTGTACATTCAATTGCTATATGAATGCATATAATGAGTCTCCATATCATGTTACAACAAGTAGTTTGCAAATGTTATCTTTCAAACACAGTGTTTAAGCTAAGCAAGCAATTTGCAAGTATAACGAGCATATATTCCTTCCAAAGGGTGATTCAAAACATGTAAAGCAGAGTGAATGATTTTGAGTAAATCATTTGAGTTTTCAGAGTATAAAAGTAAACTTAAAACAGTTGAAGCATGTATCTCCCCCAAAAGAGTTATTAAAAACAAGTATTAAAAGAGTAGGGGTCACGACTCACCTTGAGTGTATCTGATAAGATGTAATTATAAGATCAAGTAAGACTATGGAAACGATCACGGAAATGTCTTCAATACGAGACCTGAATATGAGGGAAGTCTAAGATTCTGACTTACAACTAACAATGAGTGTGAAAGTGAGAAATCGTATAACGATTTGATGATATGAGTGTGATATGCTTAAAATGCCTCAAGTTAAAAAAATAATATTATATATAGTATTATCTTGATTCTTATGTCAATTGACTCAAAATATTACCTTCTCAAAATATGCTGAAATAATATGCAAAGTGAAGTCGTTAAATTTCTAATAAATAACGACAATTAAATAGTACATAACTAAAATGTATAAAAATGCATATGAAGTGATGGGGTGACAAAAAATGGAAAACGAAATAAGAATGTCAAGTAAAATTAGTTGGTCCTCGTTCTTTTCCAGTTTTTACACTTCTTACCCTAACTGCGTTGCGTTACACCGTTAGTCCTTCGTTAAGTCCAATGTCCAATAATAGTCCATAACTTGTCCAAAAGTACAAATAAGGCTTGGCATTCAATAATATGTCCATTTATACCCAAATCATTCTGTTCTCACAGTCTCAGTCCTTGTATTTCTCGGATTGGCAGTTTCAGTCCCTCTAGGCAATTTGCGTTACATTTTCAGTCCAAAAATGTCAAAAATATGCGGAAAAAGTGGGCGACTTTTTCTAAGGCTTATTTAAGTCCAATGCAACTTATTTTAACTGCTTATTTGGTCTATAGCCTATTTTCCATTTTAATGGACCCTTAACGAGTCATAACTCTAACCCGTTAACTCTTTTTAATTCGTACGTTTTGAGTGAGTTGGGTATATCAAAAAGGTCACTTTTAACGTCTTATTTTTATATTGAAAAGCTCCAAAAGTCAGCTTATCTCAACAGCTTATAAACAGCTCAATGAGCTATAAAGCTCATCTCGTTATTTTTTTTTTTGTTACTTTAAAAATGGTTTTTGCGTGATGCCTTGGGCAGTTTTTAGTGGTCATGACTTGAGTATCGTTACAAGATGTTAATATGAAAAGTGTAGCTTGTCATGTTGTTTAACAGATCGCATAGAAATAGGACATGTATATTCGTTCGAATCGTGAGTTAATGAGTGATTTAATAGGCGACTTGGACTGTTTTATGCTAACAAAACTTCTTAAAATAATCTAAGTGTTTTTCGACTTAGGTTATATACGTGTGTTATTAGAGTTTCTATACGTTTAATAATGCATGAAGTGAGATAATTAAACATAAGTGTGGAGTGTGTGAGATGGCTGTTAAGCCTTCTAGAATGGAGGTTTGCCACCTCTTGGTGGGTTACATAAAATAACGAATGCAACTAAGTGACACTATATATGATCGAATGAAATGAGGTAATGATGCATGGAGTGACATCTTAAACGTGAAAGTGGTGTGTGAGGTAATCTATAAACCTTCCTCAGTGGAGGTTTGTCACAACTCAACATTTGAAAAACAATATGTATAACTTGATACGTTCGAGTGTAATAAAGGAATATGCATGTGTGAAGTGTGTACGTGAGATATAGAAACAAAAGAAGGTATTAGATACTTACTACACCTTTGAAGGTGGTGAAGAAGCTGTGTAGCTCGACTGGAAGCTCAAAGAAGGAAAGCAGTGAATTCGAATACGTTTTTACGTATTGGATTCCTTACTCGTATTACTTCCTAACTGAGAGACATGAGAGGTTCTAAGTTTTCAAGGTTTATTGAGGGTAAAAGGAGAGTATGATAGGTAGGGTAGACTGCCAAATGAGGTAAGTTATATAGAGTTAGGATACACACACTTATCTTGACTATTTGACTTGCATTTCAATCATATGCACTTACTGTGGATGACCAGTGGTTAGAGTACATAGGTGGCATGTTTCTGAACTTATGAGATCTTAGGAAAGATTTTTAGAGTGTAGGAAATCTTATCTTGGCTTGTCTCAAATATATATGCACGTTTTCATTCTCATCGGGTTCAAATTATGAAACCAACGTATCACATTGGTCTCTTGTGGTTCTAACATTATTTCATTCATTTGTTTATGTTAGAAATGATTCTAGATAGTCATAGGAAAATTCGGGAAATGTTTTGGTTAAGTTTTTGCAACATTTTCTTATACGTATGGGTTTTTTATGGGACAAACAAAAAGGTTTTGGTTTCTGTACCACTATTCGACATTTCAAGCAGGGATTTTGCAGAAAGATAGTTTGGTGGGTGGTAATCATGATGAAGTAGAGATATGAGTATGTCGCGGTTGATATTATGGAGGTATGGTTTGTTTTTGTAGGTGTGTTTGTGATCGGGTAGCACAAGAAAGAAAGAAAAGAATGAAAAAGGTTAGGGGCTTGTGGTGTTGGACTGTGTTGTGGGCTGAAGAAATGAGGGTCCGGTTGGTTTGTAGCTTGGTTTAATTTAGTGAAGTAATCAGTGAATAAGGTTAGAACTAGTTAAGTGTAATCAGGGAAAGATCTTATATGTTTAGTGTGGGTATTGCATTAATATTTATTATGATTGTTGAGATTCAAGCTTAGTGAAAATGGTGGTGTGTGTATAATCGTGTCCCGAGGTACGTGTCGTTACTTAATATATATCGTGAAACGTAACGTGGTAATAATAATAATAAGAGAAAATTTTAAATTCCCCCGTAAAAATGGGTTTTATTAGATGATAACACCAGATTATTATTAATCAATGAGATTTATTACAATGGATTTTTACAGTATCTTACATTAGCTGCGGTTTCCTTCTTGGCACCTTTAGCGGCCCCGCCTTTCTGGCTTCCGCTCTTAATCTCTTTTACTAAGTGTGCCAACTGGCCGGATCTAACCGCGTCCTCGATCTGCCTTTTCAACTGGAAACACTCGTCCGTATGGTGTCCTTTTTCTCTGTGGAACTCACAATACTTGTCTTTGTTTCTGGATTCTTGATGCGGTCAGTATGAATATAATGGTAAGTAGAGTGTCGATCACTAAGAGTGGAACGTATTATCTAGTTATTCTAATCAGTATTTTAATATCCTAAGTTAGCTATACAACCTAATCTAACGCAAGGGGGTTCAGCCTGAGAGACTGGCACGGTTTGGTTATAATTAAATAGTAAACTAAACTAATGAGCACGAATCAGCGATTAGCACACACGTACACAGATAGATACTCGAGACAATAAGAAGACCTGTCCTGATAATTAAGTAGCTTGTCACTTGTTTTATTGCTAGTTTTATATGAAGTGTATATAATTAAACCTTTCTCGTTGGCTCTAATCTTATCGGCGAGTAAACCCTTAATGATTACTTATGTCTATCCTACTTTTCTAGAGTATTGGGCATTTGTGATGCCCACGTCTCGTATACGCTAGAATAGATAGGCGAGGAAGGGGCATGGCGACCCAAGCAATGCTCAGCTAGACACAGAGGTTATCAATGCACTAATAAAAGTCACCAAAGACATCAACATATAAACTTTAATTAATGGGAAAGCAATATTAAGGGGAGTGCATGATTTTCCGTAGTCACATGACACAAGCCCATCAATCCTGATGAATTAAAGTGTACTAAAACAATAAAACAAAACTACTTAATGAATTGAATACATGCAGGACCTTCTTACAGCTCTTGTATCTTCGTTTAGGTGTGTCTTGTGCTGCTTGGTCGACTGAATTCGGCTCTAGGGTTTCTATATATTCTTCTTCGTATCTCTGAGTTAAGCTCTCGAAATTCGTCTGGCCTTGGGGTATTTATAGTTTCTGCTTGAGGGATCGATGCGGCGCATAGAGTGAATAGATGCGGCGCATTGACTTAACTTCGCGTGGGGTCCAAGATTAATATATTCAGGAATATTCGTACACCGTCTTCAGATGCGGCGTATCTTGATCTCTGTATGCGGCGCATGTACTTGGATTGTAACTTGTGAAATCTTGATAGTGATACGCCGTATGTTAGAAGTATGTTGCGGTGTATCTGGAGTAGAACGAGCTTGATCTAGTAGACTTTGATATCTTGCTTGTTTTGCTCCATAATTAGCCCAAAATCGCCAAGTTTCACATAATGCTTGTTTTTACCTGAGAATCACTAAAGTAAACATTAATGTATCGATTCTCATATATAATATAATAAAACAAGTCAAATAAATAGGATAAATGATGATAATAAAATGTACTTATTTGAGTTCATCAATTCTACCGGACTTTCCATAGCTGGTGGAGCGGTGAATTTGACCGCGTCCATTGCTAGAATCTCCTTTGGTGTTTTTGTTAACGGTGTGAAACGGTCATTCTTTCTCCGGTCCGGCCTTGAATTCCCTTTGAATTCTGTTTTCCTTTCAAAATTCTGGTTGTGGGATGCCCGAGGTCCCCCTTCGTGAGATTTCCACAAAGAACGGTCTTGTTTTTTCCTTGACACATTTGCCGCGGCTGTTTCCCTACGGATGAAGGCCGTAGTAACCTTTCACATTTCGTCGACCGTCTTGGGGATTCTATCATTGAGTCTCCTGATTAGCTCTGGATTGTTAATCCCATGTACGAATCCCGAAACCTTCATGCATTCGGGGGCGCCCTTCACGTGCATACTTTCCACTTTGAAGCGGTCGACAAATGTTGCCGTGGATTCTCCTTCTTTTTGCTTAATGAGGTGAAGTTCCACCGAATCTTTGGTGTATTTCTTCTGCTGGAGGAAGTAGGATAAGAAGCTTTTGCGGAGGTCTTCGAAGCTATCCACGCTCTCGACCGGTAATTCATCGAACCACATTCGAGCATGGCCCATCAGTGTGGAGTTAAACATGTGGCACCAAGTGGGCATAGCCCATCGTTCGACTTTGGCCGCGGTACAGAAATTTTTCAGGTGGTCCTCCGGATCTCCTGTTCCGTCATACGTTTTGACATTGGAGGGCATTCGGGTCCTCTTTGGGAATTCGAAGTTTCTGAGCCTTTTCGTGAAAGGATCTTTGTCATCGATGTTGTACGGGCGATAAAGATCATCCGCGTTCCTTTTGTTCTTTTCAGACCCGACCTCCCAATATCCTCCGTCATAGTCTCCGTTTCCCTCCGGTGTCCGGTCTCTTCGACGCCTGGAACCAGAGTTAGCAGATCCAGACCCGCCGCCTTTCTCCCTTGAACGGGGGGCATAGCTATAGGTCGTACTTGGGCTTCTTCTTGGGCTATCCGAACTTCCTTCCACGACAGGTCGTCCATCTCGTCTGTAACGTCTAGCTTCACCTCTACGCTCCCTTCGAGAGCGGCTCTTAGACTTCAGACGAGAAAATACGTCCGGTTTTCTTTTCCCTAGACGTGACTTAACTACTTCTCTTCGTTCCCCTAAACGAGTGAATACGGCCGACCAGGGGTGCTTGGCCCTTTCCTCGTTATTTTTGGGTTCTTTATTAAGTCTGGAGAAAACACTCCAGGAGTAGGAACTTCCGGAAGGTTCAGGCCTCGCACTGGGGCTTGTCTTCCGCTTTCTTCTACCTCTTGATTCGACATATCGGGATGGCTCCCAGGAGTATGAATCCTCCTGTGACTCGTCCTCGAAGTCGAGACGGGTTTTTAATTGTCCCATTTTCTCCACATGGACCTTTTCAGCCATTAAAGGCAATAGTTGGTGGTAATGCTTGTCGCAGAACGCCCTTATTGCCTCATCTGGAAGAGAGTCTGCATGTTGCTCTCCTTCTTTCCCCTTCCCCTTCTCATGGGTGTTCCGTACTGTGGAAGGTTCTTGGGATGGGGAGGGGTTTTTTGTTTGATTGCTCATGGTAAAGTTTTTTGTTTTTTAGAAACGCAGTTGTGTAACTGGTCCCACGGATGGCACCAACTTGTTGGTACAAATCTTGGGCGTGCCTCCAAACCTAAGTTAGACTAGCTCTTGGCGGGTACAGATCATGCACTAAGTACTTCGTTGAGCTGCTAAGAAAAGCAACACCGTTAGTCTTACCGCGGAAGGGGGCTTCCGCGGTTGGCCTCCGGTGTGAGAGTAAGTATATTATTTGAGAGATAAGGGGTAAGTGCGAACTAGGTGAAAGTAGTTGCAGTTAGGTAGAGTAATAAATGAGATGGGGGTATTTATACTACCCATATACTTACTGTAGCCGCCTCGGGAATGAGCGGGCTGACACACACCTTACCGAGTAGGTAGATGTCAGAGCGGAAGTCAACTTACGCCTTACCTTAGTTGGTAAGTGTCAGATCAAGTGGGAGACACAATCCCACTAGATCTGGCTTTCGGTGGAATGACCGCGGCTGAGTATGTGAACTGTCCCGGACTTGAGAGACCGGGGTATGTCCTCGTCTTGGTTTGGCAAGACTGGAATCTATAATGTATATTGACTCTGCCGCGGTACGAGTTATGAGCATGCCCGGCCCAGTATGCTGGATCCGGGGATACTATACACGATCACTACTCCCTCCGTCCCAAAATAATTGTCCTCTTTTTACTTTTTGAAGTCATTTTTGTTTAACTTTGATCTTAAATTTTTTTGTTTGTGTTATATAATAATTGATGCAAAATATATGAATGGATTGGTTTTTAAATATTTTATCAATTATTATATAACACATATAAAAATATTAAATTTCAAAGTTGAGAAATTATGACTTTAAAAAGTCAAATGAGGACAATTATTTTGGAACGGAGGGAATATCAT
Organism: Artemisia tridentata subsp. tridentata; assembly: GCA_021014915.2. Lineage (NCBI taxonomy): Eukaryota > Viridiplantae > Streptophyta > Magnoliopsida > Asterales > Asteraceae > Artemisia > Artemisia tridentata. The sequence continues at coordinate 315,994,931 of CP139503.1, forward strand.
TACAGGCGTAGTGGTCACTAACTAACTGACACAAAAAATTACCCCATCAAACATACCCCACAATATACCCACGCCTAAAAAGGCCCCACCACACTCGGTGGAGGCACACCCGTCATAGAGTTGGCACGCAGTGAAGTTCCTCCACGGGTGGTGAACCACCATCACACCTGATCTTACGACTTTTTCCCATGTACGGGGAGATGACAACCATGTATCGTTTTGCAGATATGAAAACCTCGAGTATGAAACATGAGAATAAAGCTTAAAATCATTTGAGCGGTATGAAGTCATGATATACTTACCTTCGTATGAACTCTCATGGACTATTATTTCATTGCTTTTGACCAGTCTCCTAATCTCTTCTACTTATAAGATCACCTGATTGATTAGCTGATAATAGACTGATGTTAAAAACTGTGTCCGTCAACCAAAGTAAATCGATTTAAAGAGCGCATCTGAATGCAATATGCCACAAACATTTTCATATATATATGCAATCTTAAAAAACAAAAGAATATGGTTTCCCCAAAATGAGCTAATCAATCAGGTGATCTTATTTGTATGCAAGAAAATAACAAGTGAGAACTTATTTATCATTTTGTTAATTCAAAATTTTCAATTATAGTTTGACATTGTTGGTCTTAGCCCATCAGACTAAAACCACAAATTGGTATTTATAATTTGATAACCTGGCTTGTTTAGGGGTTGTTTGATAAAAAATATGATTTAGCGCTGAATGAATCAAAGCTGCTGAATGATTCTAAGATGCTGAGTGAATCTCATTCTGTGTGAAAATGATTGTTTGATAATTATTCTGAATGAGCAATCTGAATTGCCTTAAATTACCAATTTAACCTTCTGTCTAGTTTTGTACCGAGCAAAATATGTAGTTTGATAACAAAATTATTAACTCGAATAGAAATATAATATAAAGAAAGCGACGTTAGAGTAAACAATAAAATGTAAATAGTCTTATCGATAATATTAATATTATGGAAAAGCTAATTAAAATGTTAGTATAAGATAATATTAAGAAAATGCTAATTAAAATGGTAATATAAACATTAATATTTTCTCTAATCAAAACTTTTGTTGCGAATTGAAATTAATTTCATGTCCCATCTATACAAATCGAATGATGTTGTTTTCTCTATATATATATAATATATGTATATGACCAAACCCAATTCAACATAATTTTAATAAGCTAAAGTGTATCAATAAATTATATATAAGTAAAAGTATAAAGTATGATATACTAATATGATTTCTTTATTGTTTTTCAAATTGAATGATTGGTCAACGTGGGAATCTGACGAAAGGGTATTTTGTGAATGCATGGACCACTGAATCATTTAGCAGCCTATATCACACTAAATCGGTCGGTGTCAAGATTTGTCATACAGTGACAATTTTTTATTTGTCAAACACACTGAGCGATTAATTTTGTAGCACATAGTGCTGGATCATTTCATTAAGGAGTAATCAAACACACCCTGGCTTGTTTAAGTTATTTTTTGAACCAAACCGATCAAGTTGTTTATCTTGACCCATTGGACCAAAGATAGCTCAGTAAAACGAGTAATGATAGGCCTAACATATTAGCCAATTTCTTTTTCAAGTGGTAAACAAGCAAAACAAAAAATCTAAGTTGACAGTCGTTATTGGCCAAACTTGAAGAAAAAAAAAGTCAACTCGCATTGAAAATTGAGCATTGTTATATCCTCTCATCAGAGGGTCGTTTTTGAAGGCGTGCAAGGTGAGCGACCGTTAGGGTCCCAAAAATGTTAAAAATTATAATATTATATGCATGTGTACACATATTTTTCACGAAGAAAAACTATTTTTAAATGAGAAAATAATCAAATATCTTAAATAAGTAATATGTTGAACGTTTAGATAACTATTATATACTATAAACGGTGACACTTTATATATAACATTCATTTTTGAAATGCCTCGTTATGTAATTTCGTCGGCCCTCAAAATTTTCAAATATTCAGGACGCCCTGCCTCTTATGTTTTGTGTCTACTTATTTTTCTACTCACATAAAAATATAACAAGTGTTTTTCATTCATTATCTCTGTTTATATTAACAAAAATACTAATGCTTGGTAGTTTCATAGATCCTCTAAAATGTCTTTGTATATACTTGACAAAAATTTGGATCCAAAGTTGAAAGTAGAGAAAACACACACAAATGCTTCCTTTGGGTAGTCACGTGCATTTCATCCCTATGAAACTCATGTAACATGAAGGAAATATGGTTTCCCAACGAAACGTGGTTCAAGAGTGTGTCCAGTCTAAGAGCTTCGTACATGAATTTTCTGTTAGCTATACAATTCGAAGATAAGAATGCAAGTTGTTCTTTAGAGGATAAAGGATAAGTGTGTGTTAACTATATCCTTATCTAGTTGTCCTTAGCTAGAGATTAGCAATTTACCTTATATACATATTGTAATAGGTAATTCCTTTGTCCTATATTAAGTGTCCATTTTCTAAATGCACAAAGTTTTAGGAAATTTCACTAACTACACTTTCCACCAATCAAATATCATTATTACCCACTAAAGTCTCTTCTCATTGGTTGGAATACAATATGGACACTTAATTTGGGACATCTCAATATTCCATTGTGGATACTTAATATGAGACGGAGGGAGTATTATATATTTCCTATATCTTGTATTTGTGAATCATCGAATAAACATTATCACATCATTCTACTCACCAACTTACATACAAACTTACATTTTCTCCTTGCAATATTTTAACATGACCTGAAGTCTGGCATGTTTGGTAGAGGGAAATGAGAGTGGAGAAATGGAAATGAATCAAATTCTTGTGTTTGGTATGTTAGAGAAATAAAAAGGTGGAGAATTGTGGGGAATTGGTAGAGAATTGATATTGCAATTTTTTGATTTTGATTTCCACTTCATTTTGAATGGAAATGGGAGAAATGAGAACTTTGTAAGTTTTTTTTTTTTTTTTTTTTTTTTTTTTTTTTTTTTTTTTTTTTTTTTAGTTGCAAACCGATTTACGTAAATGTATTTTTTATAAAAAAAAATTACTCCCTCCGTCCCTAAATAAATGTCCAGTGTTGATTTTTAAAGTCTTTTCTTTTTAACTTTGACCTTAAATTAATTCATTTTTGTTATGTAATACTTAATGAAAATTATACGAATGAAAACATACATTTAAAATCAATCTATTCACATATTTTGCATCAAGTATTACGTAACACAATTAAAATAATTTAAGGTCAAAGTTAAAAAATGAAGACTTTAAAAGTCAATAGTTGACACTTATTTAGGGACGGAGGGAGTAATAATTTTTTTAAAATAAATTTTTTATAAAATAAGTTTAAAAAAAAATTAAAATAAATTTTTTATAAAAAATAATTTAAAAAAAATATATTTTTTATAGAATTGTTATTTAGAAAAAATAAATTTTTTTAAATAATTTTTTTAATTAATTTTATAAAAAATAAATTTTAAAATAAATTAAAAAAAACAATTTTTTTTTTAAAATAAGTTTTTTTTTTAAATAAAATAAAAAAATAAAAGAAAATTAGTTTTTTTTTTAAAATAAGTTTTTTTTTAAATAAAATAAAATAAATAAAAGAAAAATAATTTTAAAAAAAATATTTTTTTTAAATATATATTTTTTAGAATTGTTATTTAGAAAAAATATTTTTTTTAAAAAAAATCAACAAACAAAAGTTCTAATTCTTTTAATAAAAAGTTTTTTTTTTTTTTTTTTTTTTTTTTTTTTTTTTTTTTTTTTTTTGGTCAATTCTCGAGTTTATTTTTCATGTTACCAAACACTAGAATTAACTTTAAATTTCTCTACCCATTTCTATTCTCTGAATTCTATTCTCTACTTCATTTATATTCTCTGAAATTCTCTCTACCAAACGTGCCCAAGTCTAACATAATGTATGCAAAAGTATATGTGCCTCTTATATCTAATAATACACTAGTTTGAAATTCACAAAAAATAATCTAAACTACCAAATACAAATATCCTATGTTTTTGTTCTATGAAATGTCAATTATGGACGACAATGTGCCAATATTTTGCATGCCACAAATTATATTTGTTTTAGTTACTTGCAAGTCCAAGTAATGGGGCTTCTTTTAATTATAAAAATCTTATTGAATTAACCAAAATAAACATTCTACCAAAACTCGCATTACACCTTCCAATCCAAAATAGAACATTAAATCCATTTCTTTATTTATTTATCCTTTTGTTAGTTTATTTGGGGTGTTTGTTTCGGCTTATAACTTATTTAGTTTTGGCTTATATTTCATAAGCTCACTTTTTATGATTTATTTCGAAACTTTTCGGCTTATATAAGTTTATTGTGACATAATAAACTTATATAAGGCGAAATGTTTCAAAATAAGCCACAAAAAATGAGCTTATGAAACATAAACGCAAAACCAAATAAGCCATAAGCCGAAACAGTCATCTCCGTGGTTTGGCTAAATTGCAGGTTCAATTCTTATCCTTTTGAAAATGCACTAGTCGTTCTTGTGAAAAATTTACAAGTGCATTTTTGGTCCCTGACTAAATTACTGTCACAGGGACCAAAGTGAAAAGGAAGACAAAGAGGGTAGTTTAAAAATTAAATTTAGAGTAATTTGCAAAAACCATCCTTATGGTTTGGCCAAATTGTAGGTTTCATCCTTAACCTGTGGGAAACTTTAAGTTGCAGTTTTCGTCCCTGTCCAAAGTAAAATGATTAAAATGACCTTGTCAAAAGCTGATGCAACTAGGGGTGTCATAAAACCCGACCCGAACCCGACCCGACCCGAACCCGACCGGGTTCGGGTCAACTCGGGTCGAGTCAACTCGGGTCAAAAATCATATTCGAGTCATTCGGGTCAACCCGAATTGACCCGACTTCTAAACAAGGTCGGGTTCGGGTATGTTTTTTTAGCCTTGACCCGACCCGAACCCGAGTTGACCCGACAAAACTAACATTTTACAATGCAAAAAACTCGGGTTGACCCCAAACCCGAGTTGACCCGACCCGAGTTGACCCGAGTTCTAAACAGGGTCCAGCCCTAGATGCAACCCAAAGTTGCCCATAGAGACCGGTGATGAGTGCTCTTTCGTAAAAATAAGGACTGAACTTGGCCAAACCTAGGGACGAATTTTGCAATTTACTTTAGAGAAAACACCCAGTTCGAACCGGTTTTTAAATGTGAAAACACTCGTTAAGCAAACCAAACTCTCCTTGTTGTTAGTTAACTAGTACTCCGTAGTATAAAAGAGTCAACAATGACGGGTTATGCTTCTTTATAAACTTTCATACATTACCTTGATTCATAAGAAGAAAAAGAATGGGAAGTGAGTTAGAAAAATGGGTGTTAATGGTAACAGCAAGAACACCAACAAACATAGCAGTGATTAAATATTGGGGTAAAAGAGATGAAACTTTGATTTTACCAATTAATGATAGCATTAGTGTTACTCTTGATCCTACTCATTTGTGTACTACTACTACTGTTTCTGTTAGTCCTACCTTTGATCATGATCGTATGTGGTTGAATGGCAAGGTATTATTAATCTTTAATGTTGTTGTATCTTGTTTGCTTCTTAAGTTTTTTGCTGTTGGATTGTTTGGATCGAAATTCGGGTGTTTCGGAGAAAACTATGTAGTTTAAGAAAATTGCTTATTTGGTCTTGTTTATGCCCTCTGCTTATATATAAGCACTTCAGGGTAATAGTGTTTGGATTTAGATTAGTTTGTAAAAAAAAAAAAAAATGCAACAAGACCAAAGAGTTTTTTTTTTTTTTTATTATTAAATCTATAGATATGATAGTAAAAAAGTGATTTTAGTTTCATCTCAAATAAGCACTTTGAAATAAGCATGTCTCAACTTGCTTATTTTGTAGAAGCAGTTTGGATGATCCAAATACTTCAAACTGCTTGTTTGCTTAAAAATTCATTGAAGCAGATAAACATAGAAAATAAGCAATCCCGTATACCTTCTTAGTTCTGAAAACTGTTGTGTTAGTTATTGAGAGAATATATCTTAGATCAAATTATGATTAGAAAAATTAAACCTTTTATTTCGAATCTTGTATGAGGGAAGTAGTTGGTCTGAGATTCAGATCTGGTGTAGTTATGTGATTTTAGTTGAGATTTATGTTTGTAAAAGTTTATGTAGGAATTTATGGACCAGCTTTTTATTCTGATTAAAAGAGCTTTTTTGCTTATTTTTTTGGTGGTTGGTGTAGGAAATATCTCTTCAAGGAGGTAGATTTCAAAGTTGTTTGAGAGAGATTCGTGCTCGTGCCCAAGATGTAGAGGACAAGAAGAAAGGTGTCAAGATTAAGAAAGAAGATTGGCAAAAACTTCATCTGCATATTGCTTCGTACAATAATTTCCCAACGGCTGCTGGTCTGGCTTCCTCGGCTGCTGGTCTGGCTTGTCTAGGTACAAGTTTCATACTTTATTGCTCTGTCACATTAAATAATCTTTTTACTATCCAAAGTTTTAACCTTTGGGAACAACGTTACTGTCATAAGATTGAACCTTGTTATTGTTATGAAGCAAGAAATCAAAATCAGTTAAACATCTCAAGTTTGTAAAACTGTGTGTTGTCTAAATTAACTTACATCCCCGTCTTGCAAATTTAATGTTACGCGTATTGATTGCTATCTGCCTAATTGTACATTTTCTACTTTCACAATGCATATACATGACGTTCTCTACTGCTTGGAGAATGTGAGCCCTCGTCTGATATCTTTACTCTTGTGCAGTTTTCTCTCTTGCCAAGCTGATGAATCTGAAAGAAGATAACAGCCAGCTTTCTGCAATTGCAAGGTATTTTTCTTGTTCCAAATAATTATGTAGTGGTTTCCAGGGAAAAATAATCCGGTTTACCTCATCTTTGACTAAATTTTATGTGCTAGCATACACAATCATGTAATTTTTTACTTCGGTTTGAGCTATATGTACATGTATGAGAATTGTATGTAAGTTAACACTAATGACAACTTATTTAATCTACGAATTATGTGCAGGCAAGGTTCAGGTAGTGCTTGTCGCAGTTTATATGGTGGATTCGTCAAGTGGGTCATGGGAAAAGTAGGCTTTTCTTTATCAAATTTGATATGCTTAGTTTGTTAGCTTTTTGTATAAAGTATGAGATCGTGGGACCAAAGAATCTTATTGAGCTGTTTATCGATCGTAGGAGGATAATGGGAGCGACAGCCTTGCAGTTCAACTTGCAGATGAGAAACATTGGGATGAACTTGTGATTATTATTGCTGTGGTATGTATAGGGTAGATAGTTATACCAACAAATTCTTCTGTATATATTCTGTTTATGTCGTTATTTGATGATTTTGCTTAAATGTACGTAACTACTTTTGTGCTGATTAAGCAAAGTCATATATTGGATCTCATAATATGTGTTGTAATGTTGTGTCTGCTGTTTACAGGTAAGTGCGCGCCAGAAGGAAACCAGTAGCACCTCAGGAATGCGTGATACTGTTGTAACTAGTGCACTTATTGAACATAGAGCCAAGGTACAGCTTGATGCCCATTTATATTATATAACATAATCACAAGCCTTTTGCATCAAATAATATCCTAAATCATGTTATGCTTTCCTCCTTTTATTATCATAGGAAGTTGTGCCAAAGCGCATAGTCCAAATGGAAGATGCCATACAAAAGCGTGATTTCCCATCTTTTGCACGTCTAGCGTGTACAGACAGCAATCAATTTCATGCAGTTTGCCTTGACACGTACCCCCCTATATTCTACATGAACGATACATCCCATAGGCAAGTTTCTACCTCTGTATGCTAATTGTAGTCAGGGATTAGCACCACAAGGATAAGAAGTTAACTCTAAATTGTGACCTAGTGCAGGATAATCAGCTGTGTCGAGAAATGGAATCGTGCAGAAGAAACACCCCAGGTCTGTGCTCTATTCAAAACTTTATATAAGATGGCAAACACCTATGTTATGATATAGTATATTTGGAACATGTGGAGTGAGGACTTGAGACATTGTACAGGTGGCCTATACCTTCGATGCAGGGCCGAATGCGGTTATGATTGCGCGTGACAGGAAAACCGCTGCCCTTCTGCTCCAGAGGCTGCTTTATAACTTTCCCCCACAGTCTGATACTGACTTAGACAGGTATGATTTGGAACTTATCCAGCACGATTACTATTTTATCCCCAAATAAATAAGACATTGGACTAGATGGTGGTATGGTAATTAGGAAACCTTTCAATAATGATAAGCCCGAGAAGCTTTTTGTAATGGTTTCTTATGGGCAATGATCGAAACTTTGCCAAAAAGAAAAGATTTATCACAAAATGTAGAAGGTCTCTGTGTAATCTCTATACTGATAATTTTTGTTATACTCCCATTTTGACTCGATAGCTACATAATTGGTGACAAGTCGATACTACAAGATGCTGGGATTAAGAATATGAAGGATGTGGAAGCTTTGGCCCCTCCCCCAGAAATTATAGATAATATTTCAACCCAGAGATCTAAGGGAGATGTCAGTTACTTCATTTGCACAAGACCTGGTGGTGGTCCTGTTGTGCTGTCTGATGAATCTCTGGCTCTCCTCGACCCACTCACTGGCTTGCCAAAGTAAGAAGGAACTTTGTTTTCGGTTTGTTTATTTTCTTGTGTTTCATCCATTTTTTATGTATTTTTTCGAGATTTGAGAATTTTAGAATGAGAATTGTCAATCAAAGGGTATCCTATGGAGGTGTGTAAAATACATTGAAATCAATTAGAAGACTATGTACCCCCAACATGTTAACTGAATAAATTGCTATCTTTTTTCTTCTTCGAATTGTTCTTTTCAGCATGAATTTATGTACCCCCAACATGTTAACTGAATAAATTGCTGTATTTTTTCTTCTTCGAATTGTTCTTTTCAGCATGTAAATTCATGGTGATTTATCTGTATAACAGTCAACTATGAGCTACTTCTATTTGAGCTTGGATCGGGCTTATCTGAGTGATCCTTCCTCTCACGAACGAAATAAACTTTATTGACAATTTTAAGATTTGCAGCTATTTGACTAGTGTTGGTCAAGTAAGACTACATATAAAGTTACAAAAACGAATTGTATCAATGCTCAGAACACAAAAGGCCATGAAAATATGTAACGGCACTTGAGTTTTTGTTGTCACTTGTAACTGTTTGGGGAGTAAAGAACAACATACCGACTGAAAGCATTTCTTCTTGTATTGTCATTTGTCACCATTATCCTTTCATTTCTCAAATCAGAAATTTGGTCTTGTTGACCGCGTCTCATGCGACATTGGTAGTGCTAGGTGACTGAACCTTCTTGTTCCGAAAGCTTATGAGAAAAGAGTCCACGATGATCTAAACCAAAGCGTTTGGTTGATTAGTTAGGTACAGAAGAAATTACTAGAGGGGCAATTTCAACCCATTTACTTATAAATGGGTTGATTCGTGTTATGTCGTGTCTTCATTAACAGGTAAAAAATTCAACGGGTCTCAAATGGGTCAAATTTGACCCATGCTTAAAAAAATATAATCTAACATGACCCATTTTGCTGCTTATGTAAATTGCCAATTGGATCAACTTATCTAAAATGTTCTGAACCTGGTTTAAATGCGCTGCAACACAGGGAATGATCAGTAAACCCGGCTCACCAAATGTGGCACCAAGTTGATCCACCACTGCAACCAATACTGGTAAAGCTTTCTGCAGAAAGAAAGAACTTGAACATTTTGCAACCTTATTCACACTGTTAACAAAATAAATATTACTAGTAGTAAATACTACTGTGTCAAATAATTTGCTACCTGACTTGCAACTAGTAAGAGGGCAGTGGAGTTTTCCTTTTTCGCAAAAATTGATTTGCTTCCACCAGATACAGCACACAGGCACCGTATTGATATGGCATTAAAAACCAATAGTATGAGGTGAAGAAATCTGTAGTTTATAAGATGTTCAAATCAGTTGATATTAGATCTACTCCTTTCATTTAGTTCAGACAAGTTGACAAAAGAACATGCTTCTTTTTATATTAAACATTTGATCTTTATGTAAAAGATTTGGATCAAAACACGCAACTACAGTAGGATGGATTAACAATATCGTTATAATAATTGAGGATTTGAGGACGAAAAGATTCAAGAACATACATTCCCATCATGATAGCTACAAGAAAAGCTGCAGGCTCAATCATTAGAAGCAGAGACCTTGATCTGCTAACTTGTATCCATGGGACCTGATTACGAATAAACACATAGCACAAATGTGACTCGAATAATATATTAAAATTAGATAAACAAAGATTAGGCTTACCCAACTTATGAACAATACACTCAGCAAAGATAAGAGTTTGCGGTTATTATCAGCAAAATCTGCCAAGCCTGCTAATACATAAAAATTCGGAGAATGAAGATGACACTCATTACCTATACGTAATTTAAGATCTTGGCTAGTTCAGTTGTAACATACGATGAATATGAACACCTACAAGAACAATTTCACATATTGAGTAGAGAAAGAAAAATCACCTTTAAAGGATTCTCGAATAGCCTGTCACGCAAAACCAACAAATACTTAATAACTCTCAAGACTTAAGAAACACTGTGTAACAAATTCTACTTGTACTATAGTATGTACAGCCTAAAGCACAATATTTGCACAGCAATTTCTCTGATTCTAGAAAAAGGCATGATACTTTCACAGAATCAGCAAAGTGACAACAAAATGTGTTACCTTCCCCAAAATCAAAGGTAGCAGAACCGTGACAATAAGCCTTCTGAACAATGTCCCAGTTGGAACAGATGCCCCCAGTCCACAAGCTATTAGCTTTGATATAGAAAAAGGCAGCTGCAAAGTACAAGCGCATTTATGTTCAAGTATGTATACACAAACACTGAATAATATATTTCCTTTATAAAAAAGTATCTGGCTTATAAATTTTTAGAAGGAAGTAGTCAAAAGTTTTAGTTATTGCTGAGTGTAGTTTAAACTCTCATTCTTGATAACTGAACTTTGAAGTTCAAACTGTTGAATGAAAGTTCAGTGTCCACGAAGAATATGTGTTTTAACTTGTATCTTATTTAATAATTGTGAAGATCTTAATAAAAAAACTGTGTTAATAGCTTTGGAACTTACGATCATAATTGCCAACATACTAGATGTTACGGTCATTGCAAGAGCCAATGCACAATTTCCTCCGGCAAGCTGCATTACAGTATTCATGTCTCAGTTCATAGATCAACTTTTATCATAATTGTAATGCCAAAAAATTAGAAACGGGATGGTTTTTACTATAACAACAATCGACGAACCCGGGTTAGAGCAACTCCACTTGATAATGTTGTTGGCATACAACTAAAAAGAGCTAGTCCTGTAACCAACAAACAAAAACTATACCAATAAGTAAAGAGCTAATAGTGGAAATTTTATTTGTACGACTATGTCTAAAGGCCTCACCTGTAACAAATTCTTGCGGTTGGAGTTGAAGTTGCAGGATAATTCTTGAAAGGTTGGGAGTGAACAATAAAATCGAGGCCTGCAGTCGTAATAATGTAAGATTATCAAAAGGAAAGCTCTAAAGAATGAACGTATATGAATTTAAGTAATGACAGTTGAGTTCATACTAGGCCGAAGAGCCCAACTGGCCATGCTTCAGCAGCTTCACCAATATCCTCACTACGTAGACTCAATCCTGTAAAATGGCCACACACAGAATAAGCTGATTAGAAGTAAAGTAAGCGCTAGATAATACTCTTAGCTTCTTGCCTGATATGATAAATATCCCACAAGTGCTAACTTTGGATAGCTGATATTTATGAGCAAGACAACCGGGACCAGGATTTGCAAGGCCCAATGCTACTCCCCCGATAAGAGCTGCACACCATCAAACATAGCAGCTACTCGTTAGTAAGTAACGTAGTCTGAAACTTGTTTTCAACGGCAAAAACTAGTCAGGTTTCAATATTGTTGTGAAATCCATCTTATAGTGATTTAAATGAAACTTAATTACAACATAATGACTAAATGTTTACTGAAAACCATTTATTTGAGGTGAAACTTGTAAGTTAAGTCACTAAATAGTAACTAAGTTAAGACTAAGTCAAATCATTCAGGACTCTTAGTTTTAACTAGCTATGATAAAAGGATTTCTATAAATAGAAAGATGCCAATTAAACTTATTACTCCGGTACATTACCGAGTGGAAGAACATTGCTAGCAGCAAAACTAGCTAAACGTTCTGCCACGACCGAGAAGGTCAAGTTTGGAGTTGGTTGATGAGGAAAAACATTTTCCTCATTGGAATTTGTTTGGTTTCTTATGATGAGTGTTCTTGTAAGTGCCTTTCGGGATATCAAAGAGCTGTTGATAGCATCGAACAAGCGAATGGAGTTTCGTGATCGGATAGGAAAGGTTCGGGTGACCGGAGAAATGAGGTGAGTCAAGGGTTGAACTGTTCCCGCCATCTTCTCACAGCCTCACATTCACTTTTTGGTTCCTTGTGTACGTATGTGTTGAGAGTGGTAGTTATTCATTCTTGCATATTATCTCTATTTTAAACCCCTCGTTATGTACATATTGGCAAATTCACCCATTATATTACTTTCATACATTAAATAACAAAATCACCCATCTTCATACATTTTTTTTTTTCAAACAATTTAAGCATACTTATAAATTTCTAAAATGACGACAATCTTTATTTAAGATAACTATTGTTATAGCTAAATTTTTTATACAGTTTTACATCATTAGCTTACTAACATAAGATAGTTTATAAAGTTATAATTTCACGTAAGTGACCAGGGACGTAACGGGGATACTCATGAATTTTTTTGATATAGTGTTAATTTTTAAAAAATAATATCAATTTTTTTTAATGAACATTAAATGGAAAGGTTTTCAAATTACTTAGAATCGTTTTCGTCATTGTAAGATCGTGATCGTAAGATTGGATCGGGATCCTAAGATCCTACTATAATGTCATTTTTTAATGATGTTTGTAATATTATTCAAATCTACAAATTATTATATATTATAAACACGAAATTATATGAATACTTTATAGAAATTAATGTTATTTTTTAAATTATATAAAAACATAAACCGTAGTTTTTTAGTTAAGTCAAGATCCGGTTCATAATATCATAACTGTAAGTCTATAACTATAACTATGCTAAATGCACTCGATCCATAAGTTAATAGTAAGAGTATAATCTGAATGTGAAATTGAGAATGGCAGTAGGCATAGCTCATATCCTCCACCATTCATCATCTTCAATTATCAAACCCTCGTCATCCAAATTCATTCATTCATTTCCGTTATTTCATAACCCTAATAAGTTGTTACAAATCAATAAAAACATTAATCTCACTCCATCACTCTGCTCCATCCAGGTTTCTTTCTTTCTTTCTTTCAAGTTTTTATTATTTATATTTTCAATTGTTTGGTGTAATTAATATACTGATTAGTGTTTAATTATGTTCAGACTAATACTACTGCTGCTGCGACTGGTTCGATAGTCGGCGATCTTCTGGATTATCTCAACGAGTCTTGGACTCACTTTCATGCCACTGGTATATATTATGCTAATACACTCTGAGTCGGAGTCCGATTCTTTTAACCGAAATGTAGCTATTGCTGGTAGATTAGTTCCAATTCAAACACTTTGTATATTGTTGCTCTTATCTGCTTATTTCATTTCGCCTTAAGCTCAAATTTCCCATGGGCTTAAATAAGCTTACTGTATCCGGAAGCTTAAACAAATACCTTAAGTATCTTGTCACTTAAGCCCACGAATAAGCTAAAAACAAACACCTTAGTGTTACAGGCGGCACTGGAATATGGTTTGGAAATCCGTCTAGTCTTGGCACTGTATTTGTAATCCTAAACGCTACTTAATGTATAACTTATAGAAAATATGTCCTGATCAAGTGTAATTGGTTATATGTAAACTTTTATGTAATGCTGAACAAGTATCTTATCACTTATGCATTGAATCTTTTTTCGTCTGTAAAAATATCTTTCTACAACTTTGACATGATTCTGGAGCTTCTAGATTGTCATTGCTCTTTGATTTCTGTATTGTACGTGTTTGGTGATAAAAGGTTCTGTTTATTCTTATAATTATCGAAATTGTGAATCTATAGCTGAAGCAAAACGACAACTACTCGATGCTGGATTCCATCTTCTCAGTGAGAATGATGAATGGAACCTTAAACCTGGTGGACGTTACTTCTTCACTCGCAACATGTCCTGTCTCGTTGCTTTTGCCATTGGGGAAAAGTGAGTTACCATTAGGTTTTTTTTTTTTTCCTCACTACTGAATTATCTGTTTTAACTTTGTGTTAATGTTTTTGATTATTTAATGGTTCAGTTTTTCAGGTATACCGTGGGCAATGGTTTCCACGTGATTGCTGCGCACACGGACAGTCCTTGTCTGAAATTGAAGCCTAAGTCTGCATCGTCAAAGTCCAACTATCTTATGGTGAATGTGCAAACATATGGTGGTGGATTGTGGCATACTTGGTTTGATAGAGATTTAAGTGTTGCTGGAAGGGTCATAGTTAGAAGTGGCGATGGCTCGTTTCTGCACAAATTGGTCAAAGTAAAGAGGCCCCTTTTACGAGTGCCTACCCTTGCTATTCATCTTGACCGGTTTGTTTGCTACCCCTCTTGCTAATTATATTATGAAAAGTTTCATGGGTATCCATTTAGCGTGTGACGGTTCATAAACTGAGACTCTCTGGTTGAGTAAACACATAATATAACACAATGTTTACATATTAGCTCTACTGATTGTCATTATTGTATCTGCTGTTTCTGTTACAGTAACGTGAATAAGGATGGTTTTAAGCCAAATTTGGAGACTCACCTCAACCCACTGTTGGCTACAAAACACGACGATTCATCTTCAGAATCAAAAGATAAAAGTAGTTCTAAAGATTATCATCACCCTCTACTCATGCAGGTATTAAACATCACGTTTAACGATAAAGAAAAAACTTTGTCAGTTGACTTGTGCTTTTATTATGTTTGAATGCTTACATTCTCTGGGGTCATGTTTGTATTTTCAGATTTTATCAGATGAGTTGGGGTGTGAAGTTGATGACATAGCTAGCATTGAGCTAAACATTTGTGATACCCAACCTAGCTGTCTCGGAGGTGCAAGCGACGAATTCATATTTTCTGGAAGATTAGATAATCTTGCTTCAAGTTTTTGTGCACTCAGAGCTCTTGTTGACTCATCTGGGTCCAAAGATCTATCTGATGAGCATGCAATTAGGATGGTTGCACTTTTCGATAATGAAGAGGTACTTCAGATTCTGAAATGTGAACTTTTGTATCGTAAGAGTATCACTAATCCTCTTTAAGGACTATACTGCATATAAGAAAATATAAGGTTCCAACTATTTTAACTATTCATTTAGTATGTTGTTTGTTATTACAGTGTACAGTATATTCCTTGATAAGTTTTCCTTTGAACATTGAGCTGAATGCCAATTTAAAGTTCTTTTCAGAAATCTTTTTGCCACTAATAGAGGTGGCATTTTAGACCTTTTTACTATTGAGTCAGTCGATTTGGGTTATTTGTAACCATAAAGGGTCAAATGTATGAACTAAAAAATTAGTTACAAATATTTATATTATTATTGAAAAAGAAAAACTTTTCAGTCATATTTGACAATCAAATAATTAATCACAAAAAATAAAAAGTTAGAACATACTACGTAACTTTGTGTGAAAAATATAGAATATAGATGATTATTAGAATAATTCAGGGAGCATTTTTGTTTTTTTACTGAACCCGCCATTTTGCCACTTCTAGCCCACTGATATGTTGCTTGGACATTTGCTTGAGTGTTCTTATATTTAGAAAGTTTGATGACAATACTTAACTTGCTTACCAGCCATGAGGGGCTAGTAATTTACCATAGCTTATGTCGTTGTAGTATACTCATTTTAGCTAAAAAGATCTTAAACCAAAAACTTCTACCATTAAGTTGTTATCCTCATCTTTTCTTTTACTGTGTATTGCTGTGTAGGTTGGTTCTGATTCAATACAAGGCGCTGGTGCACCAACCATGTTTCAAGCTATGAGGCGGATAATTGATTGCTTGGCTAATTCATATGTCAGGGAGGGCATCTTTGAACGTGCAATTCGTCAATCATTTCTTGGTTTGTATAAATTTTGTTTATTATTGCACATTATTGGAATGAATCTTTACTCATTTTTATAACCAACAATTGTAAGCTTTTATTCAAAGATATGCATTCATATGCGAAAAAACGATTAAAGATGATATTGCTGTATTTAAATATGAGGACTTGTTACTCTATTTGCTCATATTGAGTTTAAGTTACTCTTACATCAATTCTTGCAGTTTCTGCTGACATGGCTCATGGAGTTCACCCTAATTTTATGGACAAACACGAAGAACACCATCGCCCAGAATTGCATAAGGGTCTTGTCATTAAGCACAATGCAAACCAACGCTATGCCACCAGTGGAATTACAGCTTTTCTTTTTAAAGAAGTCGCAAAAATCCATAACCTTCCAACTCAGGTAACTGTATGTTACAGTTATCATTGTTTTCTATTGTTCCCTAGGCCTAATAGTTAAATTTGTTTTCAAGAAAGTCAAACGAATTGAATTGACCTTATCTACAGGACTTTGTGGTGAGAAACGATATGGGATGTGGATCCACTATAGGTCCGATACTTGCTTCTGGAATTGGTATCCGCACAGTTGATTGTGGAATCCCTCAGCTTTCCATGCACAGGTGATAAATTTGACCCGTAGTAAAAATGATTTCTCTTATATTTTCTGTTTCTTTTGTTTTAATACTATATTTTGGTTATTTAATAATTGCAGTGTAAGAGAGGTATGTGGAAAGGAAGACGTAGATATCGCCTACAAGCATTTCAAGGCATTTTACCAAACATTCTCAAGTGTCGACAAAAAACTAAACGTGGACTAGTTAGTTCCCACCAAGATTTTAGGAGCAAAACAAATGTACGACAAAAACCGACAGTAAGACATCTCAACATTCTTTATATTGTCAAGAAAACTGTATTTTTTTTATTAGTTTTTTTGGAAACATCAAGAAAGCAAAAGAGTTTGACAATCAGTACGATAATTAAAGAATTGATATTGCACGAACATTAGACGATACAGCTAATCCTGCCCTGTGGTTTTGCTGGATTTGTTCTCTTTCCGGGAACTGGAACCAAGTTGCAGGTCATTGAGTTTTAGCTTTTGATCATAATTAGGATCACCGAGTTTTTGCTTCAACTCACAGAGTAGAGCCTGATTCTCTTGGTTCAGTTTTTGAGCTTTCCTCCTAAGTTTCTCGTTCTCTTGAAAGATTTGGCAATTTCGCACGTACAACTCTGAGTTAAGTTTTTCCATGTCTGTTGGTTGGTTATTGCGCCTGAGACCAAGCTGAATGATGTGAACTTGAAGTTTATTAGCAATTAATTAAAATTGTATGTGCCTATACTGAATGTATTTGACAAATGTCCAAAGTTTTTACAAAAATTTAAACCACGTTTATAATTGTTACTAATTTTAACAAAATGCCACAAATGATTAAAATTGTATGTGCCTATACTGAATGACATATTGACAACCAATTTAGCAAACCTGTTTTGCTGACTACCAATAAATTTCATTCCGAAATTCTATGTTTTTGTTAATATATGCAAAATAAGTCAAAGTTCGAAAATAGAAAGTCAATCATGGCACAAAGAAAAGCCGAAATTTGCAACGACAAAAAAGGTTACAAAAGTTTATTTGGCAAATTGGTTGTCATTTTGGTATAGACACAAATTGTGACATCTTTTATTTCTGATGTCCACCTATCAAGGAAACCTTCAAATTGACATGGGACATCCTAAACGAAAAACGGTATAAATAAAACCTACTCTGTGATTGATTCATGTAGATTTTCTTCCACTACATAAGCAGAATCTCATAATGTAACTTCTAAAGTATTAAAAAGAAACAAATTTGCTTATTTACCTGTAAGTGTATAGGGTGGTATTTCAGACGCTGATGGTAGTTGTAGCGGTTGAATGGATGTACATATAGGTAAATTGGTAGTTTATATATAGATAAACATAAAGTTATGGTTACGGGGTTATTAGATAAAATGAAGATAGGAAAGCATGAAGAGTCACATGAAACACACAAGAAGTCTTTATAACACAGAAAGCCAGTTCCTACTTCTTTTTAAATAACCATCATTGCATGGGACTTCTGATTTCCAGTTTATCTTACACTTTTAGTTTATGTTTATATGTCTTGTGAAATTAACAACATTTTGAGAGATATGATTGAGAAAACCAGCATGGATTTGGAGCTTCTGATATTTTTGTATCTTTGTCACGAAACTTGTCTTACAACGTTGATTGCTTGACAAAATACATTTTTCGTGAACATAAATAACATCAATAATAGGTAATGATGATAATGAGAAAATCGAGGGGGCGAACACGGAAGATATTCTCAAAGAGGAAACAATGTAATGCTGATATATGCAACAGCGAAAATTGTGACGGTTTTTGAGAAATCAATGAAGAATCACGAAAAACAGTAAATTGCAAAATTAACCTTGTGATAAGCTTGTGTTCTCACATTTTGTCTTTCAAAATTGGAAACTCCGAAACTTTAGTTCAGCAATGTTGCATTAATAGTTGTGACCATTAAAGAATAGATTATTCTACATTACGCATAGTAAGAGTTGAGCTACACACCCTAGTATGGTTTGCTTGTCATAGATTACTGTTGCAAAAAGAAAAAAGACAAAAATAATAATAATAAATAGGCAGCAAGGGGTTCAAAGATAACCTTGAAATATCAGGTAGATCCCCACATAATTACATGAAACATATGTTTCCTAAAATGTCACATTCTTTCTTCTATATAATGGCATAACGCATACATTTGGTGACCGTAAATTACCTAATTTCATGTGACAAATGATGTGTAAACGAGAAACGCACAAACTCTGGAGTATTGAAGTACAAGATTCATGTCAATTAGCAAACAGCATGCACATACGGAGTTCACAAAACAATGAGGGATATAATTCAATGGTCTCATATTCAAGCCTTTGGGCCAAAACGTTTAGCAAGTCATACCATACAAGTGAAGCTAGACTCCAGCGGAAACTTGGCAGAAAACCAGCTGTCACATCCCAAGCATTGAAAAAGAAATGTTGCACATCAGTTAAGCTTGTATGCAACTGAATATGCAAATGTGGTTGAAAAAACATATCATCTGATTCAGCTATACGTATCTACAGTTGGCGTTAAACCAATACAAATGATAAATAAAAAAAAAAAAAAATACAAAATAAATAAAAACTAATAATAAGATACCAGACACACATATAGATTAACTGACTGAAGCATGACACAAGGGTAACGATTACATAGAGCAGAACATGAAGGTCATATAAAAGCATAAGTGACATAAAATATAAGTTTCAAACTCCAAACATAGATTTTTACATGTGAATCAACTATGTTATCGTATGCCATTTTTTTCTTCTGTTCTCCCAACAAAAGAGTGATATATGATCGGAGCCTCCAAATTTTGCACGAATCCACCAGCCAAAAAGCAAATGAATCTGGACTCCTCTATCATGTGCATTGTATTTTGTGGCGCTGTAACAGAACAAAATAATGAGGGTTACTGTAAGTATTAAAGTATATCATATCAGGTAAAAAAAAAAAATTAGAGTTGGCAATTTTGACCAAATTATTTGTAAAATATTAAATAGACCAACTCGGATTAAGCTATATCTCTAACCGCTCGCTTAATTGGTTGAATTGAAAAAAAAAAAAAAAAAAAAAAAACACAACTTATAAGATAGTGAACCGAGTTAATTTTTACTAAAAAAACAACTTATACGATAGTGAACCGAGTTAACAAAAAGTTTTTCGAGTTGACCACCAAAACTGACCATCTAGACCAGTCACCTGCCCTTATTGCCAGCCGACAAATATCAACCATGGTGTAGACATAGCTTATGAATGCTAAAAATGCCTTTGACTAACAGAAAAACAATGTATTTGAAACTCGGTATATGTGGTTAGAAGCTAACCTTGGTCCTACTTACGCATCCTAATAGAAAATTAAGGAATTATGATAAAAAAAATGTAACTAACTTGTCAAAATTTATAATTGTACGTACCCTACTTTTAATTTTGAGTATTTTGTGACCATTTTACCCCTCATTTATCAATAACGGAGGGGTAAAAACGTCAATAAATATTAAATAATATACATAAAGGTCGAAATTAAAGTATGATACACACAAAGGTCGAAATTTTAGTAGGGTACATACAATCATAAATTTTGACAAGTTGGTTACATTTTTTTATCATTAATATTTGAAAAATAAAAATATAATATAAGAAATAAGAGTAAGAAGAGGTGTCAAGAAATACCTTTGCTTGGAAGAGACGCATATATTTGCAGCTCCAGCTCCCATAGTCTTTCATTATCATTCTTTCTCATCATCAATGGCAAAACAGAGCTCTCATAGAGGAGCTATTCTAGTCAACATAACGGTATTGTTGGGACCAATGAGCTTCAAAAAATAATTTTGAAGCTCTCAAATAACTGAAGTTGATGAGATGGACCATAAGATATCCAAGATGCTGATGTGTCCATCCCAGTCAACCTCAGTTGGTTATGCCTGCACCTCTGCCAGCTCAGATAACATGTAATGGTAGTAACCAGAACACATATTAAGCACCCCCGATAGCCCAGGCAGGGTGCAGGCATGGCCCACGCCCCTCATCGGGGCCGGGCTAATCCAAAACTTGCATTAGATTGTTGCTGCTGCTGAGACTGCAAACACGTGTCATCAAGAGACATTAGTTGGATTGCAGACCACCTTACCCAAAAATTATGTTATCAACAAAAAAAAAGAATACTAAACCCAGAAAACACTTTAGAAAGTGTAAAAAAAAAGGTTGTGAAAACATAACTTCGGGTTTAGCAATGTCAAATCATGTAATAAAAGCACGTATAGAATACTCAATTGTACAGAGACTTCTGGTCAACAAAAATGTCTTACTTGTGCATAGTGTTGATGAATCTGTTCATGAGGATGAATGAATGTCATCCCAGGCCGGTGACATGGATACTGCACATACAGTGTGGATGCTGAATGTGGGCCAGCATGGGTTGGACTAAACTGAGTCATCATAGCATCTGGAGGCCTGTAGCCTATTCCTGCAGGAGAAGATGGTGGGATCCATGGAGCAGGTAAATGTTGCGGAAGGACACGAGATTGGTGTTCAACAGGGACTGGAGACCTGTGGGCTGGACCAAGCTGAGGAAATTCAGTGTTGTAGTTCACAACCGGCGTATACATTGGTTGTATGGCATACGAGCCTCCATTAAATCCGAACCCTGGATCAAATCTTTGTGCATATCTGATAAAAAACAGAGTATCATTACTTATATACTTGGTCTGCCTCTTTAATAATGTACTATCAAACCACAAATTTAACAGCATTTATTAACACCAATACAGACCCAATTTATAATTTTAAGCACCAAATGCCTTTATTCCGCAGGCAAGATTCACACGCATATACCTGAGCAATCGTAATAATGCATTGTATTCCAAGTTAACTTTATTCCCACTATAGTAGTATCAGCTGTTTCTATGAGTATATTCAACGCAGAATGTGAAGTAGTGATAGATCTTTATGGTAAAAATGTGAGCAAGTTGTATAAGCTGTTGATATAAATATATGACGCAAAAAATATGATTTGCGGGACTGGACCGACAAAACCGAACTGGACCGACAAAACGAACCGAGCCGACAAAAACCAAGCCAACCCGACAGCCCGTCGGTTCGGTTTCGGTTTTTGGTTTTTCATGATTTTCGGTTTCGGGTCGGCCCAAAACAGACAAAAACACACATAAACACACATGAACCGGACCGAACCGACGGACCCGACGCAAAACCGAACCGACCATATTCGGTTTGGTTTTTCATGATTTTCGGTTTCGGTTTTTCATGATTTTCGGTTTTCGGTTTTGTCTGTTCAGGTCGGTTTTAGACCGATGCTCGGCCCTAGATCCAACTTATTAGGAGTCTTCCAAATAAAACAA
Organism: Artemisia tridentata subsp. tridentata; assembly: GCA_021014915.2. Taxonomy (NCBI): domain Eukaryota; kingdom Viridiplantae; phylum Streptophyta; class Magnoliopsida; order Asterales; family Asteraceae; genus Artemisia; species Artemisia tridentata. The sequence continues at coordinate 316,017,101 of CP139503.1, forward strand.
GGACGTCAAATGTCAGATTACCATATTTATGGTAAAAATTGCAAAAATGGGTCCCCAAATCTTTAACATGTACAATAAAAAAGCAGAGTCTGTTAAACTAAAACATGTCATCTAAGTCCTGATAGGATGCAAGTACGCTGTAATTAACAAGATCAAAACCAGTTCCGAGTAAGCTTGAAGTAATTTGGAAAAGTAAAAAGTACCATCCAGGATAGTTCAAAGAATAGCAAACTGGATGGGTATAAAGTCAAGAAGAGAATGTGCTAACCTGTCATAGTTCCTGTCATAATCAGGATCATTCCGCTCAACTTCAAGGTCACGAAATATGGCCACTCTACTATTACTCCTTGACCTAACAATTGGCTCCTTCTCTGTCCTACTTCTACCTGATCTACTGCTTCCGGCAGACGAATCAACCGATCCCCGGCCAATAATACTTACATTAGGTACAGAAACGACTTCTTCTATCCTTGGACTCCCTAATGAACTATTATGCTGTAAAACTTCCTCCATCCTTGGCTCGCTCTCTTGTTTCCCACCACTAGAGCTGGAGCTGGAGCTAGAGCTAAATATTCTTGCACGTGCTCGATTATATTCTTCTTTTCTCTCCTCCACACTCTTTAAGCTATTGTTCTTCAGAGAATTTGAATCTGCTCCACCACCCTGTGATCGTTTATTAGGCCTTTGTTTGATTGCAACCTTAACAACACTGCTGCTAAGGTCATCTGTTGGTATATTAACAGGGATGTCTGCTAAACGGATTAAAGGAACACGACATTCAGAAGTCTTACGAACGATGATTCGAGAACCAGAACCATCTGGAAGAGTGTTATCTAATAAAACCATGGATTGCAGTGAATAGTGCTGAGCCACACGGTGTGCCGCTAGCCGAAGATATGAGGTAGGCAACTGCTGGAATTCCATTTGTTGTTGTGAAGGATCTCTAATGAACTTCTCCACATCTTGCTCCATCCGTAGTACTGAACAACATAAACATTTTTATTATTTTAAAGACAAAAGACAATATATATACAAAATGAGTGAGTGAGCTGGCTAAAGCATTAAAATAGCAAAAACTTGTTCCTATGACCCAAGTAAAAATCCCTTTAAAAACACCACAGGGATCAAGTAACCTTATTTTGTATTTACAATTATATCATAGCACATATAGGTGATGAAAATCATGAGACAGTATAGCACATATAGTCTTGTTTTCCAGTTAGCAAAGCAAGCTCTGTATATATTTAAAAGTTCTAACTACCTTTCCATTTATTTGACTGTCATAGCTAATAACACCAACTATAATCACTATCACTACAAAAGACCCGGGATATCCAAGCAAACATTTATTAATACATAGCCAGTTGCTTTAAAGCCTATTGAACTTAAGTTGCATCATAGTTAGTCATATATTTTTCTTCTTCGCTACATATACATCGAATATGGAAAGATAAGACAATAAGCTAGATGCCCTGGGCAACCAACAACAATTCATTGTGATTTGTGACTGAAATCCCCTAGCGAACTGGTGATGACCTAAGTGCCAGTCTTCGTGATTACGTTGTTGGTTCAAATACTCTTCTTGGTAGAAAGGTGACATGTTAGTGCTGAATAGGTCAGCGAGATACTTTTTTTGTTTAGGTCTTTTGTTGATCCAAACACTGTTTGGCTAAGCAAACGGTGACCCGTGTGGCATGTAAAACCCTACAAACTTTTCATACATGTTATAAAGGTTTTACCAGTGATAGGTTTGCTTATATTAATTTACTGTTTCCTAATGCAAATGTTTGTTTACTTTGTCATGACAACAATCTTTCTTTTAATGATAAGTAACATGAATCCTATTTGGGCGGTTATCATTTTTAATAATTTTATTCGAAACCTTAATGAAGAGAAGCAATTATTTTGTTCGATTAATCTAAAATGCTCCTAGGCGTCTATCTTCACAGCGATTTGGTGCATTTGGCGTTGACGAAATTCTACAGTTTTCACTTTACACCACCTTCTTGTTCCAATGGTAGTTATGGTTCGATGAATTTCAAAACAAGTCACAAAATGAAATCACCAAATAACCAACCCCATTGTAATTCAACTCATTCTAAATATGACTTATGTCTTTCACTTTGACAATTGAAGATAAATAAAAGGTTTTAAATATTTAACTTAAAACAGTTCTCATGTCTATCAACTTACTCTTATCAATTTAGTTCCTCAAGCTAAAAAAATAAGGGATAATTCCATATATACCCAATCTAAACATCAAAATGCCATATATACCCAAAATACATGTTTTGAATGCATGATGGACAATTTATTTAAAGCATGTTGGGTTTAATCTCTTCCATGTTTCAGCTGTCATGGTTCCGTTTCTATCCTAAAGTTAAGCATACAGTAATTCACTCTCGTTGTAGGTAAAACGATGAAGAAAATCAAGGCATACAACAATGATACACACATAGCCGCATACACTAAAAAACTTTAACAGAAACAAATAACTGTAATAGATACAAATGCAGCACGGCATCATCGCAAACGATATTTGCTACTAGGTAAAATAACACTCTACACTTCACCCCTACGCATATGTAAAAACTCCATCCTCCTAACAGAATAAACATTGCTACAGTATGACTAATACCTATATACCTATAGATAAACTCTCAACAACTTCCAATATATAATTTCTCTCAACAGCAAGAATCACTTGACTAAGTAGTTAATTCAACTAGTCACATAACAATAAAACCTAATAACTATACGCTATAAACCTCATTATATATTTTTATCAAACACTTAATTTCTCTCTACAGTACAATTCGAATAAAGTAATATACAAAACATTGACTAAATATATAAAGTGTAAAGTTAATAAAAGAGACCTGAAAGGCGTTCCCTAGGGTTTTGTAAAGCTTCGCGAAGAAACTGATCAACAGAATCCAACAAACTACTCTCGTTAACAGAAGAAGATGTATCAGTTACACCGTTGATGACGTCAGTACTACGCTTTGGATTAAGCATGAGTCTGGTCATGGCGACGTCTATGTCAGCAGCCTCCCATGAATCTGCGGCGAGATCGTCCGCCATGGCGGCGGCCGTTGTTGTTGATGATGATCGATTTGTTTTAGGTGAAGTAGTGGTGGTGGTGGTTATCATGAAACCCTAGATTTGATTGATTTCATAAAGGAAGGTGAAGAAGAAGATGAAGATGATAGGGTTTGACGACGCTTCATTCGCACGTGTCATCATCGTGTCTCTAATTTATTTTAGAGAAAATTCACCTCAACTTTTTATTCCCCAACTACACCGACCGACCGACCAACTCGAGACTTTTTTATTTTTAAGACCATTCACAAAGGTAGTGGGCAAACCCACGTTAAAGGCAAAAAAATTGTGTTAAACCTGCGTTAAAACCAAGTTAATCTTTGGGAGTGGCTGCGTTAAGGGTACTGTGCATAAAAATAAAAATAAATCACTTTGCCCTCTTTTAAGGGTGTAAAAAAATATTTGATATAAAGGTGAGTTAAGGTGTGTTAAAGCTGAGTTATTGTTGGGTGTGTTAAAGCTGAGTTAAAGATGAGTGTGTTAAAGCTGATGTGACATGTCTTAAATTTTAAAGCTGAGTCAACTGTTGGGAGTGGCCTAATAAGAAGTGGCAAAGTGTCATGTAGCGACCTACTTTAAGCTATATTTTTGTACTTTGAGCGACTTTTTTTTGTCAGTTTTTAGTACAAAAGTCAAACATCAAATATTAATATTTTATTCTTTATGTCCCTAATAACAATCAAGCGACCTAAATGACTTACGGCTATGTACTTTAAACGACTTTTGTTTTGTCTTTCTAATATTACCTTTTGCACTTCTTTTTGAAAAAATATAAGTTTTTAATTCACCTTTAACACATATTTTAATAGAAATAACTTGATTTTTTTTAAAACACACGCAAAACAGTTTTACATTTTTTTTTTTTGAAAATCAAGATTGTGTGTGTGAGTATCCAACGACACACACAAACTGTTAATATTTTAGTATCCATATTAGCAAGTATTACTAAGTATAGGGGGTCTTAGTGTTAATTAGCTATTGTATTTAGTCAAATAGGAATGTATGTATGTGTATGTCGGTTCATGCATTAGACAATGCATAGCCGACTATAACACCTATATATAGGGTGATAAAGGTTTGCTTAGTTCATAGAATTCAAGAATCGAAGTCTAGGTTTTCTCCTTTGTGTTAGCAGCCAAGTTTAACTCTTTTAGAGTTGGTTTTTCTCCCCCCTCATCTCTACAATAAAGAGGTGAGAGGGGAGGGGTCATTGTACCGTTCATTCTTTTCTTTTGATAAATAAACGTAAACGTCTAGGTCTCTCGTGTGTGTTACCTTTCAGTCGAGTAGAGGTAATCGAAGTGTGTCAATATATTCACAAAAGTCAGGATTCCGCATTCTAGCATCTTGGGTTGTTGGTAGATAACCAACAAGTGGTATCAAGAGCTTGGTTTAAAGACTCAACGAGAAGCTAGGTCGACTTTGTGAAGGTTCTTACGATACAGTTTTGGAGCAGCAAGGTGTATTGCGTTCCAGGTATCGAACAAGCAAGGGATAAAGAAACAAGCATCAGGTAGTTGGTTTTGGAGGTTTTATCTAAACCAATTTTACAACACAAGGTTCTTTGAGGTCCCGGGTTAGAGGTCTTCAAAAGGTGTTGGGGTGTTTCGTTTGTTTCTTGCACTTCGGTTCTGGGTTTCGAGGGTATCGACTGTAAAGGGTTTTCTTGTTAGTCGATCGTTCGGCATCAAGGGTTCTTGAGTTTTCGGGTTTTCGAAGATTCAAGGTTGTCGAGTTTTTTGCAAGGTTTTTGGGTTTACAAGAATCGGTTTGCAAGGTTTCATATATATCGACAAAGACAACAAGGTGAGTTTCAAGCAAGAAGAAGGTATTTTTTGTTTTTTGGCGGTTGTTTTCAAAAACAAAATACGACAACAGTAGGTGTCAAAAGTTTTTCTTCTTTGCTTGTTACATGCATAAGCTGCTAAGCACGTGATTGTTTTTCTTGGAACATGCATGTAAGGTAGTATTAAGGTGTGTACTTAATTGTTACATGCACGTAATGAAAATATTGAATAAAAGAAGTTTTGTTTTAGTTGAAACTTTAATTTGTTGAAGGTTATATATTCGACAAAGGTTGTAAGTTTCAACGATTTCTTGTCGTGTTGCTTGGTAGCTTGGATTAAAAGTTACGGTTTAGCATATAAAGTCGACAAGTATGTTTCAAAGGCACACGAGGTACTTTGTTTAGTTCGGTGTTGTGAGGTTTATATCACAAGGTTATCAGAATAAACAAAGGGATTGGATAAAGATGACGGGGACCAAGTTTAACATCGAGAAATTCGATGGGAAGAATGACTTCGGGTTATGGCAGGTAAGGATGAAGGCTTTGCTGGAACAGCAAGGATTAGCTGCAGCATTGGAGGAGTTACCTGCAGCTACAATAGTGGCATACGATAATGTCATTCAGAAAAAGCTTACAGCGCATTGATCTTGTGCTTGGGTGATCGGGTCCTACGGGAGACCACCAAGGAGACGACTGCAGCGGGGATTTGAAAAAAGTTAGAGACTTTATATAAGACAAAGTCTTTAGCTAATCGTTTGTACTTGAAAAAGAAGTTATATACTTTTCACATGCATCCGGGTAAGAGTCGGTCTGAACATATTAATGAGTTTCATAAGCTGGTAGGTGACTTAGCGGCTATAGATGCTGCTATATCGGATGAGGATCAGGCATTATTATTACTCACATCTTTACCATCGTCTTACGATAATTTCGTGGATACTTTGCTATATGGTCGGGATACTTTGAAGCTAGAAGACGTGCTCGCGACACTTCATTCTAGGGAACTTCAGAAGATGACGGGAGCAAAGGTTGATGGTGGTGAAGGGTTGTTTGTGAGGGGGAAGTCTGATCAAAGTGATATGCAGCAGGGTAAAGGTAGTACGTGGTCAAAGTCACAAGGAAGAAGCAGCAAACTCATGTGTTATATATGTCAGTCCGAGGAGCATTTAAAGAAGGATTGTCCCAGGTATAATCACAAGAAATCTCAAGGTTTTGTAGTTGATGGGTATGACAATGCTGATGTTATGATTGTATTGTCCCAGGTATAATCACAAGAAATCTCAAGGTTTTGTAGTTGATGGGTATGACAATGCTGATGTTATGATTGTTGTGAGTGTTGAAAAGTTATTAGACTGGATCATGGGTTCAGGGGGCTCATACCATATGACATACAGGAGAGATTACTTGTTTAATTATACGGAGTATGACGGTGGCAATGTACTGCTGGATGATGGCAGGGAATGCCGTGTACATGGGACAGGTAAGGTTCAAGTACAGATGAGGGATGGGTCGAGTTTCGTTTTGGACAACGTCAAGTATGTTCCGGAATTAAGGCGAAACTTGATATCGCTGGGTACTCTTGAAAAAGAGGGTTTTACCGTGAAGATGCAGTCGGGCAAGATCAAGGTTATAAAGGGTTCACTGGTGGTTTTATCAGGAACAACGAAGGGATAATTGCGTATACTCTTTGGATGGCCATGCAGTGGCGAGTGAGGCGGGACTTCAGGTGCTAGAAAAGCAGGAGCTGTTTGGAAAGAAGAGTCTAGGTAAGCTCGATTTTTGTGAGAATTGTGTTCTGGGAAAGTCACATCGAGTCAGTTTCGGTGTAGGAAGGCACACTACTCAGGGAGTGATAGACTATGTTCATTCAGACTTATGGGGTCCGTCTCAGGTGGAATCATTGGGAGGTAAGAGGTATTTCTTATCTATTGTTGATGATTATTCCAGGAGGGTATGGGTTTATATTCTCAGGTTCAAACACGAAGCATTTGGAAAGTTCAAAGAGTGGAAGCAGTTAGTAGAATCTCAGACTGGAAGGAAGATCAGGAAGGTAATTTTCTTGTGTCTTGTAATCAGAGGTCTACACAACAATGTATGAAGAGTGGGGTCGCCAAACATTTGGGTGTTGCAGGGATACAGCAGCAGACTGGATTGGTTGTGAAGACGAATATGACACTCTTGGCTAAGGTACATTGTTTTCTGATTCAGTCTGGTCTGTCCAAGGTTTTTTGGGCAGAGGATACAACCATGTCTACATATCTCATGAATAGGTCACCATCATCAGCGATTGGATTCAAGACGCCTATAGATATGTTAGGGTTTTTTGGTTGGCTTGCTAGTAATAAGCAAGGGATGCTTGAACCGGTTAAGGTCAAGTGCATATTCCTGGGATACCATAAAGGTATAGTGGGTAATAAGCTTTGGAGGTTTGATGACGTTACTTCAAAGGTAGTGCTTTACAGGAATATGGATTTCAATGAGAGTAAGGAATACAAGAAAACTCTCATTGGTTCTGGTGTAGGTACGGGTTCAGTGCAGGTGTTGCAGGGAGTTGAGTTTGAGGTGGAACCGCTTGGGGATCATACATTTGAGGTGGAATCTCAAGGGAATGTCTGTCAGCTAGCTGGTTCACATGAAGTACAAACTCAGGATTTAATAGACTATCATTCAGCACGTGATAGGGAGCAACACTCAGCACGGGAACTATACAGGTATAGAGAAAACAGTAATGAGGCTGTTTTTGCAGTTGCTGCAGTGGAGAAGATATACGCACACGAGTCATTAACTTTCAATAATACAGTTGCTTGTGAGGTGATTTCCAAGTAGAAGACTGGATTGAAAGAAGAAATGGATACTCGGTCAGATGTGTGTGTGCTCAGCAACGGTTGCAGGAAAAGCAGTGACGACAGACACAACTATTACTGGGAGTATACACCAGGTATGTTCATACATCTATTTCTCTATATGGATAGTATGGTATTTTCTTGCGGATGCAAGGCTGAGATCTTGGTTACCAAGGGTTTGCTGGTTGAAGCAAAAGGAAATATACTTGGTATGGAGATCATCAGGGATCAGAGTGGTAATACTCTGAGGGGGTCACAGTCCAGGTTTCACAACGGTAAGTTGGTACAGACTTTGTTGGAGGGACACTCCATACTGTCATTGGAGGGTAGTCTATCAGGGGACTGTGATGTGGAAAGGAATGGTAAGTGATCATATACATATGCGGTTGGAAGCCGGGGATATCAGATGGTCTGCACGAGACCTGACATAGCATCTGTAGATGTGGGTATGTTGGATAGGTCTGATCGTGGATTACAGACATACGTACAGGTTTTTGTGGATTTTGACTACGCTATGGGTAGATCGATCACTGTCATGGGTAGATCAATCACAAGGTACGGGTTTATGATACAAGGATGTGCAGGAAGCTCGGAAGCTATGATGCTGCACATGGAGGCTTTGTCAACAACTGAAGCGGCGTATATGACACTTACGGAGGCTGCAAAGGGGGCTATTTGGCTAAAGAGACTCTCGATAGAGTCAGGAGCTAAACTAATGTTAGTAGCAGTTATCGCTACTACCATGTGGATGAAGGGCACACCCCTATATCGGAGTAGGCTAATATGGTACTAAGGTGGAAATTGTTAATATTTTAGTATCCATATTAGCAAGTATTACTAAGTATAGGGGGTCTTAGTGTTAATTAGCTATTGTATTTAGTCAAATAGGAATGTATGTATGTGTATGTCGGTTCATGCATTAGACAATGCATAGCCGACTATAACACCTATATATAGGGTGATAAACGTTTGCTTAGTTCATAGAATTCAAGAATCGAAGTCTAGGTTTTCTCCTTTGTGTTAGCAGCCAAGTTTAACTCTTTTAGAGTTGGTTTTTCTCCCCCCTCATCTCTACAATAAAGAGGTGAGGGGGGAGGGGTCATTGTACCGTTCATTCTTTTCTTTTGATAAATAAACGTAAACGTCTAGGTCTCTCGTGTGTGTTACCTTTCAGTCGAGTAGAGGTAATCGAAGTGTGTCAATATATTCACAAAAGTCAGGATTCCGCATTCTAGCATCTTGGGTTGTTGGTAGATAACCAACACAAACATTACACGTATCTTCTCGGATTGTTCTATACTCGAGCTCTTAACTTTAATAATGTTTCATATTAGGGTATGTATACTGTTATTTTAACTCTTATACTTTTATTTTTATTCCAATAATCATGCCTTTTGCAATCGAGTTACTTGATGTATGTGTTTTTCTTGTTCTTTATTACTGTATTTTACAGCAACTATATTTGGTTATTTTTGCAAATATGATGTTTCTTTGCCTGCCCCAAAAAATATGATCATTTATGTCTATTGGAGTACTTTGCAATATAGCACTGTTTAATGATATCAATGTTACCTTAAACTGTAAAAAAAAAACAAAAAATATTAGCATTTATGTCTATTGGAGTACTTTGTCATAAAAATATGATCATTTATAACATAACCTGTTTTAATAGATCGTTGTTATTCATTTATAACACAACCTATTTCAATATAGCACTGTTTAAACTGTAAAAAAAAAAAAAAAAAAAAAAAAAAAAAAAAAAAAAAAAAAAAGCATTTATGTCTATTAGAGTACTCTGTCATAAAAATATGAGCATTTATAGCACAACCTGTTTCATTATAATAGCTTTTAGACTAGCTTTTATTTTTGTTCTTGTAGGAATATGAAGCCAAAGCCATCATTAGAAGTAAACCAAATTACTTTTCTTTAATAAAATCCAAATTTGATAAAAGAAACAAATGAAGTTGTTTCAGGCTACTTGTTTTGGTAAATGGTTGGACCTTTCTTATTTTGACCACGAACCACATATGATATATTATATCTTACAAAAACAATGTTCTCCGAGTAATGATCATTATGATATGCCCATTGTATATTATGTTAAAGAACTTCCTCTAGATTTCGGACGTCCAGAATTTTCTCTTATCACTGGTTTTCGTTTTGGAAATGTAAGTTTTAGCTCATATAAGTCGGGACACCTCAATTTTAGGAACAGGGTTTTCCCGGGCCATGTAGGTGAGAAAGTCACCAATTTAGATATTCTTGGTCTGATTGAAGATGAACGTGCATTTGGTATTATATACGACGAAGATGCAGTACATCTTTGTCTATTGTTAGCATTGGAGATTATCTTTATGGGCAGATTATTGGTCCAAGAAGTTGATGATACACTCTTCCGATTGATTGAAGACCTTGATGATTGGGATGCTTTTCCATGGGGGGGGGGGGCATATTTGGAGATATTTGTATGACTAAATTTTGGATGTGGCGGATAAACACAAGTGGGATTTCCTTCAAGGTATTAACAAAGACCGCAAGTTTGTTCCAACATATTCGCTTTCAGGCTTTGTTTGGGCTTTCAAGGTTAGTATTTTTTGTATCAATATAGACAGTGTATGTTACTTATGTTATGTTTTTTTCACTGAAGTTGAAGCATTTGTTAATATTTTATAGATATGGATACTGGAGTCATTTGAAAGAAGCATTATTTGGTGGAATAAAGTGTCAGAAATGATACCAAGAGGAGTATCATGGTAAAAGAATGCAACATTTAAAAGATCAGATTATAAGTTTCTTTTTGGAAAGGTAAAACTCTTCATCAAATTTGTCCGTATTAATGCAATCTGTTATTATAAATAATTATTTTATTATTATTATTATTATTATTATTTTATTTTTTTTTGGAAGGAATCGAACATTGTTCAAGATCTTAGACCGACATTAGCTGAGAGGAAATCTGATTGGTATATGCAGTTTATGGATTTTTTCCATCATTACATACCTAGAACTCCCCCAGTCAAAACCACACATCTAGGTGATCTGTATTTAAAGAAGTTGGCCGCAGCACGCAAACGTTGCAAGATAGAACGCAAAAATGAGAGCAGTATAATAGAGATCAGCATAATTTAGGATGATGATATTACAGAGTTGAATGCCCGTGTGTTCAAACTCGAGTCAATTATTCAGGTTCTTGCTCGAGAAACAAATGGGGGTAATAAGCTTTACATTTTTATCATTACTGTCAGACAGCATCACATCTAGGTGATCAACTTCTCCATCTCCAGCATCAACATCATTATGAATCGGGCTTGATGTCTGAAATTCAAAATATACCAAAATTTAACAAATTTGGTAATAATAATAATAATAATAATAATAATAATAATAATAATAATAATAATAATAATAATAATAATAATAATAATACCATTACAGCTTTGGAAACAAAATCTTCATCAACTAATTGTTGTTGATCATATTTGTCATGAATAGGACCGGAAGACTGAAATTAAAAATACAATCTAAATTTTATGACCAAAAAAAGCATATACATAAATATAACCAAAAGCAACTTACATTTGCAACTTTGGAACCAAAATGTTCACTAACAGATTGCGTTGGCCTTACTTTAGAAGTTTTATTAATAGCATTTGAAGTCTGAAATTAAATATGTAATCATTAGTTGCTGAAAAACAACGGCTGTTAGCAATTGATTAATAGCATTCGAATTCTGAAATTAAATCTGACCTCCGGATGTTGTATGTTCAAAGCTTCCTCAACAATCGAAAGTCTTTTTTAACATCATTAAGCACATCGACATTTGCGCCTGGCTTATCAATCAACCAAACAATTGCCTTCAAGGCCTCAACCTCAGCAAATATGTTCGGTTGACCGGTGGCGTTTGCTGAGGTTGAGGTTACATGAAGCTCTGGAGCTGGTGCATTTACAACAAGTTCTTGCTCTTGTACATGTACCTACGAAAAAAGGTATTTAAATTACTTTCAATATTGTGGTGAAAAGAGGTACAGTGTAAGTGTTTGATGAAATTTACATATTACCTCAGCATCATCGTCATGTTCATCAACAATGGCATCTTGCGCAACAACATGTGTTTTATTTTGATCCAACTCTCTAAAATAAGAATTACTGGCTATAAACCATGGTTGCAATTTCTCTGCATTAGTTGGAAGAAGCTCCAGTACTGGATGTGAACCCTTGTAACAGATTAATATATTGTCAATAACAAATATAAAGCAATGGTAACTTATTTGGCAAATGAAAAAATGAACATGTTTACCGGCCCAAACATTCTATCATAATCACATTTTGCGAAAGTTGTGCCCTTTGTCCAAGCAAAAGCACGTGGGATCTTACTCGGGTCTTTATTCCACCAGAGTTGACTGTTAGGGTAACTCTCGAGAATCCATATCTAACATGGAAGAAAAACATGAAATGCGTAAAAATATAACCTATAGTCATTTAAATTTGGAGTAAAGTGCAAATGCTCTTTAAAATTTTGATCAAGTTTAACATATGGTTATCCTATTAGTGATGTACCAGGTTTTGCACATGCTAATCAATTTGGAAGGAAAACAAAAGTGTGCACCATAGTCGTAACTTAGCTATGTTGCACTTTTAAAAATCTAACCTTAAAAGCCCACATAAAACCAGAAAGATTGTATGTTGCACTTTCACTTAGGGCTACTTCCTTCTTCTTCTTATAAAAGGATTCATAATGCCTAGGCACCACATTCACTAAATTCTTGTAGAAACGTCTCCATAAGAACTCGCCCCAGGGATAAGCATTCCATGCCCCAAAATCCTCCACCAATTGCAAAAAATGGTTGGGAACATTATACCAAATCCCACGACCAATAAATATCACCTCAGCCACCAACAAAAGGCTAACTATTACCGCATCCTCATGTGTTAATGCAATAAACCGTGTATCGTTTTCAAACAAATTTAAAAGCTCACTCCCTTTTACCGTAACCTTTTTATCGAGCTTTTTTTCATGAAAGACACCCAAACCAAATGGGCTTTGATCATTTTCAATAGCGGAAGGCAATTCACCAAAAAGAAAACCCGTCATTAACAAAAACTCAGCACGACCAAATTGCAAAACATTACTACCAATTCTGTAATTAATTGGGGGGCAATCATCACGCAATTTTGGGATTTCTACTTGATGTTGTAAAATGAAATTTAGCAAATGATTATCATTCGCATGACCTGGAATATCTAACCATGGACCAAAAACAGTATCTCTAAACAATCTAATTCGATTTGAATTCCGTGACAACTTACCTTTAATTTTTTCAAGCAAAAAAAACCTTGGATCGTACGGTTATCTTAGCATTAAAGAATCCTTCCATTTAGGGTTTGAATGGGTTTGATTATGGTTAGGGTTTGTGTGGTTTTGATTATGGTTAGGGTTTGAGTGGTTTTGATTTGCAGTTTGGTGGGTTAGAACTTGTGTGTGTTTTTTTGGGGTTTTGAATTAGTGAGTGTGTTTTGAAATGTGTTTTGTAAAAAAGTTAAAAAGTAATGAGAATAAAAAAGTACGAATTAAACAGACATAGTACATAGGTAATCGTGAACATGGGAAACATAAAAAGTCGCTTAAAGTACATAGCCGTAAGTCGCTTAAGTCGCTTGACTGATGTGGGGGCAAAAAGATTAAAAAAATATTAAATGAAGTTTGACTTTTGTACTCGAAACTGACAAAAAAAATAATAAAATAAAAAATAAATAAAAAATCGCTCAATGTACAAACAAGTCGCTTAAAGTAGGTCGCTCGAAAAGTACATACCTTTATAGTTTACACATGCATGAAAAAAAAGGACATGGCGCGAACTTTTTTTGCGCCACTTGGCGACTTCTTATTAAAAGTAAAAAAGTCGCAAGTCGCTCGGTCTAGTTGTAGAATAACTTGTTAGTGCAAATATTACGATATTTAAACTAAACGATTTCTTCGGTTTTAATAATGACAAACATGTAACTTGTAATACATAACGTAAAATGTGCAAGTTACTTGTAGACACAAATCATCAATGCATACTTACATCAACACCTCCCGACGTCTCAAGTATGCTTCAACAAAGTCGTAGATTTTCATCCCGACATAAATCACTCAAGGTATGGACAAACAAATCTACTATTTGACAAATGATCAAAGGATTATATTTTTCTCTGAACTTCACATTTTTAATGTGACAAAACATTTATTTCAAAAATATATTTTACAAATTATTTTTGAATTAAAAAGAAATGTTTTATTTTGAAAAGTAAGTTTGAAAACTCCCAACAGTCATTTTCCCCCCCAAACAGCTCCAACATCCCCAAATAAACCTTCCCCACTAAAGACAAACGAAGGAGCGTCCACGGTACCACTAAAGTACCGACGGCTCCACTAAATTTAGTGGAGTCGTCTGACAATTAGTGGAGCCGTGCCCCTGTAATGGCTATTTTTCCCCTTGCCTATAAATAGTGGACCATTTCACACTTCCAACTTGATTTTTCCAGTCACTTTTCTCTGGTCTAATCCCTCCTCACTTAGATGACTTTCTTTGATCATTTGGAGAGTCTTAGTTTGTTTAAGAGTGATCCAATCCTCCATTCAAGTGATCATCTTCATTCCTCTTGATTAGCAAGAGAAGAACACAAAGTATCCAAGTAGATACAAAGTGTTGTCATCCCTCTTGATTAGCAAGAGAAGAACACAAAGTATCCAAGTAGATACAAAGTGTTGTCATCCCTCTTGATTAGCAAGAGAAGAACACAAAGTATCCAAGTAGATACAAAGTGTTATCATTCCTCTTCATTTGCAAGAGAAGAACTCAAGGTATCCAAGAAGATACAAGAGTTGTAGTTGTTAGGTCTTGTAACATTTGTTACACTCTTGATTGTATCATAGCATACATCAAGATCATTTTTCTTTTGAGAGTTTGTGAGGGAAGATCATTGTGATCTTGTCGAGATCTTGGAGATCTCTTGAAGCCATTGGGCTTGTGTGTATTGATCAAGTGGATCAAGGGTAGATCGGGTAGATCGTGGTAGATTGGTGCTAGCTAAGATTAGCACTCGACATCTAGCTTAGTGTCGGAAAACAAGTTAAGCGACGTGTACGGTTTTCTCCGCCTGAAGGGAGTTTGTTGATTAGTGAAGTAACTCTCGAGTTGGGTACTCGGGGAGTGGAGTAGGGCGAAGAGGAGCTTCGTGACCGAACCACTATAAATCACCGTGTCCGGTTTGCGCCTTCTTACTTATCTCTTTACTTTCATTTCATTCTTTATCGCTTTATATTTGCATTGCGTTTTTGCTTGTGTGGCTAGTTGCTTATGTTATGTTGATTATCTATGTGTCGTGTTTTGATTGTGCATATGTTGTAGTTTACTATATTCATCTCTTGATGCTATATGATCATAGTTGACACTTTTCATATCACATCATACTTGATCGGGAGTTTGATAAAAAAACTTTAAATTTTTAAATGGAAACGTATTCACCCCCCCCCCCTCTACGGTTTCCACAACTTTTTTTGGTCTACAAAAGGTATAAAAGTTGAGCGACTGGTCTAATGTCGGATTTTTCTCTTTATTTTATTACCCACTTTCCATTTCGTAATTAGATGTTGCAATTGGGGTCCTCAGTTTGCTACTATTGTATAACAAGACCATCCTCACTTTAAGAATTGTTACAATGTGTTTTTGATTATCATCATCAGAAGCAAAAAATAATAAAATTAAGAGAAACAAAAAAAATGTAACTGAAAATTAAAGGCGATTTAATTGATTTTGAAGTAAAATATTTCTCTCAAAATTGTGCTGAAAATGTTTCTTTCATAATTCTTTACATTTCCTTACCAAAAAAACTTAACTTAGCATTATAGTTGTCTCTTACGCTTTGTTTTCGAGCATTTTTTTTTTTTTTTTTTATATGAGAATAGAAATGATGGGTAAGTAAGAGAAATGAAAAAGAAGAAAGTTATTTTTTTTATATAATGTTTTTAAGTTGAAACGAAATAGAAGAAAAATTAAGAAATTTGTGTTATGAAATTTGGAGGAATATAAAGGAAGAAATACATCATTATAGTTACGCCATTTTAAACATTAAAAGTAACAAAGAGATATATAAAATAATGAGGATTTAGACCAATAGTAGTGGTGTTGCTTTTTATTTGTGTGGGTTGGGGCATCTCTTGACAAGTGTCAAGTGTGTCATATGGGCTTTTTGGTAAAAATTGGGAGTAATGGTTGGGGCGTTGAATGGTACCAATTTCATACATTACTTTAATTTTTTTTTAATTTTTTTTTTAGATTTAAAATAACAATTTCATACATTAAAATAAAACAACAATTAAAGAGTTACATTAAAATAAAACAACAATTGAAGGTTGCGTTGGTGAAGGTTGTGTTGGTGAAGGTTGTGTCGTTGAAGGTTGTGTTGGTGAATGTTGTGTTGGTGAAACAACATCATCTTGCGAATTTTCAAATGACATAAAATTTTGGTACATCATATTTGGGTTTTGATTCGGGTAAGGCAAGTGTGTCATGTAGCCGAAAATTTGGTTGTTATTTAGCTCTTGGTCGTTTTGTTGCTCGGGGGCTCTTCGTGGAGGATGATACGGTGTGTTTCGACTTGAGCCAAAAGCGGGAATGTTAAAATGATTGGGATTCATTGTGATTTTCTTGTGTAGAATGAAGAAATAAGGTTTAAAAAAAAGAAGATAAAATGGTAAGATTTATAGGCAAAATTAAAGAGTTATAGGTAAAATAAAAATAAGAGTAAACTCCAAAATACATCCCTGTGGTTTGGACAATTTCGCACGATACATCCCTCCCGAAAAAGTTGCAACATACACATCCCTCCGTTAGTAAAAGTCAAACACAATACATCCACGAGGACGAACGGTGCAAAGATTGTGTCGTTAACTTGGACACGTGGCAGTTATCTCTTTTTAAGTGAAGGTAATTATGTCTTTTTAATACACTTATTCTTTTAACCCAAATCTCAGTCAAACAAAAATCAATTTCATAAACAAAAATCAAATATCACAAATCAAATAACCCCATCTCATTTCCAGACTGTTGGGAATGCTTCTCGCACTAAAATGTGACAACATATTTGGGATTATATTAGTTATTATGTTTGGCTCAAACACATGGACTGAAACCGTCAATATTGTAAAGTTATGTGTTTGATGCCCTATTTAAGCCCTCCTTGCCTTCACAAGGAGGTTGAAGCTTATGTGTGTTTTATCCTTTCATTTCTATTAGAGTAAACTACAAAATACATCCCTGTGGTTTGGTCAATTTCACACGATACATCCCTCCCAAAAAAATTGCGCCATACACATCCCTCCGTTAGTAAAAGTCAAACACAATACATCCAAAAGGACGAACGGTGCAAAGATTGTCTCGTTAAGTTGGACACGTGTCAGTTAACTCTTTTTAAGCAAGGGTATTTTAGTCTTAACACTCACACCCACTCACCCCTCTTCTTCTACAAATCCAGATCATCCACAAACACAAATCCAAATCCATAAACACAAATCCAAATCCAGAAACACAAAAACGCTAACACAAATCCAGAAACACAAATCCAAAAAAGTATTTATTTTATACTTCACTTTCCCAAAACCTCTCTTATAGCAGTTGACTTTTTATCCCTTCTCATCTTTTCACTTTCCATGATCTATCACCATCTTCTTTTTGCCTATCTTCTCTTTTTCTCAAGCATAGTCACGAAAGGGGAAAACCGATGGTGAGCTTTCACAAAAATCGTCCCTTCACAAGAACCTATGAAGAAAGTATGGTCAAATTTATCTTCCTCTTCCTTTCTTTTATTGATGCCGAATCCACAGAAGATCCCACATCCCCAAATCTCACTTGTAAATTATCACAAGAAAAGTTTTCTTAAGAGTGGTGATAAAGAGTCAGCTGTGGATCTCGATTGGGTTCGGATCGGATTGATTGTACTTGGGTTTCACTGTTTTCTCAATCGACATCTCACCTTGTTAAGGTTTTATTCAAATTAGAACTAATAATGAAAGACATGTTTAATTAGTTCCTAATTAAAAATTCAAGTTGGAACTTATTTGCTAAACTTTTCGTGTGGTAATAATCTTAAAAAGGGTGTTTGGTTTTGCTGTGAAACGGGTCGCGTTAGACCCATTTGGTTCCCAGATTTTTGTTCGGAGTGAATGTTGAAATAGAAGGGCGATTCTGTTGTTGCTGTTGTTGTGTTAGATTTTAGTAGAAAAGTCTATTGTCTTGTTACTTTTTTGGGATTGCGTTTTTGTGTTTTTGGATTAGGATTTGTGTTTATGGATTTGGATTTGTGTTTCTGTTTTTGGATTTGATGATTTGGATTTGTGTTTGTGTTTGTGGATTTATGTTCTGGATCTGGATTTGTAGAAGAAGAGGGGTGAGTGGGTGTGAATGTTAAAAGGACTAAAATACGCTTGGTTAAAAAGAGTTAACTGTCACGTGTTTAACTTAATGAGACAATCTTTGCACCGTTCGTCCTCTTGGATGTATTGTGTTTGACTTTTACTAACGGAGGGATGTGTATGGCGTAATGTTTTTGGGAGGGATGTATCGTGTGAAATTGACCAAACCAAAGGGATGTATTTTGTAGTTTACTCTTTCTATTAATAATAAAACCTGGTTTCCTCTCTCTCTCTAACACTTTCTCTCTCTACTCTTTAACAATGAAGATGATAATCTTTCATTGTACCCGACCTCCCGATTCACAATAAGTTAACCAAAACACGATCCGACAATTGGTATCAGAGCCCAGGTTTTAGTTTTGGTTGTTTTGAGTGATTTTTTCTTGTCAAAAGTCGTATTTTTTTTATGTGTGGATCTAAATGTATCTGGTCCACCTTTCTGTCCATATTCAGTCCTGCGTACAACTTTATCATTTTTTTTGTGACTAATTGGATTATTCCCGTGAAGATTGTTTGGTCGGTATATATAGTTTTAATGGTGTTCTTGTGTGGTCTTCCAGTCGAAGGAACCAAAGTGCAATCGAACGAGCATTTTTTAGTCGAACGAGGTTTGTCATCGAAGGAGCATTCATCGAACGAGACAAGGGTAGTCGAGTCAGACTTACTCTTCCAAATTGATCGAACGACCTTGTCGAACGACATTGTCGAACGACCTTGTCGAACGACCTTGTCGAACGACATCGTCGAACGACATCGTCGAACGACATTGTCGAACGACATCGTCGAACGTCATTATCAAACGTCATTGCCGAACGACTGACCACCAAAAAAAAAAAAAAAAAAAAAAAAAAAAAAAAAAAAAACCGGTCAACAGTCAACGGGTCAACAAGTCAAACTGTTATTGCAAATCAAATTGAAATGAAAAAGAATGGTGATGAAGCAGAATAGACCAGACCACTATAACATATACCACTTACTCGTTGACTTCAGCTTATGTACTTCGTCAGTCAACTTATACAAAAGAAGAAGTCATATAACCCACATCTAATCTAAATATATCCATATCAATATTAACCAAAAGGACCTCAGACTATTTTTCTTTCGTGTGTGATATTAAGTTTCAAGATCTTAACAGATCTAACACACACGATAAGAATATAATTCATCATCGATCGTATATGAAGCCAACCTTCACTCAATATCCAATTCAAAAGGGATAAAGAAAATAACAATTATGTTATTTCTTTTTTTCCTTAGTTCGTTCATAAATCTACATCAACAAGAAAATACCACAAAGCTACCTTACCCGAGACCCATAGGATCTTGAAGCCGCAAGTGCTGTCTTGATTAGGATAGGGCAGAAAACTTAATTAAAACAAGGTAAAGGTTCGGTGGAGATTGTAGTTGTGGTCACGTTGTGGTTGATTATGTTGAAATGAGTTGGTGACTATTAAGAAGAGAGTGATGAGAGGCGGAGTATTTTTGGTGTAAGTAGGGGGGCGGATATATTTGGTGAAGTGTGATTAGGGTTAAGAGATATGATAAAGTGGTATTATATATCCCTAATTTTAGGGTATAAAACAACTAACCGGGCTTAACAATCATGTCCGGTGTGCTACAGTTTGGGCCTACACGGGTTTAACACTAATTGGGCCATGAGTTTATTGCTATAATGGGCTGGATGGATTATAGTGGTGTTGGGCCGAGCATGGATGGATTGTAATAGCATGTCACCAGGCCGAATCTGTGACCACCTTTTGCTTATTATGATAAGATTATCATATAATTTTTTAGCAAATGGTTAATTGTTCAAAATATCAAAGTGACTAAATTTATTCATGGGGATACGATTTTTGACAAGATCGGGATAAAACCATTATCATAGTTCACTTAAACCGTCAAAAGGCTAGTGTTGTGTATTGAACCGCAAGATGTGACTACGGGGATAATTCTTTATTATTTATTTGAGGTTGAAGTGGAATATCACGGGTGCGTGTACTTAGTATCTTGAAGATATCGGGGTTGGTTGGATGCATAATTCTTCAAGATCCTTGTTCGAGCTTACAATCTTCAAAATGATTAAGACTTGAGTTATCTAGTTATACCTGATGTAAGGAGTTACGTTGTTGTGCTCACAGAGTATAGCTATCACTTTAAAGGAGTTACGTTGTAGTGCTTAAGTGTCACACAAAGATGTGGATATCCAAGATGAGTTCATATACAGTAAAGGAAGGTTGGATGGGTATATGAAACGACCTATGCTTAAAGGAGTTACATTGTAGTGCTCAGTATAGGTTCTTAGTCAGACAATAGTGCAAGTTTAAGTCACAAGTTCGGGTTATTTTACTTCGGTCTCAAGTTCGTAATACTGGGTTTTCTCCATCAGTGGTCACTACAAAAAGCCGTCGGAATGATAATGGGGTCGGTAAAGAGTTAGATGAGAAGAGTATAGAAGAGTAGAGATTTTATCAGCAGTTGATTCTCACGGGCTATTTATGGTACTTCACACATCTTCGCTTAATTGGACATACAGGGTGTACGCTGCCTCCGTTTCCATCGTAACCATAGTGTGTATGCTTCCGATTCCGCGAAGACATCGTGGGGGAAGAGAGAGTAGATGTGCTTTGACTTTCTTTGACTTTCTTTGCATTTTTTTGCGAAAACACTCTTTTTCCAGATGGATCTGCATTCAGGGGGAAGAAATGGGCACATCGGGGACACATAACAGACTCACGTGATCGAGCTTACAACTTTATTACTACCGGAAGACGTCTGCAGAGATGATCAGTAGTTCAGTTTTGTGATTTTGGTGTAATCGTTTCAACTTTCACAGGGTGTGATGTGCGAAGTAGCCTACTTATGTGAGAAGATCTTGCTAATTTCTTGCATGTTACCCCCGAACGGGACTTCCACATTGAGCATAATCGTTACTGAGTACTAGTCAGATTTCCTTGGTGTGGTTTACGATGTCATCTACAAATTCCGCTGCGTACTTACAACCTTCAAAAGTTAGAAGACATGTTAACTGCATCAAAGTTTCGAATCTGCTGAAGACGGTTGTCAGTTTGGGGGGAAGCTGATTCAGAAACTTCGCCAAAAGGAAGTATATGAAGAAGCCGTTAAAGACATGCAGCATGAATTGGGGGGAAGTTAATCCAATTCATGTATATTACATCATTTGGCTACAAGTAAAGAAAAGTTCTCAAGCCGAGGTACAAGATGAAGACAAAGAGCGTCAACTGTAGTCATCCTCAGCACATGAAGAGCTTATGAAGACCTTTCTTTATTTGTATTTGTACTTGTAGGAAATGATGTAAGTAATCCCATATGTTGCCACATTGGGGGAAGATTGTTGGGAATGCTTCTCGCACTAAAATGTGACAACATATTTGGGATTATATTAGTTATTATGTTTGGCTCAAACACATGGACTGAAACCGTCAATATTGTAAAGTTATGTGTTTGATGCCCTATTTAAGCCCTCCTTGCCTTCACAAGGAGGTTGAAGCTTGTGTGTGTTTTATCCTTTCATTTCTATTAATAATAAAACCAGGTTTCCTCTCTCTCTCTAACACTTTCTCTCTCTACTCTTTAACAATGAAGATGATAATCTTTCATTGTACCCGACCTCCCGATTCACAATATATTAACCAAAACACGATCCGTCACAGACCTTATCTCATATTCTCATCCAAATCTTATCTCATTTTATGTCTCACCAAGATCCATTTATTCATTTCATTTATCATTTTTCCAGCCACACCCAAATCAAAAACACCATCATAACAAATCAAAAACACAAAGATCCATCTATTCGAAGTTAAGATGTGTTCTTGAAGGAAATGCAATAAAGTATGACTGTAAAGATGATCAGGATGTGTTTGAAATCCCCAAATGACCTGTACATCGGTACTAATCAACTTTTGTCAGTTAGAAACGGGTCGAATTGGGTTTTTAGCGGGTACAGAAACGGGCCGAAGTGTGATTAGCACCGATCAGGGTTTTGATAAAATTTGGGGGAAATCGAAATTGAAAGATGGGTTGTGTGTAATAGCATGTCATTTAAAATGGGTTTGTTTTAGATTTTATTAAAACTCATTGGTTTGGTTTAATTTTGATTTTTAGGGTTTGAAATTGGGGATTTGGGGGGGGATGAAGATGAAGGTGGTGGTGGCTATTACGCGTTCAGTGTATGTGTGTGTGTTTTTATGTTCGGTTGTGTCAAAGAAACAAGAGAGTTTTTTTATTTGGGTGTGTATCCTTTTTCTTTCATATTTGAGGAACAAAGAAGATAATATGTTAAGAAGTGTATATATTAACAAAGGCATAAGAAGCCTAATAATCTAGAGGTGGGTGAGCATGTGATGGCAGATGATTGGGAATGTGCAGAAGAGTTGTCAAGTTCGCATTATTTTAGTCTTAGAAGATGGTTTTCTTACGATTGAAAAAAGACTCGATAGAATTTGGATGACATGTATTCAAGTTATGATCTCTTATTTCTACATGCCATTTTGTAAGACTGACATATATGGAAATTTATGCAAAGTTCTTTTTGCTACAGAATTAAGAACTTCTGATCCTTACATGTAATAAATCTAAGAGTAAACTCCAAAATTTATGCAAAGTTCTTTTTGTTATTTGATTTGTGTTTCTGAATTGTGTATTAAAAGAACGGGATATTAGGTGGGAAAGATATAAGGACTAAAATACCCTTGTTTAAAAAGAGATAACTGTCACGTGTCCAAGTTAACGACACAATCTTTGCACCGTTCATCCTCGTGGATGTATTGTGTTTTACTTTTACTAACGGAAGGATGTGTATGTTGCAACTTTTTTGGGAGGGATGTATCATGAGAAATTGGCCAAACTATAGGGATGTATTTTGGAGTTTACTCTAAAAATAATTAAATGATTATTTAAATCAAATCTAGCCGTTAAAGCCACCTTCAACGGCTATATTTTGTTTAAAAAATAAATCAACGCCCGTTGTTGGATCAACGAGCGTTGGTTTTAAGTGGATTCAATGGGCTTCAACGGTCCTTGGGGGTGGTCCAACACCCGTTGAAAGGGCAACTGAGGGGCTTCAACGGCCCATTACTCTTGGTCTTAGGTGCAAATTTGGATACTTTCAAATCCTGCCATATTTATACGGAAAATTTTGGATGAAAGAAACTAAAAACTTTCCTAGCATTTCTTTTCTTTTTCTTTTTATCTTTCCTTTATATCTAAAAAAACTCGTGAACACAATAGTTTTTCTTTTTCTTTCTATCTTTCCTTCCAGAAAGAAACTTGAAAACGTAATGTTAGTTTTTAACCCTCCTTTATGTAGATTGATCGTATAAAATAAGATTTGTTTACCACTCAAATTTGTAAAAGTTTTTGCAGATTATAAGTTTAAACTAACATTAATAAGATTTTAAAAACTAGTAGAGGTGATATTAAGTTGTTGGGTATCGTCTTTTAAAAAAAAAAAAAAGCTAAATTATATAAATATTATTCAAAATATTATGTTTAACTACACAAAATTTGAAATATATATATGATTTAATTTGATATTTTTATGTAATCTTATAATAATACATTATAGCTGTAACTAATTCATCAAATATTTTTACAAAAGTAAAAATGATAGCTTTTATCTTTTAATATATATTTCAGCTCCAACTAATTTCGTCAAACACACCTTTAATGGTAAGGTTTTCATCATTCTCACTTAAACTTCACATCATCCATTTTCTCCATCACTTTTACCCTCCACAACAATATTACCTTTCTCAATGTTTACCTTTATTACACTTAATCACACACATACCTCGCAACACTCATAACGAGGGTCATTCAAACGCAATTTGACCTATTTTAGATAATCAGTGGGTTTAAATTTGTCACCTTTAGGGTATGTTTGGCGACAAGCTTTTTAGATCATTTTTTAGTATTTAGAATTTAGCATTTGAATATTAAAGCTTTTTTGGCAACAAGCTTTTGGCATTTTTGTTTTGTTTAAATGCTACTTTGCTAAATGCTTATTTTTCAAGCATTTAGCATTTTTGTTTTGTTTAAATACTATTTTTCTAAATGCTCATTTTTAAAGCATTTAGTATTTAGCATTTAGCATTTTTATTTTGTTTAAATGCTACTTTTATAATTACAACTACATTACCAAACACATTTTAGCAAAACAAACAAATTCTGCTAACTGCTAACTACCACCACTTTTTTTTTTTTTTTTTTTTTTTTTTTTTTTTTTTTTTTTTTTTTTTTTAACTAAAAATACCTCTAGACTATACATTAATCCCTTATACAACCACGCTCGAACTAAATATTCCGGGCGAAGCTAACATGTGCGTCTAGCTTTTTTAACAAGAAAGAAGTTATAAGGGGGTGTCTGTTTCCGCTTATATAGCCAGCTTATGGCTTATTTGTTTTGGACTTATGTTTCATAAACTCACTTTTTGTGGCTTAATTTGACACTTTCTAGCTTAATTGTGACATAGTGAACTTATAGTTTCAAAATAAGCCACTAAAAGTGAGCTTATGAAACATAAGCCGAAAACAAAATAAGCCATAAGCCGAAACAAACACCCCCTAAATTGCAAAAGATATACTACCTCTATTTTTGATCTTATTTATTTTTGCGAGTGTTATATAATACTTGATGCAAAATATATGAATGGATTGAGTTTTAAGTGTATTTTTCATTGGTATAATTCTTTATCAAGTATTATATAAGACAAAAGAAATATTTAGGGCGTGTTTGGTTTGTAATAGGGAATGACTATCGGTATAAGATTGATAGTTTAGTGGATTGTGTATGGATATCATTACTTGAAAACATATGTTTGGTTTGAACAAGGGATTGAATGTCAATTCAAAATCTGGTATTTGGTTTATTTGACTATGGATGGTAATTGAGAAAAATAAAACCTGATCAAGTATATAATTATGTAATTTTACACAGTTTTTATGAAACATGAAAACGAATATGAACAAATTATTTTCATGAAGCCATTTGTATTACCCAAGTAACAACACATGAAGTACAAGAGAGTGTCTCTTAACACACTAGCTACAACCCAAAAATAAAAAAGAGAGGGTGTCTCTTAACATCAGCAACTTTCGAGCACTACAGTAATACTAATATGGCAACAACCATCCTAATTATAAACTACCAAACTACCAAAGTCTAACTACATCAGCTCTTGAGCAACATCCATCGCCCACCATTGAAACAAAATATCAGCTTCTTCCAAAAGAATAAGTACACATCCATGAGAAACCGGACGACAAAATAATTATCAATGATTTGTTCGTTCTCTCCAACCATTAAACATGTCATGCGCTAAAACATGTCTAAATTCCAACCATTCATCTGTTGGATCAATATGTGTTAGATAATCTTCATTTTCTAACTGTTCCTCATTTTCAATCTCGTCGACTTCATCTTGTGCCAACTCTAGTGGATCAAAGCGCATATACTTCCTTATTAGATTATGAAGAAGACAACATGCTAGAATAATGCGAACTTGAGTTGTAATATGGAAGAATGAAGGTGAAGCTAATATCTTCCATCGCCCTTTTAACAAGCCAAAACATCTCTCAATCACATTTCTCGCTTTAGCATGTTTCATGTTAAAATATTCTTGGGCACTTTGTGGTCGGTGACCATGAAACTCGTTAAGATGATATCGCTGACCTCGGAAAGGGGCAAGAAAGCCTGGGGCATTGCAATTTCCGACATCTACCAAGTAATAACAACCTTCCAAGTTCCAAATTTATATTCAAAAAAAATTATATCATCGAAAATGTTGTGAATTACAGAAAAAATGAAAGATGTGAATAATATGTCGCTTGTACCTTGAGGAATCCTAAGACCATCAGGCCTACTTATGGCGTCCCTAAGCACACGACCATCATGCGCCGAACCCTCCCAACCGGGTAAAACATATACGAATTGCATGTTTGGACAACACACGCCCAACATATTTGTTGCTATGCTTGATTTTCTAGTGCGATATCGTGGTTTTTGATCGGATGGAGGTGTGACTCTAATTAAAGTACCGTCCAAAGCACCAAGACAACCCTGTATTTTTCATGATTATCAGTAATTAATAACCTGTGATTCTAACTTTGCACGAAAAAGTTTATAGAAACAAAATGGAAAGTAGTACCTTGAATGACTTCCAACGGTAGTCTTCACATTCTTCTGTAATGGGCTCTGGTTTTTTTTAACAATATGCCATGTAATTTCAGGATCGCTAGAAGGCAATTATTAAATTGTCGGCTTATAGTTTCTCCACTACGTAAGAAAAGTAAGCTAATCGTTCTATTCTTTTTGTGATGAGCCAACACATACAAGAAGAGGGCAACTATTTCTTCTAATGACATGTTTTTTGTGCCTTTTAAACCTCCAACGTCACTTACCATCTCACATAGTTGATCAAAGGTTCGCCTATCCATACGAAGTTGGCTGATACAAACACTATCAGATTCTCTTGTTAGCCTAAACAACCAGTTCGTTCTCTCAAGAATTTTTTGTTCTTTACTTTTCTTAAGAGGTCTCATGATACTTACACGTAGCGATGATAACCGAAACCATATCACGAAGACCATACTGAACACACTAACCAATGAAGTCAAAATCTGAATAGTTTGGGCTCTCTTTTGTCGTCTACTAATGATAGGATTACGTGCCATTTTTTCTACATGAAAATAAACACGGGATTGAAACAGAGCATGAAATAAAAAGACAAATTGCATACTAGTGATTGATACACAAATCTCCGTCATATGTAAAAACAAAATTAAACCTTAGATACCAACAAAATCACAGTATCTATCCTTACATTTTGAGACTATACAAGATGTCAAATAACCAAATTAACAAAAAGAATATAGCAATAAATCTAAAAAGAAAATATGCACTATGATGCTTATCTATCTGTTTTATTAATTGTAGCCTAACCACACATGTTGATTTACTAGTTTTATAAATGTTTTGTAAACTGAATAGTATCTTGTCATAATTAGATGCGAAACAACATACCAAACTGAATCAAATGGATAAGAATTTATCAACTCCTAATTTCCTTTGTCACATGGATTTTTTGATTTTCTTGAACAAAATAGACCCAATCAAAATAAAAGAAATTAGGGTTTAAAGTGAATTACCTTTTTGGTTGGGAGATAATTTAATAGTTGTTGCGTTGTTGTTAACTATGTTGTGGTGGCTAAAATGGAATCAGGCTTCATCCCTTTTGTGTAATGTTGTTGTTGAACTATGAGAAAAAATAATGGAGATAAAAATAGAAGAGAGGGAATGAGATTTGATAGGTACCTCACTAGCCCGGTATGGAGCGGTATGGAGGAGCCCAAATATCAAGCTTTGATTACAATATTTGAATTCCACCTTAATGTACCAAACATCATATATGATTCCAATAATCATTCCCTCATTCCCATAACACCGTACCAAAGGCACCCTTAAGGTAAAAGTTGATGTGAGTGTTCAAAATCAAACTGGACTTGTTTTAGGCTGAAAACTTGGTAATACGCCACCGCCATCAAGAAGAAAAGCAATAAATAAACATTCAAGAAGAAAACCAGTTTGAGAAAAATAACAATAATAATGAGGGGGTGTTTACGGAGACTTATATCAGGCCATCTTCCCCGGAAATTACTAAAACCCTATTATATCCACAACCGTTCATTATTCATTTCATCATCGAATCATGTTTTCACTCGCTCCACGTCACCAGCTTCAAAACGCGCTGTTCCGTCTTTGTACACCTCATCTGGATTAACCAATTTCATAGGAGGTATATTTCTTTATTAAGAATAAGAATTATTATTCAATTCTTATTCAATTCTTTAATCTGCTGTTTTTTTATTTTGTTAGTAATTGCTTTCTGATTGTATTATTTTCCAAGGCAAAACTTATCAAGCTGAATATTTAGGATGTTTTTCACTACACAAGTTTGTCTTAGTGGGTCAAGTCTTATGTGTTGAAATTTTGAGATAGAAACTTCATAATCGTCGATTTTAATGTAATACTAATAAACCTAAGCTGGCATGAGGACACGATATAAACTATTCTTGTTTCAAACATGTCGTGTCTTAGGCTGGATAAGGTTTCACAAGTTTTCATATACTTGTATAAATGAACTTACCATAGCTCATAGATCTCAAGTTTATGAAGATGCATTTATTTACTTCAAAAACGACAAATTTATGTTGTTGGATTTCAACTACTCTTTAGTTGTAGCTCTAAGAATGAAAAAGAAAAGGGAAATTTCTTGACTTTTGGAACATATTGCTTGAGAGAGGATACAGTTTTGCTATGATGCAGATATCATAACTTCACTTTTGTAAAGAATATAAAACAGTGACCATAGTCATACGTTCTTTACGGTTAGATCATTACTGACATAACTTATAATTAGAGCACAAGGTGTCGAGGGAGTTATAGGGCTCGCGTTACAGCAAAATGTGCTGCCACCCCAACTTTTTTCCCTATACCTTAGAACCTATAATTTAACCCAAAAACACCCTCCCTCCATCCCTTAAGTTATAGGACACCCCTGGCCCACACATAACCCAATAAAACAAAAATACAACACACACACCCAAAAAAAAAAAAAGGAAGAAGAAATACCGATAACTCTGCTGGTGGCTATGGCGCCGACCATTATAACGCCGACTGGGGTGTTGACTCGCGCCATGGGTCCGCGCCATAGGGCCATAACGCGCCCTATGGCTTGCGACACCGGGTGCTCTTAGGATATGTTCTTACGATTACATCACTAGAAACTAGTTCTGTTCCAAAACGTCTAGTGTAGCCTTACTCGAGCTTAAAATCCTTGAAGTTCTCTAGCTGGTCCGAGTCAAGAGTTATTCATTGTGCAAAATTGACTAACACAATATACTTTGTAGTCGAGGATGAACTTTACTCTGTCTCGAGAAGAATATAAGTAGAAGGAAATAGTTAACTTTTGCATGTGACTCAAGTACATAGGAACGATCATGTTTATGATTACAGATTTACAGCAGCTCGAGGTCCAATTATATATTTATACTAGGATCATCTGGTATAGTTCTTATTGTGGTATGATATGGAGAAAGTCTTTGTTTTCAATCTGTATATCATGTTGTATTAAAGGTTTAATTTGTATATTGAATATGAGGTTATACCTTTGAAATTGGGTATATATTCTGACATATTTCGACAGGGCAGAGGAGGACCATGTTTATCCAAACACAATCTACTCCTAATCCGTTATCATTAATGTTCTATCCTGGGAAACCGGTGATGGAAGTTGGGAGTGCAGACTTCCCAAATGCTCGTACGGCTATGAATTCACCACTAGCGAAGGCCCTCTATGGAATTGATGGTGAGTGTGCTCTTGCCACTTGTGTATGGCCTAAAGTTATGGCTAAAGCTGTAATTAAGCACATTTAAACTTATGAACTAGAATATATGTATCAACTTAACTGGGAATGCTTAACATATAACTGAACTAACATATTCTGATACTATCATTGAAGTAACATATTCGGATACTGGTGCAGGAATTACTCGCGTGTTTTATGGTTCAGATTTTATAACTGTAACAAAGTCAGAGGATGCTACATGGGAATTTTTAAAACCCGAAATATTTGCAGCAATTATGGACTTTTATTCATCTGGAAAGCCATTATTTCTAGATTCGGCTACTTCTGCTTCTATGGATACAGCTATTCATGAAGTATGTGAACTTCTCCTTTTCAATCTTACATGACATGCTATTTTCCAGTTCTCATGATTTTTTATTAAAAAAATGATTATCTTGAATGCAGGATGACTCAGAAATTGTTGCAATGATTAAAGAACTGTTGGAAACTCGTATACGACCTGCTGTGCAGGATGATGGTGGAGATATCGAGTACATAGGATTTGATCCGTATGCTTCTTTAACATCTTGTTATATATGAATAGATGTATAAATTAAGGTCCTTATAACTTATCTAAATTTGTCACTTACTCTTTGTTGTTAGAGAATCCGGAGTTGTGAAGCTTAAAATGCAAGGTGCATGTAGTGGCTGCCCTAGCTCATCTGTCACTCTGAAATCAGGCATTGAAAATATGCTGATGCATTATGTGCCTGAGGTAACACTCATTCAACTTCTGCCATTTGACACATAGAGAAAATAGACCGAAATTGACCCATTAAGTGTATGAGTTGAAATGGTCATCTCTGGTTATTAAACTCACTTCTTTTGCAGGTTAAAGCTGTAGAGCAGGAATTTGACGAAGAAGATGAAAATGGAGAATTATCAAGTCAGCTGGACTGAGCTAGGTAGCCCTATTTCTTTGCTCTCGAAAGGACGCATACAACAAAAAATCGTAGATACTTTGGTACCAAGTTATTTACAACCTGTCTTGTGACAATTGTATGTATTATTATTAGTGATGAGATACAACTTTCAATAATTGCACGCACATAGGCTGTAGTAGCGTGTTGGGTGGTCTGACGACATTTTTAATCTCATAGTTAGACATGTTCTCTTTTGCATGTTGGAGCTATGAAGTTGTTTTCAGAATTTTCCCTTGAGTATACCTTTCACGTTGAAATGCATCAAGGTTCTATTTGTGTTCTGTAAGTTTGTTTGAATAATTGTTTATGAACCTTGAGTTTGTTGGATTAGCGTTTACTTCAATTTATCAAAATAAACATTGTTCACTGGTAAATCTTGACGGGGCTTAGAAGCATTTCACATGTTGTTGGCTCTTCTGTTGTTGAGTTATTGGGATATATGGTCATGTTGATGTGTTGAGTGGGGCTGTTGTGCAAATAAAATATACAGGTGGGTAGGGACGTTGATAGAACAGGAATTGAGTTTACATCTTCTTTTGGAATGAAACTGGGATGCGGTGAAGGTATTTGATTTTGGTTAGATAAATGGGTCGGTAATTTTAGGCTACGCGATAAATTCCCTAGATTGTTTAGATGTGCATGTGACGAGTCTGTTTTGTTTAGTAATCAGGGTATGTGGAGTAGTGATGGGTGGAATTGGGTTTGGGATAGGCGAGGTAGTCTTAGGGGAAGAACAAGGGGTGAGTTAGAAGAGTTAGGAAATTTGTTTAGAGATCAGGCCCTGAACCGAGATTCCATAGATTCATGAAAATGGTTTCTTGACTCTAATGGAATGTTCTCTGTTAAGAGTCTCAAAGATTTGATTGACGGTAAGCTTCTTACGTCAAATAGTTATAAAAATGAAATTCTCTGGTGTAATCTCGTGCCTCGGAAAGTAAACGTGTTTATGTGGAGGTTAAAAATGTGGAAGGATCCTGGTTAGATCTTTACTTGATCATATCGGTGTGGATCTTCACTATGTTTTATGTCTGTGGTGTGAAGATGCTATCGAAATGCTCGATCATACCAAGGTCTGTTGTGAGGTTGCTTCAGCTCTTTGGTCTATGATTTTTTTGTGGTGAAATAAAGGTGTTTTCAACGGCTCTTCAGTTTCAGATATATGCATTCTTATGGACACACTTTTCCCAGGTTTAAAGTGGTGTGGAAAGCTGTGATTTCGAGTTCATTCTATTTATTGTGGAAAGTGCTAAACAATTTGGTCTCTTAAGCTTAAAATTTTGCAATTTCTTCGAGGTCCAACTCAGGTCGTTTTTCTGGATTTCTTATTGGTATAAAAAGGCCGGGTTAAGTTGGGTCGACTGGTAACCACAAGGAGTGATCCAACGGTAAGAATACCAGCCTTCCAAAGCGGAGGTCAAGGGTTCGAATCCATCGGGGATAAAATTAATCCCCTTATGGCTACGGAGGTTCACGTGCGCCGACTCCGGGCTATCCAAAAGGATAGCCGCCCTGGGATTAGTTGGCTCACAATGTCGAGTCGGAAACCCAGGTAAATGAGAAAAGTAAAAAAAAGTTGGGTCGACTGGCGTAAAGTTTCAGATTTTTCGCATTAGTGATCGCTTCAGCTGCCTATCTTGGGTCCTCTTAGTTTTCGTTTTAGTTTTCTAATAGTGGCTATGACTCGAGTTTGTTCGTGGTGGTTGTTGGTTCTTGCTGTTAGCCGCTGGACTTGAATATCGGCTTTGTTGTTTCCGTGTTGTTTGTGTGGAGTCTCTCTTTATTTTGGTTCTTGTTCTTCAAGTGTGTCTTGTAGGCTGAGGAATGTGTCTGTGTATGGTCCTTTACTCCTTTTGTTTTTTGATATATAATGGCTTTTCGAGTAAAAACTAAAAAATATACAGGTTAAACATGTTGTGAAATGAGTCGCCTTGTTACGTATATATGTTATGATCCCACATTGGCCAAGTATGGGATTGGTTGGTGGTTTATAAAGTCTAGGTGTCCCCTCCTCTTACAAGCTAGCTTTTTGAGTGAGTTCTACACTTGGACTTATGAACCGATACAATACGTATATATGTTATGATCCCACATCGGCCAAGTATGGGATTGGTTGGTGGTTTATAAAGTCTAGGTGTCCCCTCCTCTTACAAGCTAGCTTTTTGAGTGAGTTCTACACTTGGACTTATGAACCGATACAAGCCTTGTATGGGATAGGTTCGTATCAGTATACCAATCTAAGACTGGTGTATTTTTAGCTTGAAACAATATACACATGATGAAACCAATATCACATAGTTACAAAACTACACAAGAAACATTCAAATGATTTAGTTCCCAAAATCTGGATTTGCGGAAGCATACATGTTTGGGTGCTACTAAATTGGTAATCACAACACAAAGATATAGAGAACGGATTTGAAGATCCGTTTTAAAATAGTTTACATTACCAAAGTTAAATGTCATACATCAAGTTCAGTTTAAATAAAAATCAAGGCCCATTAACATGACTGTCCCAAATAAGAGTTTAACGCATGTGTAAAAACACTTCTGGTAATTATGACCGATGCCATGCCCTGCCTTCAACAAATACATTCTCAAACACCTTCAACAAATACATTCTCAAACACCTGAGAAAACATGCTAAAAGTCAGCTAACGTTGGTGAGTTCATAGGTTTAAAGTAAATAAGCACATCTAAGCTCATCTAACCGAAACTAGACAAACAATATGCCAAACGGCATAGCAAACAAGGGTGCCCGCGAGTGTTAATCCCCAGACACTCGGCAAAAATCCGACATGGTATACGTTCGCGTTGACCTGCCGGGCCAACCGAACGGGGGAGTCACCCCCAATAGATCTATTTATATCATACGCGCTTCCCGCAGGAATTGACGGTTGATGATAGTGGGCGCAATGAGATTCATACATACTTAGGTTATCCGCATACTAGTGTGTAAAAACAAAAGTTTCATTTTTGGTCCATGAAAACAGTTTTGCATGTTTCTCACCTCAATGTTTTTAAAAACAATTCGTATAAAAATGAAGCTATAAACTCACCTTAATAATAGCAATATGCTAGTCAACAATAACACAGTGCAACCGCTCCGACACGCGACCTAGATCAGTATGGTAAGTCTTAGCGCAATATTCGTGTTTTAAACATTTTGACTCATTTGAAAGGTTTACGTGTGTCAAGTGCTCGTGTATTTCTTGCTTGCTGTGTGGTATGGTACATTTCCAAAAAAAAAAGGCTTATCGTAAAAGACTCTTGGTGATGGCTCATGGTGAAAGTGTACGGTGAAATACGTGTGACGGAAACTTCCGTGCTTAGTGCTCGTCGTCGGAAAATACACAAGTAATATATATATATATATATATATATATATATATATATATATATATATTAAGTATTTAATTAATTAGGGCTTATAATTAATTAAATAGATATTGAAAATTTAATATAATAATGGTGATAGTGGGGTAATATTATAAATTTTATAATTATTTATAATATAATGATAATTATAAAAGAATTTATAAGTATTTAATTTAGAAAAATTAAATAGAGTGTAAATGTAATAAAAATATATTTATAAGTCTAGTAAAGCCTAAAAATATTAATTTGGAAAAATTAATATTTTTAATAACAAGAATGATATATTTCGTCTTTTAGTCGGTTTTCATCCCAAAATATTCTAAGTGTTAAAATTTTAGAAAAATTAAATAGAGTGTAAATGTAATAAAAATATATTTATAAGTCTGGTAAAGCCTAAAAATAAATTAATATTTTTAATAAAAAGAATGATATATTTCGTCTTTTAGTCGGTTTTCATCTCAAAATATTCTAAGTGTTAAAATTTTAGAAAAATCGGGCATGACTCATTCATTTATTCAAACTTTTCCATTTTTCTCAAGTATTTCAATTTTCTCAAATAAATCCTTATGTTAACATTATTTGCAAAACTAGTCCAATATATATATATTTAACGTTATAACTATATGAATGAAATGCAGAAATGGTCCTTGTGGTTTGCCCAAAATGCAGGTTTAGTCCCTGTGGTTTTGAAAGTGCAGGCGGCCTCCCTGTGGTTTTGCCCTGATTGCAGGTTTGGTCCCTGTGGTTTGCTCAAAATTGCAAAAATGGTCCTTGTGGTTTGCTCAAAATTGCACGTCCAGGGACCAAAACGGAACCAAAGTTTCCCCACAGGGAGGCCGCCTGCACTTTCAAAACCACAGGGACTAAACCTGCAATCGGGGCAAACCACAAGGACCATTTCTGCATTTTACTCTAACTATATATATCGTTACGTTTACATCTCGATTATAAGTTTCATTACAAAAGTCAACGTTTAGTCAACATAATTCCAAAAGTCAACAAAAATTCAACATTTATGACTTTGGGCCAAAAAGTCCATTTATTAGTCTTATTGGACTTAAAGTGTCAAAACAAGTTAAAAATGGTTTTAATCGATATATAACGTTTTAATAAGTTAAAACATTTGTAAAAGGTCGACAAGTGTTCGAAAACTCATTTTTGTCACCCGAAACCACTATTGGGCCGAAATGGTTATAATGGGCCCAATAATCCATTTTTAGTCCAAAAACAATTTAACCCTTTTAAGTTACGTTATATATGCTGTTAAGTTCTAAAACTCAATTTAACACATCAAATTCGTCGTTTGATCAAAAAGTCAAAAGATACCGAAATTTAGTTGGGCTCGGCCCAACTGTGTCGTACCAATCAAAAGCCCAAAAAAAATAGTTTAAGCCCTAAGTCCTTTTTGATTCAAATAGTTACGTAACGATATTTAATTTAGTCAAATAAGCACTTATTAATAAGCCGTTAAGTCAAAAAGTCAACCATGGCCAAAATTTGTTGGGCTCGGCCCAAGGTGAACCGTACGACCCAAAAACCCAAAATAGTAAGCCAAACACAATAAGCTATAGCTTATTCAATAAACTATTCAAAATAAGTTATCAAGCACTAATTTCACTATTTCACCACTTGAGCCAAAATTTTATGTTTTTCAAAACCCCAATTTTTGTTTTGGTTAAATGTTAGCCGATTTTATACGTATATACAAAAAAATGTATATTTCGTCTTAAACTCGCGTAATTAACACTAATCACATTTGTATCATCAAACAAGTACCACAAGCAACAAGATTTACCACACAAGCAAGAAATAACATAACTTGCACAAAAACTTCAAAAAAGTCGAGCACTCCTAATTATATACCAAACCCTAGCTTTTTCATTTTAACAAAACACATACTTTTAATACTTGGTAACACTTTTAAACATCATAAGAACATGATATGAGCAAGATTGAAAAGGTTTATGAGTTTCCTTACAATGCTTGAAAAATGTCGAGAGGTAGAAGACCAAGAAAGACTCCAAATTGCACCAAATTTACCCACAATACGTTCCGATTAACCCAAAACACTTGAAAGTACACCCCGATTGCTTTGAAACTCAAAAGAAATTTGTAGATCTTGAATTTTTATTGTGTTCGTGAGGTTGAGATGAGAGAAAACAAGATGATAAGTTTTAGATGATAAAATGTGTGTGTGAAGTATTATGTGTAACTAATGGGGTATAAAAACAAAAGTTACCATGTCATTATCCACTATCAAATCAAAGTATATAAAAATCTTTGTCCTCTTGTGGGGGAGGTGGCTGTAAACGACAGCCAAGAGGGGGAGGGACATCATTTTTTGCTCCTCGTTGGTGTATCGTGTGTCGGTTTAAACTTAAATGTTACCGTAAGGTCCCGGTTTGACTTTTTTGGACACGTATACGTAAAATAAAGTTTTTATCAACGTTTTCGTCAAAATAATAATAAAATATTATTATTTGCTCAAAAATGTATTTATTTGACTGCTACCATATATACTGTAGTGTCGGTTCGCGTGTGGGGTTGCTTTTCAGTAAATACGAGAAAGCTTCTCGGTTAAATACGAAACTTGTCAGTAACTATCAGAAATAGAATAATTTATGCTTACTGACAAAAATAGACTTTTCAGCAGTGACTGTAAGCTACAGTATGCGGGACAGCTCCCCAAAAATGTTCAGAAATTCACAGAAACATGCAGTTATGCATAGAAATGCTCGGTTTAAAAATAATAAATAAATATTTATTATTAACTTAAAGTGTGAAAATTACCATTTGTTAATTAGTTTTTTTTTTTGGTGCAAAAATGGTGAATTAGTTAGTTTGTTCAAATAAAAAGCAAACTACCTAGCTAATAGCCTAATACTACACAGATTTGCCCAATGTCAGTATGTAGTTGGGAGTTAATGTATATGCACTTAATGTAGTTATGGTCTGAATATTGCAGACAAAGTAAATTGGATCCTTTTCTTTCTCTCTTCTTATTTCTATCTTTCCATCGATCAGTGACATATATGCAGACACCATTTTAGTGAACATTGCAGTAAAACGACAGTGCAACAGACAATCACACATTGTTTCATGAATTCTACTATTAAGCATTTAAGCCGTTCCTGACCTTATATGAGCAATTACCTGTTCAGCCTACACAAGTAATGGTAATCATTTAATGAAAACAATCACCTATAAGATCCAATACAGGAAGAAACTCGAGCTGCCCAGTTGTTAAAAAGGGATGGATTTGTCAAAAAAATGATTCATTACATTTCTGATAATTTCATCCGTGGGTGTTTGTTAAAAGGCTTAAACTGTTAACAAATGACGGGATGGGTGGCCAGATGGGTGGCGAGTACATGTTATATGTCACGGAAAATCATCTTCTAAACTTCATGACTCCCACTTTAGCCATCATCGTGTTATAATTACTCTCATATACCTGTTGAGCATGTCTCGATTTTCAGTTCACGAATGGAAGTCCGGCCTGTAAGGCGTATGGCCGGTGTCAACTCTGCTACACATCAGTCTTTTGCAATCGGGCTAAGTGAGAAGAGGGGACATAGTTTAAGTTTTTAATTTAAAAAGATACATTATACCAAGTTTAACAATATAAGCTACGCGAAATAATGAATGATATATATTAAACTTTGTCTCAAAAGAAACTATACTCGATATGTTTTTTGCTTCGAAGGAATGATATAAGAAAACCCTTTCGTGTTATCAAGCCATCTCCTTTTAATTTTCTTTTGTAGGTTTCCAATTAATATCTTAACACAGTTTTGGATGTGATATTATTGGAAACTATGTTTGATATTTCTCCATTTTTCTAATAAATCTGTACATTTATAAAAAAAGTAAATTGCAAAAATCATCTATATGTTTGGCTAAATTACGGCCTTACAGGCACAATTTTTACAACTTCGAAATTACGAACGCAGTTTTTGTGAGAAACTTAGGTGTGCAACTATCATCTTGACATGAGAACATATGAAACTTTGACAGTGCAGTTAAGGACTAAATTAAAATCGCATGTCAAAGTTCTTCACATTATTGGAAACTATGTTTACACTTTCGAAATCGTAAAGAGTACTGCATATGACGTTTTTTGCAATTTACTCTTCAAAAAATAATACTTGTAAGTAAGCACTTAAATGACGTTCTAATAAAAAGATACCAATTAAACAATACATATATCAAACGACTAAATATATATCTCGTCAACAATACAAACGTTGTTGTCGTCATAGTAAAAGTTACGTATCAAATATACAAAAGAATAGTCCAAAAAGACGTACTAGTTCAAATCCTTTGATGGATTCATAACAATTTGATACCCTACAATACAAGTTATTTATTGGAATCTTCCTATAATCACGTATCCTAAATATTACAACCATCCTTTATTCCTTGTTTTATTTCCATATATACATTTCCATAATCCCCACAATTTAATCATCTCCTCTAATTCTGGTGAACTTCTGTTATATCATTCCAATCTTTTTCTTTGTGTGTTTCAAGTTTAAATTTAGTTTTAAATTTCATTTACCACAGGTTCTTAGCTGAGCGATTGATTTGAAAATTTTAAATCGATCGCTCAGACTTTGATTTACATAAAAGATATGGCAGAGGAACAGAATTGGGAGGAAACTAGCAATCACACACTGTGTGCGGGTAATTGCGGGTTTTTTGGTAATCCAACAACGCTTAACATGTGTTCCAAATGCTACGAAAATCATCAACAAATGTCAACGGCTAAACTCGCTGTAGAAAAGAGCCTATCTCCCCCGAAAAACCAACCAGAAACATTATCCTCATCTTCAGCTGACGTTGTAACCGATCATTTAGTGGTTGTGAACAAGGTGACTGATTCTGTTCCTGAGCCTGTGGCTGTGAAATCACAGCCACGGAACAGGTGTGGTTCGTGCAAGAGACGCGTGGGTCTCACGGGGTTCATGTGCAGGTGTGGGATGACGTTCTGTGGGACCCATAGGTATGCTGAAATGCACGCATGCACCTTTGATTTCAAGGCTATGGGAAAGGAGGCCATTGCTAAGGCAAATCCGGTTATCAAGGCTGAAAAACTTAACAAGATTTGAGATGATCTCAGCCGTGATTTGCCATTGATCGAATTTGGGTACAGGGTGGAGATTCGGGTCTGGTCTTAAAACTGTGTAAAATCAAAAAATCAAAGTATGTGTTTTATGTCCTGTTGTATATATATTATTACTCCGTTCAAAAATAAATACATACTAGTAGTAATTATTTCTAGATTATGGTTACATATTACATCGAT
Source organism: Artemisia tridentata subsp. tridentata (assembly GCA_021014915.2). Taxonomy (NCBI): domain Eukaryota; kingdom Viridiplantae; phylum Streptophyta; class Magnoliopsida; order Asterales; family Asteraceae; genus Artemisia; species Artemisia tridentata. The sequence continues at coordinate 316,056,318 of CP139503.1, forward strand.
GCATAATGGACATAGAAGAATCGATTCGCATGAACCAGCCACCACACTAGCACTAACACACTCACCTTTCACCTTCTTCACCAAGAAGATCACATGAACCTATTAGACGTATTAAGTTGATCCAAAGCCCACATTTAATGTTGAATAAGACGTTGCGGGGAATTTAATGTTCAACAGAACCAACCCAATAGTTACCAAGACCTCTATGTAGATGTCACTAACTTGCGAGAAATTGTAAACAAGATGAACTGTTTTCTTTGTCAACATGTGAATTTGGCAAACCTTTTAATAGAATTTCAAAGAGTAAATTGCAAATTTCGTCTCTTTGTTTTGCTCAGATTGCATGTTTCGTCAGTCTTACCGTTAGTAAATGCACGTCAATTACACACGAGGGTAAAAAAGTCATTTTACCCAGTGGTCCTAATTTAATACTCTCTCCGTCTTAAAATTATTGTCAGGAGACAAAAATCACAAAGTTTAATAAAAGTGGGATCACTTTAATTTTTAACCACTCAAATAGAATATTTTCTACTAAATTCTAAAAGAAAGTGGATAATTAATTTGAAACACCATAAAAAGAAATATGAACAATAAATATGAGACGAAAAGAGTATCTCACCTAACAGATCCCCAAGTACAAACCCGACATAAACACACATACTTTACGCATCAAAACCAACTATTCTCTGTCACTCTAAATCCTCATTTGTTTTTTATGATTCCACTCACAATCCCTAAAAAATGACAAGCTTGAAAGATAACTACAACAACCCAACTTTGTTACATTAGACCCGATGGCCAAAAAATTGATTCGAAACCGGTTTATGGTAAAAACCCTAAATTTTAATTTTCTATTTTTTTTTCCTTTGTTATTGAAATATAATGTGATTCTTACTAAATTAATGTGTTTTGATTTTAAAACAACTTGATTATTTGAACTTGTTCTCAATTAATTTGCATAATGGTGGACAGTTCACACATATTCCAAATTGGAACTATGGGTGTTTGGTAGACATCAACAATTAGGGGATCACTGTGATACAAATTTTCATTATAATAGGTTTTATCACTTGCTGAATGTATGTCAATGTTATCCTTATATGACTATCTAATTTCAGATTCCTTCTACCCACATTTAAGAGAAAATTGCAAAAATCATCCTTGTAGTTTGGCCAAATTGCACATTTCGTCCTTGTGGTTCATTAAGTGCAAAAATCGTCCTTATTTTGCACTGTTACGTGCACTTTTGGTCCTCCATCATTGCAAAAATCGTCCTTGTGGTTTGCCAAATTTCACTGTTGAAGGACAAAAAATGCATGTAACAGTGCAAAATAAGGACGATCTTTGCACTTAATGAACCACAATGACGAAACTTACAATTTGGCCAAACCACAAGGACGATTTTTGCAATTTACTCCACATTTAATGAATATCCGCAACCTTCTTTACTATATATCAACCTTCTTTACTATATATCAACCTCCCTCTACTTCATCTTCCACAAACAACAAACACCATCCTCTCAAGATTACTCACACACACCATACTAGGGGTGGCAATTTCTGACACGACACGAAACCCGACCTGAGATCGACACGAAAATTAGCAGGTTAGGGTTGAGACTAAATGTTAGGAACACGTTTTATTCATATTTCAAGTCTTGTTCATTTCTGATAGATATGTTGATCAAAATAGGACTTTATGTTTGTAATTATGGTCCGGTCCATTAGAAGTCCATGGGCCGGCCATTTAAGTGAAATCTTCTAGAAACACCCCATGTGCATGTTGCCCTAATCCATAGCCTATAAATAGAAGGCATGGGGTGCTAAGTTTATTGTTGGTTATTCATTCATTGTATCGAACCTTTGTCACTAAGTCATTCGAATGATAATCCTTCCACTTTTCTCTTCATCTCTCATTTTCTATCTTACCTTATTAGCTTATTTCATTCGTAGCTTATTTATATAAGTAGTAGTTCGTGTAGATCTAGTGTGTTACGTGTGTGGGTTTGAGTTAAAGAGGACCTACAAGTGGTATCAATCGCCAAAAAAGTAGTTAGGATCGTGTTTTTGAGTTGTTTTAATCGTTATCTAGGATTGGTTTTAGCTTAAGTACGGCTTTTATTGTTCAAAAGTTCGATCGATATACTCTTTTGTTGGTAGTTTTATCTCGTGAAAACTCAAAAATCTCATCAAATCTTCATTTCGTACGTTATCACTCTTAAATTTCTTCATATTTTATGGTTACTAATCGTTAGAAATCAAACACAATCGGTTTCCATTGATTTTCTATTCGGTTTAGTGAAATCCGCATAATTAGCGTATTGGGATAGTTGATGAAAAGTGAGTATTTTGCTTCTGGGTGAATTCCGACAAGTTAGGGTTTATCGCAAATCAATTCCGACAAGTTAGGGTTTATCGCAATTGGCAGATCTTGGAATTATCGAAATTGGGACTCAGTATTTTACTTCCTTGTATAAGAAAGTGAAAATACTTCGACTTGGTTGCTTATTCTCATCTCTTGTACAAGAGTTGAGAAATTATCGAAATTGAAATTTAGATAAAATTATCGAAATTGCCATATCTATCGCAATTCTGATAAATTATCGAAAATTGCCTTTTCTATCGCAATTTAAGATAACTTATTAAAATTGTCATATTTTATCGCAATTTTAAGTTTTATCGCAATTTCCATTTTTTTATCGCAATTGGGTGAACAGTGACTATCGCAATTGGGTGAACAGTACTTATCGCAATTGGGTGAACAGTAGTTATCGAAATTGGACAAAATCTTAAGTTAACCAAAACCAACTTCACATAACTCATAACACAAATCTTAATTATCTTCAAGATCCAAACATGTCTCAACCACCACACTTCAATTACTACTACCAGCTACAGCAATATCCACAGCAACCATATCATTAGCAACAACAACAATTTCATCCTCAATATCTACAACAACATGCTTTTGTGCAACAACATCAGTTTTTCCCTCAACAATCAGTACCTCAGCAACAAATCCTTCCACAAACTCAAATGCAGATGCAAAATTACCAACCTTCATCAAGAGAACCTCATTGGTTTACAAAAATGTGTGAAGCTATCAGTAGTTAGCAATCCAGGCATGAAGCAGGATCGTTTGAAACTCCACCAATGCTGACTCCTGGAAACTATGTGCAATGGTCTAGCCGGTTTCTTCGATTTGTTAAACTAAGGAAACCTCATCGTCAATATCTCAAAAAGGTCATAATGGAAGGACCTTATCCACTTCCTTCAACATTGGTTCCAGGTGATCCAACTGCTATACCTCCACGGGATGACACTACAACTCCCATTCCAGTATCTCAATATTCCACTGAACAAACTCTTCAGCAAGAAGCCAATGAGATGGCCATGGCTTACATACTCCAGGGAATTCCTAACCCAATCTTCAGGAGTATTGATGCTCAGAAAACAGCCAAGGACATGTGGGAGCATGTGCATCTTTTGATGGAAGGCACAGAATTGAACCAAGAGGATCTGGAATCCAAACTTTACATGGAATACAATAACTTCATGATGGAACCAGGGGAATCCTTAGAATCATACTATCACCGCTTCACCAATGTTGTCAATGATCTGGAACGTCATAACATACCTCTACCAAAGATTGCTATCAACTCCAAATTTCTAGGATGTCTTGGACCAGACTGGCAGAAGTATGTGACATTCGTAAGGCAAGCCAAAAAGATTAATCAAGTTTCATATGGGCTTTTGTATGATTATCTCAAGCAACATCAAACTGAGGTAGACAAGGACATTGCAGCAAGAGGAGGTTATTCACAGGCACCAAATCCAAACTCTCTTGCTTTGATAGCTCAATCATATTTTCCACCATCAAACCAAGAATTTGTTCCACCACCATCTCAACCAAGTTTCCAACCACAACCAAACAATCAAATTGTTCCTTATGAAGAACCATCTCAAAATTCTAATAACCAACTAGTCCTATACAACAATACCGACTCCACGTTCTATTCCAATGCTGATTATGATGAAGAAGACGATGTGTTCAACTCTTTCAATGAAGGATTTGCATTAATTGCAAGAGCATTCAACAAATTCTCTAACAAGTCAAACAACCGTCTTCGTTCGTCATCAAACACCAGGAACCAAGCAGTCGTTAATGATGGACGAGTTGAGATTCAGAATCGGTCTTCTGGTAGATTTGGGTCAGGAAACATGGGAAATTATGGTACAAGGTTTAACTCAGGGGGATAGAGGTTCAACACAGCTGGGGGAAGTAAAAACAATATGGGGAATGCACAGAGGGGAATTCAGAATGTTGGTACTGAAAGAAGAGGAATTGCAAATACGTCAATCACTTGTTACAACTGTGGAGGCAGTGGTCATATGGCAAATGCTTGCCCTAAGCCTAGGACTCAGGGTAGTGCATTTCATAAAGAAGCTCTTCTAATGGCTCTCAAAGATGAAAAGGCTGCAGGAATGTTGACTCAGAACGAGCAAAGCTTTATGGCTAACGCTTACTCCGATGATGAGATGGAAGACTTGGAGGCCAATGCTGCAGTGATGCTAATGGCCAACATGCAGGAGATGAATGTGAACGAGACAGGCCCGGTATATGATACCGATGGCTTATCTCAGGTACTTGAATCAGAATGCCTTATTCATGAGATTGCTTCACCATCTGCATCTTCATCTTCACAAGAATATCTTGTTCAAAATGATTCATCATTCTCGTCTCAAGGAGATGATCAAATAAACACTATTGTTTCATTCGATGATGATAACACCAATGTTTCATTTGATGATCCTGTTGATGATGAAAATCATGATCCTATTGAACAAGATGATCTTATGCCTGATCAAGATCCGGAGCTTATGACCTTATTGCTGACCACCCAATCACAATTGAATGCACAAAAGTCACAAATTGACAAATGCAATGAGATTAACCAGAACTTAAAAGCCAAAATTGCAATGTTAACAAAGGACAATGAGTGCTATAAAATACAACTTTCAAGTTATGAAAAACAAGCACAACGTGAGAAAGGCTTTGAGGTTGCATTCCAAAAGACATACGTTCAGGTCAAGGATTTAGAGCATCAAGTTCGTGAGCTAACAGTTTCCAAAGCTGATTTGCTTTCTCAAAAAGAAAAGGAGCAATTTGAATTCAAAAAAAAATTGATACTTTAAATTCTGAGTTGTTAAAAACTCAATCAGAGCTTTCAACATCTCAGAAGGATCTTCTTGAAGAAAAGCAAGCCACTAGGAAACGAGTTGACTCATATCTTGAGGAGATTATGGACTTGGAATCCAAGCTCAAAGAATTTCAGAATGTTGTATATAAAAAGGGTAATTCAGTGACACAAATTCAAAAACTAACTGTGAAACCGAGTCCTAAAGGATTTGGATTTGCAATTGGCTGTGACCAACCACGTTTTTTACAAAAAGCACTCAAAGATAATCCTAAGTTGTACAATGCAGAATTTCTATTTGATGATACTTTTCAACGTGTTGTTGTGTTTAGTAATGATGAAGAAACTGAATATCTTGAACATAAGATTGAGAGTCGATCAAAGTCGGACAAAGATTTTTCAAGAGTTCCATATGATTATTCAGCAAGACCTCACATCAGTAAATCTTTTGATCCTCCAAAGGACAAACCAGAACAAACACTGTCTATAACTGAAAAAAATCCCTCTTCTGAAGTTGCTCCTGTTACTACTCCTGTTACACAAATCGATGGTCCAAAAGCTACTGTAGATCCACAAATGCCTCAACAATGTCGAATTCTTCGATATTTTAAGACATTTATGGATGACATTAAACTTTTGGAACAAGTGATAGAATTTAATTCTGAAATCAAAATCTCTTTGTTATTTTCTCCTGCTGAGAAAGAAAAGAGAGAAATTTTTCAGAAACAATTCTTACCACATGTTAAGCACCTGAGACTTTGTGCAACAATATGGGAACAGGAACTACAGACTGAAGTTGGATCAATGATGAGTATTTTTAAAGCTAAAGATGACAAAATTGCAAAACAAAAGTGTCAAAAGAAAGCTTTAGAAAATGAGGTTGATCGACTCTTGGAACGTGTTTTGTGTGATGATGTGATTTCAGTGATTATGAATTCTATTTTTGAATCTTGTCATGCCTTGCTTGTGGATGATCATGCCGTGAATGTTGAAATGTTACAAATTGAGATTGATAATTTGGTAAAAGAGAATGAGAGTCTTAGACAGATCAACTTTGATGTGGAAAACAAGTGTGAAAAAGAAATTTTCAAATTTAACAAAAGACTGGAATGGTGTCAAAGTCAAAGTGCTGAGTTTGAGTTAAAGTACAAAAATCTAAAAGAGTCTTTGTCATTCCAAAACAGTCATGCTTCAGAAAGTCAGAATAAAAATGAAATTGATGTCTTGCGACATAAACTGTTTGAATATGAGAAAGACATAGATGAAGTTTCTCAAAACAGAAATGACACTGTCCGGTTAAACAGAATTTTGGATTCAAAAAATCAAGAACTCCAACACATCATTGTTGATTTGAAAAAGAAACTCAGAGTTTTAGAAAAAGGAAAAGCTTGTAATTGCCCCAGGAATGTACTCAGTAGACAAGCCAACTAAGCAAGCATCAGATCAAACCACTAATGTGAATACTTCCACTTCCACAGGACTAGGAAACACCTCTAAGGCTAGCAGATCAAGAAACACCAAGAGACAAGGAAGTTTAGTATCTGGCGCCCTAAGAGTGGACTATCTAAGACTGAAGAAGTAGTAGTAATGTTAGCAGTTTGAATAAAAAGCATGATATGTCAGAAGTAGAATCACACTTGTCTAAGTCTAGTTCTATAGATGATGTAATGAATGCTAAATCGTTGAATGTTATGAATGATATTATGATTGATGCTAGTTGTGTATTTTGTCATGCTAGTATATTATCTGGAAATCATGAGAAATGTGTTGCTAAGACTCTGTTAACTCGCAAAAAGAAACGATCTAGTGGCATTTCCTCTAGGATCACTACTGCTGCCAAGTCCATATTAGGAAAACCACCACTAGTAGTTTCTGAAGAATCATGTTGACAAACCCATAGCTGCATCTAGGACAAACAAATCACCAAGTGCATTTATTAGGAGAATGGCTGAGACTAGTTGGACGTGGCAGCGTTGGTTACAAGAAACACATAGCTTTAAATGGGTACCAAAAATGATTCACTCATGTGTTACTAACCTAAACGATTTCCACCGTTACCAAACTTGCCTCTGTGTCAACTTCTGGTGATGCAGGTGATCCAAATTGTTCTCTGGATTGTTGATAGCGGCTGTTCCCGACATATGACCGGCAATCTCAAGCTTCTTGGTAAACTTTGTTGCAAAGTTCATTGGAACGGTCAGATTCGGGAATGATCACTTCGCTGCTATTATGGGTTATGGAGACTATGAAATGGGAACATCGAAATTAGCAGGGTTTATTACGTTGAAGGCCTAGTTCACAATCTCTTCTCAGTAGGACAATTTTGTGATGGTGATTTGGAGGTGCATTCAGAGAGAAAACTTGTTTTATTCGGGATCTTCAAGGAAATGATCTGATGAAAGGAAAACGTGGCACCAGTATTATACCATTTCTTTTGAAGGCATGACAGCTTCCTCTCCATATGCTTACTTTCAAAGGCACATCCCACAAAGGCCTGGCTATGGCACAAACGAATGTCTCATTTGAACTTCAAGACGATGACCGATCTTGCTAGAAAAAAGTTGGTCGACGGTCTTCCCAAATTCAGATATGCCAAAGATCACTTGTGTCCTGCTTGCGAACAAGGAAAGAGTCATCGTGCCCAATTTCCTCCAAAGCAGATCACAGCACAGATTCATGTCCTACAACTGCTTCATATGGATTTGTGTGGTCCTATGCGTGTTCAAACCATCAATGGGAAACGGTACATCTTGGTAATAGTGGATGATTACTCGAGGTGGAACTTGGGTCTACTTTTTCGTACCAAAGACCAAGCCCCTTCGATGATCATTACTTTTCTCACGAAGATTCAAGTTCAGGTTCGAAACACCGTCAGAATCATCAGAACAGACAATGGTACTGAATTCAAGAATCAAACTCTTCGGGAGTTCACTGAGAAAAATGGTATTGTTCATCAAACGTCAATTGCTCGCACACCTGAACAAAATGGAGTAGTCGAAAGACGCAACCGTACGTTAGTGGAGGCAGCAAGAACTATGTTGATTAATGCCCAATTACCAGACTACCTATGGGCTGAAGCTGTCTCAACTGCTTGTTATACCCAGAACCGATGCATGATCACCAAACGCCATGACAAAACACCATATGAGCTTATTCATGGTCGAAAACCAAATATCAATTACTTTCATGTCTTTGGAGCTCTCTGTTATCCAAAGAATGATCGTGATGATCTTGGTAAACTGAAAGCCAAAGCAGACATAGGAGTATTTGTTGGCTATTGTGAGAATTCGAAAGGATTCAGAATTTGGAATCGTCGTACTCGGGAAATTCAAGAGACAATCCATGCTAATTTTGATGAGCTCACAGACATGGCTTCTGAGCAAAACAGCTTAGAACCCGCACACAACCATCTCAACTTTCCTGAATCTTCAGCTGAACCATTACCGTTCAACAGAAAGGATATAGAAGACTTGTTTGCTCCTCTGTTCGATGACTCTCTAATTACTCGTGCCTCTGCTGTATCCACCAATTCCGCAGCTCAAACCGTAAACAATCAAGCACCTGATACACCAGCAACTACTTCCACAGCAGTTGCTGACGACGCACCTCAACCAGAACCATCATCGTCAGTAGATCAAACACCTTCCACTTTTACACCCACAGCTGAAGATTCCCCCCACAACTCTGTTGAAGTACCCACACCATCAGGTTATGACGGAGATGCATTCTTTAATCCATTTGCACCTGCACCAATCTTTCCTGATATTGCAGAATCTTCTACACGCAATTTGGATCCGTCAAACCTGCACCACAATTATCAACACTATCCATCCACTCATAAATGGACAAAGGACCATCCCTTAGTAAACATCATTGGTAATCCAGAAAACCCAGTCATGACAAGACAAAGACTCCATACAGACGGTGAAACCTGCATTTATGCACTCACCGTTTGTCAAGACGAACCCAAAAACATTAAGGAAGCCCTTACCTATGACAACTGGATTGAATCCATGCAAGAGGAATTGGAACAATTCAAGCGGTTAGAAGTTTGGGAACTGGTAGAGAGACCAGATGGGGTTTATGTCGTTGGATTGAAATGGATCTGGAAAAACAAGTTAGATGCAGATGGTACTGTCATTCGTAACAAGTCCCGGCTAGTCGCAAAAGGATTCAGTCAAGAAGAGGGAATCGACTTCGAAGAATCGTTTGCTCCAGTCGCAAGGCTTGAGGCTGTTCGCATGTTCCTGGCTTACGCGGCTCACAAGAACATTACTGTCTACCAAATGGATGTGAAGACTGCATTTCTCAACGGCCAACTCCGGGAAGAGGTGTATGTTTCTCAACCAGAAGGCTTCGTGGACCAAGAACATCCGAATCACGTATATCGGCTAAAGAAAGCCCTTTACGGCCTTAAACAAGCCCCAAGGGCCTGGTACGACAAGTTATCTGCGTTTTTACTTGCCAATCACTTTACTAAAGGAACTGTGGACCCGACTTTGTTTATAGAAAAACACGGGGAGGACATTCTCATCGTACAAATTTATGTCGATGATATAATTTTTGGATCAACACATAAAAAATATTCAAATGCTTTCGCAAAACTAATGAAAAATAACTTTGAGATGTCCATGATGGGTGAACTGACGTTCTTCTTAGGACTGCAAGTTCATCAATCACCCCGTGGTATATTCCTTAGTCAGTCCAAGTATGCTCAGGAAATCCTGAAAAAGCATGGTATGACCAGCTGTGACACCTATAATACACCTATGTCCTCCTCATCCCCGAAGCTAGATGCTGACATAAATGGGACACCCATTGATCCTACAAAATATCGGTAGTATCATTGGGTCAATCATGTATTTCATAGCTAGCAGACCGGATGTTGTATTTACCACTTATCTATGCTCCCGATATCAGTCAAGACCAACTGAGCGGCATTTGTCAGCCGTTAAAAGAATCCTTAGATACATAAAGGGAACCATTAATTTGGGGATCTGGTATCCAAAGGATTCTGGCTTTGAACTTGTAGCTTTTTCAGACGCTGACCATGCAGGGTGTTTAGACACGCGAAAAAGTACATCTGGAGGAGTACAATTTTTGGGTGACAAGCTCGTCTCTTGGCAGTCAAAGAAACAAGATTGCACATCACTGTCTTCAACAGAATCTGAATATGTAGCCATGTCTGCCTGCTGTGCTCAAGTCATTTGGATGCGATCACAACTGATGGACTACGGATACGTATTCAACAAGATTCCTATGTATTGCGACTCCAAGAGTGCCATTGCCATTTCATGTAACTCCGTGCAGCATTCCAAGTCCAAGCATATTGATCTCCGATACCATTTCATCAAGGAGCACATGGAGAAGGGTACTGTTGAACTGTATTTTGTGGGTACTGAACACCAATTGGTGGATCTGTTCACAAAAGCCTTGCCTCATGCAAGATTTGTGGATCTGGTTCACCGGATTGGTATGAGATGTTTGACTCCGAGTGATTTGAAAAATTTTCTCAAAAACAATTAAATGAGTCAAATATCTAAACTATCTATGTAAATATCTATTAAAAAAAATGCAAGTACAAACCCCTTTTACAACACTTTGTTCATTTTTTAACATGTCAAATATTATTTTCGAACAAGTGTTGAGGGGGAGATACAAAATTTAAATTTTTTTAAAATGTGTACTTGCATGCTTTCTGAAATTTGTTGCTTTACAAAGTTTTTGGTGATAAGATCATAAAGATGGATAAGTTGTGTGCACATTTTTGCTATGTTTGAGACTAAGAGTTAGTAGAATGGTGGGTTAGGACTAGGAATAAAATGTTTCAAGGTTAGGGGACTAGATGTGACAAAGAGTGCAAAGTTTAAACAAGTCATATAAAAGCAAAAACAACCGCAGTTAATACTCTGGATATTACTGACATACATCACCCACCCAATTAAATACCTTCACCCACCATAATCAACGACCCTTGTTCAATCTGCAAATCTGCTTAAGATCATCCAAATTTGTGAGTACTTTCATGTTTAATGTGTCATTTTAACAAACGGTTTTGAATTATATCCCGATCCAATGGCTAGTTTAATCACAAGCGTGAATTTAAGATCTAAGGTTTGCGTTAAATTAGGGATATTCGATTTTGAGTGTTTAAGATGTGTTTGTTTGTACGATTGTGCTTAGATATTGATTATGAACATCGTTTGCATGCTTAACTGTACCAGAAACATCAAATAGTCATAATCTTGTTTTAGGGTTTAAGCGTACAAAAATTGAGGAAAATCGTATGTGAGGGTCATAGTGTAATTCATGTGTTGAGATGTTGTTGTTATGCCTTGAATTGAAAGATTACATGCTTTGATTAAACCCAGAAACACCATAAGAGCGTGATTTGCAGGAATCAATGCATAAATATATTTCCTAGGAAACACAAGTGAAGTATGTGTAACCCGGGTCGTTATCCCCAACGAAGGCGTGAATGGAATTTCGTGATCTCGATTCTTGCAACGTGTTTGAATAAGGAAAATAAAGGGATTTTGGGTTTTTTAATCTAAAATAAGTGAACATGAATTAAAAACGATTTAAAAGGCAAGGAAAACTATAATCTAAAGAGCGCGTAATTAAAAACGTAAAGAAAAACTGAAAACGTAATTAAAAATGGGAAAATGCGAGACTAATCTAAGAAATATTAATCCTAGGAATACCAAATTATTTTTCCTACATCCTAAATGACAAAAGAAAATTTTACAAAAAAGAATTACATTTTTTTGATATTTAATTATTTTTTATGAATTAAAAACTAAATTAAACTAATAAAATGATTTAAAAATAGTAAACTGATTTGGAAAAATCTGAAAATTTTTAAGTAAATCTAAATTTTAATTCTAAATCTAGGAAAAAATAAATTCAGAAGCTAATAAAACCCTAATAAGCAGTTCTAGCAAATAATCAATTGCAAATAAGCTATAAATTAAGCACTACATCACCAAAAATTACCAAAAGCTCAGAAACAATTCTAACAACTTATTTAAGCATAAATCAACTTAAATCAAACAGCTAAACTAACAGAATAAGCCAAATAAGCAATTGCACAGGTTCAAAATAAAGACAGAAAAGATAGCTAACACACCTACTTGCAGACCAAAATAAGAACTTCAAATAAGCAGATAAATGAAAACTTATGGGGGCAAAAGCTTCCTAGTACTACAGGCTACCTACAAACTAAAAATGCCCAAATTCTAACATCAATTGCTACCCTAATTAAGTTGTAGATCAGATGGCCAAAGAACACAAAGACTGAGTGCAGGCTCAGAACAGGGTTGATGTGGGAATTTGCAGATCAGTTATAAGCCAACTAATAAGCTAAACAATGCAATCTAAGCTCAGAATTATAAAAACAGGACTACAAGCTACCGATAAAAGCAAAAATCATGCAAAGGGTCCAAGGGACTAAGCTGAAACAGTCCAAGTAAACAGCTGAGATCAGCAGGCTATTGTGCAGGGCTGCTTATCTTGGTGTGGGCTGTTTTGTACCTCAGCTATGAAAAACCACATGGGACTCTAACCAACTCTAAGGGTGATCAGAAAGAACTAACAAAATGCAAAAAATAATAAAAACTCAAGCTCAGCTTATCCTAGCTTATAAGAAGCAGTTGAGGTCTTAAATTTTCACTAGATAATAGAAATCCACAAAAGGCTCAATTAATACTCAAAGTGAACTGAAAACAGCTTATCATGCCTCAAATAAGCTCAAACAAACTTAAGCAACTTGCATATGAACAGTAACAACACTAAAGACCTAAAAATAAGCTTAAACCAAACAGTCCCTTAAGAACTGAAATAGCAAATTTCTACTCTAAACAAACCAAAAGGGGCTCAGATTCTGGACTAATGGTGACTAACTAACTAAGATACACCCTAATAAGCTATATTAAAGCACTGATATGCATTAAATAAGCTAAAACAGAAATAAGCTATTTTTGGATTTTAAGACTTTTTAAGCTAAACTGACTTTAACTGAATTCTACACTAAAGGGAATACATCCAAAGGCAAACATGAACTAGCATAAGCAGGAATCAGAGCAATAGGCAATAGAGAAAAGAAAATAAGCAGTTTGAACAAAACGTTGACTTTCGTTGACCAAATAAACTTAAAACTGAGTGAAGATTAAATTAAGATTGCAATAAAACCAAACGAGTACAATTCTTGAAAAAGTTAACAAATACTGAAAATTAAATTACAATAATTTTTGAAAACAGATTTAAACTAAAATCTACACTACGAAGTGGTCTAAAGACAGTGACAACTTTTTCTTTGTATCTTCATTTCATTAAATACCAATCCCAAAAGCTTCTCTGATCTCCTCTCTCTTATTCCCACCCGTTGGATTATATTAAGTCCATCTCATTCGTTGAATTATATTTTGGCGGGAAACCAGGGGATAGCGGGATTTGGCTTATCTGAGCACGTGAAGCTTGGTACTTGACTATCTAGGGGGAGGGAGGCGTGTAGCAGGGGAGAAAGCATGGGGGGACATGATGGTCTGATTTTGGGGAATGGAGAAAGCGGGAAAAGGTTGGGGAAGGGGTTGACTTAGTTTGTTTTGACCCTGGGTTATCTAAAAAAGGGTTGGGTTGGTTAAGAGTTAGATCCGGGTTTTTTTTATGTTGGGCTGGGTTTAGTTTAGTTTTGGGTTGGGTTTTGGATTTAGGATAAGTTAAAGGGAAATAAGGGTTAAAGTGATTAGGTTTAGGGTTAGATAGGATAAAAAGGGTTTTGGGTGTTTATTAGTTAAAAGGTTTAAGGTAATGGTAAAATGGTTAGGTTAGTTTAGGGAGAAGGGTAATTAGGGAAAATGGGATTTTTGTGTCGTGTTCGTTTTCCCCCGCTCATTCCAATGCCATATCCCGGGATTGACGTTGACTTTTCTTTTCTTCATTAAATACTCAAATAGTGTCGAGTCGATCCGGCAATGTCCATTTTTGCTCTTTTTCCCATCCAAGCTCGGTTTTGTCCGTTTTTGCCCTGTTTTCAATCCTTTTGTACCTGAAACACATAAAAACACACAACCACGAATATTTGCAACAATATTTGGTCTATTTGGGTGTTTTTGGTCGTTTTCTAGTCTAAATGGGTATAAAAATGATGAGTATTTACACACTCATTAGAGCGTTAATCAAGTTTTAGGGTTTAAGAAGAACGTATGAACACTAGCAGATTGAATCTTGAGATTTTGTGGACAAATATTGTTATAACTTGGTCAGATTACCTAAAACCATCATAGAAAATGTTTGAGATAATCTGTGGTTGCAAAATTTCAAGTTATGATAAATTTCGATAAATCTGAGAAACTGTTCATCTTCAGTCGTTATCGGAAACTCTTGTACAAGAGTTTATCGAAAATTGCCAATAATTATCGCAAATGCCATAATTATCGCAAATGCCATAATTATCGCAAATGCAATATTTATCGCAAATGTGATTTCTATAGAAATTGATCAATGTCCTTAGATATTTCAATGTCTATCGAAATGGAACAAATTCTATAGAAATTGGTAATTTTTTATTAAGGATGATAACCTCTGTGGTCAAACATGTAAAACACCAATCATAACTACAAAAGGATCTCATGTGTTGCATCAAGTCTTAACATCTGCTAACAATTATGTATCCTGCATATTTGTACTTGATTGATGTTTCAGAAATCTCCAATGGCTGCACCTCAACAACATCCACTCCCATTACTCACTAAAGCCGATGTTCTTCCTCAAGGGTATTCATTAGAGATTGGCAGCAACAATGCACGGGTAGTACTTGAGAAGATCAAGTGCTCTGAACCAAGTTGCCAAATTGCTGTGGAAATTCTCAAAGTACACGAGTGCAGAAATCTTCTAGACAGCTCAGATAGCATTCCGGAATTATACATTCACCAATTGTGGAATACTTTCGAGCTGAACAATTATGACAAATATTTCACATGCACTTTGGATCGTAAGAAGGTCAGAGTCACACCAAGTCACCTTCGCAGAGCCTTGGGTCTTCCAAATGCACCAGAACCTGCCAACCGATTCTACCCGACCCCATCTGAATCTGAAGTCATGCAGTTCCTTATGGATATTGGTTATGATGTTCAACCTGATACGCCATTAACCAAAATCTCAAAAGTCAATGCCAAATTCATCCCACAACCATGGAGAACCCTCTTCTACATCGTGACTTGTTCAATATCAGGAAGAGATAGTGGCTTTGAACACCCACGGTTACCTCATCTTCAAGTCTTCTGGGGGTTCGTGAATGAAGCAAAGATTGACTTTGCTGCTCTTATTTGGGAAGATATGATATTTCAAATGCGCAAAGCTTTCACAAAGATCCCTTTCGTTCGTTACACCAAACTACTCATTAGTCTTTTGATTGACGATCACAGTGACATTAATCCACGTCCTAATGATAGAGAAATGCATCTATACAAGATGGACAAGACTTTCAGTAATGTCTATTTTCCCAAAGGAAGCACACATAAACAAGGAGCTAGGCTGCCAGAATTTCTGATGACTGAAGAAGTGAAGGAAACACAAGCCTATCATGACTATGACAAGGCATTCAGTGAAGGTCGAGTGGGGCTCTCTAAACTTGTAGAAGGGTCAGGATCTACAAGGACCCGTTCTAGAAGCAGCAAAAGTAAAGCAGGAAGTTCATCAAGTGCCTCAAAACAACCAAAGAGACACCCCAGAACACTCAAAAGAAGAGTACCAAACGAACCCAAGCCCAAAGTTGAAGGAGTTGGAATATATGATGAAGAAAGTGACTCGAAAGAAACAGAATCAGAAGAAGAAGTAACAGTTAAAATGACTGATGCAGAAATTGAACTTCAAAATGAGCTCGATTTGCTGAATGCAAAGAAGGCCAGTATGAAGTCAACAAAGGAGGATGAAGTGAGAAGGGCAAAATTGGTGGTAGAAAAGATGAGGGAGATGGAAGAAAAGAAAGGAGCAGGAGGATCTGGAACTGCACAAGAAGCCTCTCCAACCCACACTGATCCGGTTAATCAACCCGGAGGGTCTGGAGCAGCTACATCCACAGTTCAGCATGATACGGTTATTCAACCCGAGAAGGCTGAATCTATTAATCCTCTTCCACCAAGCTCGGTTAATCAACCCGACTTGGAAACTCAAACATCAGAGGGAGAGAAAATAGTTCTTATAGAAGAAGACATTCCTGATGAAATGTATAACAGTAACAAGGAGAAAGAACAACACTATGATGATGGTATAGACTGGAACCCTGAAGAAGAACGGGAAATAGTTGGACAGAAATCTCTGGAAGCTGCTGCAGAACTTGAGGCTGAGCTTAAGGCAGAATTAGAAGGAAAGGATGAAGAAATGCATGAAAAGGAAGATGAAGAAGCAAACAAAGAAGCTGATAACTACATTCACACTCCTCCACAAAATGCTCTCATCGTCTTTAATCCTCAATAATCCCCTCAACCAGCTCAATCTCCAAAGAATCCAACACCTCCTTATTCACCTCCAGTACCATCACCAAAACATACCACACCTCCTGTGTCACCTCCCAAGAATCCAACACCACCATCCTCATCTCCAAAGGACTCTCCACCTAACCTTAAATCATCATCAATCCCCTCACTTACTCCATCACCAACAAGATCACCATCACCAAAAGCAAAGCCAACAGTGGCAGAAAGCATCAAAACAACCGTAAAGGGTAAGAATGTAAGAAGAATTGCCCGAGTAACTAGAGTGGAAGTTGTCTCACCTGCTGCGAAGAAACTCAAACAAGCAGTGAAACTCGCACAAGCCAAGAAGGATAATCAAACAAGTAAACAATTGACTGAGATGCAAACCTTAGTCAAGAATTTATCTGAACAAATGGGAGAGAACTGCAACAAACAAAGCAGAAAATGGATGAGTTTCTAGCCTCTAATATCGATGATAAAATGAAAGCAAATATGAGGCATTAAGTCAAGAAGTATCTTCCTGATTTTCAGAAAAATATTGAGGAACACGTTGACACTCAAATAAAAGAGAAGATCCAAGAGTATGCAATCAATCAGAAACATCTTTCTTGAGTACTCCATTGAAGAGCTCCAAGACGCCCTCCTCACAAAACTGATTACACAATCCGAAATGTCATACACTGAAATACCAATTGTTGATGCAATCCGTGCAAACATGGAATCGTGTAAGGCTGCAGCAGACAAGGGCAAGCGTAAACGTGATAATGATGACCAAGATCCAGACACCACTACAAAGAAACAAAGGCCTGGTAGCGGATCTGGGATTCACATTACAGAGCCCACAGGAACAACAACTTCACCTCCACCTCAAAAGAATCTGGAATCTGGTCCGATTGCAACAGAACATCATTATGAGCACTTTCACGAAGAAAATGTTGAATTTCAACCACAAGATGGTCAACCACACTCACCAACACCGTCACCACCAAAATCAAAATCTTCAAAATCAAAGCCCTCAAGCAGCAAGAAATCTTCTAAAGAACCAGCTGTCGTGACATGGCTTGATGAAGATGAAGATAAGCAAGGAAATGAATGGTTTGATCAACTTGTGAATGCTTAGATCCAAACAGACGAAGATTATAAAGTTGAAGATAGCACGTTTGCAGTCACACAACAAATAAAAAGTTCTCTGAATATCAAAAGAATGACCAAACGGGAGCTTCAAAGGATCAAGAATGATGCTTTCAATCTTCTGAAAGACAAATCTCACAGTGCTGCTGAACTTGAGTATCATCTTGAAAACATTGCTCGCGCAATGTCAAGTGAATTTGATTGGACTAATCCAGACATCTTCAGGATTGGTGGTCGTGATAGAAAAAACCGTCCATACATCATAGATTGGACCAAACCACTCCCCGTGATACGCAAGCATCATGTTTCAGAAATCCCGTTCCAATTCTTCTTCAATGATGATCTTGAACTTCTCAGACTTGGAGCAAAAGGAAAGACAAAGTATGCTACTTCAATCACCTTCACACCAGCAGCAGATTACAAACAACCTGCAATCGAGGAAACTGCCAGTCATCATCACCTATACGTTTAAACAATTGGTCGACTATGATCGTGATGCTGAGTTGGGGATATTTCACTAGTTCGAGAAAAGAAGAACATGGTACAAAAGCAAACTACTGAGAAGTCTCGCGAACCAGTATACAGTGACCTCAGGATTCTGGCTGTAACAAGTGTGACAGGGGCAAAACGGTATGACTACACCTACTTGTCTGAAATCACAGTCCGACGACACGACCAAAAACTCTACACATTCTCTGAGGCAGATTTCCCTGATCTAAGTCTGAATGATATTGAAGACATGTACCTCATCAAGGTACAAGGAAAACTTACTCATCTCACACCCGAACTTCAATATACATTCAGTACCGCAATCTGCCACTTCATCCGAAGAATTGTCATCAAAGAACGAGTGGAAGATATTCAACTAGGGGGTAGAGAGTTATCAGAAGGAGTTAAATCTGGAACAGCCCATGCTCTATCCTGACGGCATATCTTCTGAAACTCAATACAACATGAAAGCACCGACCAACGCTCGATTTGTCTACAAAAGTGAACTGACACAACTATGCTTTCATGTCATTTCACGAAATCCACAAGTTTTGTGATGACACATTGAAGAATGTTCGAGACAGGTTGGTTAGTCGGATTCGGGATCAAGAATTGGGGATAACAAGGAGATGGAACAGTGATCAACTGAGACAAGTGAAGCAGTTTATCTTAAAGATTGAAAGAAGATTGTTCCGCAGGGATCAGATGCGGAGATTGGAAACTTATGTTGGAGGTCGTCCACCCTTCTCAATCAGAACATTTCAAAGGACGGATCCAACATTCACCACAATTGCAAAAGGGGGTGATGTAAGAATTTGATTTCAATATTTTCATAATTCTTATTCATTATTCTTATCATATGCCTGTGACATTACGGACTTGTGCACACATAATAGTGTACAACCCGGACCCTATAGAAAGGATCCTGAGGTACGCTTCAGTGCCTCAATCCTAATCAAAGGAGCGAAAGCTTCTTTCTTATGAGTAGAATTAAACCGGAATGTTTTTTAAGTTTTTCAAACATTCTGCTCATAAGGACAAGTATTCCCTCGTCAAAGGGGAGTATTTGAAAATATAATCTTTGTTCGAAAACACAAACGTTCTTGAAATTCTTCCCTAAAGCTCAAAAACAGCATATTTTAATCATAAAGTTTTTCAAAAACATCATGAGTATGCTATTTTTGAGGGGGAGAAGTAAAATATGATTAAAATATGGTGTCTCAATGCTGGAATCTCATAAGTGCTCAACTCAGAATTGACCCTCGAATTGACGATAGCAAAAGTCAGTAGTCGAAAGGACATGTCCCGGACGGGTAATAATTTCAAGCCAGTTCATCTGGTGATGTAAACGTGTCTCGCAAAGGACGTGTCTAAGTAGAATGTACCGATTTCGAGCGATTTTTCCTTGAATGTGATCTGGACGGGTAATAATTTCAAGCTAGTTTACTAGTGATGTAAGCGTGTCTCGCGATGATCATATTCATTGAAAATCAATCAATTCAAAAGTGCCAACTCTTCCCGACATGTGCAAATTTCAAATTAATTACTTATGAGCACATGTTAAGGGGGAGTCCTTCTGAAAAACACAAAACTCTCAAGGTGTCAATAAAATGTTTTTACAATCATCGACACTTTGAGAGATTTTCAAAGGTTTTGGTAAATGGCATCAACATAGAATAGTCATGGAGTAATAAGGTGACTAAGGTTTAGGAAAATCGTCCTATGATCCGCCAGAGCCGGAGGGATCTACCCAAGGACAAATCCCATAGTTTAGAACTAGAAAGTCCTAGGTATGATATAAAAAAGGAGAAATGAAATGAAAGGAGAAAGAAGGGGTTGAAGAATTAAAAATAAAAGCAAAATAAAAGGGTGAAAAGAAATAGCCCTCTATTTGTTCAACCTTAGGGCAGACACCGGGTTCAACACATAATCTATTGGTTGACTGAGCATCACCGGTATTGAAGACAAAAGACGTCATGGACCCAGTGACGCACTGCACTAAACCTTCTAGCCACTCAAGTGTCTCTCAAAAGATACTTGTTTCATTTCACACGGAGAACCCTTCATAACCTATCGACCTCTCACTACGACGGTGTTGATATAGAAAAGGAGGCACTCTGCTCCAGCCTCCGACGACCAAACAAATATGCACTAATTGAGTCTAGAGCCATGAGATTCATCAAAGATCTCTTAGGAACACTTAGTATTACTCTGCTGTTGTACATCATGGGCAGCAGTTGTAAAATTAAGAAAGAGTCCTTTGCAGATCTTAGCAATCTGCCTAGAACATTCATGAGAAAAGTCACAATTGTGATTATCAATGATTGAATGGAAATCCTGCCAGGGTCAACATCAAACAGCCTTGACAGCAGGTCACTTCGGTGACTCCTTGTGGGTTACGCTTAGTGTTTGCTCCAAATGGTCTACAGTCGTGGGGTGATCTCCAGCGACTCACTGAATCGTGGGTGCACTTCGGTGTGTCCGTGTAAGCCCTTTCGGGGGTATCCGATTCAGAACGGCCTGGGCGAGGATTAGAGAAAGTCTTCACACTATGCTGTTGACAATCTCGAAGTCTGAGCCTGTAAGTGCCGGTTGGTTCGGGCTGCTGCTGCTGAGGATCTGGAGTTCAACCATCAAGACTCCATCATGCTCATATCCTGAAGATATGTTCTCTCAAAGACTCAGAAATAACAAAAGTTCAACAAATGATAAAAAGTAAAGTCAAAAGTTCAAGCACTACAACCTTTCTCAAGTTAAAGATTGAAAAGTGAGAACAAGCTGCAGAACAAAAGTCAAAGATATATGGGCATGATGGAAAAGACGAGAAGATGTTGGAGATTGGCAGACCGAGACAACACCATAACATTTTAAGTCAAGAACAAAGAACAAAGATTATCAAGACGTCAGAAGCCAAAGAAGCAAAGACGACGTCGAGCAACATTGATGTTCAAGACTTAGGGGGAGATTGTTAGGAACACGTTTTATTCATATTTCAAGTCTTGTTCATTTCCGATAGATATGTTGATCAAAATAGGACTTTATGTTTGTAATTATGGTCCGGTCCATTAGAAGTCCATGGGCCGGCCATTTAAGTGAAATCTTCTAGAAACACCCCATGTGCATGTTGCCCTAATCCATAGCCTATAAATAGAAGGCATGGGGTGCTAAGTTTATTGTTGGTTATTCATTCATTGTATCGAACCTTTGTCACTAAGTCATTCGAATGATAATCCTTCCACTTTTCTCTTCATCTCTCATTTTCTATCTTACCTTATTAGCTTATTTCATTTCGTAGCTTATTTATATAAGTAGTAGTTCGTGTAGATCTAGTGTGTTACGTGTGTGGGTTTGAGTTAAAGAGGACCTACACTAAATAAGTTTCGGGTCATTTTTGGGTCGACCTGATTGACCCGTTTATTAAACGGGTCAGGTTAAGGTCTAGTATAATTAAATCGGGTCGACCTGATTGACCCATTTACTAGTAAATACACATTCGTTATTAGTAATTTATTATATTACTTGAAAACTGAAAAAGGCAAATGATTTATATATTACTACTTTACTACCCTTTTGACTACTTTACTACCCTTTTGACTC